>JACGCM010001725.1:0-678577 GCA_014058105.1 Kingdonia uniflora
ACCGGGCCTAGGTCTAGACCAGAGCTGGACGGGTAACGTCGGAGCAGCGATAGGACTGAAACTAAAATCAAACCTCGTAGGCGTAATCGTCGTCATTGAATGATGCACCGCCAATATTGAGAGGAGCTTCTCAAAACAGCGACAAGAGGATCGATGACATGTATCACCATCCCCACCTCAGTTCCCGCGAGGCAGGCAATTGGTTCCTCAGCCCGAAGCTTATTATCAGCTGAAGGACCCCTATTGCCGCAATTAGACTGCAGGGTCCGCTCGGTCCATATTGCAATGAGGGGCATCACCATAAGGCTAGAGTTTCGTCCATCGCCACCCAGACCCGAAAACTCAGATTATCTTTATTAGAGCCTGCTTACGGACCAGCTCAGTATATTTTGGCAATATGGGCCCAACACCTGCTATGGAGAACCTAAATAGATTACAACCTCAGAACCAGGCATACGACGGACCTTCACTTGGTAGAGAAAATGCCAGAGTTATCCAGGTGTCATTCTTCAACCTCCTCCAGCATTGCCATACAGACCACCAATGATGGCGTCCCACCCCTCGCCCTCGATGCAGCCACCCCATGTCGGATAGAGCAGGAATGAGATCACTAAGTAATTATGATCAAGCGGGGTAATGGAAGAGGTGGGGAAACCCTAGCCAACATGATCCTAAAAGAGTTACACGACGTTACCTGTAGTCTCTCTCATGCCCCGGAGCCCCCTAGGCCACCCAATGAGGCAGGTCTATATGGGAAACCTAAAGATAACATTTAATTTTAAGCCACAGAAAACATTGCCAAACATTAAGCTGCCAACATTCAACAAATGTGGCGATCCAGAAAAGCATTGCCACAAATTCGACTACATGATGAACATTCACAAGATCAGCGACGAGAAGAAATGAATTTTTTTCCTTTAAGCCTAGAGGGAGCAACACTTACACCATTCCTGGAGGATAATTAAATTGCGAATTCGGCACAACTACAATGTTTATTCATTGAAAAATTGCCCATAATCGTACATATCAGAAGATGGTCGACACACTTTCAGTATAAAGCTAAACCAGGTAAAAACAATTAATAGTTTCCTAAACCGATTCGAGGAAGCGGCTTTGATTATCGACAAATTAAGACAATACCGCTATTGTTTTAGCATCTCGCAATGCCTACTTACCGAACGACCCGTGGACGTTCCTCCACATGACGCAACCTCAAATTTTGGTTGGCTTGTTTACTAGAGCACAAAAATATGACAGGGCAAATTACAGCAATGGACGTTGATCATAACAAACCCACTTCTCATCTGGCTTTAAAAGTTGAGATGAAGATGCACAAGTTACATAATACATCATGGCGCAGGATCGCCCCACAGCGACCAGAGTAGAAAACTAGCAGAACCTAGTCACAACCGATAAAGACTACCACAGTCTAAACCTAGTTGAAGATAAACTAGGATGAGAATTTCCCTACAGCATAATGCGCACTGCCATAACATTGAAAATTACTTAGATTTTAATAATCTGGCAGAAACAATCTTTCGTCAGGACGCTTCAGTCAATACATTACAAAAGGTCACAAAAACAGTTGTACAAGCGAACGACCAAGTCGCCCGACTGAAAGTGTCGATATGATCGAGGAGGATGTGCACACCATGGGTGCACATTACGACCATGAAACATTTAAGAGGTAATGTTTGATAACTATCTATCCGCTATCCCACTTAATGATAAACACAATTTTGTGTGGAATTTAGTTCTTTTACAAGTGTTTTTGGCCATTCGAAGACCTTTTTAGTCTAAATTATTGCCTAGTTATCTCAATTTAATGTTTCTTTTCTACTAGAGTCATTTGGCAAGAAAATGGCTAAATTAGAGCTAAAATGGCTCAAGAACACATTGAGGGATTCTAGCAGTTCAATAGATCAGTTTTCATTAGAATTGGTCTAGTTAAATATCTAAAAATCAAGATCATCACTGAGATAAGGAATCAATAGGATGTAACTCAATTCATAATCTGCCTGGCAAGAGACGCAAAACACTAAAACAAGGGAAGAGTTTAGCCGTTGCCCCGAGGCGATCATCGTGGCTAAGAGCATCCAATGATAATCGTTGGTCAGGTAGCACCAATGTCTTAATTTTTTGACATATATCCCTGGAAGGTTAATGAGAAAGAATCTATATTGAAGTCCACACATCATTGTTGAAGAAGATTGGAGGGAGAGGGGTAGTTAAGGACATTCAGAATCAAGGTTTCTCAATTTAAAGTTCTATTCATCTCTCAAAGCTACTTTTATATTTGTAGGGTTTTGGAGAGCTCGAGAGCTGAGTCTGTATTTCATAATTCTAAGCTTAAGTTTAATAATAGTTAGTTTATTTTCTTTCATTAATCTTGTTTATTAAGATGTTGTAGGGCTAATCCTCTCAAACTAGATTTAAGGAGGAAGCTCTATAGGTGTATGTTAGGATTTTTATACAGATGATAAGTCTGACCTAAGATCTTTGTTCCATCTTTAAGGTTTTTTTTCAAATCTCTGGAGCCAAAAGGTTGGGAAAGGAGGAGAACAATTTTAACTTGGAAGATAGATTGGTGTCTGAAAAGAAACTTGTTTCTCAGTCCACTTAGGACCTATTTACCCAGGGATTATTCTTGTCTCCAACAAGAAGGAATAAGCCTAGGTTAACAATAAGGAGAAGACCAAAAACCTATTAATAAAACTCTAATATACTAATATAGAGTGGAATCCAAAGGTCTAGTTACCCATAATAATTGTTTTTCAAAACCCAGTTTAAGCGGAGATTTTTGGCAAACCAAATCCTCTTTCTCATAGATTTTAGTTTACCCTAGATTAACGTACCTCTCAGTGGATTGATACCCTACTTGGCATTTTACTACATTATTAAGTATGTATGATTTTGATTAGATAAACGACGGTCTATCAACATTGTCGGGGACGTAACGGTAATTTCTAGGATAGATAAAATCTTAATATATTAGGTTTAACGTAGGATTTATCTAATTTTTAGGCTTTATTGGTTAAATAAGTATCTAGTACGATACCAAATCAGTGTGGCTGATTCAGTATAAGGTTCAATTGAACTCAGGAACAAATGATAAAAAAAAGGGTCCCACCAACCAGCGATCGCCGACGCTTTAGCTTGCCAGCAGCGTTCACCGACTACTGAGCTCCCCTGGCTTTTTTATTTTTGAGTTTTGTTCCTCTAACCCTAATTGAATTTAATATCTACCAAGTGTGTTCTTTTTCTTCTCTCAGGTTGTTGGGTTGATTAATCTTGGCTCAAATCGCTCTCCACTTTCACGCTTTAAAGGTATATTTCTCTGATGCGAGCTATAGAAAGTGCTAAAAGGTTGTTATATCCCCGTATAGGATCAAATTGATATCTCTAATTTTAATCATTTTATCATCAAAAATAAAAAAAAAACAAAAATAAATAAAAATATTAGGATAACTTGCTTTGAGCGGGGCATTTATTCAATGAATACCAAAGCCTCAGCTGAGTATTAATGATTGTGTATTAATGATGGGTTTTTATTTTGGGTATTAATGATGGTGCTCCTTGGTTAATTAGTTGATGACGATTTATCTTATAGGCTTTCATTGATGATGACAATTGGTTTGGTTTTTTGGGATTTGGGCAGGAATTGCATTTTAGTTTTTGGTATAATGATGGTGTTTTCTTGGTTAATTAGTTGATGGGGAGTTTATCTTAATGGGCTTCATTGATGATGACAATTGGTTTGTTTTGGTGTGTAGTATTATGACATGAATTTGAGTTATAATGCCTAATTATTTGCAACTTAGATGATGTGTCTATAAACCATTCAATTTATGAATTTTAGTTGGGTTTTATTAATCTTTACTATACATAGGTTCATCAATTTTCTTCAGCGTAGTGCTAAGCATTTTTACTTTTGGTGTATTTTCGCAGGAGTAAAAAGAATCAGGAACTCCATAATATTCGCTCCCCCACAGTCTTTATGCTTAAAAGGCTTTCTATACTTCCAGGTTTCAAAAGTTTTGTTCAAAGCTTCCAAGTTCTCTAAGATTACTTCTTTGAAGTTCAATCCCTCTCACAACAAACATGTATGACTCTTTCTATCTCTTTATCCAAATCTTCAGATCTGAAGTTTATTAGAACTTTTTGTTTTCTATTTTCTGGATCTGTATCAACTATTATTTATTCCATGAATCTGCTTATGCTTCCATGGGTTGTTTAATTGTTGTTTAGTATTTGCCTCAATGTTTTATGGATAGTGAGTTATTTCTGCAATGAGATATAGTTGGATTATATTGTTGTTGTGCTAGTATAGTGCTGTTTGTTTATATAGATTTTTTTTGCAATGAGATATAGTTGGATTATATGTGCTTCATATACTTGCAATTGTTGTTTGGGTAGTATAGTTACTGTTGGGTTATACTTATGTAGATCGACTTCGCTTAACCTAAATATATTTGGTCATTACGCCGAGTAATAGTTAAAGCATTCAACACGTGCACATCAACATTCCACTGCATAAAGCTATAAGGCAAGTACTTCTCATGCCAAATTCTTAAATGAAGTTTGTTCAGCAAATAAAAACTTAATATCATAAGAAAGTCTATTTTAGTGAAATTATAACACCTCCCAACGTTTAAGATCCTGGTAGTTCCTATTATTTCTTATTATATTGGGGAAATGGGATTGAAAGAACTTTATTAGATTTGGGAGCGAGTGTTAATGTCTTACCGTACAATGTGTATCAATAACTTGGATTAGGGATCTAAAACTAACTAGGATGACCTTACAGGTGGCACATTCGTGACCAGTCGATTAGTTGGGTACCCAATAAAGATTTTAATGGATGTTTTCATCTGAGTCAATGGTTTGTGATAACGGTCAAAATCTGGTGTTTAGTATGGGTAAAAATTAGAGTGTCGTTCACTTTCGAACGGAACTAGAAATTAGTTTTGGTCTTGTGTTTTAGTAATCTAAGGTTGTAAAACCGTAAAAATCAATGATATGGTTTTAATCAAGAATAAGGCTAGGGGATTTGGATTTCACAACCATTTACATACAATATCAACATAGTATCGTATATTAAATTCTTTATTAATTGAAATAACAAACTTCGACCTTTTGTCGATGTAATCCCATGATTAATTATAACTCAAGTAGAATATATTGTATGAACTAAGTATGTACTAAAAACACATTCCATGAAGCTATGCTAACTATGAAATGTTAATTAGGATCATACCTTAGAAAAATACAATATTAATACAATTTTACTATATCATTTGAGAATCATAAAAACTCTTCCTATATCTCTACTTTAAGAGATCATAGGATGATAATGGATGTCTCCAACAATATAGTTTTGGGATTTGTGATAATATGTTCATATTGTGTTGGAGAAAAATACATTCTACTACATGATATCATACGCTTATGGGGATCCATCCTCACCCTAGTGAGGACTTAGCCAGCCATTATAAAAACTATTAAAACCTAAATGATATGAGAATGAAATAACATAAACTAACAACAATAAGAGGAATTTTATTGACTTACAAAATGAAATGCTCAAATGTTTACAAAACTTGCACCAACTTACTCCAATAATGCTCTCTTGCACTCTACAAGAATGATTCTCTCAAAATTGGATGATCTTATGAGCTCACCACCTCTCCTTTATAGATGAAGGAGAGGGTTTTACATTTAATATTAGATTTATAACCTATGCCATGAATGTACATAAATTTATAACCTCCAAGAGTTATCCTCCAAAATTGTAACCTCCCCATGGGGACCCTTGTGTTTGACAACTCTACATCCTTCTCCAACAGTTCATCCTTTGAGCTATACATCCCGGTATTTGCACATATTTGGTAAATGAGCTCCATGTGACCTGAAATATAAAATTGGTTTTATAAGTCATGTTTAATAATAAAATTAAGAATAATAAACATTAAGTCATAGGGGAATAGTGGTCATTTTATGTGTCCATCAAATACCCCAAACTTAAAGTTTGCTAGTCCTCGAGCAAAGAAAAGAATAAAATCATAACTCTTTCGTGGTTAAGACGATTGCATTTAGCGTATGCAACAAGCCGTTAAACCTATAAGTTACCCATATAGGACGAGTTTTGTCTCGTGAGGGTTTGCAGTGACTATACCCACAAAAGTCAATAAGGGCATTATAGTAGTTTAGATACTCATTAGGTCATTTCAACTAACTTATTGATATGATAATGGTAAAAACATTAAGAAGGTAAACCCCTTAAAATTTAATTTTTTCACATATATATAATCAGAGAACTTGGAGAATTATCCAAAACTAGAGATACTACCAATACTTAAATGAGATTTTACATATTTTCTAATATCCTCAAGTGTTGTAAAAATAGTTACTGCACGTACAACTTTATTTAGAGGCTCTTGAGTCAATATCTAGTTATTTCGTATTTCGTATTTCGTAAAACAAATCCAACGATCAGTTTGACAAGTGCCATAGTCAATTCGAATCTGTTATTGATTTTTGGGGAATAACTATAAGCCTTTTTATTTTGGTACTTGTTTCCTTAGTGAAGCCTCCATAATATGAGTCGTTGGTCGACAATCCCAGCCAGTTGGCTTAGGTTGCGAGGTTTGGTGCCCCTTCGTGACCTAGGCTTTGGATTCTCACAAGTAAACTTTATTCCTTGCTCCTTTCACATAGTTCATGACTATACTCGAGATTGGTGATAATTCTTCCTTTTCAGTTCTAATCATGCGAGTATGCCTTGTATCGTGAAAGTTTTTAGAGCTATTTTGGCTTATAGAAATCCTTATTATATTACTTCAGGATCGAACTTATTCTTTAGGCAGTTATTTCCCTTGTAGTAGATCATTCCTACCTCAAATACTAGATTCCCTTTGATTGCTCAAAATTCTAGCAAAAGTAATAAATGCAATACTATCGTGAAGTGCATTTGTTTTGAGAAATATCAGTCAACATGAAATTTTCTCTAATAAAGGGTAGTACATCTAGCTTAAGATAATGTTCCCAAATTTTCTAAGCATGTATTTGATAAAAATTTTAACTTCACGGTTTTTACGACCAAAATATTTAGACCATATCAAATACTTATAAGCTTGCAAAACTTACTAAAGAGTCTCATAAATTACCATAATGACCTATCTTTTCTCTAAAAAAGTAAAAAATGTGAACGATTTTTCCCCCCCCCAACTAGAAAGAAGCATTGTCCCCAATATTTGAAAACATACCTTAAAAGAAGGAAAAAAAATTAGAACATAGTACCTGATATAAACATGGGTTGCCTCCCAGATAGCGCTAAGTTTATTGTCTTCAGCCAGACAAAATGAGGAACCCCCAAACTCAGTGAAAGTTGGGTGAAAAGGATATGAATATCACTCCTCATAAATGGGTCCAGAAGCTTCAAGTCTTCATTGGTGAAGCTAAAATGTTCATAATAAGGCTTAAGCCTTTGCCCGTTCACTTTTTGTATTTGCCAGTACTCGGTCTTCAACCTCAACCGCCCCATGTGGATATACCGTTTTAACAATGAGAGGCCCGGTCCATCGTGATCGTAGTTTGCCAGGAAATAAATGCAACCTAGAAGAGTACAACAAGACTTTTTGGTTTGGTTCAAATGATTTTGCAAAATGTTTTTGTCGTGAAACGCTTTCATGCGCTCCTTGTAAGTCTTTGCTGAATGGTATGCATCATTCCGTAGTTCTTCTAACTCATTGAGTTGAAGCTTGCGATGCAAACCGGCCTTCCCAATGTCAAAGTTCAATGCCTTTATTGCCCAATATGCTCGGTGTTCTAATTCAACTGGAAGGTGACAAACCTTTCCATAGACTAGCCGGTAAGGGACATTCCAATAGGTGTCTTAAAAGCAGTACGATAAGCCCAAAGAGCATCGTTTAGTCGAGTTGACCAATCTTTACGGTTTGGTCTTATCATTTTTTGAAGAATATCTTGATTTCACGATTGGAAACCTCCACTTGCCCACTAGTCTGCGGATGGTACGGTGTAGCAACTTGTGTGTTGCTACTCCAAATTTTTTCATTAAGTTTGCAACATTCGACTGTTAAAATGTTAGCCCCCATCACTAATTATTGCCCTCGGCGTACCAAAATGAGAAAAATATTTCTTTAATAAATTCAATAATAACCAAACTATCATTGGTCCTGGTAGGAATAGCTTCAACCCACTTAGTCACATAGTCAACGGCTAAAAGGATGTACATGAACCCAAAAGATGGGGTGAAGGTACCCATAAAGTCTATGCCCCAAACATCAAATGGTTCAACGATCAAGATTGGGTTAAGTGGCATCATATTCCTTTGGGACAAGGCTCCCATTCTCTGACATCTATCGCAAGCCTTGCAAAATTCGTGAGCATCACGAAATAAGGTAGGCCAATAAAATCTATACTGTAAAATTTTTGCAGAGGTCTTTTTGGAGCTGAAGTGGCCACCACAAGCTTGGGAGTAACAAAATTCTATGACTTTGGTATGCTCAGAATCTGGGACACATCTCCTATTGATTTGATCAGAACAATATTTGAACAGGTACGGGTCATCCCAGAAGAAGTGTCGGGCCTCACTAAGAAATTTATTCTTATTTGGCTTGGTCCAAAAACTAGGAAGGTGTCTAGTGGCAAGATAATTCGCTATGTCTGCAAACCATGGTACAGAAGACATAGAGCGAATGGACATGAGTTGCTCGTCAGGAAAGGACTCACGAATAGGTAAGACCTATCTAAAGAATTATGTCTATTCGAGAAAGGTGGTCAACTACCACATTCTCGACACCTTTTTATCTCGAATCTCAATATCAAACTCTTGAAGTAATAATCCATCGGATTAAGCTGTTTGGTGTCTTTCTTGGTAAAAAGGTGTTTGATAGCAGCATGATCCGTATAGACTATTACCTTAGAACCATGAGATAAGAACAAAATTTTTCTAGAGCAAAGACTATCGCTAGAAGTTCTTTCTCTGTGGTTGTGTAATTGAGTTGCGCATCATTAAGAGTTTTACTGGCATAATAGATGGCACGCGGAAGGTATCAATGTGTTGTGCCAAAACTGCACAATGGCATAGTCAGATGTATCACACATCAACTCGAAAGGTTCGTTCCAATTTGGAGGTTGGATGATGGGTGATGATGTTAGACGTGTTCGGAGATTTCAAAAGCTTTAAGACACGAATCATCGAATAAAAAGGTAGTGTCCTTGGCGAGGAGATTGCTGAGGGGTCGAACAATTTTGCTAAACTCAGGAACAAAACGTCGATAAATCCTGCATGCCCCAAGAATGAACGAACATCCTTGACTGTTCGGGGGGTGGGAGTCTATCTTGGCTTTATCTACTTCGATACTCTTTGCTGATATGACATGTCCTAATACTATGCCTTTTTTACCATGAAGTGACATTTTTCCCAATTTAGAACAAGATTTTTCTATTGACACCTAGCAAGAACAATAGATATGTGGTAGAGACATTGGTCAAACGAATCTCCAAAGAGGAAGAAGTCATCCATGAAAGCCTCAAGGAAACGCTCAGATGTCAGAGAAAATGCTCAACATACATCGCTGAAATGTTAGGAGCATTGCATAACCCAAATGGCATGCGGCGATAGGCAAAGGTTCCAAAAGGACAAGTAAACGTGGTTTTTTCTTGGTCCTCTAGAGCGATAGGTATTTGATTGTACCCAGAATACCATCATGAAAATAATAGTATTCATGACCGGCGAGACGTTCAAGCATTTGATCCATGAATTGTAAGGGAAAATGATCTTTTCGAGTGATCGAATTGAGTTTCTATAATCTATACACACTCGCCACCCTGTGGTCATGCGAGTGGGGCAAGATCATTGTGATCATTCTTCACAACAGTTTCTAGACTTTTTAGGAACAACATGAATTGGGCTTACCCATGGGCTGTCAGAAATAGGATAAATGATCCCAGCATCAAGCAATTTCAAAATTTCTTTTCTCACAACCTCAGCCAAAGTCGGGTTAAGCCTTCGTTGTCCTTCTCTGGACTTCTTGACATTATCCTTGAGTTTTATCTTGTGCATGCATATAGAAGGACTAATACCCTTAATATCTAAAATGTTCCATCCAAGAGCTTTTGTGTTTCCCTTTAATATACGCATTAATTTCTCTTCATTCTCAGGTTCAAGGTCGGATGCTATGATAGCAGGAAGAGTCTCATTAGGACCTAGGTAGACATATTTGAGATTTTAGGGAGAGGTTTAAGTTCTAACCTAACGGGCACTTCTTCCGCTTCTGGAACAGGATCCTTGACTTTCAGCATTTTAACATTATCATTGTTATCCACAATAGGAACAGAATCAACAAGGCATTGACCTCATTGATAAGGTCATCAACATCTAAATTATCTCTAAAATGTGCAAGACAAGCTTCTAACGGGTCCCTAGGATTGGAACTATGAAATGTACTATTTAAAACAGTATCAAGCATGTTACACTCATCGGGTTCATTTTCAAAGGAGTATGAGTTGCATTGAAGATATTCAGATCGATGGTCTTATTCCCATAAGTCAACTTCATAGCTCCGCTACGGCAATTGATCAATGCATTAGCAGTGGCCAAGAAGGTCGGCCAAGGATCACAGGTATCTCACTATTTGGGTCTTCTACCGGGTTTGTGTCAAGGACCACAAAGTCGACAGGATAGAAAAAATGGTCAAACTGGACAAGTACATCTATCACAACTCCCTAGGAATTCTAATGGATCGATCAGCTAGTTGCAAGGTTCTATGTGTCGTTTTAGTCCTTCTAGACCTAGCTGCTCATATACCGAATAAGGGATCAAGTTGACACTGGCACCTAATCAAGTAAGGCTTTTCCGATGCGATTTGTTCTATGTGACAAGAAATTTTCGGCATTCCTGGATCTTTGTATTTCATGGGTGCTTTGTTCAAGATTATAGTATTAACCTGAGCATCCAATTGAATAACATTTTCACTGTCATGGACATTGAATGCTTTCTTAGGAAACATTCATACGTTTCTTGAACGTGCAGAGGTCCTTGAGATATTTTGTATAGGAAGGAATCTGTCGTAACGCATCGAGGAAAGGAATAGTGATCTTAAGATTCTTGAACATCTCCTTAACCTCTTCATCGAGAATGTTCTTCCTATTGACTAAAAACCGTTGGGGTAAAGGTGCTCTAGGAATTCTAGGTGGATCATTTTCGATAATCTTCTCACTTAGTGAGACCTGCCCAGTCTCTTCCTCAACAAAAGGAGTTTCTTCACATATTGGTTTGCCTCC
Organism: Kingdonia uniflora; assembly: GCA_014058105.1. NCBI lineage: Eukaryota > Viridiplantae > Streptophyta > Magnoliopsida > Ranunculales > Circaeasteraceae > Kingdonia > Kingdonia uniflora. Next base: position 11,308 of record JACGCM010001725.1, read on the forward strand.
TTCTACAACTTTCTCAGTACTAGGATTAGGACTTTCACGTGATTTGTCCTCAGGCATCCTAACTTTGTTGTCTACAGTCTTTCCACTTTAAGTATAATCACGCATTCGCCTGATCGCGGTGTAAACTCTCGGCTTGATCCTTCGGATTGGGTTAGGTTTGACTTGGAAATGTACCTTTGTCTCTAGTACTTAACCCAGATGCAATTGAGCAATGATGTTTCTATTCGAATCATGGATTGTTGATTCATTTGCATGAATTGCTGTTCAACTGGTTATTAGATTGCAATAGGGCTTGGATGCCATCATCCGAAGATGGTTTCCTATTTGAGGAGGAAACGTAAGGAGTATTTTGCTGAAAAGGTTGGTGATTGGGAGTAAAGGACACCACTCCTTGATTTTATTTGAATTACTCCTTGGTAATACGGTCTACCAGAATAGTTATTCGAATTATTCCTCCCTAAGAATTCCCTTGATGATGTGACTGGTTATAAGGAAAAGAGGAAGGTTTTGATGAATCATATTTACCTGATCCTTCCTGGTTTCCCTAATTTCATGAATCAAAGGGAAATCCTGAGTATAATGTCTTACATCGTCACACACAGCACAAGCTTGCATCTCAGCATGAAAAATTGGTGCTTTAACAAACATTTGTCTTTCCCTATTTCTAAGAACTCTATCTTACGCAGGATGGTCGTCAGCGTAGCTTCCGAATTGGAGTTAGATCCAACTCCAAAGGTATTACCCCCTTTTCTTGAATATCAGTTTCTCTCATGGTGCCATAGTTTACAATTTTCAGCCATCTCTTCTAAGAAGTCCAACCCTCTACATCCTTATCAGTGAATTCCCTAAACAAAGGATTTTATAGTTCTCTTGGTTTCAGCATCTAATCCATCATAAATATTTCTAGTTAAGACCCAGGAGTGATACCGTGATGAGGGCACTGTAGGATCAGTCCCTTATATCTCTTAAGATAATCCTTTAAGCTTTCTCTATGAAGGGGTAATCCTAAGAATGGCCTACGAAGGGTCTCAGTTTCTCAAGAGAGAAAAACTTCTTGTAAAAGGCTTCAGTAAGCATCTCAAACTCGTGATTGATTTTGGCCGTAGAGCTTGAAGCCAGCTCTTAGCTTTCCTAGTAAAGAAAGGGAAACAACACGAGTTTCATGGCCTCCATTTCGTTCTCATTCCTATACTTTGGAGGAACATTAAGTCATCAAAATCCCTAACATGAGCGTATGGGTTCTCATCTTCTCCTCCTGAGAATTTTGGCAATGAATTGATGAGCGCATTCTAAGTTCAAATTGCCCAGTTGTAGGAGGTAAACAATGCACGAGGCACGATTTGTCATTTTTGGGAACATGTGATCCTTAAGAGGAATTCGCATGGGTCCCTGACCATTCTCATTATATTGGCATCTCCCATCTCAAGTGATTGGGGTGGAACACTAAATGGAGTGAATGAGGAAATTGGACTCGGATAAAGTCTCAATGGAGAGACAGGAAATCAAAAGTTTCTAACTCACCCTCAACAGGGAAGAGTTCCCTACGAGTAAGGATTGTACGGTCTTCGTATCAATGGAGATTGGAATCTCTAGTTGGGTTGACTTGCCTACTTCAAAGTGGATCGAAATATCTATCAAATCAGATTCTCTAAGCCTCTCAAGATGACTTTTAGGCCCTCGAAACCATTCTTTCATACACTAATAGATGTGCGCACTATGATGATCACACAATAATGAGGTGCACAAAAAATAAACACAATAACCTTTTCAGATGGGCCTTAATTAAGGTCAAGTTGTGAACCTGGTCTCAGGATTCGGTTGATCCTATTCCTGACAATGGATCAGTTCCACGTTGAGTTGTGTATACTCGCTTTAGCAATAACTCGCATGCAGTTCTAGTCACCAGAAGCACCTGTGCTGGAAAGGTGGGGTAAACCGCTTAGAATCACCTTTCACACTAGTTATGCAGGGAACGTACTTCCTCCATACAAACGTAGCCACTATCAGGGGTCTTAATGAAGCGCGTTCCAATGTCCCGGTCCGAGCTCTATAAGCCTTTTTGTCTATCTATGTATTTATGGCTTAATCTGGTTTCTTTTAAAGTCAATGTCCTGTTCCGTAAAATGTTAAACCGGGTCATGACCTCCCGGGGTCCAGTATACCCACTTTTTATTGCCCTTTATCTAAAGTTTAGAATTTAAAAGTGCACAAACATCAGGCACATGAACAAAAATTGACCGATTCGCAGGAGGGTGCGGGGAAGAAAGTACCTGGGGCGGCCTTTTTAGGGGCTCGTTGTTTACCCGCAGAAACCGTTGAGATGGCACACCCGGGCTCTCTGGCTCAAGTAGGCGTTGTAAAGAGGTCCTCCCGGATGTGGGTTCCAATATTCCCCTGCAAAAAAAAGTACAATTTTATCCTCGCTTTAATATACACTCTTCGCTCAAGAGTACAATATTTTGCCTTACTACAAGTCACTCAAAGAGAGGAAGAAAAGATAAACCCTATCTAGTTTTTTGTCGGTCCTTAGCTTCCTTGGTAGTCACTATAAAACAAAAAAGTAGTCACCGCAAAACAAAGAAAAATTTCTCAAAGTGCAAAAGTAAAATAAAAATGTAATAAACGAAATTTATGTTCTTCTAAAAAGTGAAACCGAAAAACAAATTAAACACAATAAAAACTTTTTCTAATTACCGCTCGAAACCGGCAACGGCGCCATTTTGATAACGATTAAAATCGGTGTTTAGTATGGGCAAAAATTAGAGTGTCGTTCACTTTCGAACGGAACTAGAAATTAGTTTTGGTCTTGTTTTAGTAATCTAAGGTTGTAAAACTGTAAAAATCAATGATATAGTTTTAATCAAGAATAAAGGTCTAGGGGCTTTGGATTTTACCACCATTTACATACAATATCAACATAGTATTGTATATTTAATTCTCCACTTAATTGAAATAATAAACTTCGACCTTTTGTCGATGTAATCCCATGATTAATTATAACTCAAGTAGAATATATTGTATGAACTAAGTATGTACTAAAAACACATTCCATGAAAGCTATGCTAACTATGAAATGTTAATTAGGATATAACTTAGAAAAGTACAATATTAATACAATTTTACTATATCATTTGAGAATCACAAAACTCTTCTATATCTCTACTTAAAGAGATCATAGGATGATAATGGATGTCTCTAACAATAGTTTTGGGATTTGTGATAATATGTTCATATTATGTTGGAGAAAAATACATTCTACTACATGATATCATGCGCTTATGGTGGATCCATCCTCACCCCTAGTGAGGACTTAGCCAGCCATTATAACAACTATAAAACCTAAATGATATGAGAATGAAATGAACATAAACTAACAACAAAAAGGAATTTTGTTAACTTACAAAATGAAATGCTCCAAATGCTTATAAGACTTGCACCAACTTACTTCATAATACTCTCTTGCACTCTACAAGAACGATTCTCTCAAAATTGAATAATCTTATAAGCTCACCACCTCTTCTTTTATAGATGAAGGAGAGGGTTCTTACATTTAATATTAGATTTATAACCTATGCTATGAATGTACATAAATTTGTAACCTCCAAGAGTTATCCTCCAAAATTATAACCCCCATGTGGGACTTTGTATTTGACAACTCTACATCCTTCTCCACAGTTAATCCTTTGAGCTATACATCCCGATATTTGCATATATTGGTAAATGAGCTCCATGTAGCCTGAAATATAAAAATTAGTTTTATAAGTCATGTTTAATAATAAAATTAAGAATAATAAACATTAAGTCATAGGGGAATAGTGGTCATTTTATATGTCCATCAGTTTGGACTTCCCAATCGATTTTGTCAATCTAAATACCAAGGAAACAAGATACAATAACAATGAAATTCTTGTATATTGGGCAGACCATTCCTGACCATAGCCCATGCTATTATCAATTGTCACTCAGGAATGCCAACTATCTTTAGGGAACATAAAAGCCACCCTAAATATGTTTGACAACAATGCTCAAGTGCAAGAGAGGAATAACATGGTGAAATGCAATATGATTAGTACTCTTGTGTGTGAATCATTACATTATACTTATTCTAATGATCTCTCATGCAGTTGTTTGCCACAGTTTAATCAGCACATCGATTACCCAACCAACACAGTCAATACATTATTAGATTCCATAATCTTCATTGAACGATCCAAGTGGAATCGCATAGTGGAACACGTAGTCTTTTGTAATATTTTATATTTTAGTAAGTGACCACATTAAGCCCAATTCTAATGTCGAGAAAATTATGATGGACTCTCAAGACTTAGAGGTTGACTTAGATAATAACATATTTTTTTGTGAAAATGTTGTCTGCGATGTTTAACAAAATGAGGATTTTATTCAATATGTTAATTTTAGTAATGTTTCCACCTATCCTATCAAAGTACCTAACGACTATCAACAGCTTGAAAAATTACTACGATTGATTTTGAGGAATTATATGAAGAATCAATGGGGAATTACTATGGTTGATTTTGATGCATTATACAAAGCTGATAATGGCTGTAATTTTTTTTAAACAAATGTGTGGATGATTTCCAAGATAGGCATGACCCCATAATTTGCAAAGTGATACAACCATTATCAATTGCAACTAATTCTTTGCATTGACATGAAAGTAAACCAAAACATGATAACATTTATAGGCAAGTTTATGACCTTGTAATCAATCATATGAAATGCCTCTTAGAAGTTATAAGGTCAATATTGAAAGTCTTTATGGTGCCCATATCATCCAAACACATACATAGGCCCATACTTTTTCATCTCTTTAAATAAAATATCTTTTGGAAATATTATGATTTTAGAGATAGTACAATAGTTTTGAAGATTTTCAAAGAAAATATTAACCCAAGGAAACTATCTTTTAAATTTAATTATATTTTGTGGTAGTATATTCTTCACACACTCTCATATAATTTAAGTGGACGACGTAATAAGTTTAGGATTTTAAGATTAATCACTGGGGAAATATTAACTAGGTGTCTAATTTTTTTTTTAAATTGTCCCATGTCTTATGGACTATATCCACATCCATAAGTTCAGCTGAAGAGAATAACCAACCATTATGGTATTCTCTGGCTCTTAAAAAGAGAATCTGCAGCCAGGATAGTTTCTTTCTCATTTACAAAATACTCTTTGGACCATAATGTAAAAATGAAGTTGGGTGTACATTGGTCTGGCTAAAGCCGTTAAACTTAATATTTTTGGGAGATAATCTAAGTACTAGGGATTACCTTTGTGATCACTAGTCATTTTAGGTAACATTGGTTTAGTAAGATTTTAGGGCCATTTTTCTATGAGCTGAAGTATCATTAGGAGCATACATTAATTGTCTAACACCATGATGCACATTAGGGCTAGGTTGCAACCATAAAACTTCTAAAAGATTAGGACATGGTGAATGTCAAATATGCCCCTTACCTGAATTTGAATTCAAAAGCCAAGCATTTAAATTTCCTACACAAATCATGGGAGGAACCTTAGGAACATACCTATGTGATTTGGTTTACATGCGGACATGGCGTTAAAAATTAGTCTTCCACCACTCCACCCAAGGTTATTATATTTACACAAATGCCACTCTTCCATTAAAAATTTGAAATTCAAGAGGTTTCCTCTACAAATTCAAGGTGGTACACACCCATTCTACCTTAGTTTCAACTTTTCACTTCCAATTCGTTGTATATAAGTGGTATGCAACAAACATCTACCCTTCCCTTTACCAAAACTTTGCGTACCATGAACTCCGAGCCCATCTTTCTCACTGGGAAAGAAGTCGCTCACATCCAAGACCCTGCCACTCATACACTATGGGAATTATGGCAAGGGGTTGCGCCACTCCTGGAAAAATTCTTAGAATGAACCACAAATATAAGAATAACGAGAAGTGCCAAAACAACACGTTCACCATCGTCGCTCGTGCGAAGATGCTTCTTTAAAGCATGTCCCTATACTATGAGGTAGGACTTTATTTATCCCCACTATTGCAAGGTCACCGATCTACCAGCTCCCTAAGTGATTATTGAAGCCCTCTATCTTACATTTTCATTCTAGGATCAAGTCTAGTTTGTTTCTCTGTTCAATGCGTATCTTGTATCCCTTTTTAATTGAATGAATGAATTTCCAAGTCCTATATTAATAGTGTGCTACATTCAAATTGGGGTATTTCAAAGTCTAGATATGGGTCAAAATTTTACTTTTTCTCTCTAAAATTGTAAACCCTAAAATGGAAGTTTTCAACCATAATTTTGTTTAGGTTATTGAGGTCAGGGGTTTAGGAATTGGAAAATAACTTAAAACTTATATTTTGTAGACAATTGAATCTTATTTTCACATAAATTGAGTTCACCTCATTCTAATCATAGTTGAGGGAGTTATCAATATTTTACTGAATAACTGTTTGGGAAAAACAAAGACTACATGCCATTTTATTTATAATTTATTGAGACAGTTAGACCATGGTTTAGGAAAAAGTCAAATGTTCATATCGAAGAAATTTTCAAGACCTTTCTAAATTACCTTAGAACATGTTTTTATAACGAACAATTTTTGAGATATGACCCCATGCATTTGGGGTACTGTTAGGAAGAAATTTTGATTCCTCACCTTGCCTATCTTATAACATTTAACTGCTTGACCTCTCTAGATAGTTGATTTCATATTTATTCCACCCCATGGCTCTAGAGGCTACCCATCATACCTGAGAGGTATTATTCTTTACTTTTATTAGAAAAGCGATATGAGCCCATCTACGCCCAACACGTTACCCAGAGGGGATGAAGTTCATTGCTTTCCATTAAGACTAGTTTCTGTAGTGAAGAGTTAATTGACCGTGTCTATCATAGCATCACTTTCATAGACCGCTCTTACCTGGGAAGGTTGTGTACCAATTATGTTAGATAGAATGTTCTTACGAGCAGTCGCTAGAGTATTGCCAATTTCAAATTTTGTCTATCCTAGGTAAGCTCTGAACCATGAGGATTATTTGAGACAGATTGCATTATGCAAAATGATAGTATGGGATGAGGGTACACTTTCGATCTTGAGTTTCTTCATAAACCAGTTGGCTACTTTAATGGTTTTATGGCAATGTCAAGGCTTCAGGTTGACTGACCAGTATTGGAGTCTAAGGATTAGAGTTTCTACGTGTTCTACCTCTGGATATCCCTGATTATGATATTATAGATGAAATTAGAGGTAACATTCATCTATGTGTTACAAATGTTCATTCGGCTATGGCGGAGGGGAGCAAAGTTATCTATCATCTACCAACTTTTGTGATTTCACTTATTTCATATATCGACCAGCTAGTGCTTCAAGCTGCAGTTAAGGTTCCTTTGGTACCTTTAACAATTTCATAGGAGTTGGAAGGATGTATACAGAACGTATGGATTGTTCATGGTGAAGATTACTAGAAAACACCTTGCCAGATATCGGAGCACGAGCATGATAGTCCATTACATGTCTGGAATGTTAATGCCCATCAACATGACTTTGAAGAGGATCCTATGGGGGACCCAGAGGAGGAACAGATGGAGGATATTGACGAGGAGGTACCAGATGTTATTGATATACATAGGCCAATTGGCATGGGTACCCCAGATCATGACTATAAGTAGTGACATGAGTTTACATTTATCATAGAGTATATTTTTCCTTCAATTATCTTTATTTCAACATCAATAGTGCGTTTTCTATATATATATATATATATATATATATATATATATATATATATATACAGTTTAAAGTATTAAAGTATATGTTTAATATAGATTTTCAGTTTAATTTATGATTTATTGTATGTTAGTGACGACATATCTCAGACTGGTAACATTTATTTTTACCAATACATTTTTACTTTATATCTATTATACATTAGGAAATAGTGTTTTTCTTATAGAAATATCTGCCATTATCTCAAGGATAAAGAGGGGCAGGGATTTGTGGGAAAGAACTAGATCGACGGCCTAGATTTATTCAACTCTTTGGCTTAAAGATATTTTTGACATAACACATAAAAGGGTATTAAGTCTTACTCTCCTATCGAAGCTAGCCCGACTCTTCTTCTTTCAAGTACCCGAACTCTTCTTCTTCTCTCTATCTCTCCGCCTCTCCTTCTCCACAATGCCTCTTCTTTCAAGTAACCTCAAATTAGTAGCGACTACGCCATCATTGGTAAGTTCAATTTGGCTTTTTTGTAATTGAGTGTTGAATAATGATTTTAATTGTAAGTTCAATTTGATTTTTCTGTAATCGAGTGTTGAATAATGATCTTTAATTATAGTTAATAATTTTGTATTTTTTGTTGTTGGTAATTGATTTGCCATAATATCTCAGTTTACCATTATTTGGGGTTTAAACAATAATGATGATTTATTCCTTTCACAGTGTTGTTCTGGTAATCCATCATTTGACACTTTCTCCTTCTCTTTCAATTTTATTCAAATTAGGTTAAAAATTAGTAACTGAAACCCCATGATAATGAACTATAGTTTGTATTGTTATTGAAACTCATAATCATGTTAGGAATAAAAATTCACAACTGAGTGATAATAACAAAATCGGTAGGTGGGGGAGAATAAAAAATGAGAGTTTCTCAGATAAGTTCACCATGTACTACTACTGTTTTATTTCAGGGTGAGGTAGAGGTGTAAACAATGCTTTGGGTTAGGCGTGACGAAATAAATAATTTGCGGTTGTGTCGTAGCGTGATGGAATATATATAAGTTCACATTGTTGAAAATGCGAGGTCAGTTGTCTTGGACTATGGGTGCATTTGGCAACCCATTATCAAGACGATATTAATAATTTGCGGTTGTGTCGTAGCGTGATGGGGCATGTATATGTTCACATTGTCAAAAATGCGAGGTCAGTTGTCATGGACTCATAACCCATTATCAAGCCCCTAAACTCTGGGTGCATTAGGCGTCTTCCCTGCACAGTTAGATGATTATCTTGGGTATTATGGATATATTTTTGTATGTTTGGCTTCAAAGTTTAAGGAGAATGGGTTCATTATCTGTCCTATTTGCGGCTGATTAGCAAGCTTTATTCAGTTGGGTAATTATCATTTTTTGTCTTTTTTGGCGTTTATGTCGATCTTTTTCAGATTGCATTTTTTTGTTTTTTGCTAGGCAAGCCAGTTTAGGCATCCATAACCATATGAAAGGAAAATTTTGTTATGTTAAACTGCCCATTTTCAAATAACAGCCTTGAACGAAGATTGGATATTTTTTAATCGCATTTTGGTTATATCCAGTTTTTCCTTTATAGAGTAACCCATTCTTCATTGATGATGACTGGTGAAATGCAAACCCATTTTACCATTGCTAGTCTATTACACTACATTTCGGAACCCCTAAACTCAGGGTGCATTTGGCGTATTCCCTGCACACTTAGATGATTATCTTGGGTATTATGGATATATTTTGGTATGTTTGGCTTCAAAGTTAAAGGAGAATGGGTTCATTATCTGTCGTATTTGCTGCTGATCAGCAACCTTTATTAAGTTGGGTTATTATCATTTTCTCTTTTTTTTGGTGTTTATGTCTATCTTTTTCGGATTGTATTTTTTTACTTTTAGCTAGGCAAGAAAATTTAGGCATCCATAACCATATGAAAGGAATATTTTGTTACATTGAACTGTTCATTTTCAAATGACAGCCATGAACGAAGATTGGATCTTTGTAATTGTATTTTGGTTATATCCAGTTTTTCCTTTATAGAGTAACCCATTCTTCATTGATGATGACAGGTAAAATGCAAACCCATTTTATCATTGTTAGTCTATTACACTACATTTCGGAAACAAATATACTAGAAACTGTATTAGTTGTATAGACAATGGTTGTTCTTTCTTTCGAACTATGATCAATTTAGATCACATTCTCAAGGAATATAGTAGTGTAACATATGTAAAGTTACCACTTTGGATGGATGGCTCAGGCTTAAGGTACTTGAGATTACATTTGATTATTTTGGAGAGATGGTCCTGATATGCTCTGTATAATTCTTACTTATTGTTAATATAATGGACGTCCTTAGCTGCTTAACCTCCTATCATAACCTTCAGGATTTTAGTATTCCAATTTTCTTTACTTGGGTTTTTTTAACGATAACCTTAGAAAATAAATAGTGGCATCCACAAGTGAAGTTTGGATGGTGTTCTTATTTATTATTAACGTAATAGATGTCCTTAGCTACTTAACCTCCTTTCATGACCTTTAGGATTTTAGTATCCTAATTTTCTTTACTTGGGTTTTCTTAACCATAGCCTTAGCAAAGAAATAACTGCATCTACAAGTGAAGTTTGGATGGTGGCATCACAAGAGTTATATGAATGTAGATTTATAGATATAAAAGCATGCATCAGGGTTATATATGTGGATGATATAGGGCATGTGGAGCAACTGTACAAAGTCATAGTGATTGCAGGGTGTTTAAGGGATAACAGATTTGTAACCAACGTAAGTTCGTCGGTGTAGTATCAATATATCTTTTACAAACTAATCATACGCTTAGATTTTCGGGGATGTGAGATACCTTGGTATTTTGGGGGATAAGTAGTACTTAGATTATCTAAGATAGGCTTTAAAAGAGTTTCGGCTATACTTAAGTACGACTTCAAAAAAATATAGTATATTTGGATTCAGTCATCATTTCGGTACATGAGTTTTAGGATAATATGCAATGCATTAGAGGATGACATATAATGCTTTTAATTGCTTACATAATATTATGGAGACATTATGTGCCTACCTAATCTAAAAAGTGGGAGACAAATGATGTTTACTTTTATTACGAGTAGTGATTTAATTTACATCGAGGGAGATGGATAGGTTTAAGTGTAATTTAATTCGGCCATGAACATTGATCTTACGGGTAGCGCCGAAGGCGCGTCGACATTATTACCGTGGCAAGCCACAGGTAGTACTATTATCATATATAAGTTAACATTGAGGACAATATTTAAAGTAAGTTTAGGGGTAAGAAATATTTTCAAGTTTTTATAGAAAATGTATACACTCTATATAATTTGTAAAGTAGAGTTAATTAGTCTATGATTACAAATAACTCTAAATAACCGTTTAGATTTAGTAGTTAGGAGAACAAAAAGAACCCTTAGAGTTTTAAATAATTAACGGGATTATGGAATAATACGCCAAAATTGAACACTTTTTAGAGCTTAAGATACTGTAATGGATATTAATAATATTCTCCAAAATTAAAGTTAATGATTTACTGAAAGAAACTACACTTCACTCCAGTAACATTATCTATCCAAAGAAGTTATTAGACAACACTTAATCAATCCAGAGAGAGTAACGAACTTACTACCTGAAATAGTTGATTAGCAAATGACTCAGTGTGATACAAAAAGAAAAAAAAGAGTAATCAAAGAAGAAAAACTATTAAAGTATAAAGTCAATAAATAATGGCGATCGTCGCCGGTCAAGGGCATCCCAACGATAATCGTTAGCCACCTAGCACCGATTGCCATGATTTTCTTACACAGATCCCTAGAAGGTCTAATGAGAAGTAATCTTCAACGAATGCCCAAGCTTCACTGTTTGAAAAGACTAGGAGTTGTTAGAACATGTCAGAATCTGGGTTTCTATTTTTAACGTTATGTTCTTCTTCTCCAAAACAACTTTTCATTTTTGCAGAGTTTTGGAGAGCTTGAGAACTAAATTTGTATCTCATAACTCTAAGTTTAAGTTTAATGATAATTAGTTATTTTTTTTAATTAATCTTGTTTATTAAGATGTTGCAGGGCAAATCTCCTCAGACTAGATCTGAGGAGGAAGCTCTATAGGTGTATGTTAGGATTATTTTGCACATAATAGGTCTGACCTAGAGGTCTATGTTCACTCTTTAGTGTTGTTCTTCAATTTTCTTGAACCTAACAAGTTAGGAGGGGAAGAGAACAATTCTAACCTGGAAGAGAGATTGGTGTCTTGAAAAGGAACTTGTTTCTCAGTCCACTTAATGACCTCTAGACCTAGAAATTATTCTTGTCTCCAACAAAGATTAATCCCTAGACCAGTAACCTAGAATTTGAGTCTAGATCTCAATGGATTAGACTTTCTTATTTGTTCCTAGTGGAAAGATCAGAAAAAAATTTTAAATCCCGGGAATTCATCTTGAAAGAGAGGATTAGCGGAGAAAACCAAAAAACTATTAAATTATGCCATAATGTACTAATATAGAGTAAAATCCAAAGATCTAGTTACGCTTAATAAATGTTTCTCAAAACCTAGTTTAAGCTAATATTTCGAACAAAACCAACCCCATTTCCCATAGATTTTAGTTTACCCTAAAATAACGTACCTCTCAGCGGATTGACACCCTACTTGCCCTTTTGCTACATTTTTAAGTTAGTAGGAATTTGATTAGATAAACAATGGTCTATAATATAGTGACGTGCTAGTCATCAAAATCTTGTTCTACAATACAATTATCGGAATGAATTTGAAAAATTGCTTAACCAATTACATTACAACAATTGTAAGTTTTAATAGCCATACTGCATCAATAATTGGGGAAATTTGTTTGCTCATTATTGTAGGACTATCTGTCTCATCTCAGTCTTTCTTTACAGCTCAGGGACTGATACAACATATAATAGGATCATAGGACATGATTGGATCTACGCCATTAGAGCGATAACATCCTCTTATCATCAAGTTTTTGTTTTGTAATAAACCAGGGATGTGCAAAATTAAAGGTTTTCAAAGAACAATGAGGGATTATTACGGCACTATAAGATCAAGGTTAGAAAAATCCGAAAGATTACAAAGATAACAATGACAGAAAATCGGCACTAGCATCACGCCGACTGCAAGAGGAAGAAAAAAGTGGAACCCAAAAACTATAATAACCGGGCGCGATCACCCTTGAAATGAAACTATTTGATCCCCACAGTCAAACTTTATCAAGACATCTAATCATGGTGTGGAAGATACACATTTAATAAAGCTTCTTACTGTATTCAAAGATCTGTTCACTTGGCCATTTGTAGAAATGCCCGAAATTGACCTCGAGGTCACATGCCATTACTTATACATAATGAAAAACTGCAAGCTAGTAAAGTAGAAACCAAGACGCTTATCTCCAAAGTTGCTACACGCGGTAAATATTGAACTTCGATAACTAATTAGAGCAGTATTCATCTGGGAAGTACATTGCCCCTTGTGTTTCTCTGACATTATCACGATACCAAAAAGGAACGATAATATCAGGGTATGTATCGACTTCAAAAATATTAATAAAGTGTGCCCAATAACTGCTACTCCTACCTGTAATTACCCATGTTGTGGATCCAACGGCCGGTCATGAGTGCTTGTCCTTCTTGGACAGTTACTCAGGCTATAATAAGATACAACTTGCAGTTATCGACAAAGAACTCACATCTTTTATCATAGAGAAAACTACCTACTATGACACAGTAATACCATTCGGTCTAAGGAACACATGAGCCACATATTAGTGACTAGTAACTGAGATATTTATGGACATTATCAGGAAAGCTGTGGAGGCTTGTATTGATGACATGCTAGTCAATAGAGAGAAAAATGAGGATTACCTCACTAACCTAAAGGCCATGAGGTATTTGATGAAATATCCACATCTAGAGTTTGTTTCATTCCATGTCTAGAATAGGTATTAGCTCTTCTTCGTGGTTACTTGTCATCAGAGATTGCACATGGAGCGACTACAGTAGGGGTGGCACTGAGCAGGTAAAGTGGGTTTGTATCTATTTTCTCCAAATGTTTAAGCTCTTAGTATTTTATAGAGTATGTAATGCAAATGTCATTTTGAGAAAAATAGGTCTCTATTCGAACAGGCTTTTGTTATGTTCGAATAAGACCTTGTTCGAATAAAATTTAGTATCTATTCGATTATTTTCTCTTAGAACAATATTTATTCGAATAGATTTTTTCTTTGTTCAAAATTTTTTATGGGAACTAAGTTGTTTGAATTGGTTTTTGTTCTATTCGAATAAAACTTGTTTTATTCGAATAAACTCTTTATCTATTTGAACAAAGTGCCTCAGGACTTTATTTGTTCGAATACATTTTTGTTGTATTCGAATAAAAATTGTTCAATTAGAACAGAGGTTGGGTTATCAATTTTCTTATAAAAGGCATCCTTTTTTTTATAACTCTCCTCTTTCAAAACCTATTTTTGAGGGCTTGTATTTTCTAGAGAGAGAGATAAAGTTTTCTTTGAGAGAATTAAAAAAGAACTAACAGCTCAAACTTGAATCAATCATTAATCATGAGACCCAAATCATGATTTGAGAAACTTGTGTGATTCAAGATTGAAAGCTTCGACAAGAGATTGGAGCGAGGCATTGCGAGAACATGGAATAGATTGCAAGAAACTTGATTAAAAGAAAGCTAACCAAAAGATGTGCTTATCGAGTTTATAAGTAATTAAACTATTATAATTTATTTGCAATAGTGGATGGCTTAGCAGTCGGGTGATTCGACAGTGACCTATGGTTCTTTCTCTTGAGAAAGGTTTCTTACAAGGTTAAAATTCTATAGTTTTGTGCTTCATTTAAAATTGCTTGTTGAGACTAGTTAATCGAATCAATTTGAACTAGGTTAAAGTTAGAACATTAATTCAAAGGAATTCAGACCTATAGATTTTGACCTAAATTAATAGAATTTGGTTAATCTCAAGTGATCAAAAATTTCAATTGGTATCAGAGCGGTCATGCTTTGAGGATTAACAACCTGAGTGTGGATTTTGTCTTGCTTGTTGGAGAATAATAGATTCTAAATGACTTGGAGGTCCCATAAATCATCTGCCCCTCTTTAAGGGCAAACAATATCCTTATTGGAAGCTCCGAATGGTTATATTCTTACAATAACTTAGAAAAGATGTCTGGATTACAATCGAGGATGGATGGACGCACCCAACCATGATCAAAGGAATGGGTGATGAATCTGAAGAGGTCCTTAAGCCTAGGAATTAATGGTCTAAGGATGAATAAGAAGCTGCTGGTTATAATAATAATGGTCACAATGGTATTTTTATTGTTGTGAGCTCAAGCGAGTTTCAACACATATCTGCTTGTACTACTTCAAAAGAAGCTTGGGGCATATTAATTCAAACACACGAAGGTGATGATACAGTTAAGAAAAGAAAATTACAAATGCTCACCTCACAATTTGTGAATATTCGAATGGATGAGAATATTCAAATGGACAAGACTAAGTGACATTGTCAACACTAGTACCGCATTAAGTGCAGCTTATTAAGATGTTCAAATTGTTTGCTAAGTTCTATGATCTCTTCCTACGAGTTTTAAATCCAGGCGTGACGCTATCGAGGAAGCTTAGGATCTTAAGAAAATGAAACCAGATACATTAGCTTGAAAATTGCAAACTTTTAAACTCGAGATGAAAATGGAAAACCTGAGAAGAATAATAATGTTTCTTTTAAATCATCATCTTACTCTTATTCTTATAAGGGTACAAAAGAAGCTGACAACTTATCTGATTCAGGTAATGATGATGGGTCCAACATGGATTCACAGATTACCTCTATAAGATACCATCTTAAAATTCTTGTGACAAAATGTTAATTTTAAAAATAAGGGCAATCAGTAAATTACAAGTTGCGAACTCATGATCAACCTAAATCAAATAACCGACAGACCAACCTTAATACATGCTTAAATCATTTTGAATGTTATAAGTGTCACAAGTTTGGTCATTATGCTCACATTTGTCCCAATAAGAAATCTAGAACTAATCACAAAGCAATGAACATTAGAGTTACTTGGGATGATAGTGATGATGCAAATAATAATAATAAGGATAATCCCCAAGTAGTTGAGAACGAACAATATTGTGCATATCTTGCTGTTTTATATATCAGTAATGATAACTCTGACACTTTTGAACTTGAAAATTCTAGTAAAAATCAGAGTGATCATGAACCAAATGAGTTTGAGGACCTGAATCTTGAATTCTTGTATGCTCAAACTTTTATAAAGTGTATTACACTTGGTAAATTTAACAAAGTCTTGAAAGACTAAGTTAATACACTCTTGCGCGAACTTCATGAAAAAACTGAGAATACAAGTCAAGAGATAAAAATACTTGAAGATGAGAAACTATGCCTCCATAACAAGGTCGTGATTTTTGAAAAAGATGCTCATGATACAGTGGAGAAAATAAAGTTTGGACGAACTTCATTCGGCCAAGCCTGATGTAGTTTTATCTCAGCAGAAACTTGAAAAATTCTGTCATGGTTATAAAAACATTGATAAGATGTTATGTATGGAAAAGAAGGATGCTGACAAAAGGGGTCTAGGATATTAGGAGCAACTCTCTAATGCCAAGACTCCTCAAGTTACAAAATTTGTGAAAGAAATTGCAACTACATTCTTGCCCAAACATAATATAATATCTTCCACTCAAAATAAAGCCAGAAGATTCTCTTACTCTGTTATTGTGGAATATGTTGTCGAAAGGGGAATATTGCATTTTATTAAGGATTTATTGGACCCTATCAATCATATGCTCCCCCTTTCAATGGACAAAGATATAAGTCTAATGTGATTTTAGCTAATGTGAAAAGTAAAAATGTGTCTAGATGGTTTGCACAAGAAACCTCAGCTCAGAGGATTCTTCAAAGTATTTGGTTGCAAAATATTAATTTCACACCTCAGTTATGATGCAATGTTGCACTGGCATTTAGTCAGGTTATTTTTGTACGAAAGGATGACTTGTCGCCACAAATAAGGCAATGAATATCAACTGAGACTGGTTATCAGCATGCTCTATTTATTAGGTACGTTTCTTAACTTGTCTCAGTTTATTTTTAGTTTTATTTTTGTGTTATTTTTAGGACAGTAGGGTATTGTTTTGAGTTTATTTGAACTTCACACTTTAGGAGCATTTGTATGCAGAATATTTTTGCTAGAATTGAACTGTGCTTTGGTGTTATATTTATCCATGAGATAATTATTTCATAAAATCACTTTTTTTAATAGTCATTGATCCTCTTGGTTAAACTAAATCTCATCGTGATTAGAACCACGTGAGAATAACTATAGATACTTCATACCTAATGCTATGTGAGGATCTAGCCTTTTTACAAGCTTTGAGTGTTATTTCATAAATTTTTTCCAGATTAAGCATTTTTTTTATCTCATCTTTTATAATAAATTGTCGATGGTAACTTCAAGTTCAAGTTAGTCAAATAGAAAATTCTTTATACTTGATTCGAGATGTAAAAGATACTATGTGAGACTAAAGATATGATAATAGGCTTTTTATTGTTACACCTTTTCGGCCGTTTTGTCTGTGCTTATTCAAAATTTTATCCGAATTCTAGATTGAAATCTTCGACAAGAGATTGGAGAAAGGTATTGCGAGATCGTGGAATGGATTATAAAAAGCTTGATTAAAAGAAGGGTAACCATAAGATATGCTTATCGAGTCTATAAGTAATTAAACTCATGTAATCCATTTTTAATAGCGGTTGTCGGGCGATTTGACAGTGTCCTGTGGTTTTTCTCTTGAGAAATGTTTCCCACAAGGTTTAAATTTTTGGTTTTGTGCTTAATTTCTAATTTCTTGTTGACCTTAGTTAATCGAATCAATTTGAACTAGGTTAAGGTAAGAACATTAATTCAAAGGAATTTGGACCTATAGATTTTGACCTAAATTAATTAAATTCGGTTAATCTCAAATCATCAAATTTTAATTGGTATCAAAGCGGTCACGCTTTTGGATTAATAACTTGAGTGTGGATCCTGTCTTGATTGCTTGAGAATAATAGATTCCGAAAGATTTGGAGGTCTCATAAATCATTCGCCACTCTTCGATTGCAAAGACTATCTTTATTGGAAGGTTCGAATGGTTGCATTCTTACTATCACTTAGATAAGATGTCTGGATTACAATCAAGGATGGATGGACGCACCCTACCATGATGAAATGAATGGGTGATGAATCTGACGAGGTCCTTAAGCCTAGGAATTAATGGTCTAAGGATGAAGAGGATGCTGTTGGTTATAATAATAAGGGTCGCAATGCTATTTTTGTTGCTATGAGCTCAAGCAAGTCTCAGCACATATCTGTTTGTACCACTTCGAAAGAAGGTTGGGACATATTAATTCAAACTCATGATTGTGATGATACAATTAGGGAACAAAAATTGTAAATGCTCACCCCACTATTTGAGTATATTCGAATGGATGAGAATATTCGAATGGACAAGACTATGTGACATTATCAATACTAGTGCCGCATTTGGTACAACTTTCTAAGATGTTCAAATTGTTGGCTATGTTCTAAGATCTTTTCATAAGAGCTTTAGATTCAGGCGTGACATTATCGAAGAAGCCTAAAATCTTAAGAAAATGAAACCAGATACATTAACTAGAAAATTGCAAACTTTTAAACTCGGGATGATAATGAAAAACCTGAGAAGAACAATAATGTTTCTTTTAAATCTTCATCTTACTCTTCATCTTCAAAGGATAACAAAGAAGCTGATAACTTCTCTGATTCAAGTAATGATGATGGGTCCAACATGGATTCACAGATTACCTCTATAAGCAACCAACTTAAAAGTCTTGTAACAAAATGTTAATTTTAAAAACTAGAGCAATCAGTAAATTACAAGTTGTGAACTCATGATCAACCTAAATCGAATAACCGGATGACCAACCTTTATACCGACTTAAATCATGTTGAATGTTATAAGTGTCACAAGTTTGGTAATTATGCTCACAGTTGTCCCAATAAGAAATTCGGAACTAATCACAAAGCTATGAACATTAGTGTTACTTGGGATGATAGTGATGAGGAAAATATTAATAATAAGGATAATCCCCATGTAGTTAAAAACAAATAATATTGTGCATATCCTGCTATTTTATATATTGGTAATGGTAACTCTGACATTTTTAAAGTTTAAAATTCTTGTGAATATCAGAGTGATCATGAACAAAATTAGTTTGAGGACCAGAATCTTAAAGTCTTGTATGCTCAAACTTTTACAAAGTGTATTACACTTGGTAAACTAAACAACGTCTTGAAAGACTAAGTTAATACACTTATGCGTAAACTTCAAGAAAAAACTGAGAATACAAGTCAAGAGATAAAAATACTTGAAGATGAGAAACTATACCTCCATGACAAGGCCGTGATTTTTGAAAAGGATGTTCATGATACGGAGGAGAAAATGAAGTTTGGAGGAACTTCATTCGGCCAAACCTGATGTAGTTTTATCTCAGCAGAAACTTAAAAAATTATGTCATGGGGATAAGAACATTGATACGATGTTATGTATGGAAAAGAAGGATGCTAACAAATGGGGTCAAAGATATGAGGAACATCTCTCTAATGCCAAGAATCCTCAAGTTACAAAATTTGCGAAAGAAATTCAAACTTCATTCTTGCCAAAACATAATATAATATCTACCACTCAGAATCAAGCCAGAAGATTCTCTTACTCTGAGATTTATTATTTTGGAATATTTGGTCAAAAGGGGCATATTGTATTTTATTGTTGATTTATTGGACCCTATCAATCATATGCTTGCCCTTTCAATGGGCAAAGATATAAGTCTAATGTGATTTCTGCTAAAGTAAAAGTAAAAATGTGTCTAGATGGTTTGCACAGGAAACCTTAGCTCAAAGGATTCTTTAAAGTATTTGGGCTCAAGAGATTAATTTGGCACCCCAGTTAAGATGCAATGTTGCACTGGCAGCTAGTCAGGTTATTTTAGTGTGAAAGGATGACTGGTCCCCACAAATAAGGTAATGAATATCAACTGAGATGGGTTATCTGCATGCTCCATTGATTAGGTACGTTTCTTACCCTGTCTCAGTTTATTTTTAGTTTTATTTATATGTTTCTTTTTAGGACAGTAGGTTATTGTTTTGAGTTTATTTGCACTTCGCACTTTAGGAGCTTTTGTATGTAGAATATTTTTGCTAGACTTAGATTGTGCTTTGGTGTTATATTCATCCATGAGATAAATATTTGGTAAAATCACTTTTTGCAATAGTCATTGATCCTCTTGTTTAAACTAAAAGCTCATCATGATTAGAACCACGTGAGAATTACTGTAGGGACTTCGTACCTAATGTTATGTGAAGATCTAGCCTTTTTACAAGCTTTGAGTGTTATTTCATAAATTCTTTCCAGATTCGACATTTTTCTTGACCTTATCTTTTATAATCAATTGTCGATGCTAGCTTCAAGTTCAAGTTAGTCTAATAGAAAATTTTCTATACTTGATTCGAGAAGAAAAATAAACTATGTAAGACCGAAGATATGATAATAGGCTTTTTATTGTTACACCTTTTTGGCCTTTGTCTGTACTTACCCAAAATTTTATTCGAATTCAAGATTGAAAGCTTCGACAAGAGATTGAAGTGAGCCATTGCGAGAACATGGAATGGATTGCATGAAACTTGATTAAAAGAATGGTAACCATGGGATGTGCTTATCGAGTCTATATGTAATTAAACTCATCTAATCCCTTTTCAATAGTGGATTGCTTAGCTGTTGGGTAATTCGACGGCGTTCTGTGGGCTTTTCTCTTGAGAAAGCTTTCCCATAAGGTTTAAATTCTTTGGTTTTGATCTTAATCTCTAATTCCATATTGACACAAGTTAATCGAATCAATTTGAACTAGGTTAAGGTTAGAACATTAATTCAAAAGAATTTAGACCTATAGATTTTGACCTAAATTAATTAAATTTGGTTAATCTGAAGTCATCAAAAATTTCAATTGGCATCAAAGCATTCACGCTTTGGGATTAACCACCTGAGTGTGGATCCTGTCTTAATTGCTTTAGAATAATGGATTCTGAAAGATTTGGAGGTTCCATAAATCATTCGCCCCTCTTCGATGGCAAAGACAATCCTTATTAGAAGGTTCGAATGGTTGCATTCTTACTATCACTCAGAGAAGATGTCTGGATTGCAATCGAGGATGGATGGACGCACCTTACAATGATGAACGGAATGTGTAATGAATCTGACGAGGTCCTTAAGCCTAGGAATTAATGGTCTAAGGATGAAGAAGAAGTTGCTGGTTATAATAATAAGGGTCACAATGCTATTTTTATTGCTGTGAGCTTAAGCGAGTTTCAACACATATCTGCTTATACCACTTTGAAAGAAGCTTGGGACATACTAATTCAAACTCTTGATGGTAATGATATAATTAAGGAAAGAAAATTATAAATAGTCACCTCACAATTTGAGTATACTCGAATGGATGAGAATATTCGAATGGACAAGACTAAGTGACATTGTCATCACTAGTACCGTATTTGGTTCAGCTTACTCAGATGTTCAAATTATTTGATAAGCTTTAAGATCCATTCATTTGAGCTTTAGATCCAGGCGTGACACTATCGAGGACGGTTAGGATCTTAAGAAAATTAAACCAGATATATTATATAGAAAATTTGCAAACTTTTAAACTCGAGATGAAAATTGAAAACCTGAGAAGAGCAATAATGTTTCTTTTAAATCTTCATCTTACTCTTCTTCTTCTAAGGGTACTAAAGATGTTGACAACTTATCTTATTCAGGTAATGGTGATGGGTCCGACATGGATTCACAAATTACCTCTATAAGCAACAAACTTTAAAGCCTTGTAAAAAAATGTTAATTTTAAAAATAAGGGCAATCAGTAAATTACAAGTCGCGAACTCATGATCAACCTAAATCGAATAACTGTCAGACCAACAGAGACACTGACTTAAATCATGTTAAATATTATGAGTGTCACAAGTTTGGTCATTCTGCTCACTGTTGTCCCAATTAGAATTCTGGGACTAATCACAAAGCTATGAACATTAGTGTTATTTGGGATGATAGTGATGATGAAAATAATAATAATAAGGATTATCCCTCAGTAGTTGAGAATGAACAATATTGCACATATCCTACTTTCTTTAATTGTGCTAATGATAACTCTGACGCTTTTAAACTTGATAATTCTAGTGAAAATCAGAGTGATCATGAACAAAATGAGATTGAGGACCAGAATCTTGAAGTCTTGTATGCTCAAACTTTTTTGAAGTGTATTGCACTTGGTAAACTTAACATAGTCTTAAATGACCAAGTTAATACACTCATGCATGTACTTCAAGATAAAATTAAGAATACAAGTAAAGAGATAAAAATACTTGAAGATGAGAAACAATGCCTCCATTACAAGGTTGTGATTTTTGAAACCGAAGTTCATGATACGGAGGAGAAAATGAACTTTGGAGAAACTTCATTCGGCCAAGCTTGATGCAGTTTTATCTCAGTAGAAACTTGAAAATTTCTATTATGGGGCTAAGAATATTGATAAGATGTTATGTATGGAAAAGATGGATGCTGACAAAAGGGGTCTAGGATATGAGGAACATCTTTCTAATTCCAAGACTCCTAAAGTTGCAAAATTTGTAATAGAAATTGCTACTATATTCTTGCCCAAACATAATAAAATATCTTCATCTCATAATCAAGCAAAAAAATTCTTTTACTATGAGATTTATTATTATGGAATATGTGGTCAAAAGGCGCATATTGCATTTTATTATTGATTTGTTGGACCCTATTAATCATCTGCTCACCCTCTCATAGGACAAAGATAAAAGTCTAATGTACTTTCTACTAATGTGAAAAGCTAAAATGTATCTAAATGGTTTGCGCAGGAAACCTCAGCTCGAAGGATTCTTCAAAGTATTTGGGTTCGAAAGATTAATTTGACACCTCAGTTAAGATGCAATATTGCACTGGCAGTTAGTCGGGTTATTTTGGTGCGAAAGGATGACTTGTCACCACAGATAAGGTAATGAATATCAACTAAAACGGATTATCAACATGCTCCATTGATTAGGTGCGTTTCTTACCTTGTCTCAATTTGTTTTAAGTTTTATTTTTATGTTTCTTTTTAGGACAGTAGGGTATTGCTTCAAGTTTTTTGCACTTCTCACTTTAAGATCTTTTGTATGTAGAATATTCTTGCTTGACTTGGGCTGTATTTTTTTGTTATATTCATTCATGAGATAAATATTTGGTAAAATCACTTTCCATAATAGTCATTGATCCTCTTGTTTAAGCTAAAAGCTCAGCGTGATTAGAACAACGTGAGGATAATTGTAGAGACTTCAAACCAAATGCTATGACAGGATTTAACCTTTTTGCAAGCTTCGAGTGCTATTTTATAAATTGTTTCCAGATTCGGCATTTTTTCTGATCTCATCTGTTATTATCAATTGTCGATGGTAACTTCAAGTTCAAGTTAGTCTTATAGAAAATTCTTTATACTTGATTCGTGAGAAAAATTGTAGAGACTTCATACCTAATGCTATGTGAGGATCTAGATATTTTACAAGCTTCGAGTGTTATTTCATAAATTCTTTCCAGATTCCATATTTTATCTGATCTCACATTTTATAATTAATTGTTGATGGTAACTTTAAGTTTAAGTTAGTCTAATAGAAAATTTTTTATACTTGATTCGAGACGAAAAATATACTATGTGAGACCGAAGATATGATAATAGGCATTTTATTGTTACATCTTTTTGGCCTTTGTTTGTGCTTACCCAAAATTTTATCTGTATTCAAGATTGAAAGCTTCGACAAGAGATTGGAGCGAGGCGTTGCGATAACGTAGAATGGATTGCAGGAAGCTTGATTAAAAGAAAGGTAACCATAATATGTACTTATCGAGTCTATAAGTAATTAAACTCATGTAATTCATTTTCAAATAGTTGATTGTTTAGCTGTCGGGTGATTTGACAGCGACCTGTAGGTTTTTCTCTTGAGAAAGGTTTCCAACATGGTTAAATTTCTTTAGTTTTGTGCTTATTTTCCAATTGCTTGTTGACACTATTTAATCGAATAAATTTTAACTAGGTTGAGGTTTGAACATTAATTCAAAGGAATTCAGACCTTTAGATTTTAACCAAAATTATTAGAATTCGGTCGATCTCATGTTATCAAAATTTTTAATTGGTATCAGAGCGATCACGTTTTGAGGATTTACAACCTGAGTATGGATCCTGTCTTGATTTATTGAGAATAATGCATTCTGAAAGATTTAGAGGTCCCATAAATCATCTGCCCCTCTTCGATGGTACAAAGTATCCTTATTAGAAGGTCCGAAGGGTTGCATTCTTACTATCACTTAGAGAAGATGTCTGGATTATAATCAAGGATGGATGGATGCACCCTACCATGATGAAAGGAATGGGCGATAAATTTGAAGAGGTCCTTATGCCTAGGAATTAATAGTCTAAGGATGAAAAGGAAGTGGCTGGTTATAATAATAAGGGTCGCAATGTTATTTTTATGACTGTGAGCTCTAGTGAGTCTTAACACATATCTGCCTGTATCACTTCAAAAGATTGTTGGGATATATTAATTCAAATTTACCAAGGTGATGATACAGTTAAGGAAAGCAAATTATAAATCCTCACCTCACAATTTGAGAATATTCGAATGGATGAGAATATTCGAATGGACAAGACTAAGTGACATTGTTAACACTAGTGCCGCATTAGGTACAGCTTACTCAGATGTTTAAATTATTCGCAAAGTTCTAAGATCTTTTCCTAAGAGCTTCAGATCCAGGCGTGACGCTATCGAGGAAGGTTAGGATCTTAAGAAAATGAAACAAGATGTACTAGCTTGAAAATTACGAACTTTCAAACTCGAGTTGAAAATGGAAACAATTCTTTGAGAAGAACAATAATGTTTCTTTTAAATCTTTATCTTACTCTTCTTCTTCTAATGGTACCATTGAAGTTGAATAATTATTTGATTCAGGTAATGATGATGGGTCCGACATGGATTCACAGATTATCTCTATAAGCAACCAGCTTAAAAGCCCTGTGAAAAAATGTTAATTTTAAAAACAAGGGAAATTAGTAAATTACAAGTCGAGAACTCATGATCAGCCTAAATTAAATAATCGGCAGACCAACCTTGATAATGACTTAAATCATGTTAAATGTTATAAGTGTCACAAGGTTGGTTTTTAATCTCACTGTTGTCCCAATAAGAAATCAGGAACTAATCATAAAACTATGAACATTAGTGTTACTTGGGATGATAGTGATGATGAAAATAATAATAATAAAGATCATTCCCATGTAGTTGAAAACGATCAAGATTGTGCATATACTGCATTTTTTAATTGTGGTAATTATAACTCTGACGCTTTTGAACTTGAAAATTCTAGTAAAAATTAGAGTGATCATGATCAAATGAGTTTGAGGACCTGAATCTTGAAGTCTTATATGCTCAAACTTTTACAAAATGCATTATACTTAGTAAACTTAACAAAGTCTTGAAAGACCAAGTTAATACACTCATGCGAGAACTTCAAGAAAAAACTGAGAATACAAGTCAAGAGATTAAAATACTTGAAGCTGAGAAACAATGCCTTCATGACAAGGTTGTGATTTTTGAAAAAGAAGTTCATGATACGAAGGAGAAATTGAGCTTTGGATGAACTTCATTCGGCCAAGCGTGATGTGGTTTTATCACAACAGAAACTTTAAAAATAATATCATGGAGCTAAGAACATTGATAAGATGTTATAAATGGAAAAGACAGATGCTGATAAATGGGGTCTTGGATATGAAGAACATCACTCTAATGCCGAGACTCCTCAAGTTACAAAATTTGTGATAGAAATTGCTACTACATTCTTGCCCAAACATAATATAATATCTTCCACTCATAATCAAGCCAGAAGATTTTCTTACTCTAAGATTTATTATTATGGAATATGTGGTCGAAAGGGGCATATTGCATTTTATTGATGATTTGTTGGACCTTATCAATCATATGCTCGACCTTTTAATGGACAAAGATATAAGTCTAATTTGATTTTGATTAATGTGAAAAGTAAAAATGTGTCTTGATGGTTCGTACAGGAAACCTCAGCTCGAAAGATTCTTCAAAGTATTTGGGCATGAAAGATTAATTTGGCACCTCAGTTAAGATCTAATGTTGCACTGGCACTTAGTTGCGTTATTTTGGTGCGAAAGGATGACTTTGTGCCATAAATAAAGTAATGAATATCAACTGAGACGGGTTATCAACATCCTCCATTGATTAGGTACGTTTCTTACCTTGTCTCAGTTTGTTTTTAGTTTTATTTTTATGTTTCTTTTTTGGACAGTAGGGTATTGCTTTGAGTTTATTTCCACTTCGCACTTTAGGAGCATTTGTATGTAGAATATTCTTGCTAGACTTGGACTGTGCTTTTTTTCTATATTCATTCATGTGATAATTATTTGGTAAAATCACTTTTCACAATAGTCATTTATCGTCTTGTTTAAACTAAAAGCTCATCGCGATTAGAACCACGTGAGGATAACTGCAGAGACTTCGCACCTAATGCTATGTGAGGATCTAGCCTTTTTACAAGCTTCGAGTTTTATTTCATAAATTATTTCTTGATTCGGCATTTTTTCTGATCTCATTATTTATAATCAATTGTCGATGGTAACTTCAAGTTCAAGTTAGTCAAATAGAAAATTCTTTATACATGATTTAAGACGAAAAAGATACTATGTGAGACCGAATATATGATAATAGGCTTTTTATTGTTACACCTTTTCGGCCTTTGTCTGTGCTTACCCAAAATTTTATCCGGATTCCAGATTGAAAGCTTCGACAAGAGATTGGAGTGAGGCATTGTGTGAACGTTGAATGGATTGCAAGAAGCTTGATTAAAAGAAAGGAAACCATGAGATGTGCTTATCGAGTTTATATGTAATTATACTCTTGTAATTCATTTTTAATAGTGGATTGCTTAGCGGTCGGGTGATTTGACAGCGACATGTGAGTTTTTCACATGAGAATGGTTTCCCACAAGGTTAAAATTCTTTGGTTTTGTGCTTAATTTCAAATTGCTTGTTGACACTAGTAAATCGAATTAATTTGAACTAGGCTAAGGTTAGAACATTATTTCAAAGAAATTTGGACCTATAGATTTTGACCTAAATTAATAGAATTCGGTTAATCTCAATTGATCAAAATTTTTAATTGGTATCACAACGGTCACGCTTTCATGATTAATAACCTGAGTGTGGATCTTGTCTTGATTTCTTGAGAATAATGAATTCTGAAAGATCTAAAGTCCTATAAATTGTGGGCTCCTCATCGATGGCAAAGACTATCCTTACTGGAAGGTCTGAATGGTTGTATTCTTACAATCACTTTGAGAAGATATCCGGATTACAATCAAGGATGGATTGACGTACCTTACCATGATGATAGAAATGGTGATGAATCTGAAGAGCTCCTTAAGCCTTGGAATTAATGGTCTAAAAAGGAAAATGAAGCTGGTGGATATAATAATAAAGGTCGCAATGCTATTTTTATGGCAGCGAGCTCAAGCGAGTTTCAACACATATCTGCTTGTACCACTTCGAATGAAGCTTGGGACATATTAGTTCAAACTTTCGAAGGTTATGATTCAGTTAAGGAAAACAAATTGTAAATGCTCACCCCATAATTTGAGAATATTTGAATGGACAAGACCAAGTAACATTGTCAACACTAGTGCCGCATTAGGTGCAACTTACGCAGATTTTTAAATTGCTTGCAAAGTTCTAAGATTGAGAAGAATAATAATATTTCTTTTAAATCTTTATCTTACTCTTCTTCTTCTAATAGTACCAAAGAAGTTAACAAATTATCTAATTCAGGTAATGATGATGGGTCCGACATGGATTCACAGATTATCTTTATAAGCAACCAGCTTAAAAGCCTTATGAAAAAAAATTAATTTAAAAAAAAAGGGCAATCAGTAAATTACGAGTAACAAAACCATGATCATCCTAAATCGAATAACCGGCAGACCTACCTTGACACTGACCTAAATCATGTTGAATGTTATAAGTGTCACAAGTTTGGTCATTATGCTCACAGTTGACCAAAATAAGAAATCTAGAACTAATCACAAAGCTATGAACATTAGTGTTACTTGGGATGATAGTGATGATGAAAACTCTTGGGATGATTGATTTGTCTGGTTTTGTATTGCAGATAGATGTGCTGAATACAAAGGCTAGGGAGAATAATGTTGATCATCATTTTTGGTGTGTGGTATTCTGTGAACTGGTCATCGAGCCTGAACCTCAAAGATTTGCTGTGAATGAGATTGCACTAGATGAGATAGTTGTTGAAGATGAGAGGATTGATGGTGGGGAACTAATCAGTTATGGTGCTGTAAGACACCTTGATTGTTTTAGATGTAACCATCTGTGAGAGGTCGATCATGTGTGTAGATCAAAATAATGTAACTGTATATAAGTTAAAAATATTTTTAGTCTGATTCTGCTCCCTATTTTATGTGAAGCTTGTTTGGGATTTTGTTTTGAATTTCGAATGTTGGACTAGTAGGAATGCCGGTAAAGTTATTATAAGTAAGTAGGAGAAGATAAAATAAAGTGAACGAGATTTATTTTTAAGGTATAGGTCGATTTTGTGTGAGGTGATTTTGTCATCATGGATGTGTAAAATTATGAGAGAGGGATGGGTAGGAGAGAGAGAGGGGGGGGGGGGAGAGAGATATTTAGTTATATGGTTTGGGGGTAATGATGATGAAGCGTTTATACCCAAAAGGTATGAGTCGTCTGACCGGAATAGTGGAAGAGACGCATTCGCTGCAAAATCGAGGGTGGCATGCGTAAGTCCCAAAAATAGCTAGCGGTTAGAAAGAAAATTTATAAATAGTCCCTCCCTTTCTTCTTCCAAATATTTACAGAAAATAGAGAGGCAAAAATTTAAAGAGAGAGAGAAAAATAATTTGATTGTAAAGATTTGGGAGAGAGAAACTGAGAGAATAGACATCATTTTCGAAGGGAAGAGAAAGTTGCCATTGTTGGGGTTCAGAAATCATTATTGTTACGGAGTTTTATTGTAATGATGGAAACGCTCACGATGCTTTATTCCTTTTCTGACGTTAAAGGTTAGTGATTTTTGAAAATGTCGCATTTGTGTTTGATATGAATGTTTGTGTATGGATATGATGATTCATCATTTCTATGTTCATGGATTATTCCCTCTAGTTTTTTGTACTTGAATTTTAAAAGGTTTACTATATGGGGATTTTTTTTTTCTGAACGGTTTTATGGAAAAATTGGCTTTTTGAAATCTTTTTTCCTTGTTTGAGTGAGAAATACGTTAGAGGGATAAAAATAATTATATACTACATTTATATATATTATTATTTTATTTTTATGAAAAATAATAATTATAGAATAATGCTGAAATTGATTGAAATACTTGTACCTTTATGTAGGTGTAGATTCGTGTAAAATTAGAAAGGGGGTGAAAGCACATTTTTATTCCTGCCTGACTTGGAGTATGAGAAAATTTATAGGAAAGTACCAAAGTTTGTTGATCTTGAGTATTTTAATATGAATATTGGAGGTGATTTGGATGTGGGTTTTCTGTGCATTTGGCCCAGTCGAATATGGATTGGTGGTGCCTTTAAACAACCTTGCAAAAGGCATTATGAACAAGATCAAGGCGTGACCGGCCCAGTTGAATGGTAGCATGTGAGAGGTGATCAATGTTTATGAGAATTTAAATAGGAGGTGCTCCCATGAGGGGAAAGAGAGAAGAATAACTTCTTCTGATCTTTCAAAGTATTATACTGTAAATTATGTTACATCACCCGAGGGTATGTACTTCTCTTCCAATTTGACCCGACCCTAATATATTTACCTTAATTTTGTTGGAAGAGTAAGGAATGATAATGTGATTTGGGTGGAAGACGAGTGTCTCCAGCGAGCTGACAAGGACCCCCTGGCTCTCAAATATAAAACTGTTAAAAAACATAAGTCAATTTTAGTAATTTCGAACTGTACCTATTTGTGCTCTATTTGTTGATGACAATATTTTGCTGTATGCAGATCCTCATTTTAAAATAAAGAGAGGAAAATCTTTGATTGATACAGTAGCTTGAAAGGGAGTCAAGATACAAACTGTGCTGGTCAAACTGGAGATAAGTAGGCATAAGAGTTGTGAACAGTAAATTAGTTAAAGTTAAGAAGTTACAGGCGAAGAGAATAATGACAGGTAGGATTTCATCTTTGGTGGCATCTCCAATTGAGGTGGACAAAACAAGGGCTAGTGATTTGGCATTTCCCTCATTTAAAAAAGTTTCATTACCCACCATGAGGCCGCGAGCTGGTGCGATTAGCTCGGGAACCACCGGCCGTAAGGTTTCTAAGAAGAGAAACCTGAAGACATCTGTGTCAACTTCCTTAAATGCAAAATGTATAGAGGTCAAAGGTTGTTTGAAGATGAGGAAGATGGAAAATCCTCCTCGTTCGAATGAGCTGAATGACGATGTTGGGGTACCGAGCATAGAGGATGAGCTGTTGGGTTTGGAGAAAAAGTTCAAGGCTTGAGAAGTTGAATTTTGTAGTGCATGTGGAGTTGTGCAGGGTAAGTCCGATTTGTCAAATTAGTGTGATTGGCTAATTTTAAATTAATGTATTATGGGTTTTTTGTGTTTTATGCTTTTGTAGGCTTCCGGCGTTGTGAAAGGTATCTACCTTTGATTTGTGGAAGGGAAATTAGGACTGGAGAAGTAGGTTGTTCAACTCGAGAGGGGCTAGAGGAAATGAAGATCCAATCGATCACAAACATTGTAGAGTTGAAGAAGTCGTACTAGGCATCGGTGGATAAGGTCGCGTTTGAGGCCCATCAACAAAATAGCTTGGTGAATACTGTCCAAAAGAATCTTGCTCAGGATTTACAAGATGATGCGCATGATTTTGAGGATGTACGAGCTATAATAGAAGGGCGATCTGATGATGTCTCTGGTTAAAGGGAGAGGAAGAGGAAGAGGTAAGGGTGTGTCAGGGTTAAATCTTGGTAATTTCCCCTATTACACACCAAGAAAACTAAGGAGTTGAAGAATCTGAGAAGGTTGAGTAATATATATGTGGAATGTTTGTAGAAGAGTTTATATTGTTGTTGTCAAACTTTGTATGGGGATTGATGTGAGTAGCAAGACATTTGGGCTTTTTGAATTTGTTTGATATGGAAATTGTTGTGTATGAACTTAATGAACCGCTTGCCACAATATGGGGCTTAAAGAAAGAGTTTGCCAGTTTAAAAAACTTTGTATATGCTACAGCTCTACTGACTGCCCGTAAAGAGGTTCAGGTAAGAAAATATAGAACTTAGTGAAAAGCATTGAAATGATATATGTGCAGCATGTTTCAGATTGGTCAAAGAGAAAATTGAGAAAAATAAAGAGGATAGAAAAGATAGGTGTAGGTACTTAAAAAATAGACCTTTCCTGCCTGGTTGCATTAGTGAAAATACACCAGAAGCAACCAAATACTTAATACAATTAACTATATTTTTAGAATATGTGATAAACATTGAGAGAGGGTTAAAAATGGCTTACCTTAAAATATTAGAGGATCGTGCTATTCATCCTGATCTTGAAATTGTAGAGCAAGAAATCTTCATAGCTTGAAGGCTATGGAAGTATCAG
The DNA here is from genome assembly GCA_014058105.1 of Kingdonia uniflora. NCBI lineage: Eukaryota > Viridiplantae > Streptophyta > Magnoliopsida > Ranunculales > Circaeasteraceae > Kingdonia > Kingdonia uniflora. The sequence goes on from JACGCM010001725.1 coordinate 42,906, forward strand.
CTCATTGTGGTGTGCCGATGATATATATAGCTGACTGTAAGAGATGGGAATAATGTATGTAAAATATATTTGCAAACTCTTTATACGAGAAACATATATCGGATAATATTCCAGGTACTGAGCTTAAAATCGAACTATTGTGCAGGCCGAGCTAGAATCAGTACGATAATGAGATAAGGATGTCATCAAATGTAATCACGAGTTTAAGCCCAAATTAGATTGGATTCAACAGACATTGGAGGACACTGCAGATCAGTATGTATAATTAGAGTTGAAGTTGACTAAGTCAGAAGCGACGGCCAATGAGCTGACTAAGAAGATCGAGAATAAGGAAGCTAAATTGCGTAGCGCTCATGGTGAGTTAGTGAAAGCTCGAATTGAGGTAAAGAAGTCAAATTGTACGGTAAAGAGATGGGAAGGAGATGCAGAGAAAATGAAGGAGAAGATCAGAGATAGATCTTACTCAATATCGCATGGGTGCTTTAAAGGTGGAAAGAAAGAAGTTAAAATGGAATCTTAATAATGTTAGGGAGCAATTGAAGAAGGAGGATGAATTGGGTAGCGTCTAAGCTGTATTGGTTCGTGCGCAGGTTTAAATCAAATTATTAAAATCAAATTTGGGGTGTGCTCGATCTGCTATAAGAAAATCATATGAATGAGCTAGAGAGAATGGGGATAAGTTGAATATTGCTCAAATTAAGGAAAAAGATTTTGAGGAAGCTTTAAGGAATAAGGATGTAATATTGAAGGATGCTTCCTTTAGCGAACATAACGTAAATGAGGTTTTTACAGAAAAAGGAGGTAGAGTTGTTGGCGCTGTGTAGTGAAGTACAGGAGTTAAATGAGCAAAAAGAGATAAAATCATGTCGAATGGGTAAATCTTTGGAATCACTGATGGTATAGAACGGTCTTGTAGCAGATTTGGAGGGACACTTGGAGAGAGCCACGGCTCGTTATGTGAAGTTGAATACAAAATTTTAGATTATATGTAGGAATTTTGTTGACCTTGCCGTACCGAATTGAAATAGACTTTCTATGGATGAGGTGCATTTGAGGAAGATAATGGTAGTAATTACCTATTTTGTGGAATAAGTAAACAGGCTCGAGGTAGAAAGGGACATGTTGCATGACCGTCTAGTTTAGAAGGGTTGTATATCTAAGGTTGATGTAGATCGAAGTAACTGTTTGAATCTTAAGGAAATCGGTATTGGTCCCATTACAGAAGAGCAAGTAGTGATTGGCAGAGAGATGGTAGTTGTTAGAGCACAAGAGTTTATATCTTCTAGAGCTCCGAAGTTGTAAACTTTTTTCGCTTCTGTTTTGTAGATGCTAAATAAATGTAAGATAGTTTTACCTTTGCTTTAACATTAGAGATAGTAGATGTGTATTGATTAAAAGCTAGTATAACCTTTTCTTTAATCGCTTGAGATTTAGTAGAGTGTAGATATATATTGATTAAAAGCTAGTATTACCTTTGCTTTAATCACTTGAGATTTAGTAGATAGTAGATGTGTATTAATTGAAAGCTAGTATTACCTTTTTCTTTCATCTTTTGAGATTTAGTAGATAAATATATGTATGACTGTAGAGAGTAATGTGAGAGAAAAAACTTGAAAGTTTTCATTGATGAGAAAAGAATGTACATAATGTTGGAGATTACAACTTCACTTTTGGAATGTAAGGAATAATACTAGATGTATCATGTATTAGGAAAATTAGGGATTTAATGATAATACAGCTTCAATCTCCTAGTGATCCAAGGGCTTGGTATTCTGACGCCGTTCTTTGTCATGAGGTAGTAGGATCAAAGACACGTTCGGTCCACAACCAAAAATGGACCTTCCTAGTTCTTTGTAAACTTCCTAACCTTTAACTCTATTCTATTCTTAAGGATCTCTGGGAGGACTAGGTCATCAATTTTGAACTTGCGGCTCGAAACTCTTTTGCTCTAGGAACTGGCTAGCATATGATGATATTGACCCAAGTTGGCAGCAACTCAAGCTTGTGTTTCACCGATCATGATCTTATTTTAGGCTAACTCAAACTCATTTTCTTCATCAACGAGCTCATGATCTTTAACAGGAAGATGATATTCTGTTGGGATTACTGCTTCTATTCCAGAAACAAGGAGAAATGAGGAACATCTTGTTGACAGCCTCAGTATTCCAGTAGGCCCACAAGACATGTAGCAATTCCCTTATCCAATTGTCCATCTTCTCTTATTTGAGTCTCTTCTTGATTCCATCCACTATAGTCTTGTTTGTGACTTTGGCTTGACCATTGCCTTATGGGTAGTATGCATTGGACAGTGAATGAATGATTTTGTGCTCGTTTAGAAATGCCACTACCTTCTCTCCAATGAATTATTGGTCGTTATCGATCTAAATTTGGTGGGGTAACCAAATCGTATGATGATATGTTTCCAGATAAATGAGTTAACTTCTTCTTCTCGAGTTCGACAAAGGGGAACTACTTTAAACAACTTTATAAAGTAATCTGTTACTACGAGTAAAAACCTTCGGTTACCCGGTGTATTTGGGAATTTGCCAACTAGATCGAGTGCCCATCGCTTGAAAGGCCAGAACACCTTTCTCGTGTGGAGCTCGAGAGTTGGAGCTCGCATTTGATTACCATCTCGTAGGCACGCATCATATTTTCATTAATACTCCTCGGCCTGTTTTCTCATTCTGGGATAGAATACTTCTTGTGTAATTGCTCTATTTACATGTGATCGTCTTGTGGCATAAGAGCCACAAGTTCCTTTATGTAGATCTTTTAACTTTCCGTCAACTTCCATCTTCGAGTGACACTTGAGGTATGTTCCAGCTACTGACCTTCTATATAAGTTATCTATCTAAACTGTGCAATGTTTTGAGTTTTTGATCAACTGTCAGCATTCTTTTGGGTTATTTGGAAGGGGCCCATAATACTTATTCTCGTAGTCGAGATATGTGAGGAAAGGTTTCCTCCAATCGCCTTCCTCCTCTTCATCGCCCCTAGTGTTGATCGGGCATTCCGTTAGGAGATCAATGTTGGGGATATAAATCTCTTTGATTTGGAGGTACCTTGCCTTTATATCTAGGACCCCGGCTAAGTAAGCCAAGGAATCGGTATGTTGATTTTTGTCACGAGGTAAAATATTGAGGGTAGCTTTATTGAATCTGCTCATCTTGCCAGCATCTAGGGTTACATAATCAACCATTTTTCCATTCTTCTTGTATCGCTCAAAGTAGTGGTGGACGATCAACATTGAGTCAGTATAGACTGATAGTTCAAGAACTCTGATATTCAATGCCATGTCTAGGATATGAATTAATCCTTTAAAAGGCTTTGAAGATGGATCATCTTTGAGTTCTTTTGTTAGATCTGGATCGTCCTCCTCCCAATTTGGATCTTCTACTAGGAAGTCTACTTAAAAATTAGCTATTGCCTGACCTTTCGTTTAGGTTCTCTATACAAATTTGATATCGTGTTCCCCCAAAGTAACATATCATTTTTGTACTCTACATAATTTCTCCTTCTGAGATTGTACTTTTCAAAGGTAATAATTTGTTATGATTGTAATACTCCAGTTGAGCGGTTATTATAAAGGTGCCTAGTTTATTGGCAGTAATGGTAGCACCAATGGTTTAGTCCCACATCGCTTAAGATCCTGCCAGGTATATGGTCTTTAAGTTAAGATTTTACTCTATATATTATCGAGGCCTTTTTTTAGGAATAATAATCTCACACTGTTTGAGATCCGAGTGGTTAAGTGGGAACAATATCGGTAACTATAAAGTGGGGTCTTAACAAAATGGTATCAAAGCCGAGGACGGCTCGATCTTAAAAGTGGGGGAACTGTAATACCCCGGCTAAGCTGGTATTTAAGAACGCCTAGCCCATTTGCGGTGATGGTAGCACCAATGGTTTAGTCCCACATTGCTAAAGTTCTTGCCAGGTGTATGGTCCTTAAGTTAAGATTTCACTTTACATGTCACCGAACCCTTTTCTTAGGAATAAAAATCCCACACTGCTGGAGATCCATAGTGGTTAAGTGGAAACATTATCGGTAACCGTTGAGTGGGGTTATAATAAAATATGACCTTGACTGAATGTGTTTAAAAATAGTATTTGAGCTTTTGTGAAGTACAGACGAGCGTGAAGAGTAGTAGCTCGATCATAGTATATCATGTTTCTACTGGTGTTAGGGTCTTGCTAATAAAATATACTGGGTTCTCAATCTTTCCTTTGAGCTGAATGAGAACGAGCTGTGAGAGTTATCTGTAACTGCGAGGAAGATGATCAATTCATCATTGTCTTCAGGGTGCTTATTATGGGAGATTTTCTAAGATAGATTTTGAGTTCTTGGAAAGCTGTTTCATATTCTACTGTCCAATCGATCTCTTCTGTTTGTCATTCTTTACCTCGTCTGGTGGATCCATAAAGTAGCTTGAACAACCATCCATATCGATCTAAAGAATTGGAGATGAATTTGTTGATAGCTGCATTCTTGCCAATGAGCTTCTGTACATCTTTCTTTGTTTGTGGTGATGGTATTGGACTAGAGTGTGGTTCTGATCTGTATCAGTTCAATTCCTTTTTTGCTAATGAAATGTCCCTGGAACTTGCCAGAGTGCACTGCGAATTGACATTTATCTGAATTGCGTTTTATTCGGTACGACCGTAATATGTTGAAGATTGTATCAAGATGTGCGATATGATTTTAATGCTGGCTTCATCTCTGAGTCAAGGTGAGAGCCTCATACATTTCTATTTGACTGCCGTAGCTTAATCTTTGATGCTCAATGTGTGACATGCCTTGGCTGGGTCAACTCCCATCATTTTTTTGAAAGTCCAAGCGAAGATATCATGGTTCATCTGTATAAAATATATAAAAGCTTCATTCTCATGCTGAATTAGCTTAGAACCAATATAAGTACCCCTGCTAGGTCCATCGATCTCAATGTACTCTATAGGTTATACCGTGGAAGGCTAAATATCGGTATGATCAGCTTTCTGTAATTGCTATGTAGTAAATCTATCGAGTGTGTCAAGTATTATAGATATAGCATTTTCGTAAGCTCGGAAGAGATTTTAACTTTATTTGATCTCATAGATGCCGTCATTGTACTTGAAACAAAGTGGTCGATGGTATGTTGAAGGGATCGCATCCATGTTGTGTATCGAACAACGACACATTATCCCCAAGTAGTTGGATTTTGTATTCATGATATAGAAAATAGCGTTGATAGTAGTGGGTCCAGCTGTGATTTGTAGGATGATCTTTCCTACACGTTCTTCTTTAGAGCCGTTAAAACCATTGATATCAATGTCGCTTGATATAACTTAGTCAACTAGTCCTATTTAGTCGATTGTACAATCATCATGGTATGCGTGATGAATTTCTTTATCTTAAGCATAATAACATGTATGTCATGAAATAAAAACTTGACATGACCGATACCGCAATCTTGAAATAAAATTCCAGTTTGTTGATTGATCGATTTAGGGAGGAGTTTAACTTCTTTATCCAGTACTATGAGGTCACAGCATTCCGTTAACCTCATCCTCTTAAATTTGTTTGAATTATTGATCTGGTAGACCACGATCATGTTAATGTGGTAGATGTAGTACATGTGTTTTTCATTGGATTGCTTTTCGACCTAAAGTACTTCGACTTACGTCTTATAGTTTCTATTCTTGTATCCCTCTAGTTCGATAATGTACTCGTGGATTTTCCTGTCCTTGAAAATGTACTCCAACATAGGATAGATCGCTATGATCCTGACATTTATCTTTTCTCGCATTTTATCACCCTAGCTATCCTCTTGTTCACTTTCTCTATCTGTGTTTTGACCTTTCGTGGTTTGGATGTTTGTAGTAGATTTATGCCTTTTGATCATCATCCTTTTCAGGTCGACATACCCATTAACCTTGGTAATCATGTCTTTTAAAGTCGAAGGGTTATACAGGAACAGATGCTCCTTCGCTTTACAATTGATCTATAGTGCATTAGTAAACACTGAAATGACTTTCTTTTAGTCAAGATTATCAACTTTCTGAGCAAGTTCCAAAAATTTTGTTGCAAAGACCTCGAGCTTCTCCCCCTGACACTATTTGGGGCCAATAAGTGTGTATAAATTCTTTCCCTTATCATTGTTGTGAGTGTATATTTTGACAAAGATCTTCTGTAGTTGGTCAAATGTGAAGATTGAATCTTCAGGTAATGAATGGAACCATCGGAGCGGTTCTCCTTTTATGCTTGTAGCGAACAGTCGATTGTGAATGTGGTTCAAATTTGAATACAACCCCAATGAGTCTCGGAATTTCTGGATGTGATCTTTTAGATCGGTGCCTTTGTACTTACATAACTTCGGAGAATGGAAGCCTATCGGCACTTTCATGCCATATAACTTTTTAGCAATTGAAATACTTTACAATTTGGTCAAATCATCCATATTGTCCGGATCTTGAGCTTCTATTAATTTTTTGATTTACAGATCCATGTGTTCCTATATGACGTACAAGCACGGTACCTGAACGGCTTGGCGTAGAGGTCGGGGGTTATGAGTACCACTTCCCTCGTTCAGCCGTTCACAAGCTGGTACCCTTGATAGTGGTCGCGGCTCATCTTCTTGATGTTTATAGGGCATCCTTCCTCTGCTAATTTTTGACTAATCTTCCCGTCCAAGATGAATTGAAGTTTCTGGAACATATGGATCATTATGTGGATGCCTGGAAGCTCCTTTGCTAGTTACTCCTCGAGGTCCCAACCTATCTCTTACTGAAACTCTAGAGTTCACCGGTATTTGAGCACGTACCCTGGGTGGTTGGACCTGGTGATTGTCTTGGAAGGAAGTCAATATCATTATCATTTGTTATTTATGTCGTTTGAATTTTGTTTATCGAGTTTGACTTTCACCTTTTAGTTCTTGTTCATGTAGCTCTCAGTCGAGCAATAGCTAACATTCAGGCTTATTCCGCTTCTCTATTTTAGCATGGAGGTTCATCTTTAATTCTGCGGGCTGATCAGGTTCAATTAAGATTTCATGCTGAACTCCTGTGCCAGGTAGCTTTGAATTCACCATGATTGAAAATTGATCATTGAGTAGCTGTATGCCTCAGGATTTTATGGAAATATCTTATTTCCCATAGATGGTGCCAAATGTAAGGGCCTAATTTTGTAATAACTCGAAAGGCTCTTACTCCAAATGTACTTGTGACAACTAATAAAATAAAGAATAGAAATTGACATAGGGTTTAGCGTGGAAACCTCTGAATAGGTAAAAACCATGACCTCGGCTTAAGGATTTTAGTAACTTGGTCCTCTTCTTATGATCACTTGTACTAGAAAAACTTTGTCCTTTTCTACTTTTGTGTTATGTTTCTTTTATAGACCTTAGTCTTGGTTTATTTACATGTATCAACACATTCTTCTAAATTAGGGGAAGAGTGGAGGTTATCTTTGTAATAGTCAGATCATGGGAGACTGGTGTCCTTGACTTGTTCTATTTTACTTAGAGTGCTCGACCCGTGTTCTTCTGCAGTTTATAATTTAGGTATCATTGTTGATAGCATTTGCCACGTGCATGTTGCGTAAGTCTGGTGTGGTATTAGCTCGATGATATCCTAACTCGAGGGATAAATCCCTACAGATTGCCTCGTCAAAACCTCCACACACAAAACCACCTTAGGAAAAAGTGTACAAGGAAAGAGTTCAACCCAGTGCTCACTATCTTGGTATTGGACGCATTTCAGCTACCTCGATAAAAAACTTTACTAGCAAAACCCCATAGGAAAAAGCTAAGTATAAGATAAAAAGAGTACATCATGCTTTTTGTCCAGTTAGCGAGGATCAAACACCTCCTAACGTATTAGTGAGGCACCTCCTATAGTTATCTATGAGGATCAAACACCCCTAGATGTATCTACCTGGATCAATCATCTTTAGATCTTATCAGCAGGGATCAAACTCCCCCTAGTGTAGTCAACAATGATTAAACACTTTCTGATACTCGTCAGCAGGATCGAACTTCCCTGACGTCTACAAGCTCAACACTTTTTGAGCGAGTATAAACTGCACATTCTTATCCCATAAACCAACATCTCAAAAGTAGGTTTTGGCAATGCCTTATTAAACAAGTTTGCAAGATTCATAGATGAACGAACTTAAACAACTTTAACTTTTTTATTTCTTACAACTCATGGATATGGAAGAACTTTGGCGAGATGTGATTTGTCCTTGCACCTTTAATATAACCAGCATTAAATTGTTGAGCACATGCTATGTTCTCCTTATAGATCTATGTAGGATCCCAAGTAATGCCACTAAGACCACAACTCCCATTTATATGACCAATCATAGATCATAACCAGAAACATTCCTTACCGGCTTCATGTAATGCTAAAATCTCTGAGTAATTTGATGAAGTCATAACCATGGTTTTTTTAACTAATCTCCATGAAATGGTTGTCTTACCATACATAAACACATACCCCATTTGTGAACATGCCCTACTTAGGCTTGATTAATATCCTGCGTCGGCATATGTAACCAGCTTAGATTTTCAATCCCAAAGATAGAATAATCCTACATCTATAGTACCATATAGATACTTTAGAAGGTGTTAAATACCTTTCCAATGCCTCATAGTAGGCACTGAACTATGCCTCGCAAGAAAGTTCACTACGAAAGATATATCCGATGATTGAGTACACCCTGCAAGGTATGACAGTTCACCGATCGCTTCAAGGTAAGGCTTATCCACAAGGAGTTCCTTCCCCTCCTCAGGTGGTCAAACTGGCCAGCCTTTATATCTAGTGATTTGACTTCCATGTAAGTACTCATAGGATGGGCATTCTCAAAACCGAATCTCTTAAGGATACATTATGCATAGGTCGCTTGATATAAAAGAATACCGTTACCAAGGTGTTCGATCTACAACCTGAGACTGAACTTGATCTTTTCAAGGTCTTATATTTTGAATTCCTTCTTAAGTCCCGATAATATATAAATTATCCACACATACACGATTATGATTACAAACCCCGTCTCTATTTTCTGTATGGAGACACATGGACATATAGGATTATTTGCAAAATCTTCTGCTATCAAATATTTAGTCAACCTATTATGCCACATGATCCTTGACTATTTCAATCCATAGAGTGCCTTATCCAATTTGATTTCGCACTTGCCTTTAACACTGAGCTTTAATGCTTCCAGAAGCATATATTCTTCTGGCAGCCTCATGTAGATGCCCGTATCAAATATTCCATATATATATGCTATTAGTACATCCATTAAATGCATATCGATGTTTTTCTCAATGACTGATATACTGATTAGAAACCGACACGTAATAACGTCCATGAAGGGAGAATAAATATTGTTGAAATCAATTCCTGGTCTCTGCCAGAAACTGTGGGCAACTGGTCAAGCCTTATACCTTACAATTTCTCTATCCTCATTGCGTTTCCTTATAAACACCCATTTATATTCAAATTGTCTTTTAGATTCATCCCGCCGAACAATCTTTCTAAAGACCTCACACTTTGCCAATGAGTTTAGCTCTACCTTGATTATATCCTCCAACTTTTGCCAATCAGTGCAACGATGGCATTTTCCCACCGATAGTAGTTTAGGATCATCATCAATTAAAGTTAATGCTATCGACAACTACTTTATTATAATCCTATATTATGCCATTATAGATATAATTGATAGAAACCTCATTATTATGATGTATGTAGTAGCCTACTCACAGCCTTCCAAGACCAGTCGAATACTCGAAGGTTACATCGAAGCCTACCAGAGGCTCAAAGCCCAAAGAACCAGCAAAATGGCCAAGGCCCACGATATACCTAAATCCTTCCGAGACTAGCCGAACACTCGAAGGCCAAAGGCAGTCGGTCAGCATCAGAACCCAACATCAAATTGGAAAGGCCTCATCCATATTAGTGCATGGTCGAAGGCAGGCATAACTGATAGCCAGCTAGCCTGATAAAATAGTAAAAATAGGCCGCCAGACAGTTGTAGTATCAGAACCAACTTCGCGTACGTGACAGCTGCCTTAAAGGATATACATGTAATCTGACCTCGCATGGTGGCTCACCCTTTCCTATCTCCAATAAATAGGAAAGAGGAAATACCAAGTAGGGGTTAGAAAAAAATCGTATAAAACTTTCCCAATATGACCTTTGAGTACCTACTGACCTCTCTAGATTTGAACGGTAGCCCAAATCAATATATATTCAATCTTCTATTCAAATCCTTGATAGAGCTCGTGAAGATTACCAATTCATGGACTCCACGCAAGTATGTTAGCACAGTAATCCTTAGTATTTCTGTCATATATATTTGCCAAAACCTCTAGTCAAAAATAAACCTTAAGGTTTAAGAGTGTGATCTCCTCTCCACGAAATCACGCCCCTAAAATGTAATTGAGCCCCTTTGGGCATATCTTGTAGTATGACCATGGATCGAATTATGTCGGCTAATATTTGTTGAATCCCTCCTCTAGGTTCAAATCCCTTATCAACTTTGACCGTGATTTCCTTGGTCCACTTATTCTATCTATTATAATCGACTAAATCTGAAGCTCTAAGCAGATAACCATGCCTCTTGCATGTGGCTGATTCATTTTCTGGTGCCATATTACTCCCTAATGGAACTTCTAGATGTACAAGCTCATTGCCCACAAGTACATGACCTCTAACTACTTTAACATCATCATTGAATGTATCTGTATTTTATTCAATACTTTTTGTAGATTGAACATCCACTAGAATTCTTGGTTACCCACCGGTGACAGATGATCATAATAATATTGCAATGTATTAGTCTACCTAACCTTACGACTGTAAGGGCAAAGTTTTGTAGATGAGAAACTAGTTCTTGCACAACGGAGGTTTTCATCGACTAGGGGTTATGGCAAGCATATAAGACAATAGTGAACTAGATTACTGTACTAAGATACTTGCGTAGAGTCCTTAAATTGGGTTTTCCATGACCTCTAGCGAGGATTGGAAGATAAACTGGTATATATATTAATTAAGATGACAGTCCAGGTATGAAGGTGATTATTAGATATTCGAAGGTAATATTTGAGAGGCTTTTTAGGAAAAGTTTTTCTAACCCCTTCATAGTGTCCTCTTTTCCTATTTATAAGAGATAGGAAAGGGGTAAGTCATCATGGGGGGTCAGATTACATGGAGGATGAGCTGTTGGCATTGGAGAATAATTTCAAGGCTTGAGAAGTTGAATTTTGTAGTGCATGTGGAGTTGTGCAGGGTAAGTCCGATTTGTCAAATTAGTGTGATTGGCTAATTTTAAATTAATGTATTATGGGTTTTATGTGATTTATGTTTTTGCAGGCTTCTTGCGTTGTGAAAGGTATCTACCTTGGATTTTTGGAAGGGAAATTGGGACTGGAGAAGTAGGTTGCTCAACTCGAGAGGGGCTAGAGGAAATGAAGATGCAATCGATCACAAACATTGAAGAGTTGAAGAAGTTGTACTAGGCATCGGTGGATAAGGTCGCGTTTGAGGCCCATCAACAAAATAGCTTGGTGAATGCTGCCCAAATGAATCTTGCTCAGCATTTATAAGATGATGCGCATGATTTTGAGGATGTAGGAGCTATAATTGAAGGGCGATCTGATGATGTCTCTGGTTAAAGGGAGCGGAAGAGACAAAGGTAAGGGTGTGTCAGGGTTAAATCTTGGTAATTTCCCCTATTACACACCAGGAAAACTAAGGAGTTAAAGAATCAGAGAAGGTTGAGTAATATATATGTGGAATGTTTGTAGAAGAGTTTATATTGTTGTTGTCAAACTTTGTATGGGGATCGATGTGAGTAGCAAGACTTTTGAGTTTTTTGAATTTGTTTGATATGGAAATTGTTGTGTATGAACTTAATGAACCGTTCGCCACAATATGGGGCTTAAAGAAGGAGTTTGCTAGTTTGAAAAACTTTGTATATGCTACAGCTCTACTTACTGCACGTAAAGAGGTTCAGGTAAGAAAATATAGGGAAATTAGGAAAATTAGGGATTTAATGATAATACCGCTTTAATCTCCTAGTAATCCTAGGGCTTGGTATTCTGACGCCGTCATTTGTCATGAGCTAGTAGGATCAAAGACCCGTTCGTTCCACAGCCAAAAATGGACCTTCCTTGTTCTTTATAAACTTCCTAACCTTTAACTCTTTTATATTCTTAAGGATCTCTGGGAGGACTAGGTCATAAATTTTGAACTTGCGGCTCCAAACTCTTTTGCTCTTTGAACTGGCTAGCATATGATGATATTGACCCAAGTTGGCAGCAACTCAAGCTTGTCTTTTATCGATCATGTTCTTATTTTAGGCTAACTCAAACTCATTTTCTTCTTTAGCGAGCTCATGATCTTTGACAGGAAGATGATATTCTGCTGAGATTACTGCTTCTGTTCCAGTAACAAGGAAAAATGAGGAACATCTTGTTGACTGCCTCAATATTGCAGTAGGCCCACAAGACATGTAGCAATTCCCTTATCCAATTGTCCATCTTCTCTTATTTGAGTCTCTTATTGATTCCATCCACTATAGCCTTGTTTGTGACTTTGGCTTGACCATTGCCTTATGGGTAGTATGGATTGGACAGTGAATGAATGATTTTGTGCTTGTTTAGAAATGCCACTACCTTCTATCCAATGAATTGTTGGTCGTTATTGATATAAATTTGGCGGGGGCAACCAAATCGTATGATGATATGTTCCTAGATAAATGAGTTGACTTCTTCTTCTCGAATTCGACAAAGGGGAACTACTTCAACCAACTTTATAAAGTAATCTGTTACTATGAGTAAGAACCTTCTGTTACCCAGTATATTTGGCAATTTTCCAACTAGATCGAGTGCCCATCATTTGAAAGGCCAGAACACCTTTCTCGTGTGGAGCTCGAGAGTAGGAGCTCACATTTGATTACCATGTCGTAGGCATGCATCATATTTTCATTAATACTCCTCGGCCTGTTTTCCCATTCCGGGCTAGAATACTTCTTGTGTAATGGCTTTATTTACAAGTGATCCTCTTGTGGCATAAGAGCCACAAGTTCCTTTATGTAGATCTTTTAACTTTTCGTCAACTTCTATCTTCGAGTGACACTTGAGGTATGTGCCAGTGACTGACCTTCTATATAAGTTATCTCTCTAAACTATGCAATGGTTTGAGTTTTCAATCAACTGTCAACGTTCTTTTGGGTCACTTGGAAGGGGCCCATAATACTTATTCTCGTAGTCGAGATATGTAAGGAAAGATTTCCTCCAATCGCCTTCCTCTTCTTCATCACCCCTAGTGTTGATCGGGCATACGCTAGTAGATCAATGTTGGGGGAATAAATCACTTTGATTTGGAGGTACCTGGCTTCTATATCTTGGACCCCGGCTAAGTAAGCCAAGGAATCGGTATGTCGATTTTCGTCATGAGGTAAAATATTGAGGGTAGCTTTATCAAATCTGCTCATCTTGCCAGCAACTAGGGTTGCATAATCAACCATTTTGCCATTCTTCTTGTATTGCTCAGAGTAGTGGTGGACGATCAACAATGAGTCAGTATAGACTGATAGTTCAGGAACTCTAATCTTCAATGCCATGCCTAGGATATGAATTAATTCTTTGTACTCTATGATATTATTTGAGGCTTCAAAATTGAGGCGTATTGATTTCTCAATTATATCATTGGAGGGTATAATCAATACAGTTTCCATCCCTGACCCTGTGGGTCCTGCTGAGCTTGTAAGAAGTCTCTAATCCTTCTGTATAACCCATTCGGCTCATTCTTTAAAAGGCATTGAAGATGGATCATCTTTATGTTCTTTTGTAAGATCTGGATCGTGCTCCTCCCAATCTGGATCTTATACTAGGAAGTCTACTTAAAAATTAGCTACTGCCTCACCTTTCGTTTAGGTTCTCTATACAAATTTGACCCCCAAAATAATAGATCATTTTTGCACTCTACATAATTTTGCCTTCTGAGATTGTACTTTTCGAAGGTAATAATTTGTCATGATTGTAATACTCTGGTTGAGCGGTTATTGGAAAGGTGCCTAATCCATTAGCAGTAATGGTAACACCAATGGTTTAGTCCCACATCACTTAAGACCCTGCCAGGTGCATGGTCTTTAATTTAAGATTTTACCCTATATATTATCGAGGCCTTCTTTTATGAATAATAATCTCACACTGTTGGAGATCCGAGTGGTTAAGTGGGAACAATATCGGTAACTATATAGTGGGGTCTTAACAAAATGGTATCAAAGCCGAGGACGGCTCGATCTTAAAAGTGGGGGGACTATAATACCCCGGCTAAGCTGGCATTTAAGAGCCCCAAGCCCATTAGCGGTGATGGTCGCACCAATAGTTTAGTCCCACATCGCTTAAGTTCCTGCCAGGTGTATTGGACTAGAGTGTGGTTAGCTGCATTCTTGCCAATGAGCTTCTGTACATTTTTCTTTGTTTGTGGTGATGGTATTGGACTAGAGTGTGGTTCTGATCTGTATCAGCTTCAATTCCTTTTTTGCTAATGAAATGTCCCTGGAACATGCCAGAGTGCACTCCGAATTGACATTTATCTGAATTGAGTTTCATTCGGTACGACCGTAATATGTTGAAGATTGTATCAAGATGTGCGATATGATCCTCCTTCTGTAAGCTTTTACACAGTAGATTATCAATATATACTTCAGCGATATTTCCCAACTGTTCTCTGAATATGCTCGGTACTAACCCATGATAGGTTGCTCCGACATTCTTTAGTTGGAAATGAATGACTTTGTAACAGTAGAGCCCTCATTCAGTGATGAAGGTTGTCTTTTCATGATCTTCGCCAAAGATGGGTATTTGGTTGTACCTTGAAGCAGTGTCCATCATTGATAATAGCTCGTGACCACCTGATGATTCAAGGATTTGATAAATGATTAGAAGCAGAAAATTGTCTTTCGGTTTATGTTTGTTTAGATCTGTGAAATTGATTAAACTCGGACTTTTCTATTCTTCTTTGGAACTGCTGTAATGTTCGAGATCTATTATGGGTACTTGGCTTCTCAAATGAATCCGACCTTGATCAATTTATCGATTTTAATGCTGGTTCATCTCTGAGACAAGGTGAGAGCCTTATACATTTCTATTTCACTACCGTAGCTTTATCTTTGATGCTCAATGTGTGGCATGCCTTGGCTGGGTCAACTCCCATCATTTTTTTGAAATGTTAAAGAGGCGAGGGATGGGCTTAAGCTCACAAAGGGGACTATTCTGTCATTGGAGACCCGGGTCGGTGTGCTAGAGCAAGAACGATTACAGATTCGAGCCGATGCTACGTGCGAAACCCTTGTGGTGATCGCTAGCTGTGACCATAGGGTAGGAGTGCTGGAGGCAAAGTTGGCCAGAAAGGAGGAGTAGCTACAAAATAATCATTCACATTTCTAGGCGAAGTACAACCAGGAGTGCAAGGTGACAGCAACTCTAAATACATTTGAGGGTGGATTGGGATATGATCCAGAGACTATCAAACTCTATCTACCAACGGGGAAGTCCTCTATCGACGATGTTGTACGTACAGAGGTGATGGAAGTAGAGCCTGTGGTCGAAGGTGATGGTGGTAGTGATGCTGGAATAAAGCTCGCGGTCGATGGTGGTTGTGGTGGTGCCGTTGGAGTGGATCCCACGGTCGAAGTTGGTGGTGGTGGCAGAGTAGAAGACCTTGGTAGTGAAGGATTGGCGGCGCCTATGGAGAATGTGGGTGACCATGTGTGAGTGGGTTGTTTTAAGATGGTACTTTGTCTGTAATAAATTATTTTGAGGTTGTATGTTATGACTGTGTTTTATTGGTGGGTTGGAACAATTTGGATATGTATTGGTATATTCTTATGTTTTAATGAATTTGGTGGTTTGTTTGATATGTAGACTCCAATGCTGAAAACTAAAGGGTGGGAAGAAATTGAAGCAGAAAATGTGCAGGACAACGAAGGTCGCTCCCGGGTATTTCTATTCGTAGGTTTGAGACAATACGAAGTATTATGTAGTTGGCCCCAATGCATCCCCGAGTGTCCAATGTAGTAGCCTACTCGCAGCCTTTCAACACCAGTCGAATACTCGAAGGCTACATCGAAGCCTACCTAGAGACTCGAAGCCCAGCAAGACTAGCAACTAATTCCACGAAGCCTTCCAAGATTATTAGAACACTCGAAGGAGTAAATAAAGCTAACTACCATAGTCGAAGCCAAAGACAGACGATCTGCACCAGAACTCAGCACCAGAGAAACTTCAACCATCATAATACGTGGTCAAAGGCAGACATACCTAACAGCCAGCTGACCAGACAGAATAGTGAAACGAGCCGCTAGACAACTGCAGTGTCAGAATCAACTCAACGTACAGAACTGCTGTCACAATGGATATACATGTAATCTGACCTCCTACGGCGACTCATCCCTTTTTTTATTTCCTATAAAAAGGAAGGAGGTGACAATATAAAGGGGTTAGAAAAACTCTTCCTAAAGGTCCCTCAAGATTACCTACAAATACACTGTAACCTTCTTCTTACTCGATCTTCCATCTAACTCAATATATATGCTATATATCATTCAAATCCTCGCTAAAGGTCGCGGAGAACCCAATTCACAGACTCCACGCAAGCATGTTAGTTCAATAACCTAGTTGTTTATAGTTTTATTTAATTGCCAACACTTCTAGCCGAGGGTAACCTTTTAAGGTGTAAGAGCCAAGTTTCCCCTTTACGAAACAAGGCCACTACATTTGGCACCGTCTGTGCTACACCCACCCTACCCAATCCCTTTTTTCTCCTTCTTTCACCTTATAACCCTACTCAATGGCCCCCACCCTATGCTCAACTTCTTCCATCATCAGAAAATTTGCCGACGGTATAGTTGTTAAACTCGCCCTCATTAGCCATCAATTTGCCCAAGCCGAGGAGCGCCATAGCAACCAGTTACGTATTGAACGCGAAGACAGACGATAAGAACTTGAGGCTGAACGATAGCGTCATTTAGATGAGAACGATCGGCAACATCATGCTCTGGATGAACTGTGTAATACTGTTCGTGAGCTTCAACAAGTTCAAACCCATGATGCTCCTCTGGGATCTCATGTACTCGCCCCCACACGCATCTCAGCCCGCGCCCAACTTGGGCCCCATACCCAAATTGAGGTCCCCTCGGTCCATCTTAGCACCGAGGGTGTTCCCACTGCCATACCTATCGGCTCGATCTATCTTGGTGCTCCCCATATGGAAGATTCTTTCGATTTAACCCTTCGAACTTCTCGACACCTCACACGAGGGCCTGCCCGGGAGCGCCTCTCTTAACGCAGTGCGGGACAAACACCAAACCCACGACCTCATCACCCCCAACCCCAGCGTTCTCCCCTTCATCCTACTTACCTTACACAGATAGAACTCGACCTAAAAATACGTGCCGTTATTAAAATCAATGCGAACCCCACCCAAAACTCCTGGAGCCGTTTAAACAACCCCATTTGCCCGAAGTTCCTCCCTGTAGAGGTATCTCCAAATTTTCATACCCCAAAGATATGAAAATACCATAATACTGACCCTCAATCTCATGTTCTCGAATTCCAAAAATCCAAAAATCTCCTGTGTCGTATGTTTCCCCCTAGCCTCACAGACAACCCTCTTAAATGGTACCAAAGCCTCCCTCGAAGTTTTGAACAACAGTCGAACCATTTCCTGTCCCATTTTTCCTTTAATAAAGGCCATGAGGTTCGAGTCAATGCTCTCTTTAACTTCCCCAAATCACCCAATGAAGCGCTGGAAAATTTCACCAAGCATTTTCTCGACGAGTCACGCAAAGTCAAAAACCTCGACTCTGCGAATGCCATTCTTCTGTACTCCAATGATTTGTCTGACCATAGTCATGTTAAGGAGTACATCGTGTTCCGAAAACTACAAACACTCGTGGAGATGCTATCCAAGGTCAACGGGTACATTGACCACGAACACCTTTGTGAATCTAATCGCCAGTGGCAAGTCTCAACCACTAACCACAATAAACCTTGACCATCGACTATACACATGATCGCTCCCGTCTTGTAAGAAAATGATAGCTGCAAACGTCTTCACTTTGATGCTCAGTCTTCCAAACCTCGTAAAAAATGGCCCATGGCTATCCTACCGAAACATACTGCTTCTATCAATACCCTTGTCGCACATATCAGGCCGATCCTATATGGCGCACTCCCTCTTCCCCATCGAGGTTAGGAAAGACGAACCGTTTACCTCTACAAGTATGATATCACCTTCGATAAACAAGTTTCTCTCAATGAATATGCAGTGGCCGATTTCCTCGCTGACTTCCCGGTCAAAGATATCGACTGGGAAGAACACTAAGATGATTTAGCTGAAGACCAGTCCGAACAGAGTGACCCTTGAAACCCTAACACGGGCTAGCATCTCTTTACAAATGGATTAGTCAGACCTAATGGTTCTGGGATAGGTATTGTCCTGGTTACTCCTTCCAATGATCAAATCAAAAAGGCTATCAAGTTAAGTTTCGAATGATCCAACAATGAGGTCGAATACAAAGCTTTGATACATGGTCTCAACCTTTTCCTCAAACTTGGTGTTCCCAAACTCACAGTATTCACTGACTCCCAGGTTGTTCAGTGATAATACAACGCCAAAAATTAGGCCAACGGTTGCATGGCTAAGTATGCCACACTCGTCCACTAGCGTATGGATCATTTTTCTGAAAATTTTTCCATTATACATTACCCTCGAGGCAAAAATAGACATGCCGATGCCCTCGCCTACATAGTAGCCATGCTAGGCTAGTCCGAATCTCGAACACTCCGAATCTCGGACACTCCGTATCGAAGTACTTGAGCGCCCAAGTATTGACCAGATGGAAGTCAATGCCATTAATACTAGGGGCGGGAGTCTCGATCCCAACGACCGGTATACACCCTCCTCGTATATTTCAATTGCTATATCCTCACAGAGGACCCTAAAGCCAAACTTTCGTTACAGGA
Source organism: Kingdonia uniflora (assembly GCA_014058105.1). Taxonomy (NCBI): domain Eukaryota; kingdom Viridiplantae; phylum Streptophyta; class Magnoliopsida; order Ranunculales; family Circaeasteraceae; genus Kingdonia; species Kingdonia uniflora. Next base: position 61,928 of record JACGCM010001725.1, read on the forward strand.
AAATTGCCGATGATATATCATTCACAAGGGCGGTCTACACCACAAATCCTCAAACGGCGTACACCTCCGTTACATTACCCAACATGAAGCCACTACCATTCTTACATGGCACTTCGAGTGTTCACGGAGACGTTCGTGGTTGATGTATCCAATGAACTTGGATAACATCTCCTCGAGTGTTCTTGTCTTTTGGAGCACGATATACTCCTTAACGCGGCTGTGGTCTAGCAGAGCATTAGAGTAGGCGAGAACGGCTTTCGCAGAGTCATGGTTTGCGACTTTGAGCTATTCATCGAGAAAATGCTTGGTGAAGTTTTCAAGCGTTTCAGTTGGTGACTTGCAAAAGTTGAAAAGAGCATCTACTTGGACCTCATGATCATTACTGAAGGCGAAATGGGTGATAAAAAGGTTTAAAATTTGCTCAAAACTTTGAATGGAGCCATTAAGGATGTTGTGGTACTATTTGAGAGGGCTTTCGGTGAGACTGGTAGGAAACATTCGACACAAGATGTGATCCGCTGTGGAATGTAGGCTGAGAGCATTTAGAAATTCGAGGACATGAAACTGTGGGTCAATGTTGCAATATTTATGAATTTTGGGAGTATGGAAATTTGGAGGCACCTCGATGGTGAGGACCTTCGGGAAAATGGAGATTTTTAATCGACTCCACGAGTTCAGAGTTGGACTCGCGCTGATGCAAATGGCAGTATAAATTTTAGTTGAGTTCTTGCTATGTAAGGTAAGCAGGGCGAGGGAGAGAGCACTGGGGTTGAGAGTGATAAGGCTGCAGGTTTAAGGTGTGTTCGGCGTTATGTTCTTTGAAGTGCTCCCAGGTAGGGGGCCGCGTGAGGTGGCGAGAAGTGCAAAGTATAGAATATGTTGAATCCTCTGTAATGGGGATGCCCAGATGGACCGAGCTGGCAGGGTTGGCAGTGGGAGCACCCTCGGCACCTAGGTGCACTGGAGGGACTTTGATTTGGGGGTGGGGCCAGAGGCGTACAAGGATACGGGTACCTGAGAATGCATGGGAGCGTTCTGACTGTGGACTTGTTGAAGTTGACAAACTGTATGATGCAGTTCGTCCAATGCTCGATATTGCCTATCATTATCCTCTAAACGGCGCTGCCATTCGGCCTCTTGTTCTTACCAGCTATCCTCACATATATTTCGTAACTGGTTGTTATGGCACTCCTCAGCCTGAGTGAATTGTAGGTTAATATGGGTAAGTTTAGCCGCAATACCGTCAGCGGAGTTGTCGATAATAGAGGAAGTTGAACGATGGGTAGGGGCCATCGAATAGGGTAAAAGAAAGAGACGGGGAAGAGATTGGGCATAGTGGGTATAGTACAGACGGTGCCAAATGTAGGGGCCAAGATTCATAGAGGGGAAACTGGCTCTTACACCATGAAGGTTATCTTCGGCAAGGGGTTTTAGCAAGCATATAAGACAATAATGAACTAGATTACTGTAATGACATACTTGCGTGAAGTCCTTGAATTAGGTTTTCCATGACCTCTAGCGAGGATTTGAAGATAGATTGGTATATATATTGATTAAGATGAAAGATTGAGTATGCAGGTGATTACAAGATATTCGAAGGTAATCTTTGGGAGGTTGTTTAGGTAGAGTTTTTCTAACCTCTTTATAGTGTCCTCCTTTTCCTATTTATAAGAAATAAGAAAGGGGTGAGTCATCATGGGGGGTCAGATTACATGTATATCCTTTGGGATAACTACTTTGTACGTGGAGTTAGTTTTAACATTGTAGTTCTCTGGCAGCTCATTTTCATTATTCTGTCTGGTGAGCTAACTGTCAGGTCTGTCAGCCTTTGACCATGCGTTACTATGGTCAAAGCCCTTTTTGGATTAGTATTGGCTGACTATTTTTATCTTTGGCTTCGACTAGCTTTGTTGCGGTATTCGAATGTTCAGTTACTCTTGAGAGGCTTCGCAGAATTTGATGTTGCCTGACTGGGCTTCTAGATCTTGTAGTAGGCTTTGATGTAGCCTTCGAGTATTTAGCTTGTTCTTGATGGCTACGAGTAGACTACTACAGCGACCTGCATGTGTCTTACTGAAATGACAATCATCAAGTCTAGTGGTATACAAATTACCCGCCGTGGGTTTCAAATTTTTGATAATAGATGGTGAATCATAACCCACATATATGCCTAAACAGTGCTTGAGACCCATCTTCGTGCGTAGTGGAGGTGCTATCGGCACATTCACGGTACACCCTAATGTGCGTAAATGCCCAATACTAGTTTCTTTGAGGAATGTTGATGGTATGCCGTTAGACGAATCCAAATTAGTGTGAGGCATGAATAATTGTATGTCCACGCACAGTTAGTGAAAGCTGTGTACGTAATAGCAGTGGCCTAACGATTAACACATAATCACTTGATTATATTCTCTGCCATCCCATCTTGGATATTTATTCGTAGGATTGGATATTGCAAATCTATCCCACTTCTAGTACAATACTTGCCGAAGGCTATTAAGCTAAACTTGTCATCACTGTCAAGTCCAATCGATTTGATCGAGTAGTTTGGGACCAGCTCCAGCAATCGATGATCTGTGCCAATGACCGTGCTAATGCTCAATTTCTACTAGAAAGTAGGTAAATGTGTGACCATCTTAACTATGGTCAATCAAACACCATGCAATACCTAAATGACCCATTTTGTGGATGAATAGGTCCACATATATCTCAATGGATACGGTGCAGAAACGTTGGTAGCTCATGTTCCATCTTGGAATTACTAGGTCGTATGATTACTTTCCTTATGAGTAAGTTTGTCATAGTTTATTTTGCAAAATTAGTATCTTTTATGCCATTTAGTGGCTCGTTATGTTTTTGATTATTTTCCTCACCATGGGTAGACCTGGGTGTCCTAAGCGATCATGTTAGAGCTCAAACACTTTTAGCCACATTTGACAAAAGTTTGTAAGAACGTTTGTTTTGGTATCCCTTTTTTCCAAAAATGTGGGTGCTACATACCAACGCCTGGTTGCAACTACGTTCAAACCCTTGCTTGGCAAGTCGGTCAAAGTTTACATCGACGACATATTATGCAAGAGCCTCCAAAAATAGACCCACATCTTAGACTTAACCGAAGTCTTTTCGATACTTCGATCATACAACACGAAACTTAACCCAGACAAATGCCAGTTTGGTGTTTCGTCTGGCAAATTTCCAGGCCACCTTATCAGCAAACGAGGTATCGAGATCGACCCTACCCATATCTGAGCCCTCATCGACATTCCCTCACCCCAAACAAAAAAATATGTCCAAAAAGTAGCTGGTAAAATATCGGCCCTCAACCGTTTCATTTCCAAATCCTCAGACCACTGTGTTTGGCTCTTCTCTCTCTTACGAAACCAAGGCGTCCACAAGGCTAAAATGAAAAATAACCCCGAGATCAATTGGGCACCTGACTGTGAACAGGCCTTCCTCGAGCTTAAAATATACCTTAGTCAACCACTCATTATCAGTACCCCTGTCAAAGGAAAAACGCTTTCTTTGTACCTTGCGGTCACTGACATTCTATCAGTTCAGTCCTCATTCGGCTCAAATTAAACATTAAGAAACCTGTATATTTTATCAGCAAAACCCTGACACTTACAGAGACTCGATATACGAAAATTGAGCATTTGCTTCTCACCCTCATCTACTCTTCCCAAAAATTCAAACCATGTTTTCAAGCTCATCCTATCCGTGTTATAACAAGTTATCCCCTTCGAGAAATTCTTAACAAGAAAAAAAATCCAAACGAGTACAACAGTCGTCGATTTCCTTGCTGTCTTCCCGGTCGAAAATGTCAACTGGGAGGAACACGAAGACAAACTACGAGAAGACCAGCCCGAACCCACAGACCCATGGAACCCCAACACAGGCTGACGTCTCTTCACAGACGGATCCGCTGGACTTATCAGTTTGGGGATCGGTATCGTCCTGGTCATACCCACCAATGATCGCATTGAAAAGGCAGCTAACTTAAACATTGTATACTCTAACAACGAGGCTGAGTATAAAGCCTTGATCCATGGCCTCGACCTCACACTGGACCTCGGTGTCCCTAAACTTGCAGTTTTCACAGATTCCCATCTCGTCCAGAAATAATACTACGGTGAAAATCAAGCCAACGGTCGCATGGCTGAACATGCTGCTCACGTCTGCTAGCGCATGGACCGTTTCCCTAAAAAATATTCTATTACTCACTATCCCAGAGGCAAAAACAGACACACAGATGCCCTCTCCTATATAACAGCTATGTTAGGCCAGTCTGAATCTTGAACTATTTATATCGAAGTACTCGAACGCCCAAGTATCGCCCAATCTAGACGACTGGCGAACACCATTCCACAATTGCTTTAGCAATGCAATCCTCCCAGATGATCCCAAAGCTAAATGGTCATTATTAGAAAACTGCCACAGATATACCATCCTCAAACACGAGTTACATCGCAAATCCCCAAATGGTGTCCTCCTTCGATGCATTTCTCAAAGCAAAGCCTCTTCAATTCTGGCCAAACTCAATGAAGGTACCTACGGTGCTTATACCGCTGGTCGATCTATGACCCTTTGAGCCATCTCTCAAGGTTTATTCTGGCCCAATATGAAGAAGCAAACTAGAGAGCATGCCAAATCATTGTGACAAATGCCAGCGCCATGCCAATGACATTCATAGCTCCTCACAAGACCTCCACTTTAGCAAAGTCTCTTGGCCATTCAAACGATGGTCCATCGATCTTGTGGGTCCGATTCCCAAAGCATCGGGTAGCCGAGAAAACATCCTTGTTGCAACAGATTATTTTACCAAAAGGCTTGAAGCCGTACCTTTGTGTCGAACCAGAGAATAAGAAGTCATCAAAATTTCTATGGGAGAACATTATTACACACATTGGCTGCCCTCATATGGTTTGATGTGACAACGGTCAATAGTTTGTCGAGAACAAAGTCAGAAATTTCCTCAAGAAGTTTAGCATCATCCTTTCCCCCTCAACACCTTACTACCCTCAAGGGAACGGTCAGGTCAAAAAAATCAATAAAACGATTATCGACGGTTTCAAGAAGCGTGTCGATGCAAGGAAAGGACGATAGGTTCAGGAATTATAGCATGTCCTCTGGGCTTACCGATCAATACCTAGAAAAGTGACCAGCTGTACCCCTTTTTTCCTTGCCTATGGTACTGAAGCAGTGCTCCTTACTCAATTCGAAGCACCCACACGAGATCCCAGCCTCCCAGATGAAGATAATGAGTTCAAACTCGGGTATAATATGCTATTGATCGACGAAACCAGAGACCGAGCCATCGCAAACCCCGGCCGCTACCATCTATCCCTCCAGAAGTAATATAACAAGCGAGTCTGACTATGAAGTTTCAACATTGGAGACCTTGAACTTTGACGTGTCACACACTCTTCGAAGCCTCGAATTGGCGGCAAGCTAGCAGAATCCTGGGAAGGACCTTATGTTATTTATGATAAAACTGGCAAGGGTTCATATTACCAGATGACAGAAGACGAAGAGCCTTTTCCAAATCCATGGAATAAAATGCAGTTAGTATTATACAACAGGCCATGGTCTTTACCTCGTTCCACTTATCTAAATACATTATAATCAATGTAGTAGCCTCCTCGCAGCCTTCGACCCCACTCAGATACTCGAAGATTACTTCACAGCCTACTCGAATGTATCGATGCCCACTCAATCCATAAATGAGCCTTCCATAGATCCTTTGTTGATGGAGCTTCGACCATAAACAAACCTTGAGGAAGGACTCTATACAGCATAGCTGAAACACTTCGACCATAGCTGCACATTGTCGATGTATGGCGGGACAGGCAGTCAGCTTACTAGACAAGATGGCGCAGTAGTTGGTCATCGCAGCTACAGTGACATGCCCAACCACTGCCACCGTGGCAGTTCAGACATGTCTGGCGCCCATACTTGCTCTGGGATATCTGGACAGTACCGTTGTAATTTGACCTAACCTTGGTGACTCAGCCCTCCGTATGATCTATAAATAGGAGAAAGGGGGAACCAAGGGGGGCTTAGAGAAATTCCCACCAGCCCCTTTACATTTTACCTTTAATCACCCTGTAAAAAATGAGTACTCGAACCTTCGATTACTCATAAGTAATAAAAGACATTCCTAAAAATCCTCATCAGAGGTCGTAGAGTGTCACATTCAGGCCTCTACGCAAGTATTTTGTTTATAAATTGTTTATACTTTAGATTATTTACTTGCATTCCTTTGATTGAAGATTGACCCCGTGATGTAAGAGCCGATTTCCCCTCTGAAAAAAGTTTGGCCCCTACAATCAATGAACATATTTTCCTCTGAACTTCGTCTCCTGTTTTCCAGTAAATTCCTTGGTCTAACCTAAGTGTCATGTCAACCCTTCGACCCGACTGACACTTGGGGGTGACCTTGAAAATTTTTAAGTCTCCAATTTCGAGCAAACTCGAGGGACACGAATGGTCAACATACTGGAACCTCGATAATGTATTGGAGGTGACCACGTTCTACCTTGATCAGGCTCTAGCGTTCGAAGTCCAGTGAATTTCTTGGTCTAACCTAACTGTCATGTCAACCCTTCAACCCGACATGCACTTGGGGGTGACCTTGAAAATTTTCAAGTCTCAAATTTTGAGCAAACTTGAGGCTCACGAATGGTCGACAGGCCGAACCCGCGAGAATGTATTTAGGGCGACCACGTTTTACTTTGATCAGGCTCAGGCCTTCGAAGTCCAATGAATTTCTTGGTTTACCCTAAGTTTCATGTTAACCCTTCGACTCGACTGATACTTGGGGGCGACCTTGAAAATTTTCAAGTCTCCAATTTCGAGCAAACTCGAGGGGCACGAATGGTCGGCAGACCAGAAACTCGAGAATGCATTGGGGGCGACCACGTTCTACTTCGATCAGGCTCAGGTCTTTGAAGTTCAGTGAATTTTATAGTTTACCCTAAGTATCATGTTAATCCTTCGACCCGACTGATACTTGGAGGCGATCTTGAAATTTTTCAAGGCTAAAAAATTTGAGCAAACTCGAGGGGCATGAATGGTCGAGAGACCGGACCCTCTTGAATGAATTAGGGGCGACCATATTTTACTTTGATCAGGGTCAGGCCTTCTAAGTCTAGCAAATTTCTTGGTCACACCCAAGTGTCACGTCCATCTCTTGACTGACACTCGGGGAACCATCTCGAAGCTCTTCAAGGTTCGATAATTCTAAAAGCATGCTACACTTACAACATATGCAGATACAAGTATGAAAGAACATCAGCAACTCTACGACGCACAAGAAACTTTAGTACAACATATATCAGAGAATCAGGTTCAATACAAATCAATAAACAAATTCAAATCAAGTTTAACATCCATCAGCAAGTCAAATCAATTACAAGTTCACAGCTCAAGTGCAAAACATGCTCCACATTGTTCAAATATTACAACACAAAAGAAAGATTAGAAAAAAACTGCTTGGCACGCCCAATACAGTACCTCATATCAGAGTGGCTACACCATCTCCTTCTGTAGGTTCCTCCTCGCTAACAACTCCATCTTCCTCAGTCTATGGGTTCGACACAGCAACATCCATAACTTCCTTAGTACCAGTCCTAGCAATAGCTACTCCCTCATCTACACCAGCAACATCTACTCCTATCCCTCTGTCTAAACAACATCGTCAACAATGGGATCATTGGCTCTGGTTAAGCATTTTAAAGTTTCAGAATCATACCCCAAATCTTCGATGAACACCTTCAATCGGACATTAGTCTCATATTCATCATCAAATTGCCCTTGGAAGGTCTCCCTCTATTCTTTCATTGCCTTATCCTTTTCTGCTAGCTCCGACTCCAGCCCCTGCGTATGGTTGTAACGCTGGGCTTAAAGTCTCCTTTCACATTTACCTCTGACAGTCCATTGCTCTTTCTTCAAAATGTTAATCTCATAAACTAGCGATGCCACTGTTCCTCAAGTGAGCTCCAGATTTTCAAGTGCCTATTTCAACTGCCGCGATGTTACCTTTTGGGACTTGATGAAGGCATAAAACCAAGCATCTGTCCTCTAGAATAGTCAGGCCATCGTTATCTCTCAATGTATGATGCACTTAAGCAAAATTTCAGAATTTCAAATACAAAATAGTCACCTGATACATTGTCTTATTCATCCTCCTCCCAGCTTCGCCTGGGTCAGTGGCATATTGTGCTTCCATCGAAGCAGCCATGGCTCAAGCCTGATCCTCTAGCTCGGCCTCTATTAGTTCTTTGTCCGCATCCTCTGTATCATCCACCCCCAATGCTCTACGCCTCTTCCCTTTATCAGCCTGCATCGACGTTTGCTTTGACGCATGCCACGAGACATCACGGGCTACTTCGTGCACTAGTCCTGCCATCTTCGGCACCTGCTACCCCTTGGGAACATAACTTACCTTCCTCGCCAACTTCACCTTCTCCATTCCTTCGACCCTCTCAATGATCCTTCAACCCCCCTCTTCTTTGATGGCTTCGGCGTAACGGGTATATTTCGAAGCAGGGAATCTGTCCTCTTCTACCTCTTCCACTTAATACCCAGTTTCCTAAAAATACAGTTTACCCACTCCTTGTCCGTGTTGATCAGCTCGTCAATATAATTCCTCGAGTTTGCCAGAGCTCGGCTCTTTGGTGCTGCAGAACAAACAAATCATGGTTATCAGTCTATTCGATCAATATGTCAAAAAATATTTGACCATCAATTTACCTGGATTATGAAGCCTATATTGTAACAAATAAGGGTCCTCCCTTTCGGCATTCTCAAAATTACCCTGCACAACTACCAAGTCTTTTTCCCACCCTCAACCTATCGAGCACAGATCAAACAACCAAGGCTTATATGTGTGACATTGGATATGGTACGTGCCTACCTTTTGGTTTGCTTTTCTCAAATTGAACGATACAATATCATACCACTCGATCAAGCCCCTCCCTTCATTTCGCAGCTCTACATTCATACCCTCGACCACCCTCATCATTTCATAGAAATTCCCATTCATCTGGCATGGGGTAACCTCCCAGAAGTTCAGTACCTCCTTCATTAGCCTTTGAAGGGGTAGTTGCATCCCTAGCTAAATCTGGCCCCTGAATGCCATGAAACCCTCTCGAGGTTGAGACTTAAAATTATACCCAGATCCCATTGCATATAATACCACCCCTACCTTCAACAACTTTAGTTTAGCCACAAATTAATCCAATCTTAGCTTCTCTTTAGCTGAATCCAACCCCGTAGCTTTCCTCGAATCAGTCGAACTCTCACTATTACCACTTTGCTCCCCTTCTTCCCTTTCATCCCCTAAAGGCTCGATACTACCTTCAGGTCCTCTTCTCTCTCCTCCCTCCATCTCCCTATCCCTCTCCTTGGTCACTCGAGCCTTTTTACTATTCTTAGTCGAAGCTGCCACTTCAGGTACCACCATGGTTAATGGGGCATCTATTACTATTTCTAACTCCTCCAAGTCGATGCTCTCATCTACGGGAGCATGACCAGACATACTCGGTTCATTTTTTTCTATCTCCTTGTCTATTTGCCTCAGCCTCGAAGATCGACGGGTACGCATCTTACCCTACAAATGAAGAGGCACACAATCAGATCGATATATTCAACTATTACGTCTCAATAACTTATTTTTACCTACCCTCTCCAAGCCATACTATCATATATGAATGTTCGAATCCAATCCCTGTCACACCGTTAATACCCTCAGAACCCCTAATGGCTTGACCCACAGATACATGGTTTCCCCCTGTCCTCGGTCAATTTATCACAACTATAAACTCTAGCAGCCTCTACCCTAATATGTACTCCACATCCAAAAATAGAAGATGAAGTACCAAGACAGAAATAGGACGACATACATCTTAGAGTAGAATATTCTTCTTTCCCCGCAGTAAATCAGATGATCCCACAGAACCATCCAAGCTCTATGGAACAATAACGCATGTTCTCCTCCTCTAATTCTCTCGTTTTTTCTATAAGTGGGCGAACGGGAACAGTAACCTTACTCTTACCATTAAATATACCTTCTTAAAATAACAAAAAACTGCCTCAATTTCTAAAACCGCTATTATTACCACTACTCCACTACCCCTACTTTTTGGCTGAGATATGTTTTGTCGACTTTACCCTCCATTACCCCCACGCGCGTCTCACACTCATATTCACACAATTTTTACATAAACCAAGTCGAACCTTTTGATCCCCACTCGAAGCTGTCAAATCAAATCCCTATAGCAAATCAACTTTTCCTGTAATCCAAGGAAACATCATGATGCCTACAAAGCCAAAGTACTCTGCCCTAGGCTCAGTACAGTTTCTGACATGACAGCTCTTTGGACTGTCAGTTCTGACAGTCGAAGCCTGCATACCTTCGAAGCCCCTTCATCCCGTCTGTGAATAATCGTCTAAATCATGTCTTGAACATTAGTCCAGAGATAACCTAACATTCGATTTCAAAATGTGCCAGTCATTCGATTTCTTTCATATTCGACATTCGACAAGCTATTTTCGCGCCTAAATTACTTTCGAGCGTCTTCTCCCATTTATGAAGGTCCATTGCCGCCACTTGTTTCTGGTCCCTGGCATTAGAAGTATCTCCACTACTGTGGGGAGAAGATGAAGACATGTTTACACAGAGAGAGTGTGGATGTCTGAAATTCTCTTAAAATACCCTACTTATACCTGAAGGCAGATGCATTAAAACCCTCCTGTAATGTCCCGGATTTTTGGGTCATTTTTATTTATTTATTAAGTATTATTACTATTATTCCTTCACGTTATCTTCGGCACTTATATTCCACCTATACTCCTTCATCCAAATTGCATCCATTCATTGCTTTTGGCAGGCTTTGTCCATTAGATTCATTTTAGTTGTTTTGGCGGTTCGGAGGTGATTCGGAGGAAGAGGTGGCATTGAGGCCTTGGGAACCCAAAGAAAGTTTGGTAATGATGTTTTGTGTTGTGTGTGTGATTTGGGGTGGTTCCGGTGAGCCGTGGGAGTGGCCGGTAGGTTTCCGGAGTTTCCCGAGGAAAAAATTCATTTTCGGGGGTTTAGGCGTTTTGGTGGTCGTGAAGCGGTAGAGGTGGTGCTTAGACCTCGGGAACCCTTTGTTAGGGTTGTGATGGTTGTTCGGGTTGTTCCAGTCTTCTGAGGGTCTTGGCGTTGTGTGTGGCTCAGGAGGACCTCAGAGTGACATTTTTGGATTCTTCCAGTTCCCGTTCGAACGATCGTTCGAACGACTGGTCGGTTTTATTTATATCATTATCCATTCTCTCTCCTTACATTTCTCTTTCACTCTCTCTCTCTTCTCCTAACCGAATCCTCTCCTCTCCAAACCGAATTCTCTCCTCGCCCTGCTCGCCGAATTCGACACGATTCTTCACCGTGATCTTTGCCGTTTCTCTCGGTGAGTAATTCCTTTCTCTCTCTCTCTTGTATCTTTGGGTTGATTTCGATTTTGGTGGAACCCTTGTGGCTTGAATTGATTTAGGGTTTGTGATTGTTGTGTTACGTTTGGGGTCTTTGTTTTGATTCGAATTGGAGAGGGAAGAGCTGTTGCTGTTAGAAGGAGTAGAGGCAGCTGTTACGGCTCAGTTGCTACTACCCTTGTGGCTGATCTGTTTCAGTCGTTGCCGTCTTTGTTGCTACTGTTTTGAAGTGTAGAGAGAGGGCTATTTTAACCATCCTCAACCTCCGTCAAATCGTCATCCATTTCCGATCGCAGCTGCCCTTTTTCTGTGAGTAATTCCCTGTTGCTGTTCCAACTTTGTAATCTGATTTTCAGTTCAGTATAACTCTCTTGCTTTCTTGGTAATTGATTAGAGAAGATTTTAAGAGTTGTTTATTGTTTGGGGTTAGTGGAACGATTACGGAGATCGTTGTTGTGTCCCGGAGTTCTGAAATCAGTTCGTATAACCTAACTGTTTTTCCCCCTTTGGTAAACTGTTTTCCTCCTTTTATGAACTGTTTTTCCCCCATGATAATCTGATTTGGATAGCTGATTTTCCGTTCTTTTGGAGCCCTGAGAGTGGTGGATTTGAGTTGGTTATTGCGATGTTGATTATTGGGTTTTTCTTGCAGCTGTTTGGTGGTGGTGATTGGGGCTTAGTGTGATGGGGAGTGAGGTTCAGTTGCTGATTAAGTTGTGGTGCTGATCTGAAACGCAGTTTCGGGCGGGTATCCTTGGTTGGAATTGTGATTGAGATTGGGTACTTTATAGTAGTTGATGTGGTGGTGTTCCTGGTCCTTTCCGTGATTGATTTGGAGTTCCGGAAGTCGATTCGCGGAGCACATTTCCGTCGGGGTGCTGTTTGGACAGTTTCGCCGAGATTGTTGTTCCGAGCGTGGTTTTATCAGGCGAGTTTTATCTTCCTTAATAACTAGACCATTATATTGATTTGTGAGTTATTTCATCACATAGTTTATCATGTTTATTACCGTGATTATGTTAGTATATGGGTTAATTGCTTATTGCACATTCACGGGTTATCCGTTTGGCATACCTTAGGCGAGAGTAATTAAGGGTTTGATAAGTTTGTAAAACCTGAGTTTGTTATAAGTTTAGTTACTAGATAGAACCTGTAGGTTATGTTTAGTCAGAGGAGGTTATTCTCTGCTTTCGTCGATGTGACGATGACTCCTGAGATTCCTCTTAAACCGATTTCATTGTGGGTGGTTATTGCGGATCTTTTCTTTATTGAGGTTGAGAACAATGGCATTTCTCATTATGTTGCGATGCCCAGAGTCACTATATATATGTATAATATATTGAGTGTGGTACTTTTGGTTAGTTATTAGGGTGCCCATCTTGCTTCAGGGCACTAGTAACTTGGTTTGACTATTAGTAGAGACTTATGGACGACATGTGGTTTCGCCGCCATTTCTCTGAGATAGTGTAGTTCAGAGACTATAGTTCTAACCTTTTAGTATAGTACCTTGGTTAGTATGGGTTGCTGGACTTGTTTCCAGGGTAGCCTTGGGGCGACATAGCTCTAGTAAGACACGGTCTTCGATTCGGAGCTCGTCATCTTGCCTGCTTTTGTTTTGATTAGCCATAAGACTAGTCTAGGTGTACTTTGTGTTCTCGAGGCCTGGTCCTTGAGCACTGTCATTATGATTAGTGGTTGTTTGGAATGTTAGAGTCCATGTAGGAGTGTGGTATCTCCTGAACTATTAGTTGTTGATGGTGAGTAGACGGCTTGTCCATGGTTGTTGGTTGCGGATGTGAACTTTTGATAGTTTGCCTTAGGATTGTTTGCTTAACGTGTTGTGACACTTATTGTCCTCATGATTCTTAGAGCTGATAGAGCTTACTCGCAAGCCTTCTTTCCCCGGGATGAGGCTGTTAGGGCTGTGTTCCCTTCCGTCATCTAAGAGGCAGTGAGACAACATGGCTCAGTGTGTTCCGCGGCTGAGCCAGGTGGTTTATGAAGTTGTACGTCACCCGAGATGTTGGAATGCGGCTGAAACCTCCTGTTGAATCCGGTTCCTGTACATCCGTGTTGGAGACTTATGTACATGATTAGGAGGATTATGAGGAAGTTCTGTTATTGGGGATGGTTGAGTACTTGTTAGACTCTTGTAGGTCACCCCATGAGTACTAGTCTGTGTTGACAGCTAGAGTACTGTTATACTTGATGGTAATCATATTATTTTGATGAATCTTAAAGATTGATGTCGTTTAGATGTCGTAACGGTTAAGTTGCTGTTTCATCTAGGTTTAGATGGTGTAACTGAGTCACAGGAGGGCATCAATGTTAGTTTTGGTTGCCACGCTCTCAGGCAGGTGGTTATCCTATTGTGTGCTGGCTGTATTAACAACAGTTGTGTTTCAGTCTCTAGGATCATGCTCATATCCTTAGATAATATATTATCTCCTTATCTTACTGCGATTGGATGCATAAACAACTCCGCATCGGTTGGCCCCGATAGGTTGATAGGATCCCTGGATTGGGTTAAAGTTTTAGAGGTGAAGATATGGTTGAATTAGTTTTCCTGGTGCCCAGTCTCGTCCTACTAAGAGAGACATGGTTGGATACTATTTCCTGGTGCCCAGTCTTTTCCTGTGAGTGAAGTTATGGTTGGAATAGTTCTCCTGGTGCCCAGTCTCATCCTGCGTGGAGAAACATGGTTGGATGCTAGTTCTTGGTGTCTAGACTCCTCAGGCGAGGTTGAAATACCTATGTTAATATCTTTTAGTCTGGTCGAGCTAGTGCAGTACATCGTACCCTTGTATCCAACAATATCCGGTAAGGTAAATCCTTTTTCAGCAGTTGTCAGCCCACTTAGTCTTGGGGGCTAGCCCTTTGGGTTGACATCGCTAAACCATTGCATTTGGGATAGGTATTGGACTATCCCACTTCATCAAATCTTTCTGCATCATCATCATCATCATCAAGCATATCATTGCATCTCAGCATACTTCCTATTCGTAGGTTCTTCTGATAGAAATCCTTAACCCTTTCTGCATTATGTTTAATATAGAATCTTCTGTACTTGAGCTAATCAGAAGATTATCTCATTCTATCATATCATAATCATAACATATCATTGCATTGGGATAATTATGGGATTATCCTAGTTTATCATATTCTTCTCCGCTTATTAAATTCTTCTTCTCCTAATTGATTGCGGTGTCATTAGATTCTTCTTCCTTCTGCATATTCCTCTCCTCTCTGCATCTACTCCACCCTCTTCTCTATCTAGTTAATTTATTAGGTCAAGTAGTCTGTTGGTTGCTATGAGCTTTAGGCTGGTATTTGGTTGTGGGCGATCTCGTTCAGCTTGTGGTAGCTTCGGGATTGTGCCTGGTTGGGGTTTGGATAACCCGGTTGGGTTATTGTGAGTCAAGAGTGTTTACCCTCATGTGTGACTGTATTCCTGAGGTGGGCTAGTTGCTTATGGCGCTGAGGGCCACGGTAGTGATTAGAGTGTAGTTAGTAGTACTTGTGACTGGAGTATGGATTAGCACTCCTTTGCACGAGGTATATTTATAGATAGATTTATTAGAGTTAGTATATATACGTATACCTGTTAGTCATCATATATATATTTATATATATGCATTGTTTATCGTTAGATATTATTATATCCTGCTATCACTAATATTTATATCCATCTCATTGGTTAGTATAATCGTTTAGCTATTCTTGGGAGTTAGTGAGCTCGTTGTTTGCTCACTCTCGCATCCCCCTTTCAGTGGCAGGTTGTTTCAGATTTTAGTTGCTGCTGTGCTGATCTTTGGGGAGCTGAGCTGGAGGCTCATTCTCCAGTTTTGCAGTTGGGCTTGCTGCGTAGAGGTTTGTAGAATCTGCGTAGAGGTTTGTAGAATCTTTCCCTTTTACTCTGTTGTGATACTATTGTGAATGACTGGGCCAGATATTGTCTATGGTTCGGTTGTTCGTGGGGCAAATCTGTGGATTCCCCGACCTGCACAGCTTTGGATCTAGTAATTGGTCAAGCTATCGATTACTAGATTTTGGGGCGTGACATCTCCTTAATCAGAACCCAAATTTATCACATTCTTATAAGTTTCCCTCAAAATCTCATTAGTCAAACCTTTTAAACTTCCCAGACTCAGCCATTTTATCAGCATGCGTACTCAACACCTATTTCTGAGGTATTACAATCGACACATCCGCAGTCTCGAACCGTCGAGCCCTATATATGCTTTTTCCCACAACCCAATCGATTTATACATCGAGATTTGAGAACTCAGAGTCAATTATTCATTCCAAGTCGAATTTTAACCAATGCCTTCGATAACTATGACAATTCAAAGTATTTTCCCCTCACAGAGTATTATTTCTACCATTTGCCCTTTATTCGAAAGGCTAACAGTCTACTTGACTACCATACCTATCAGATGCAAAATACATTATTCCATTAAATTACCTTTTTATTACATTACTTCATTCATACAAAAGAAGTGAGAAGGGCAGAAGAGAAAAATACACAGACTTTAACAAAAACAAAACAAAAAAACTTCGAATACCCCCATGCAAAAATAAACCCATCCCTACCTTACGAAGAACTGACCCTATTTTTAGACAGACCAGCTCCTCCCACCGAGCCCTGCTCATCCTCAAATAATTGATCCTCTTCCTGCATAATACGCTCAGTCAAACCCGACAGAAAGAGGTAACGCTCTTCGGCTGCTGTAAACCTCCACTACATCATCCCCCACAAGTACGCATAGGAGTGCCCGTTGAACGGCTCCCATGATTCCACCTCCACCAGGTCCGACATGTTCCAGTCGAGCTCCTTATCACCAAAGAACTTCAGCTTCAGTTCAGCCATTTTTTTTCCTAATCGACGGTCTCTGGCAAATCTCATCCTTCTTTGATAACACATATTGGGAGTGGTATCCATGATTGTTTTTACGAAATGCAGAGGAAAAGAGTGAAGATGAAGAGTATTCAGTGTTACCTCCTCACAAACCATATTTATATCCTCATTAACATCATTTATTACTCCGTAATCACCTTAACGTCATAATTATCCTCATGTATTACCTTCCTTGGAAACTCAATCAACCAACTATTTTTCTTAGTAAATGCCTCTACACCTATTCCTGAGACCCTTACTGAGAGGGGGCGAATGTAGTAGCCTATTCGCAGCCTTCAAGATCCAGTAGAACACTTAAAGGCTACATCGAAGCCTACATAAATACCTCAAAGCCCAATTAATCCATAAACAAGCTTTCCAAGACTACACGAAATTCGACTATGAACAAGCCTCGAAGGTGAAGGTAGATCCGTCAGCACACGAACCCCGCATCAGTATCAGAAATACTTCAACTATAGTCGCACATGGTCAAGGGCAGACGTGCCAGATAAGCCAGCTCACCAGACAAGAACGATGCCATTGTTGGTCCTGGCGAGTACAGTGACAGAACCTATAATGGCTATAGTGTTAGAGCATAGTGCCAAATCCGACATTAAGAGCGTCAACACCAACTCTTGTATACCCGCCTGATACCCGAAGGATACACCTGTAATTTGACTTTCCTTGGTGAGTTAGCCCTTCCTATGTTCTATAAATAGGAGAGAGGGGGAACCAAGGAGAGGTTGCGAAATCTCTTCCCATAACCCTTGCAGTTTACCTTTGATCACTCTGTAAAATACTCAGTACTCGAAACTTTGACTACTCGACAGTTATATCAATTCTCTTAAAAATCCTCATCAGAAGTCGTGGAGAGACCCATTCTAGGCCTCCACGCAAGTATATTTTCAGTAGATTATTCGTTCGTATTAGTGATTATATACTTGAACCCTTTGATAGAAGATAAATCTCGTGGTGTAAGAGCCAACTTCCCCTCCTTGTGAAGTTAGGCCCTTACAACTCTCTTAAAACCCTAAATCTAGGAGATTACTGCACCATAAAGTAATGTCAAGTGCGTATCCCTAGGAGTGACGTGACATCTTTGGTAGGCTCCAAAATCCCACGTAGGTCTCACGGTGGACCGAAGCTATTCAGCTCCCCTCGTATTAATGTTAGTAATTTGAGAAACTTAATGCCTTATATATATTGTAATTTGTGTAGGAAAATATTGATATCACTAGCCATTACATCTTCTAAGGAAATGAAACTACATTTTGGAATTCCAAAGGGAATAGGAAAAGAAAAATTTCATATTTTAAGCAATCTTGAGTCTTAACAAAGGGAATTTTTCTAATATGTTAGCACAACATGTATTCGTTTGAAAGAGTTAAAGCAGCTATTAAGTCTTGATATATTCTAATCATCGCAATATTTGTACATCTAGCATAAATTATCTATAATAAGGAAAAACAGACTCAACATATCGTTTTGGTCACAGCTATTTGATTTTAGCGACGCAAACAACGAGGTGAGTTTGGATGGTTTTGATGATGTTTAAGTGTGTTTTGTCACATTGAATTGATCTGTTTACCTGAAACCCTCCTCTAGGTTTATTCCCTCTCTAACTCATCAAACGTTCCTCCATCTTTAACTCTCTATACGCATAAAACGTTCTTACCTTTTCAACTCTTTTAAAACATCAAAAAAGTTCCTCCATCTTCAACTCTTTATACATATCAAAATTTCTTCCCTCTTCAACTCTCTAAACACATTAAAGGCATTTTCCTATACTCCAAATTTCATAAGTATAACTAGCTAAACATCTCAAAACCAATTGATGATGAGAGGAGTAGCCCAGGATCTTATATTACTAAAGTGCAAGGCTTGAATACCCGATATGGGACTATATATCTCAACATTCCCCCTCACGTGCGGTATAATTTTTGAGCTCAACACGTGGATGGATATCTTGGTGACGTTGAGTAGCACGTGGGCTATTGGGCTTGACATGTGGAAGAAAGGCATACTTTGATTCCATATTATAACTGGAGGTTCCATCTCAAAACTAATTGGCTTTGAGATGGAACCTTCCATTCTAATATGGTATTAGAACCATTTCTCTTAAGAGCTCTTTAATCCCTTGCTTGGAATAATCATTTTGCGAAACTCCTCCCTACCTAATTTGATACTATGGAGATTGCTTGATTATCTCCATCCACTACAGGGCGTACTATTTTACTTAGTGGCATATCCAATATGGTTTCTGTAAAGCTAAGTTCAACCATTTTTTTTTATGGAAAAGTTAAATTCTCCCATTGCTAGAGAGCCTAGAATTCCTTGGCAATATTGATGGTGTTATCACTAGTCCTAGTTTGACAATTTCTGAGGAAGAAGTTGTCCAAAGAGAATCTAAAATATCGAAACTGAAGACTTGATGATCATTTCATTATAAGTCTAATCAAATCATCACTCTAGAAGAAGCAATGAGTCAAACCATGGGAACGAGTATCTCTCGTAAACTTTTGACATCTTAGAGAAATATTTATCCTCTAAGTTAACGACTCAAGAACTTAACTTATCAGAGGAGCTGCAATGTCTTAAACAAGGGTCTTATTTAATCTCAAATCATGCAAAAAGATTTAAAAGAATCTATGATCAACTCGCTGCCATTCGAACTCCTATTCCAGATCATAAAAAGATATATTGGTTTCTTCGTGATCCTGGTCATGAATATCATCATTACATAACCACGAAATTGTGTAAACCACCCTATCCACCCTTTAAAGAGGTAGTTCATTTACTACTTAGTCATGAACAATTCTTGAAAACTTTATCTCCCCCAAATGTACCTCATGAGTCCGCATTTTGTGCCCAAAGCGGTAGTCGTGGCGGAAGGGATAATTGGGATGGAAGATGTGGTCATGGATACTAACCTAATAGAGGAAGAAGCTACTCTCATGGTACCAACACCAACCATGGACATGAATCATATGGATCGTTTTGTCATTCCAATTATCATGGTCCTCGCTGTCAAATATGCAAGCGTACCGGACATTCGACCATTAATTACAATAATTATGTGAATAAAAGTAACTAATCAACAAATATTTTAGAAGCCTTATCCGCAATTACCTTCCATGACGCTCCAGATAGCAAATGGTATCCTAATAGTGGTGAATCTGCTCATATAACCAAGGATACAGGTAATTTTTCTTACTTAAATCCATATCATGGTTCAGATCGAGTTAATGTAGGTGATGGGTTAACTTTAAATATAACTCATTCAGACCGTGTTCCCCTTCTACACCATATGGAACTCTGACTTTGCAAAATGTTTGTTTAGTTCCCAAAATTCAAAATAACTTGCTATCTTTTAGTTAGTTAACGCATGATACTGATGGTTCTATTAAATTTGTTTATAATGGTTTTGTTATCAAGGATACGAGGAAAACAAAGGTACAGGGAACCGAAAGTAGGAAAGCAGAACTCTACAGCCATGACCAATCAAAAACCGTATTCTTTTCCGTTCATAGGAATCCAGTTAAGGCCTCTCAGAAAATTTGGCATCGGCAATAAGGCCGTCCGTCTAGAGCGGTAATTGATGTCTTGAATAAAAATGCTCAAATAATTTTTACCAATTTGAAGAAGAATATTTATGAATATTCCATTTGTTTTAGCTGTTATTTAGCGAAATCCCACCGTTTAACTTTTTTAATTAATAATAAACAGGCTAGTAAGCCATTAGAATTGGTTCATGTTGATATTTGGGGGGTTGTGCCCATTAGTTTTGTTTTGGGCTATCGATATTATGTTATTCATGTCTATGATTTTTGTTGTAATATGTTGTTCTATCCTTTCAAGACTAAATCTGAATTTTTTCCAACATTCATACGTTTTCAGAAATTGGCTGAAAATCAATTGGATCATAACATTAAAGTATTCCAATGTGATGGTGGTCTTGAGTTCTCAAAAACTGAATTTGTTAATCATCTCAACTCTTGCAGTATTCTTAAATGCGTGTCATGCCACATACCCAAGCACAAAATGGTAGGGTTGATTGAAGACATCAAAATGTTGTAAAAACTGGTCTCACCTTATTATTTCAATGTAATGTTTCTGCTCACCTTTGGGTTGATGAATTTGTATATACAGTCTATTTGATCAACCAAGTTTCTACAAAGGTTTTCAAGTATTCTTTACAATAGTCTACCTTGTTCGGTAAGCTTCTTGAGTTGTCCATGATTCGTACATTTAGTTGCTTATCTTTCCATGGTTACGAGATTATATA
Organism: Kingdonia uniflora; assembly: GCA_014058105.1. NCBI lineage: Eukaryota > Viridiplantae > Streptophyta > Magnoliopsida > Ranunculales > Circaeasteraceae > Kingdonia > Kingdonia uniflora. The sequence goes on from JACGCM010001725.1 coordinate 82,582, forward strand.
CCTCATAAACTCAATCCAAGGAGCCACCCGTGTGCTTATCCTGGTGTGAGTACAGTTCACAAAGGGTTTTGTTGTCTGAATTCTTTAATTAGTTGTTTGTATATTTCTCGTCATGCCGTCTTCGATGGAAACATGTTTCCTTTCCTCAATGAGTCTATAGCAACTAGCAACCTTCATGATTTTGTCTCATTCTAGGAAGTTGTTTGTGACGATGCTACAACTCGCCCAATACCCATACAATCTACCTCTAATAAATCCACTATTGTTCATGATAATGATCTGGTATTCCTATCACTCAAACATCATATCCAACTATATCTTCCATCGATTGCACTATAAATGCCAAATGTATCTTTAACTAATGGAATGCCACATCTTTCTCCAACTAATGATATCCAATATCCATAAGAAATTTTCTCTTCTTTTGACATTCCTAAAGGTACAATTACCAGCGACTTACCACTAACTCCTACACAACCAACTTCTAGGGATGTTCCATATGGTAAAGCAAATCGTGACTCTCGAGAAACAAAACGCTTAGCACCCGTTAATGTTTATCCTAGGGTAATACATCATAAGCCCCTAGTAACAAACCATCCAGCCCCCAAGCGAGACTTGTTGCCCATTCGTAAATTTATTAAGGATTTATTGTAGCATTAGACGTCATCTCAGAACCAGAAGGATTCAAAGCGGCTTCTCTTTTACCATATTGGTAAAATGCAATGAATGAAGAAATTTAGGTACTTCAAGAAAATAACATATGGAGTCTAGTACCAAAGAAACTGGGCATGAATGTAGTTGGCTGCAAATGGGTGTATAAGACCAAGCTTTTGCCAAATGGTTCCATCGAACGCCATAAAGCATGCCATGTGGCAAAGGCTTACTCTTAACAATTTGGTGTTTACTTTTACGAGATGTTTAGGTCAGTAGTAAGGCCGGCCTCAATTCATCTTGCTCTATCATACGCTCTTAGTCAAAATTTGGAAATTCGACAGTTAGACGTGAAAAATGCCTTTTTGCATGGTACTCTTCAGGAAAAAGTTTTCATGGATCAACCCATGGGGTACATTAACCCATCACGTCTGTACTATGTATGTCGATTGAATAAGGCCTTGTATGGTCTTAAGCAAGCCCCATGTACGTGGTCTAACCGTCTCGGTTCTTTTTTTCTTTGTAATGGATTTCGATGTAGTACTACAAAATCCTCTATGTTTTTTTATCGTCGTGGTCGGGATATGCAAATTCTTTTAGTATACGTTGATGAAATAATTTTAATTGGTAGGTACCCCCTCAATACCAAGAAAATAATGGAGCTCATATGCTTGATTGGTAGCTCATATGCTTGATTGTAAGCCAGTTTCCACTCCACTTGATTCGAGTTTGAAACTTACAATTTCTGGACAACCATATGATGATTCTAGTCACTATCAGAGTCTTGTTGGTGCTTTGCAATATTTAACACTCACTCGTCCAGATCGCCTATAATGTTAACATGGCATGTCAATTTATGCATGAACCAACTATTGATCATTATCAAGCCGTGAAAAAAATACTTCCGTATATCAAATGGTCTTTACATTGGGGACTCCGTCTCTATCGTAGCAGTCCCAACAAAATAGTCTCTACATTGTAAAAAAATAGCATACGACCTCGAGATCTAGCTTAGAAGCCGAGTATTACTCATTAGTAATCGCCACTGCTGAACTTACTTTGCTGTAATATTTAATCCGTGATCTTCATCTTTGAACTTCCATACCGGTCATCTTTTATTGTGACAAGCAAAGAGTGGTACATATGTCATCTAATCCAGTATTTTATGACCGCTCGAAGCACATTGATCTTTATTATCATTTTATCCAGGTAAAAGTAATGTCAAGATTTATCAAAGTACAATTTGTCCCTAGTTATGAACAACTTGGGGATATTTTTGCAAAGTCCTTATCTTGTGAAATGCATATTTACTTATATGAAAAGCTTCATCTCTAATCTACACCTACATTTCACTTGAAGGGGGGTATAAACAGCTAAAGAATAGTTGTGATTTGAATAAAGAATATATTTTAGAGATCTCCATGTGGTTCCAGAGGTCTTATCTGGGACGAATAAGTTGTTCTTAGCTTAGGGCTTGACGCGTCTTACAAGAGGAGGGCACCAGCCAACTCTCTTTAGGGCCTCTTCTCCCTTTTTCTCTAAAGGTGCTAGGGTTTAGTAGATGGAGGAGGACTTTTGAAAAAAAAGGTCTTCTCTAAGGTCCCCTTTCTTTCGTATTTATAGGGAGTATTTTAGAAATAGAGGTACTTAGGCTCATGTGACCTTTGTAAAGTCTAAATCACTCCCATGGGGTTTTAGGCTTCACCTTTCTACGTGGGCCTAACATAAAGTATTATTGTCTGTATACCTTCTTTTGATGTGGTTTATGGGTTGTTAAATGAGCTCTCTCCTGAGATGCTCTCAGTTAGGAACGGGGGAGCCTTCCATGACCCACTGGCACGGGGGTAGTGGGAATGTGCCCCTACACTCCATCCCTTAGATATAAGGAAATTCTATGTGTAAGATATGCTTTTGTGAATATGTAACCCTGTTGTAACTATAAAAAGGCTGTAGTTTGTATAATCATTCAAGCTGAATGATATTATTATTTTCATCTCTTCAATCTTCTAATGTGTTTTGTCCTCACACTATGATGTGACTCCTAATCTTAGATTAGTATTGATATTTAGGTTTTTAATGACAGGTTTAGATAAATTTTGGGGTTCTATATACCACTTTTGTTTAGTAGACTCTACATCTATTGTGTAATTACTTTTGTACTGCCTTTATTCTCAACTCAGTTTAATCCATATTGACATATGATCATCATAGTCTTCTTCTCTAATTATTACTTTTGTACTGCCTTTATATTCAACTCTGTTTAATCCATATATACATATGATTATCATTGTGATGTTCACATCATCACGAAGATGCTCAATTTTCTTCGCTTCATGGAAGCTGTAGACTCTAACTTCACCAGTAGATCCCTCAAAGTACTATATGAAGTAAAAAATTTACAATATGAGGATGTTTATCTCTATTACACACCATAAATATGTTGCTATCTCTAAAATTACCACAAATACAACTTGCTGAGCATGACAGATATTCATAAAAAAACTATGTACTTTTGTTGCAGACCTAGTTCGAATAAAATATTAAAATACAATAAAAAATCAAATTTAGGGTACAAACATAAAGCCTATCATTAACGTATTCAAATTAAATGTTATGTTATATTATAAATAAGAGGAGGGATTCGCTGACTCCCCAAACTTGGCTCCCCAAAATACTCCATACCACAACCATTAGATTATTTAAATCTATGATTGTTAAAAGTGATGATGTGTTAACTTTAGTTAGGACAAAAGACGGCAAGGCTTGGCTCCATCAACAAAATTCTAATCTCTCTTCCCTATATGTCAACAAATCTACTCTCTCTCATCATATATTTTGTCCTTCAAATCACCAAAACTCTAAAAAACAATTCAGTAAGAATCTTTCTTTTTCTTCTACTGTAATCTGCTCTCTTTCACCATTACATTGTGTAGACTATGCATGGATTTTTATTTCATAATTAAATTTAAAATTGTTGTTACCGGTTTACCTCTCTACCCTCTTAATTTGTATAATTAAATATAGTAAAGTTTGATTAATTTTCTATTGATATTCAAAATAACTTTAGGTCACAATGAAGCATGAAAAAAAAAATTGTAGTCAAAGATTTATAAACATGTTTCTATCCTATTAATAATCTGGAGGCCTCAATAATCTAAATCTACACTCAATCATAACATACGATTAAAGTTTCATATCATCATCATTAATCCCTTCATGTATACGAAAAGAACTATTGTCTACTATATCGCCTACGTTGCCTAGATGTATGTGTTATCATTCTGCCTCTTGCTTTTTTAGTTGTAGAAATTGTATGTGCTTCAGCCAAAACCTTTGCTTCTTGGGTTGTATTTATTATCATATTGCCTCCGCCGAAATTCACTTTTAATGACGATCGACTACCATTTAATTCCTCCAAGCCTATTAGTAGCATTAACTAATGAAGCCGATGGAGTAGGAGGATAACAAACTAGAAATTGAAATCTTAAGTGCCCTGATGTACATATCACGATCAACCAACTATTTCATTAAATTTTTAGAGTCCACAATCACCGTTGGCACAAAGAGTGAGCAGATCAATCTTTTCATTTTTAAGATGTTTGAAATCTAAGCCTGTATAAGATGCCAAATACCTTAACTTAAATATGGAGTGCACCATTTCAACAAACCATGATTGTAATTATCTAGATTGAATAGACCATGATTTATAGTTAAAACTAAGCATATATTTTCTTCAACATTTTTATAAGTTATGAGTCATAGTTGATCTTTTTATATGTGCAATAGTAGAAGCCTTCCATTTATTTCTCTGATGTTATTTTATCATCTATCATTTGGAGTTGGTAGATTACCTTAGATAATTGAAGAAATTTTATATAAAGGAAATGAAGCCTTCATCGCTTGCCGGCATGAAGTATCTATTCAGTTCTTCTCTAAAGTAATACGTGACGATCCTGTAAACCATGCCTTGTACCCCAAGTATTCCACGGCTTAGGTATGTATCCACCAATTCAAAAAATCCCTTGTGGATGCTCAGAAGACTATGGAGCTAATAAATCTAACCTCCAAAGATGGTAAGTTTAATATTTTGGTTCCATTGTTTTGATTTGATGTAATCATTAGAAAAATTATTATTTTTTTACATTTCAGATATACAGATACTAGTAGTTGAAACTGCAGGGCACTCTGATGAAGTTGAAAAGAATGAAAATATGAGTAAAATTGATGATGCAATGAAATTTAAATGGCCCTATATCGGGATGGTTTTCGACTCGATTGATGAAGCTCATAACTATTATGAAGAATATGGACGAGTAGAAGGTTTTTCAATTAGAAAAATGACCTCAAAAGTAGGATGCCATGGATCTGATACAACATCTATAAAATTTGTATGCAGTTGTGAGGAATAACATTCAACAAAGGCAGTCGAAGATCATGTTGATGATACAGAGAAAATCAGGAGAAGTGGATCAACCATGCGAAGTGGTTGTAAAGCAAAAATGGCAGCCGTTAACATTAAAGGAACTTTAAAGTGGGAAGTTACAATTTTCTTTAGTGAACATAGCCCTACACTTGTTTCTCTGAAGTCTAAACCTTTTATGAAGTCAAATTGACGCATGACAAAAGTGGCTAAAAACTTGGTAGAAACCTTTATAAAGGGGAGCATTGATGTAGGGAAAGTTGCATCGATTATGAGCGGTAGTTACTCCAATGCTAGACTCGTCCAAGAGATTGTTGGAGTCATCTACAAAATATGCAGTACAAAGATTTGGATATCGGAGATGCGCATAGAGTTTTAACGTATTTTCAAAAGAAGCAGTTAGAAGATTTTAATTTATTTTATGCAATTCAAGAAAATGAGGTTGGACGAGCAATGAATTTCATCTAGGAAGATGCACGTGCACGAATGAGTTACCAACAATTTGGAGACGTAATCAATTTTGACAAGACTTACAAGAAAAACAAATATGAGATGCCTTTCACACCTTTTATAGGTATTAATCACCATTATAAGTTAGTTTTATATGGTTGTGCATTACTTCAAGATGAAACACAAATAATGTTTGAATGGTCATTTGAGACTTGGCTTGAATGTATGAGAGGAAACCATCCGGTTTCTATTGCTACTGATCAAGACCAAGCAAAGGGAGGTGCTGCTGCAAAGGTATTTCCCTCATCACGTCATTGGCTTTTCAATTGGCATATCATAAATAAATTTCAAGAAAAACTTTCACATATATATTCCACAGAACTAAAGTTCAAGTTTGAAATTAATTATTGTATTTATCAAACTTTTAAACCATAGGAGTTTGAAAAACATTGGATTTCCTTGATAAATGAGTTTGATTTGAAAGGTAATAATTGGCATTCTCATTTGTATACAATTCAAGAGTCTTGGATTGCCGCCTACAACTGGATTACTTATTTTGTTGGGATGAATACTACACCAAGAAGTGAAAGTATTAATTCCTTCTTTGATAAATTTGTTATGTCAAAGATAAATTTAAGAGAATCTGTTGCTAAGTATGAACAGGCACTAGATAAAATTTATTTTATAGAGATTATTGAGGATTATAATTCCATTTACAAGAGGCAATATTGAATTCTAAGAGCTTGGTACTTAGGCATGTAGCTGACGTGCATACAAGAAATATCTTTATGATGCTTCAGAAGAAATATAATGATATCCCTCGCTTTCTGGCGGAAGAAATTGAAATAGATGGTGACCAACGTACCTATACGGTGAAGTCAAGGGATATAAAAGAGTTTTACATTATTTAGTTGGATTAATAGTATATAGTGGTAGTTGTGGGTGTCAAAATTTTGAATTAATTTGGCTATTGAGTAGGCATGTTTTGAAAGTGCTAACCAATTTGATATGGATAAAATCCCATCTCACTTCATACTGGAGTGGTGGACAAAGCAAGCAAATAGAACTCAGCTTCCAAGTAGAGCTAATTATGTAAAGGTTAAAAATTATATAATATTTGAGGCGGGGAGAAATAGTCAAATATGTAGACGTTCTTCCAAGTTGGCACATACTGCCACCAAGTTAGGTGAAGGTACAAGGCTGCTGAATATTGTACCAAAGAAGCATTCAAAAATGTCTAGATATGGCACTTGACCTATTGAAAAATGAGGGAACCGCTGAAAGTTTGGATGATCCAGAATAAAGTTTTAATGATGGAGGCAACACTACTAATGAGTTGATTATATCTAATTATATACTCCTAAATCCTCATGTTTCTCAAACAAAGGGGAGAAGGAAAGATGATAAGGGAAATGACAAATCTACAAGGGTTAACAACAACAGCAGAATTTTTAGGGGCATCGAGGTGGAAAATATCAAGAAAAGGAAATATAATGTTTGTAAAGAAACTGGCCATGATAAGAGATAATACAAGAAGTTAAAATCGTATAAACTTGGAGAGCAATAGAAGAAAATCTTAATCTTAATTATTTCTCGTTAACATAATAAACTTGTATAACTCATTTTTAGTTGCAAATTAAGTATAAAATTATCAGTACTCCCTCTTTAATATTTTGCTAGCAATCATATTTCTATACAATTTTAGTAACTTTGGTTGATGAGATAATGGAACTCGGAAGTGAAGATGATAATATGGAGCCAATTCCAGCCAGAGATGTCATGATGAACTAAATTCTGGAGAGCAATGTAAGTAAAATTTAGCAAAATTTATTTTTTGATAAGCATAATTAATTTGTATAACTCTTTCTTAGTTAAATTAGCATTACTCCTCTTTAACATATGATTAATGATCTTATATTTGTACAAATTTTACATAGCTTTGAAGAATAAATAATGGACCTTGGAAGTGAAGAGTAAGATATAGATGATATTCCATAAGAAGATATAATGAAGAACTAAAGTATATAGAGATCCGTAAGAGTTTGCATGAATTTATCGTGTGAACAAGGCAATGCAGGAGATTAGCAGTAGTTCAAGCAGTTAGTAATTATGATTTCTAGCATACTACTGCTGATTTTCCTTTCTTTTGTGCATAAATATTATAGAAGTCAACAATATTATTTCTGGCAGGATAAACTTTGTTGCATATTATTATTTCCTTTAAGTGATGTAACAAAGCGCTCCACCAAGGTACGAGAAGGAAACAAGGTTTAGCTCAGTGTTATACTTGTTTATTCTGTTAATTAAATCTAGTGGTTGATAATACACCTTAATATATATGGTAATTTTGCTTGATTATACCCACAATAACACTTGAAGCATATCCAAAAGGGCTCACCAGCACGAATAGGCTATTAGATTAGTTACCTAGCTCACATTCATCTCGGTGTTCTAGTAATAAATCCTGATAGCTCACTTTCTAACTTTTTTTACAGTACCATGAACATTTAAAATCAAGTGCGCATTATCTTTTCATTACACCATGGACTTGCATCCCATGAATAAACACTGAGATAGGTCCCCTACCATTTAGTTAACTCTTATTTATGAGTTATGCATATACTTTTCACGTGGAATATAAAAGCTCCATGTGATGATGGTGTGAGCTAGGTGGTTATTAACATGCACTTTAGGAGTAATTATGCTGATTGTAACATCAAGATACATCGACAATACCAAACTCATGCCAAAATCTCGAAGCACTAAAAGGAATAATGTAAGAATAAAATCATTGCAAAGCAATTGACTACATCTAAGTACAATAAAACCTAACGATATTTATGCAAATATTATACGTGCCTGATTTGAGAGTTGTAGTTGCAAGGAACACTGAAAATGATATTGTTAAAAAAATATGATTATTAGTCACTACGCTCATCCTTAATTAGATTTTTGTTATCTTCAATTGTTAATAATAAGTATGAACTCATTCAAAGAGGAGAAAAAAAAGTGGGATTTAAAGTTGAGGACGAAGGAGGTGAAGGAGAAAATATAGGAGGAGAGAGAGTTGATTTGTTGACGAATAGGAGAGATAGAGAGTATATTTTTATTGATGGAACCGATCCAAGCCAGCTTTTCTTCTAACTAAAGTTGATACGTCATCACTTTTGACAACCGTAGATTTAATTGATCCAATGGCTGTGGTAGAGAATATTTTGGGGGTTCAGCGTATCCCTCCTCTATAAATAATAGGAATTCGAAACGAGAGCCATCAACATATCTATATGATAAAAATTAAGTAAGTTGTCCTAAAATTAAGCTCAACCCCAACTTTATTCCCAAAAGGTTAATCCTAGCTAGATGTCTTATGTTATGTTTTTATGGAAGGTATTCTGCCATTGACTTGATAAAGGTCCCACTATGCATAACTAGTTTAAGTTTTGGGCTAATTTAAGCTATAATCTTATATGAGCAAATAATTTCTCATCATATGGCCATTCAGATGGTTTACAAGTCTCAAAATAGAAAAAAAATGTTGGTTCATAAGCGACACATTTTTTTTTCCATAATTAATTCTCCAGGTCAAAGTTACTCCATCTCTTGGAATAAGTTAATTACAAATTAATAAATATCTAAAAAACTTATATCTTTGCTTGACATTATCTACTCTTTAGCCTGCACTCAGAGATGTCAAGGCCCAGTAGCAATTTCTGAAAGGCTCTCAAACTCTTAAGCAAAAAATTTGCCAAACGTATTTCAATCTTCATTCCCTTGGCAAATTCTAACTTCAAGTGACTTCAGAGATCTAAGAGAAAAAATTATTAAATTATTTGTTTAAAATCCTGTATGCAAAGCAACTGTCAGGCCTTATTTTTCTAGTTTCTCCACTTGAAAAAAATTACTTACAATTCATTTTTCTTTCTTTATTAGTCAGACCTGGCTTAATATTTCAATTGTAGATATTTATGACTGACTACTTAAAGTTATTTGTAAGACTATAACCCAAAAATAAGTCACTTTTGGATACAAGAAAAACAAATAGCGATGGTCTAGGCGTTCTTTCGACCTCCTAGGATGCTCGGCTTAAAATTAGTAAGCTAGAATGATGGAAAAAAAAGAGCTTGTTTTTCCTATTGTTTAAATGGTTGAACTAAGTGTTTATTGTCCCACATTGGATATGAGGGATGTTCAACTCTACTATATAAGTAAGTCTTTTACTTAACATATTATGATGTGTGTGAGAGTTGGTGAGTCACTCGCGTATGTGCGACCCATGTGTGTGTAAACTAGCTTGGTTGCATGAGCTAGCTACCCATGGACTTGCTCAACCTTGGAAACCCGCTTATTATTATAAGTGTATGATTTGGAGGCCTTGAGCCAATGGGGATTCCTTGGGACACTTAGTCAATATTTTTTATTTTTAGGTTTAAGATATGAGTTAGGTTGCCTCTAATAGACACAACTTAAGGTGTGAATGTTGGTGACGAGATACGAACTTGAGGTGTGTCTTAAGGTGTGACCCTTGGTGAAGAGGCGCTAATGATTTAAATAACCTAACTTTATTTTCATTATTTTTTTTATCAGTTTTGAGATTTTTCTTTGAGGCTTTTAATCAAAGAGAAATCGGACCCAATCAAGATTCATTTGGCAGATAGATAGAAGTTGTTTCTCCTCCTTGTGACTGATTGTTGTATCCTGGGGGATAGGGGCCATTTTTCCTATAATGTATTGTGGAAAGGGAAAATCTGTCTTAAGGATACAATGTGCATATACTATACTTGATCATCCCTTAAGTGATGTTTGTTTGTACATGCAGATTAGATTACATAGTATCATAGACATGCCCTTCACATTAAATCCCAACAACTTTGTCCACCAACATCACCCAAGAAATACTAACTTTAATTCTAATTTTCTCTGGCACAATATTTTTTCTTTTAAAACACTTTAATTTTCTCGGTCCCAGAAATCGACTAGTACAAAAGTGTTTAAAACAGGGCTCCCACACAAAATTTGCAAATATTAATTTTTCATTTTCTTTGTACCTTATAAAAATTAAGTTTTTATGATGTAATATGGAACTTTACAACTTAGATGAAAAGGATTATGATCCTTCAATTAAAAAAGAATTGAAGATTTGAGAAGAAGAAGATGAATATTGGAGAAGGAATGAAGAAGTTTAGGTTGGAAGAAGATAATTGTATTTCAATGATAAACTGATAATGATGTAAAAGAAACAAACCATCCCCTTTATATAGGATAAGATGGACTGTTTTACAAGAAACTAAAATATTGGAAACTCCATAAAGAAGTAGGAGTTCTTAATTAAAGATTGATCTACACGAAATTGGAAGAAGAAAAAAGTCTCTTCAGTAGGAGACTTCAATGTCTTAATTACTCTTCAATCTCTTCTAGGAATTAGATAGCTCGATGTCCTACATCAGTCCCCCGTTGTTGAAAAAAATATGACCTCTTGTTAACCTCTGGAATATAAACATCTTCATCACCATGAAACGTAAAAATATCTTGGACATTAAAAATATTGAAGATGTTTAACAAGGAGGGAAGATCAATACCAAAAGTATTGTCGTTGATTTTTTGAAGAACTCGGAAAGGACTGTACTTCTCCATCTTCGTCTTGTTGTATGTACCAGTTGGATATCTCTCTTTGTATAAGTTAATCATAGCATAATCCCCTTCTTTAAAAGACTTAAAATGATGACGCTTATCATCATCTTCCTTATACTTAGCATTAGGGGCTTCAAGTTTTTTGCCGAACTTCATGATGGACTTGAGGAGCTTTATCTACTAAATGATCAATTGCAATATTATTTCTTAGAACTTTAGGTAAGAATACAAGGTAAGGAACATGATTAGGAACCTTAGAATAAACAATTTTAAAAGGTATTTTCTAAATGGAACGATTTATCGAAGTATTAAAAGTAAACTCCATATGAGGATGAAGAAGGCCCCACTGTCTTGGATTCTCACCACACTTTGCATGTATTAAATAACCCACGGAATGATTGACAACCTTAGTTTGTCTATCCGTTTGTGGATGAGAAATATTGATGAACTAGAGAGTAGTATCGAGGCGCATCCATAAAGTCCTCCAAAAGTAACTTAAAAATTTAGAATTACAGTCTGAAATAATAGATTTATGCACCCCGTGATGGCAAAAAATCTCTTTAAAGAAAAAGAATGCTACATTGCAATCATCAGAAGACTTTTTACAAGCGATGAAATTTGCCATCTTCAAATATCTATCAACAACCACCATAACAAAATCAGCACCACTTTGGGTATGAGGGAGGCCTAAAAAATATCCATAGGAACATCAACCCAAGGAGCATCATGAATATGCAATGGTGCATAAAGACTGATGCTCTGAGCAAGTCCCTTAGCTTGTTGGAATACAAAGCATTTACGAACATTTTTAGCAACATCTTTCCATAAAGAAGGCCAAAAATAACATTCCTAAACTGAAGCAATGTTCTTATCTCAACCAAAAATGTCCTCCAAGGCCACCTGCATGTAATTCATGAATAATATGGTCACACAAGGAACCTTGTGGAATTCATAATCAAAGACCCTTGAAGAGAAAACCTCTTGGATAAGAAAATTATCTGTTCCAAATTACAAATTTGAACATTTGGACCACATATCTTTAAAGTCATCATCATTCACGTACAAATCTTGGAGATAGTCAAAAGTAGTAAGTTCATTAGGAAAAGTAACAAGCAAATGGGCACGTCGACTTAAGGCATCGGCATCCATGTTAAGTTTACCACTCTTGTACTTGATAGATAAAGTGTATTTGTTGATAATAGAAAACTAACAAACTTGCATGCGGTAAACTTTCGAAGAAGTTTAAAGATATTTCAAAGCTTGATGATTAGTTTAAAGAATATACTCACCCTAAATCAAACAAGTATGCCATTCTTTAAGAGCTTGAACGACAACAATCAACTCCAACCATTTCTTGCGTATATAGGAATTTTTCTCACTAAAATAAGTAACATGATGACCTTCTTGAGATAAACCAGCTCCAATACCAACGATGGAAGCATCATAATCCACCTTGAAAGGTTTAGAAAATCTGGCAAGATAAGAACATGTATAGTGCAAAGCTTCTCTTTATGTAGGTTGAAGCTTTTATTAGTGATTTTGGTCCAATAAAAAATCTCATGTGTTAAACAATCAGTAAGATGTGCGGCAATAAGCTAAAATTTTGAAGAAAATGTTAATAAAAGGTAGCCAAACCATGAAAGCTACGGATATCATGAATAGTAGTAGGAGTAGGCCACTCACAAATAACCTTCACTTTTTCATCATTAACATGAATGCCTATGTCAGAAAGAACTTAACCTAAAAATAAAACTAGATTGGTCATTAAAGTACAATTCTTCAAATTGATATATTGAACATGTTCATGGAACGTATGCAATACTAGGCAAATATTAGAAAGCTAATCATCATGGTTGTGACTAAATATAGAAAAATTGTCAAAATAAACAATATCAAATTTTCCAAGGAAGGGTTGTAGAACCTTATTCATTAGTCGCATGAAGGTGCTAGGAGCATTACATAATCCAAATGGCATAACAAGTTACTCATAAAGACCTTCATGACTCTTAAATGTAGTCTTCCATTCATCACCAATACGTATACAAATTTCATGATAGCAACTGCGATGATCTAGCTTAGTGAACATAATAGAACCAGATTACATATCCATATCATCAATCGGAGAAATTGGGAACTGGTAAGGACTAATAATCAAGTTAAGTTCCCAATAATCAATGCACATATCATATCCCCCATCTTTCTTTGATACTAAGATAGCGGGGCAAGCAAAAGGACTTTTCCTCAGCCTAATCAGACCTATTTTCAGTAAATCTTTAATCATTCATTGAAGAATAACATGTTCACTAGGACTCAATCGGTAATGTAGGAGATGTGGTAATGAGTGATAAAATATTACATTTTCAAGTACTTAAACAAAGTTATTTTGGTCGTCTTAAGATGGTAATATGTGTGGCTAATGATTATGTTCTCTATTTTTAGAGTAAAATGCCTTATGAAGCCTTCTTTATGTATTCCTTATATTAGAGGTAATTTGAGGAGTAAAAACAGTGTTGAAGCATAGTAGGTCAAGCCTGTAGCTACACCATGCGGCATAGACCAGTTTTAGCAGTTCAGACAATTCCCCAATCTCTGAGTGACCAAAATTCATTATGTACGTTCAAGGATGACATGACCAGATCAAAGTAAAGTTTTACACCTAAAAGAAGCCTAGGAGAATTCTATAAAAAGAATATCACTTGGGGCCACCCACAGACCTACGATCCCGGGTCCCCAAGTCTTAGAAGACTGGCATTCATAGGTTTCAAGACTGACTTGGTCCCCAAGTCTTGACACAAACACAAGTATACCCTTTATACTTCAGAACCAGAAGGAAAAAAAAGAAAAACTCATTTTTTTTAGTCCCACATTCCTTATATAATAAAAAGACATTGGTTTCTTTAGCTATAGAAGAACCCCCTCCCCCTCAATTGTAAGAATCATCTCTCCGAGGAATAAAATTTAAGCTCTTATTTAAAACTAAGTACTAGTGTTTAGTTTAGACTTGCTTGGGCACAAACCCAGGTATGGTCCGCTAAAATCCTTAGCTATGACTAGGGAGGATGCTAGACAATCTAGGTAGCCATTAACTTTTCCTAGTTATTAGGTCACATTTGGTCCTCCCCCATAAAGGTCTGATGGAGGGTCAAGGAGGGTCAATGCTCTTGATTGAGTCTAGCCCTTGTTCTTGGTATCCTTTATTATGACCTTAGAGGCTTAGGGGTACGCTTCTCAAAGAGGGCGCTCATGTAATCCTAGAAAGGCTTTCTCCTCAAAGGTTTAGGGGAGGGACTAGGAGGATTAGTGCTCTTTAGTGAGAATAAAATATATTCCTAGTGCCTTCCAAAGGACTTACGAGGGATAAGGGCACACCTCTCAAAGAGGATGCTACTAGAAGACTTTTTGGGCCTCAACTTCTTTTGAGGTAGAGACTAGAATATGTTATGCTCTCTCGCTATATACCAGCCTTATCCTAGCTCATTCAGTTGTTAAGAAGTCGGGTGATTCCTTAACAGGATCATATCAAAAGACCCATATGTATGTCCAAATCCTTAAAAATGGCAAGACTCTGGCAACACCCATTAGTGCACAATAAGGTCATAGAGTCGAATAATCTTAGGACAGAGTTGTCTCTTTCTCTCTAGCTGGACTACTGATGATAAAACCTTGCCTCTAAAGAGGAAGGTCTAGACTTCATCCTAAGTAAGGAGGGCCCTGACTCAGGATAGTCTCAAGTAGTAGCCTTTAAAAAGGGTACTCAAAGATAATGGCTCAAGTAGGGGACGGAGAATCCCAAATTCATAGTTATCCTCTAAAATATTCTTCCCCTCTCAAAACAATCTCCAACCATTTCCAACAAACAACCAAAAGGCCCATTCTTAAACTCCAGAGCCAACACCGATACATACCAAGCGTGGTTCAACCCCGCTTAGCGATGTACTATAGTAGTAGTAATTTTTTGTCGTAGAAATTCTAATGCTTCATGTGGCAATGATGCACTTGATATCAAATCAATATTTTGTTCTGTATCTTGTATTGAAGGTAAAAAATCTTACAATTCATCACGACTAATATAACTAAACTCTTATAATAAATATTGTACCTAAAGAGGAATCACCATGGGATGCTTGGTATCTTAATGAGACCTGAGAGTATAAGGAATGAAAGCAGTTTAATGGAGAGTTCTTAATATCGAATCACCTAATAATAAAGTTCCTTTATCAAAAGGATTACTAACAGTAAATGAAGAACCTGTAGGATGTAATGTAAATTTAATATGATCTTTAAAGAAAGTATAGGTATGATAGCATACATATTATATAGCCATGGGCACCCAAGCAATTGATGAGTTACTATCATAGGGACAACATCGCATACAACTTAAACAGAATAATCTCCCATTAAAAATTCAAAGCAACACTATTTAGTTACCTCCTTAGAGCTTTCATCATTTATCCAACCAATAGAATAAGGCCAAGGATGAGGAGTAAATTGAAAATTCAGTTTATTAACAACAGTAGAAAAAATAAATTGCTCACTACTACTGCCATCTATGATCAACTTACATCTCTTGCTTTTAATAACTCATGGAGAGAAGAATATGTTATGTCTCTGAGAGAGAGAAGGTTGAGCTAGCATAATAGGATGACAAATACCAACTTAAAGTAGATCTTGATCTGCGTCATAAATATCATAAGTAATTTTTTATTCAATTTGATGATCATGGGTTTCTTCTTCATGTTCATTAACCTCATCATCATCATGATCAACAGAATATAATATTTTCTTACTACCATACTCAGATGAAGTATGACATTGTTGACAACATTTGTTACAACGATCTTCTCAAGGCTTAACATAGTTATTGGATTTGCTAGTCATTTGAGGGTTGGTTTGGGTTGGACATGGTGGTTGAGTATTTTGGTTGTAATAGGCACGAGGAGCACAAAACTGTGAAGCTTGAGGAGGTGATGGTATTTGGATAGGAGAAGTCTCATGTAAAGTGAGAAGTTGTGAGGTATTAAGATTTTGAAAATTTTACTAAGAGGATGGGGTCGGAGATCATATGAAGTTTGAGGCGAATTTGTAGGTTGGGAAGAATATGAAAATTATTGGGAGATGGATTGGTAAACTGGGTTGAATCGTGGCATGTTAGAGATTTGTTAAAGCAGTTGTTGTAATTGGGTTGAGTAAATTGGTGGGCATTTAGATTTTAAAAAAATTAAGGCAAATTTCGTTTAATATTGATCAAGGCCATCTGAATTGTTGTAGGTATTGTAGTTGTGAACATAATCATTCAACTTTGAACATGTCGATTATGCCTACCAACAAAATGGGCAATCAACTCATCTTTGTTATCTTCCATATCATTACGGTTAATAAGAGCCAAAAAATTTGTAACTTATTTATCAATTGGTCTTGCACCCAGCTGACACCTTTGTAATTTTGTAAAGTGTTGTTGACGATAATCTTCAGGTAAGAATTTAGTATGCAATAATCTTTACATAGGATTCCAACAACAATTTTTCAAACTTACCTATTCGACGATATTCCGCAATATGAGAATACCACCATGAAGCGGCGGCTCACAAGAAAAATGACATATGATAGCAATAAAATTATTACATTTGTGTAAAATGTAAATAAATGTGGGTATTTTATTGCATTTCCCTTACAAACCCTATTATAGGTTGTACTCTCAGCTTAAAAAAGGAATTTATTTTGGGTGTTTACAGTTTTTGGCTTTACATCGTTTGCCATCTGGTATAGGTTGTTTTTCTTCTAAAAGCCCTCAAAAATAGTTTCGATCAAATTATCAATAACAAGGAATGCTTTAAGTTAAGTTGCCACTACTTCTGCCACACTAACTTCTCTCCCTAATACACTAAGGTAGAGCTAGTTTTTTCACTCACTCAGACTCAAACTTCTAAGTCTGAGTTGAGTAAGTGATTTGGACTGACTCTAGTTAATTAGGGGCGCTTGTTTTTTTACCTACTCAGGCTCAGACTCCGACAGATCCAATAAGCCAGCTGAGTGGGAGGTCAGACTTTCACTCTAAGTTTTCTTCCCCAATTGCCCTCACCAAAATCAAAATTACCAAAAAAAAAAAATACTCCCTCACCTCCAACAGCTCTCTCTCTCTCCTTGATTTCCTCTTTCCCGCAGCAGCTCATCCTCACCACCTCCTCATCTCCTCCAAATGCAACAACTCTAAGTAGCAGCAGCTCCTCAGCAAACGTAGTAGCTCCTCAGCAATACGTTTGTCTCTGGAAACCATTTTTGGATCCCTTAAAAATACTATAATCCCTCATTGTTTCTCAAAACAGATATATAATTCCTTTTCAGGTTACAATCACTCACAGCAACTCTATCTCATTCACAATTTGTATTATTAATACCCAATGTGTTGAATTGTAACTAATGATATGTTTTAGGAAATAAAGATTTATGATTTGGATTTAATTTGGGTATGATTCAAAAGTTAATGTTGTTCAGTGACTCTTTGGATTTGCTGTGAGTATTGTTGTTTAGTGACTATTTAGAATTGTTGTTGTTGCAGAGAAAGAACTGTTGCCTTGGTAATCTGTATTGGCTC
This sequence comes from Kingdonia uniflora, assembly GCA_014058105.1. Taxonomy (NCBI): domain Eukaryota; kingdom Viridiplantae; phylum Streptophyta; class Magnoliopsida; order Ranunculales; family Circaeasteraceae; genus Kingdonia; species Kingdonia uniflora. The sequence goes on from JACGCM010001725.1 coordinate 100,323, forward strand.
AACTAATTAATTTTTATCATACCACAAAGTATTATCTGATTATTTTTGTCTGTTGTATTTGGCTTTGTTAGATAGATGGGTTGAGATATGATTTTTATAGATAACATACCTTTGAACCGCCTATTATTGTTGTTGCTGTTGATAAATATTGTTGTTGATAAATGGGTTTAGTAGATTAGAGTAAAAGGTTATTGCTTCATTTTGAATCTTCTCACTATCATTTAGTATAGTTCCATCATTACCTATGATAGAAGAAATAGTATTTGTGCATTTTCCTCTTTGATGCAATTATGAAAGCATTGGGTATTTGAGTATCCCAAATCAGTATTGTAGGGGTCTATCGCGCGATCTAGCCCAATTCCAGCTATTTCCAGTTTGAACAACCTCCATATCAGACTCACGCATTCAAAATGTGATATAAACAGTCAGTAATGACTCCTATGCCATGAACTAATAAAGAACGTTGGTCGAGCTCAATCGAAAAAATATGAACAAGTCAAAGACACCTGTCTCATACAAACTCAATAGTTGCTCAGTCAACCACCTCTTACAATATTGTTCGGAGAACGTGCTTTAACAAGATAAAGAATTGCGGAGAGAGCCTATGTAAAGAAAAAGTTCAAGAAAAGGTAATGGACCAAGAAAAAGATATGAGAAGTCACCAAGGAAACTACATTTTCTAGATTCTCAAAACATCAAACTTCTTATTAACAAGATCCAATATTTATTGTTCAAGAGATAACTTGTAACAAGATATAGGCCTCAAGCAATAAAAGTTACTATTATAAAAATTCTCAACTCGAGGTCGTGGTTTTTTACCTATTCAGAAGTTTTTCACGCTAAATCACCTGTATCATTTCCTATTTTACATTAGTGTTTTTCCCAGGAATATTGGTGTAAGAGCTAATTCTGAGCCATTTTGAGCTTACAGAATTAGGCCATTTAATTTGGCGCCGTCTGTGGGAAAGAATACATTTCCATGATTTCTATGGCATGCAATCACTCTGCTGCAAATTTCAATCATGGTCACTTCCAGATGACCATCTACCAAAATCCAGTTTGATCTTTCAGTTGAGTTGGAATAACTTATAGAGCTACAGGCGAATCTCCACTCTGAAACAGAGAAATGAAATAAGCCCAAACATTTGTTAACTCTTGACCGAGAGCTTTGTGAGATAGAACTCGAAGCCGATGGACAAGCTCGTTTGACCGTGTACAAACGACATGAAGAGGAGATGACAACCATGCAGACTACCTTTTAAGCTCTGCAAGACACTCAACAGGCTCCTCTAATAAGGAATGGCGATCAATTTCCGAAAACCTTCCTAGTCTCTATGTGGGAATGGTTAGGACCCCAAGGATCCACCAGCAAAACTATTTCTAGAAATATTCAGCACGAATATGAACCTTCCATTCATTTGGGTAGTAAAGTTCAATCCAAAATTAGTAAGGTCACCAATTTTCTAAACATCAGGAGGAAGAACAATAACCTTAATCTCGAATTCCAGTATGTGATCGCTTGAGGGAAGGTGTCGGCACTCACAATTCTTGCCAAGCCACTCAACTGATTCGTCAATATGTCACACAAGGGCATATGGATCAGCATATCAAGGAGCTGATCGAAACACAAGTTCTGGACACTACAGACGACCTTACTAAGTTACAAGGGAGTCCAATTTCCAAAGAACTATTCGATATAAAAATGCCAAAAGGTTTCCATACTCCAAAAATTTGTAAATACAAGAACACCGATCCAAATGAGCAAATTCAACAATAGCGTGATTCATTGGGGTTGTATTCTAATCTAAACCACATCTTCTACTGATTATTCGCAATAAGCCTATTGGAGGAACCTTGGGAAGTGGCAAGGCCATAGAAAAGGCATAAAAGAAAAGGGTTGAACCTTCGGACATGTTAGGGGTGAAAGTCGTAGAAGATCAACCTATTGTGGAGGACGATTTGAAAGAAGTTAAGGAAAAGGCCAGGTTGGTAGCTCTCCATGGGGAGTAGGAGATGAAAAAAATGGTAGGTTCATATGTTCTAATATGTATTATGATGACATTTGTATTATGATTCGTGCTAATCAATAAAGTCGATTTGTTTGTTTTTATAGGCTGCTCGTCTAATAAAGGGAATACGGCTCGAGGTCAAGAAGGAGAGAGCTGAGCTGAAGAGAAAGAAGGTCAAACTCGAATGGAATGTAGCTTAATTAAAAATTTATTTGCTTGAGGAGGGAAAACAGATGGAGGCTTTGAAGGCTTCGCAAGTGGTAGAGATCAACAATCTTCCTGTGGAAGCGAGAGCAAATTTTGAGAAGGTCGTAGCTGAGCGTGACAGACTCGGAAGCCACCTTATGTCAAAAGGATATTCCAGTGATGATGTAGATGCCATTAGGGCCGACTCCTATGCGGAGGAGGAGGAAGATGAAGTGACTGAAGATGTTGTTATTGGCATCGTGGATGGGTTGGACCCACATTTTTCATCAGTTCGTGGAGTAGTTGGAAATATTGACTGGAGGAGTCATGTGGAGAATGCATGGATCTGACATGTAGGTAGTTCAAACTGGAGATAGCTCGAATTAGGTAAGATCAAGGGGAAGGCCCCCACAGTACTAAAGCACATTCTACGAATAATGTGGTTAGTGGCGGTTAACTGAGTAGCTATTGAGTTTGTGAAAGACAAGTATCTTTGACTTGTTCATGTTTTTTGGCTTGAGCTCGACCCATGTTTTTCAACAGTTCGTAGAGTAAGTGTCAATGTTGACTGTTAATGTCACGTGCAGACTGCGTGAGTCTGACATAGAGATAGATCAAACTGGAATAGCTCGATTTAGGTTATATTTAGGGATAGGCACCTACAATTTCCCCTTCACAACCGAAGTCACGAGTGGCTTTGGTTGAGAAAGAATTTGTGGGTATATGGGTATTTGAGTTAGAAGTTTGAAAATGAAGGAAGTAATGATGTAGATTTTTTTTGGCTAGAAGTTTAGAATATATATATATACTGGATCATAAGTTCAAGATAATTACAAACCAAGGACAAAATTGCCCTTAAAATGTCCAACTTGAATCTGAATAACGTCTTATTCAAATAGACTAAATGTCTATTTCAATAAGACAGTATTTGAATAGTTTTGTAGTCTATTCGAATAAAACACCTTAGATGTAAATGTATTTGAACATAGAAAATTCTATTCGAATAAAATCAATCAGTGTATTCGAACAGAGAAAAATCTATACGAATAAAATCACTCAGGAGAGAGTGTATTTGAAGAGAGAAAATTCTATTCGAATAAAATTACTCTATAAAGAGTGTATTCGAATAGAGAAACTTCTATTCGAATAAAATTACCCAGGAAAGAGTGTATTCGAATAATGAAAAATTATATTCGCATACAATCACTCAGGAAAGAATGTATTAAAATAGGAAAAGTGCTATTCGAATAAAAAATCAAGTTTAGCTAAAATGGAAGTACTCTGTATGAGGGTCTTTAATTCTAGTCAAAAATTCTGGTCTATCTTCAACCCATTCCTTAAGAGGAAGGTCAACTCTGGATCCTCTCTTAGCTATGGTGTCTGCCAAAAAAATTACTTCTCTCCATTTTGAGTTGAAACGGATTGCATGTATGGGTGGGAGTAGTTTCCTCCACTTGCTTCAGAACTTTCAGGGTATCTTACTTGAAATAAAAGATTTGATAGTTGCCAAGGAGTCCGACACTATCCACAATGATCTCCATCTTCTATGTATTGCTTTTTCTACCCCGCCTACTATAGCTTGAACTTCTACCTGGTAGTTAATGGTGGAATCCACTGCTTTACTGAGTGTGCCCAAAACTTTACCCTCCCAGTCTCTATGTACAAATCCAATCCTGGACGGTCCAGGGTTTCCCAATACTGAGCCACAACACAACTTAACCACTCCGATGTTCGGCAAAGTCCATCTGCAGTTACGAATGGATGGGGCATTCCCCATTTTACAATTAACCGATAGTATTTTGACAACCTGTAGTTTGAAGGTTGTATTGTACATGCTATTTGAAGACAGTTTAGCGTTATTGGATATGTCTCCCAGAACCTTATTTTGTATCTCTCTAATGGGAAGCTTCCTTTCATCGAATCTGAATTTATTTCTCGAGTGCTGAAGCCATTGATAGATTGCGAACACCATAGTAAACTATAAGTCATTGAGGTACGAGCTATGCATCTTGCATTTCTCCAGATTTTTTTTCCAACCATCCGTACCTAAAATAGTAGCAAGTTGGAAAGCATTTACAGCCTAAACCCAAAACACTTTGGCCGCGGGGCATTCAAAGAATAGGTGGTCTTCCGTTTTGGAATTGCTACTGTAATGAACACAGACTGAGGCTATCGGTATTCCTTTCGTCTAGACTTTCTCATCAGTAGGGAGGATTTGGTTCATTAATCTTTACGCAAACCCGCTTCGACTCAGATGTAGATACTTCCTCCATGTATATCTCCCCCACCAAGCTATGTCTAATCATTTCCAGGTACATTCAAATGCATTTTTAACTAAGAAGTTACCATGAGCATCTGGCTTCCAGATCTGAATTTCCACCACACTTGGGTTGCAAGGAATATTAGTAATGTCTATTCCCAAAGCCAAGAAGGCCAGAGAGATATCAGAAGGGAAGCTCCATCCATCAGCGTTTATGAAATCACTGACCCTTGATGTACACTTCTTCCATAGATGGTGAGGGAGATCAATATGTTCTCGTAAAGGGATATCTGATGCCCAAGAGTCTTTCCAGAAGTTAATCTTCGTACCCTTTCCAATTATCCATCCTATAAAAGGTTTGGTAATGCCGTCCGTATGTTTAATACCCATCTAGACAGAAGAACGTTTATGGCACTGAATGCTTTCGCTACAAGTAGTATGGAATTTAGAATGTAAGATTTGATCCCAAGTCTCTTCTCTTTGAGTGAAAATCCAATTAAGCTTCCATAGCATAGCGTTCTTCACCTCTCTCAAGCTTCTTATACCCAGACCAGCTTCATTGAACGGTTTACACAACTTCTCCCATCGTAGAGTAATTCCCTTCCACTTTGTAGGATCCCTAGTCCAGATATAGTTACGAATGATAGAATCTCCTTCTTTGATTAAGGATTGAGGCTACTTGTAGATTGCTATATTATAAATGGGTATGCTATTAAGAATTGATTTGGCAAGGACTACTCTCCCTTGAAGGATAGCATTCTCCCATTCTAACTATTTGCTCTCTTCCGAATCTTTTCCACTAGGGGGTTAATAGTACTTTTGAATATCCTTCCTTGTACCAGTGGGATACCAAGATATGTCTCTGGGAATGCTCCCTCCTTAAACCCAAACATATCGATCACCTCTCGTCGTCTATGGTTCAGAAAATGGCCAAGAAAAAATCATTCTTTTCTCAATGCTAACTACCTGCCCGGGGCTTGTTTGTAGGCTTTCAGAATTTTATGCAAATTTCTTAAGCACTTGGCATTACCGTTAGCAAACAAAAAAATGTCTTCAGCAAAAAATAGGTGAGTAGGTCCTTCAATATCTTTAACCTTGACCATGGGTGTAATTTTTCCTTGACATGCAAGAATCATGAGATTGGAGCTCATAATATCTTCAGTAATAACAAATAGCAGCGGAGATAGTAGATCACCTTTCTTAAGATCCAGAAGGGCTACCGTTGAATGAAACCAATATCATCCCCGTATTAATAATGGTATGGATCCAATTGCAGAAGGTGTTATAGAACCCCTAAGACAGGAGAGCTCTGAGCAGGAAATCTCAACTCATAATATCATAAGCTTGAGTAATATCTAGATTTAACCCAACATTACCATCATATCTTTTAATCCCCATCTCAGAATCCATGGAAATATTACTCTGGATGCTTCTCTTAGGTATGAATGCGCTTTTCTCATTAGACACAATTCTCAACGCAATCGAAGAGAGTCTTGTAGCCAAAATCCTTCTAATAAGTTTAAAAATAAAGTTACTCAGGCATATAAGCCTATAGTCCTTCACCCGAGATGGTTTCTAGTTTTTGGGGATCAAAAAAATGAGGTTAAAGTTGAAGTTTACTGAAAGAACTTCGTCCCTGAAGAAAGGCGATGTACCCATCAAAACATCCGCCCCAATAATATCCCAATAGGTCATAAAAAATGCTCCTGAAAACCTATCCGGCCCTGGAGAGCTCTCTCAATCCAGAGAGAATACAGTATCTCGAACTTCCTCCTCATTTGGAATGCAAGAGAGACTAGTATTTTCTTCCTGCATAACCAAAACTTCATTATGGGTAAAGATTTTAGGGCACTCCGTCACCTCATGTCGTACAAACTTGTCTGCGTAGTAGTTTACAATATAATTTTTAATGCAGTCCTGGTTGGAGATCACTTCCCCATAGTAATCTGTAATTTCTAAAATACGGGTCTTGGCCATTTTCATATGAGTGGCCTTGCTGAAATATGCTGTGTTTCCATCCCCAGCAAGCATCCATTTTTCTCGCGATCGTTGGCGTCAATATTCCTCCTCATTTTCCTCTATTTGTTCTAGCTCATTTGTTTTGGTAAACATCTGCATAAAAAGGATATCATCTGTTTCATCATCCTCTTGCCGAATCTGAAGTTGAAGTATCTCTCGTTCAAGTTTCTTCTTGAAGTGGATGGTATTATCAAGGGCCCACTTTTTTAGCTTTTAATCTCCACTTTCAGTCTCCATAATTTCATCATGATATTCAATAAAGAAGCGGCAGAGACAGGCTGATTCCAGCAATTCACAACCATTTCTCTAAACCCATTCACCTTACTCCAAGATTTCAAATTTCAGAAAAGTATGTTACTCGGTTTAGCTATATCACTGCACTCACCAAAAAGAAGAGAGTGATCAGACTTAGTTTAGGCAAACACCTTTACAATCTAGTTGCAGAATTTATCATTCCAGCTATCATTAATGAGACTTCTATCCAGCACACTCAATATTCTCATCACCCCTTTTTGACTATTGTACCAGGTAAAAGTGACACTCGTCGTCACACTTTCTATAAGGCAAGCTGCATCAAAAAAATTCGGGAAATCTACCACTACTCTTCAACTAGGAGGTTTTCTTTCCTTCTTTTCTAATATTCTTAGTATCGTGTTAAAGTCCCCAATATAGAGCCATGGCAGTCTGTTAGTGCTTGAAATATGAACTAGTTGGCTGTAAAGATCAGCTCTACAGATGCGCAGATAATCTGTATGAGCGAAACTAAGGAGGCAATCCATAAAAAGGATTGTGATGTGCAGACTGTTACTCAGAACCACACTTTGAGTATGGAGGCCTTCCTTCCATTAAATCTAGATGCTTCCTTTCTGAACCATAACCTCATTTGTGGTGATCATATTATTGTATCCTGAGATACGAAATCCTCTAGCAAAAAGTTTTTGTTCTGCAAACCCAGTAATATTGAGATTTAGCCACACAATTTTATTCTTTATATAGGTCATGGTATTTATATTTCCCAGACCTCTTGAATTCCAAAATACACTCTTACTACAAACCTATATTAGAACGTGTAACTCTAGGGTCCATAGTATAAACTCGGCCCCCTTTTATAATTTGATTATGTAGTAACCCCTGATCTTCTCCTTCTATGATATCTACCCAACTTTCTGGATTCAAAAGTTTCCTCACCTCCTCAATTGGATTATTCTGATCTCCCGAGTAGTCTCATTCTTCATTTTAACTTTGTGGGGTACTTCCATTATTTCTGCCATTTGTATTCCCTTGTTCTCCCTTGTCCACTTCATTACTAGAAACCCTTCCTACACTAGTATCTTGTTCCCCATCGCTAAGAGCATGATATTTGTTTGTCGAGCCGATGGACCCAAACTGGAACCTAGAATTAGTCTTTGGGGAAATACTTTTATCTATTTGTCTTCCATTTCAATGGACTCAACTCTCTGTTCTGTGGCTTTTTCAATCTGACCAGTAAGGTGTCTCTCACTCTCTGTAGCTGAATAATCCCAAAAGTAAGTATGTGCATTTGGTGGTTCCTGGACATTCTTCCCCATCTCTAGTTTTCTCTGTACCCCTTCCTCACTAGGAGCAACTTTACTGTAAGTGCTATTTGTTGTCCCAGGTTTTTTTACCAGCTTTATCACTTGTTTCTGATAACCACCAATGGCCCTAAGTATTACCTTATACTCCGCAATGCTATGTCCCACATTCTTATAATGATTGCTGAATTTTAGAACCCGGTAAAGGAGATTCTCTTGATTAATCAGTTTACCCTAAACGTTGATAAAAACATGATTAGGAATCGGCTTTGATAGATCAATATCTACCAAAATACTTGCATGGTAACCATAATCATGATTAATTGCTGACCTATCCAGATGAATTTGAGTACCCAATATCTTCCCCAAGGACATATCAATCTTCTAGCTCTATAGTTCACTCGGTAATCCTGCAAATTAGAGTATTCGTGTTCTGGTGATTATCCGCTGGGAAAAATGGACTCCATGGCATCAAACGCATGGGCAACTTCTTTACCATCCAAGGTCCTTGACACCATATGCGAATCTAATCACATTCATTATCAAGTTTGATGATAAAGAAGCCTTTCCCTAAAGGGATTAACTTACAATTCCCAAAGAGTTTCCAATGTGTTCGAGCGTATTCCTGAACAGCTTCAAATTTTACCTTCTGAAGATCTAGGGCCCGGTCAAGCCGTATAGGAATCGGGACACCCCCATAGAAATCTCTTATGTAGGGATAAAGACAAATGGAGTATCGGCCCGCATCCCCATATCTAGAAGTGATGTAGCTTTAGCTGAGGTATTCATTCTACCTCATACCATATCTGCAAAAGATTGTGTAGGTTTCTTTGGGTTCAAAGTTGATTAAGGGATTTTACCATGTAGAGAGGAAATCTCCATAACTTGATCTTCTTTGGATTGTTGCAATCTCGGCAAGCTTGGATGTTCATCAAATTCTTTTGTAGCTGCAATTTTGATCGTCTCGTTCCCTTCTGCCATTTCCATAAATCCCCAGAGACATACAACCCTATGTTCTTGACCCCATTGTTCCTTGATTTCTTCCGTGGGATGACCAATTGAGACCTGAATCCCATGCAGCTCAAGATTTTCTTTACTACAGTTTGCTGGAATGATCAGAAAGATGATGGGAGTTGTACCCAAGGAGGGTTTTGCATAAGTTTCCTCAGTGATGACGCCAAATCATTCATACCCTAATTGCCGAGAATTGCTTTCTTTATTTAGAAGCTCTTGAAGGAGATTCAATATGGGGAGATTCATCTTGCGCATGCTTGATAATCGATTAGGGATTTACGGATTTAAGGAACTCAAGGGGAGATCCATCATGTTTTCAAGCTCCAAATATAATATAAAATACCATTCACAATGAACATAAATCATTATTCAAAATGAACAATAATCACGGTAAATAGTAATCACGATGAACAGTAATCAAAATCAATCACAATGAGCCTTTCAAGGAGAAAGAGTTTTTTTATTGAGTCTATTCGACTATAGATTTGACTACATGGAAAATGCACGTGTTATGAGGGGATGTTTTTACATTTAATGATGATGGGAATATGGATGTATGCGGCGGTTAGTGTTTGGAGAGTTTCGTCTGTATTGAATGGTGACGCTTGGGGAAATGTACCTGTACATTAAATATTAGGGTTATATAAATAGTACTTGTATCGAGGATTGTGGCAAAGTATGTTTGATTGTTGCAAAATTCTCTGAAAGTTTTAATGATGGTGAAGACCTAAAGAATAGTTCACGAAGAGAGGATCTCTGATAAGATACAAAAGTTGAGGTTGAGATATTTCGGTTATCTGTCTTTGGAGATGCCTACCCCTATTCCTGTTCTACTGACGTATCAAGGCATATCAGAAGAAGATGCCGCTGAAGCTCAGGATGATTTTTATTGTATGTGGAGGTTTCATCACGTTAACTTAACAGGCAAGCAACGTTGGATTTGTCTCCACATCCTTATAGAAGACAAGGTAGAGGTGACAGATGCAGGGTTTGGCGTAACTATAGGGCAATTGCCCTGATGTCTTGAATAAGACTGGATTCTTAGGTTGGGCCTTTTTCATCTCTACCAACTCTGTGGAGGTGGTGGTTATAGAGTAGGCGACGGTGGTAGTGGAGAAGGGAGATGGAAAATAGAAGTTTGCTTCTGTAACTCCATCGCTATTTGATGTTAAGAAGGCCTTCTGTTTGAAGAGATGGTTCAAAAACTGAGTCCTCTGTTAGAGTAAGATGGTGCGAAGGAAGAAGGACCTATGGTGGCTTCCAATGCCTGCTTTATATCAAAGGATTCTTGGAGTAAAACATCACTAAAGTCAAATGAACTAAAGGATTTGATGTTTTGGAGTGCCTGAAAGGCCGGTCATCTATAAAATACTTGAAAAACTTGTTATCTATAAAATACCTTATTTTGGAGTACTTGAAAGACTTATTATCTGTAAAGCACTTGTAATTTATATTCGAGCTGAATAAAATTTATTATCCAAACTCTGTATTGATATATGTATAGAATAACTCTAGAAATTAAGTTATGAATGATTTGAAGATATACGAATATAGGATCAAATGTAATGTACGAGATTAGAATATACAACCTGGTTATAATAATTGAGCTGTAAAAATATGTTTGTAACATGAAATATGTGTAATATATGATCGAACAGAGTGACTGAGATTTATTCGGGGAGAGAATGAAAATCTATAAAATATTTCAGATGTGAAATTGAAGCTTAGGGAGGTCAATTTGAAAAATTATATTTGGAAAGGATAAGCTCAAAATGGAATAGGTCGAAATGACTGAGGTCGATAGGGAGATATATGTTTAATTAACTTTTCTAAAGATACTATGGTTTTCTGCTATGAAAGAATAAGATAATATCACGAACTGTGGGGGATTCACAATAAAAATGTATAAATAGGGGGAATGAGCTTTAAACAGGTGGAATATAATTGAAATGGTGTGGACTCGATCTGAGAGAATTTGTTATGCCGCTGAGGGGTGGTTGGCAAAAAAGATAGCTGAAGTGCAGGAGCGGATTATTGGCTCATTAGACTATAATGCTGAACTACCAGTGAGGGAGTAGCAATTTGAAGGTTTAGATTGTATGGTAGGGAACGTAAGTATGAACGTCGTTTCTATGAGGAGCTATTTTGGGAAGTGATGGTGGAACCTACAGCTCAAAAAGATGATGTGAGATTGATTGCTGAAGAAGAGACCGAACTAGATGATGTGAGGATTGTTGGAGGTGAAATGATTAGATGCGGGTCACCAGGACATCAGGGTGGATTTAGGTGTAATTATATGTGAGGGAGTGAATTGTGATGAGAGTGAGATGATAATAAAGTGAATGTACCTAGGGGTAGTATGTATGTAAGTATATGAGTTCGAATAATTATCAAAGCAATGAAATGAGAATAAAGTTTGAATCTATCTTCTATTGTTGCAAATGCTATTTTTGACTATTGTGAAAAATGAATTTGAACATTTTTGAAATTTTGAGAGCTTTGGAAATGACATCAGCACTTATATAAGTTGAAGAAGTAAAAATAGAAAAAAAACAAGTAGCTTTTGATTTTGTCTCTTGTGTAAAAGTAAAGAAAGCCCGATTGTATCTAAGTGTAAGTCATCATGAGTGTGGGGAGATTAGAGGGCGATAAAAGTGAAATAATTATAGATTGAAATACAGGGCAAAGGGTAATGATAAGAAAACATTTTGACCAAAAATGTTTAAAACGTCTGACATTGATTATGAAGGGGATGCCTTAGTTCTAAAACAGTAGAACGCTCGTGCGAGGCCCAATAACTGCCAATAGTTAGTGGGTTAAAATATAAATAATGCTTTATCTTCATCATTAAAAGGTTTCTCAACATCTAAAAACTTGAAGAGTAGTGAGAGAGGAAAGCAGAAAAATAACAGAGAATTTCGTGAGAAATTAATTGAGAGTGATCAACATTAAAAGCGAGAGAAAGTTCTAGAGACTGAGTCATGAAGGTGGTTATATAGTAGCGTTATGAAGGAAGGATTTGGTGATGCATCAGATTCATACTCCGACATAGAGGTTAGTAGAGGATTTGTGATATTTGGAATGTGTTGCTTTTGAAAATCATTTTTTGTGATAGGGAAATCTATAAATTACCATTGACAGTAATTTATAAAAACTTGTTTGATATATATATGATATATGAAAGATATATATGTGTTGTTGATGTATGTGCAAAAGATAATAATGGATACCTGGACCTGTATGTAAGTCAACCGTAAGAACTATTGTGTAGGATCGAACCCTCATCTGTAGATTTGTAGTTGATATGGAGTCTTTACCTGCTAATGAGGCATCAACCTCTGGTCGATCGGCAGAGTCTACGATTGTAATATCTGATAGGGAGGAAGAATTACGGGTCGTTAAATTTCCAGATTTCTCTAGAAGATTGGCAACCTATCCTCCAAATTCTGATGTGTACAAAAAGTTTTTGTAAAGCCAAGGCTTTTGTATAGGGAAAATAGGGTAATTGTGTAGAACATGTCGGTAGGCATTTTTGGAGTTGCATCGTAACATCTAGAGAGGAATACTATTTTCTGTTGGCTAATTTGGAGAAGGAGAAACGAAATAGAAGTTTAGACAAATCGATCTCTTTGGAGTACTTTGACGTAAACGTCCAGGGTAACCTAGCGGAGGGTTTTTTGTGTTCCCTGCCTCAGTTGGAGTAAGGGTTGAGTCTTCCCCTTTGTAATTTGGCAAAAGGGATTATGAACATCATCGGGGCATGTCCTATTCAGTTGAATGGGAACATGTGGGAGGTGATAAATGTTTGTAAATTTCTGAATAAGTTGTGGGAGGAGGATGAGATTGAGAGGAGGATATCTCCTGAGGATGTCTTGTTGTTTAATGGAGTAAAAAACTTTTTTGCAAGTTGAGGGGCATATTATTTTGTGAGTTGGTCTCGGCCTCGTTTCTTCGATCTGAACTCAGCAGGTCGACCATAAAATGATAATGTGATATTGGTGAAGGGTGATTGCCCTCAGAGAGATGATGAAGAACCCATGAAACATTTGTATAAAACTGTAAAAAAAGTAAGTATAACAATGTATAATGTATAAGATTAATATATTGGAACTGCATATTGCTCTACTGAAGATAATGCATTGTTGACCGACAGGTCCTCAATAAAAGGTGATGAGGAAAGAGTCTCTATTGGACACTGTTGCTCAGGAAGGGACAGAGTTCGAGGCTGTGCTGAAAAAACTTGGCATTAGTAGAAAGAAACAAGCTAGCAGCTGGTCTGAGAAAGTTTAAAAGTCTCAAACAACAAGGCTAATGATAGGCACCGATGGCAACAAGAAGAAGGGAACTGATGGGGAGAGGCGAGTAAACTTTCCTAAGGTCTCTGGAGTAGATTTCGTGGGTGTGCCAGAGTCTACAACATTGAGCAAGCTTGCTCGGGCATTTCCAAAGAAGAAGATGCTGAAGCGAGGTTCGACCTCTAAAATTACAAGAAGTGGTGAGGTCGAAGGAGGGGCAAAAAATAGGAGGGCTGGGCCTTCTGAACTGATAGGGGCGAAGGTCGTAGGGGGTAAACCTATTATAGATGATGATGAGCTGAAAGAGGTGAAGGAAAGGGTGAGGCTTGCAGCTCTCAATAGGGAGGGGGAGACGAGCAAAATGGTAAGTTCATCTGTTTGAATATGTGATGAATTTTGCATAGTAATTCGAGTTAACAGTGTGGTCAATGTTTGTTTTTTTTAAGGCTGCCTGTTTAATAAAGGGGATATACCTCAGGGCCGAAGAGGAGAAAGCATAACTGAAGAAGGGGAAGGTCGAGCTTGAGAAGAAGGTAGCTTGACTGAAAGTTGACTTAATTAAGGAGGGCATGCGGCTGGAGGCCCTGAAGGCTTCTCAAGAGCTAGAGATTAGTAATCTGTCAGCGGAAGCGAGAAAGAATTTGGAGGAGGTGGTAATTGAGCGTGATATACTCGGGTGCCACCTTATAACCAAGGACTATTCTGAAGATGAGGTGAATGCCATTATGGCAGATATCTATGTTGAGTTTGAGAAAGATGATAAGGTAGAAGATGTTGCTATTGGAGTGATGAATGGGTTGGATGGTATCTCTCCCATAATGGTGCGAGGCAACCAGTGGGATGACAATGAGCGTCCAGAGGGGGAAAATGAGAAGGTAGAGTATAATGTTAAATCTATGATTGTATGAATGGTTTGGAATATTGTAATCTGATGGAATATTGTTTGTTGGATAGAATTTTGAAGGCTAAGACGCTTTTGTGAACCTTGTTATAGGAACTTAAGGAAATGCGCCTCAGAATAAAAGATTTTGAGACTGAGCTTTATAAGGAGAGAGAGACCTCTGCGTCCTTGTTGTACTCATAAGTGGAGCTACCGGTTTGAAAAGATCATGAAATATTTGACTTCTATGCTTCATTAGTCTAGAGCTACAAAGTAAAAAGTAGAGTGAAAGGACGGACCAAAAACCTGCTATCAGTTTATGGGCAATGGTACTCAATGGTGAATAGAAAATAACCAAATATTGACAAAATAAAATATAGAGAATGTGTACCTTAGAATTAGAAGGATATTGTTCATCCAACTGAGATTGTACTTCGACCATAAGTTTAGAAGTAGTTTCACAAATTTTGTTAGAAATGAGATGTATGCATTGAGTGAATGTTCTTAATCGATCTTGATATATTGTATTTGTGATGTGCAGGTCAAATTGGAGTCAGCTCGCTTTCGTGAAGGTGAGATACGCAAATGTAACCAAGAATTTATGGAGGAGTTTGATAGGATGAGAGCGGCGAATGAAAACAAAAAAGATCAGCATGTAAAGTTAAACTTCAAGTTTGTTGAGGCAACCCAAACTACTGATGACCTTGCTTAGGAGATCGAGGAGAAGGATGCCAAAATGAGTAAATGGCAAAAAGATCTCGGGGAGATGAAAGAAAAGGCAGCGAAGCTCAAATGTCGGAATGATGTGCTAGTACTAAAGAGTAGGGATGTTGATATTCCTCGATACCGAATACAGGCTTTAGAAATATATGAGGAAGGGTTAAGTCATTCTGTGGCTAGTTTGAAGCACCAAATGATCGGCAAAATGAACAATCAGGAGAAAATTTGAGCTAATCTAATGACTACCAGAAACAAACTGGGGCGATCGCAGAAGAAAAAGTTTGAGAAAGATAGCGAGCTGAAGAAAGCTCGAGATGACCTATCTACCTTTGAACTTGTGGTTGAGCAGTTCACTACAACCTTACCTATTAAAGATATGGAGTTTTTGTTGGTACAACGGATGTGTGATGGGTTGAATGAAAGGTGGCACATTAGAAGACCGAATTGGCGCAGGCCAATTTGCGCGCTAGAAATGCCAAGGCTAGAGAGCGCTCGAGGAAGAATAAAAATGATGTCAAGGTTTCCCTTGTTCAAGGGGATATAGTTAGCCTATCAACTCGAATCAGCAAGCTATAAGGAATTATATCTCGAACTCAAGGCCATGTGCAAAAATAAAATGAGCGGTTAAGGGAGTGCCAACGTATGTTGTACGCTACTTTAACCAGGGAAAGTGGTTAGAGCAGACTATCAAGGGTAAGGTGATTTTGATTAAGAAGCAAGATAAGTTTTTAATGAAGTCTCCGGCTGGGAAAGATTTAAGCAGGGAGCTTGAGGAACTTCGTGCTCAGGTGGCGGATTTGAGGGCGATGAACCAGGCTGAATTTGCTAAAGCTGCTGAGAGGGTGGGGGAGAACATCGAATTCACTACCTGCATAGATAGTCAAATAAATTGGCAAGAAGCATGGTATAATAGGTTGCATAATTGGCTTCAGATAACGAGAGCAAATTTTTCTAAGGCGGTCATGCACGAGGCTTCGCACTTAAAATTGATAATGACGGTGATGCCTGTTTTCTATAGAAGGTAGAAAGGCTTAAGTTAGAGTGAGATACCTTGTACGACTGCTTGTCAGAAAGGGTATGCATTTGCAGAACTGAAATAGATCGTGGAAATTGTATGAACTCTATGGAAACGGAGTTAGGCTCTTGACCTACTGAATTTATAAAAATCGGCAGGATTGCTGTGACTGCTCGAGCTAGAGAATTTAAGGTTGGTCATCCTCTCATTGTAGGGAAAAGCGTAGGTAACCTCCCAACAGTAGAAAAGAATCTATTATAGCGTCGCAGACATATTGAAGGATTAAAGCTAGTGTTACCTTTTCTTTATCTTATGTCTGGTAGAGTTCTTTGATTGAAAACTACTATTAACTTTACTTTAATCGCAGAGTATGGATGTCGCAGCCATATTAAGTGAGATGAAAGCTTGTTTTACCTCTGCTTTATCTTATGTCTGGTAGAGTTCCTCGATTGAAAACTAGTATTACCTTTGCTTTAATCACCGAATATTATGGAGTCGGTCAAATCAAGTGTTATCCTTATTTTAACCGAAATAAAGGTCGATTAAAAGCTAGTATTACCTATGCTTTAATCTATATATTTCCTACGTAGGTAAAGAGTTGCGTGGGAAAAAACTTGGAAGTTTGCATTGAGTAGAAAAGGATGCACATTGGATGGAGATGAAAATCTCATTTTTGGAATGGAAAAAGCGAGAATTGGAAATGGAATAGTGAGGGACTTAATGAGAGTACAATTTCAGTCGCCGAGTATTCCAAGGATTTTAGGTGTAAACTACCTTTTCTGTCATGAGGTAATATGACACCAGGTCTGTGAGACCTATGATAAGGAATGGACCCTCTTAATTTTCTGCCAGTTTCCTGGCATGAGGCTCTTTTTTGTATTGAGGGATTTCTCAAAGGACGAGATCGTCAATTAGAAAAATACGGCTTCTGACTCATCTGTTGTATGAACTGACCAACATATGGTAATATCGACCTAGGTTAGCAATGGCACGCTGCTTGGTCTCATAGATCAAATTAAGGTTGCAGGCCAACTTGAACTAGTTTTTATCGTCAGTTAGCTCATGATCTCTGGCTAGATGATGGTATTCTAAGGGAATGACGGCTTCGGTCCCATAGGCAAGGAGGAATGGGGTACAGCCTGTTGATTGACGTGGAGTAGTACAATATGCCCATAACAGATGAGGAAGTTCACGAACCTATTTCCCTTTTTTCTATGAGTGAACCCTTTCCTAAAGTCCATCCACGATGGTTTTATTGGTGCTTTTGGCTTGGCCATTGCCTTGAGGATAGTAGTGATTAGATTGTGAGTGGATGATATTGCGTTTGTTGAGGAAAGCTACGACTTTTTCTCCAGCGAATTGTGGCCCATTATCAATACAAATTAGGTGGGGGTATCCAAACTGAGTAATGATGTGTTCCCAGATAAAAGTGATGGCCACTTCATCCGTGGTTCGATTGAGTGTAACTGCCTTTACACATTTTATAAGATAAACTGTAGCTATGAGTAGGTATCAGCGGTTACCTAGAAAATTAGGAAATTCACTGACATGATCGAGTGCCCAATTTTTGAATGGGCAAAAATCTTGCTTGTATATAGTTCGAGTGCAGGGTCGTATATCATTTGTCAATGTCTTTGACATTTATCATATTTGCGCAAAAATTCTTCTGCTTGCTTGAGCATGCTCGGCAAGAATACACCTTCCGAAATGTCTTTATTTGTGAGTGATCAACTTGCGGCATAGGATCTACAAGTCCCTTCATGTAAATTATGAGGCATCTCGTCCGCATTCTTTCTAGAGAGGCACTTTATGTTAGAACCCGTTCCTAAACGGCGGTATAAAAAACTATTTTGATTTGTGCAGTGCTTTGAGTTGTTTATCACCTGTCAATGCTCCTTTGGATTTGCAGGATGTGGCCTATTGCATTTGTTGTCGATATCGACATAGGCTCAGAAGGGCTTTCGCCAATCATCGTCTTCCCCATTATCCCCCTCAGTATTGATCGTGCATACAAAAATACGATCCATGCCAAGGAGTCAGCGTGTATGTTTTCACCTCGAGAAAGATAATAGGGAGTTGCTTGCACAAACTTGCTCATCCTATCTGCAACGAGGGCTACGTATTTGATCATCTTGCCATTCTTCTTGTATTGCTCAGAGTAATGGTGGATGATGAATAGTGAATTTGTATAAACTAAGAGTTCTTGGACACCGAGTTCAAGTGCGAGGTCAAATCGATGAATGAAAGCTTTGTATTCGTTGACATTGTTGGAGGTTTCAAAATCCAAGTAGATTTATTTCTAAATTATATTATGGGAAGGGGTAATCAATACGATTCCAATTCCAGACCCTACAGGTCTTGCTGATCCATCTGTAAGAAGTCTTCACCCTTTCCTTGTAATCCAATCAGCTCGCTCAACAAATTCTTTAGGAGGAGGATCTTCTGTATGTTCCTCTGAAAGGTCAGGATCGTGCTCCTCCCACTCGGGATCTTCCACTGGAAAATCCGTGAGAAAATTGGAAATGGCCAGAGCCTTTTTGGAATGATAATATTCAAACTTGATATCATGTTCTCCCAAACTAACTAACAATTGTTGAGCTTTCCTTGATTTTTTTTCTGGACAGAACCTCCCGAGTGGGTAGTTCGTCATGACTTTGACTAAATTGGCTTCGAAGTGGTGTTTGAGTTTCTATAAAGTGCAACCAAGAGTTAGAAAAATTCTCTCATTTTAAAATACCTCATTTCCGTTGGAGTGAAGGTTTTGCAGATGAAGTGGACTGGTTTCTCAATTTTCCCTGCAAGTCGAATGAGAGCCGAGCTTATTGAAGTATCTGTATCTGTTAGGAAGAAAATAAGTTCCTCATTATCTATTGGGGTCTTCAATATGGGAGTCCTCCCCAAATAGGTTTTGAGATCCTAAAAAGTTACTTTGCATTATAACGTCTATTAGACCTCTATATTTGGCATATCTTTACCTCATTTCGTGCAACCGCAGAGTAGTAAGAATAGCTACTGATAACGGTCTGAAGATTTTGAAAGGAATTGGTTAATAGGGATAATCTTGCCGACAAGTTTTTGTATGCCTTTCGTCGTCTTTGGAGAAGGCATGTTGAGGAGAGCCCGAATCTAATCTTGATCGGCCTCAATCCCTTTCTTGCTGATTAGATGGCCGAGAAATTGTCCTGAATGTACTCCGATTTAGCACTTATCAGGATAAAGACAAATCCTATGTAGTAGCCTACTCGCAGCCCTCTACCCCAGTTGAACACTCGAAGGCTACCTCGAAGCCCACTCAATCCATAAATAAGCCTTACAATATTATCCGAAGATGAAGCCTCGACTCTGAACAAGCCTCAAAGATGAACTCCACACCAACATCAGTAATACTTTGACCATTTCCGTACATGGTTGAAGTATGTAAAGACAGACAGCCAGGTCACTAGACAGGATGGTGACGTTGTTGGTCCTTACAGCTACCGTGACAGGCCCAACAACTGCTACAGTGTCAGAGCATAGAGACAAACCTAATATCTACTATAGTGACAGATCCGATATTTTTGGTATTAATACAAACTCTGGGATACCCGCATGTTATCTGGATGGTACACTTATAATATGACCTAATCCTGGTGACTCAGCCCTTCCTATGTTCTATAAATAGGAGTGATGGGGATCCAAGGAGGGGTTACAAAATCTCTCCCTTAAGCCCTTATAGTTTATCTTTGACCACCTTGCAAAAACCCAGTACTCAAACCTTTGACTACTTGACAGAAATATAAACACTTTTAAAAATCCTCATCAGTGGTCGTGGACGGTCACATTCTAGGCCTCCACGCAAGTATATTGTCAGTAGAGTAACTGTACTATATATTATATACTTGAACTCCTTTGATAAAGGATTAATACCATAGTGTAATAGCCGACTTCCCCTCCTCATAAAGTTAGGCCCCTACATTTGGAGTTGTCTATGCTTCCCACTCTACTAATCTCCCTTGTTTACTGTCTCCCTTTTCCAGCTCCCACAGATTATTCTCCATGGCCCCCACCCTCCATTCCAGTTCCATTCATGCCGGCAACTCTGTCGACGGTATGGCTGCCCAACTCACCTTACTTTCCCAACAGTTCGCTCAAGCTGAGAAGTGACACCATACACAACTGCACCATGAACGTGAAAAGCACAAGCAAGAATTTGAAGCTGAACGACACCGCCGTCTTGATGATGTCCAAAGATAGAACTGCACCATCAATGAGCTGTTTAACATAGTCCGAGAACTGTAGCGTCTGCAGGCTTCCCAAGCACAAGCCCCATCTCACATCTCCGTTTGAGACAGATGGGGACCCTTACCGCATATCCCATCACCTCCGGCACACCGTGGCGCCGAAGGCACTGCCCTTATTATTCCCCCCAATGCCTCTATCCACCTTGGCATCCACCTCACAGAAGACTCCTCTGATTCCATCCTTCGCTCCTCCAGACACCCCAAATGCTGCCCTACCCGAGAACGTCTCAGGTACCACAGCGTAGAAAACATACCACACACTCGGCCTCATCACCCACGAACCCTTCGATCACCCCCTCATCCTGCTTATTGTGCACAGTGGGATATTGACTATAAAATCGAGCTGATTATCTACGTTAGCGCGAACCCAACTCCCAACTCATGGAGTCGACTGAATAACCCCCTTTGCCCCATACTCCTCGCCATCGAGGTTCCTCCAATTCTCTGTGCTCCTAAACTCAGCAATAACCGCAACACCAACCCTTAATCCCATATCCTCGAATTCCTAAATGCTCTCAGCCTCTAACTCACAGCCGACTATCTGATGTGCCACCTTTCTCCCATAAGTCTCACAGATAGCCCTCTTTGGTGATACCATAACATTCCCAGTGGCTCTATTCGAAGCTTTGAGCAACTATCCCACCTTTTAATTGGACAGTTTGCCTTACATAAAGACAGAGAGGTCAGAGTTGATGCCCTCTTTAATATCAGGAAATCCTGCAGTGAATCCCTTGAAGCCTTCACCAAGAGGTTCCTTGACGTGTCACGAAAAGTCAAAAAACCTTGACAGCACAAATGCTGCTCTCGTATACTCAAATGCCTTGTCATACCACAGCCGTGACAAAGAGTACCTGGTCCTCCATAAACCTCAAACCCTCGAGGAGATGCTCTCAAAAGTCAATGGCTATATCAACCTTGAGTGCCTCCACGAATTGCATAAACTGGTGCATCCTTCGGCCACTACCACCAATAAACTTCGACAAGGCCCACCTTTTACTCCCTCACCCCTGATCGCTCTTGTTTCATAGGAGATTGTGAGCCACAAACGCCCTCCCAGCAACAACAATGCCAAAGCTCGCAAGAAACGGCCAAAGACGGTCTTACCTAAACTTATAACCCCCATAAGCGCCCTTTCACCACAGATACAAGAAGATCCCATGTGGTGTATCCCGTTCCCCATCGAGGTTAGACCAGGCGAACCTTACTATGCCAGCCACAGGTGTAACTATCACCATACCATGAAATACTTCACCTTGTAGTGTTCCCTCGAAATCATCCTCAAAGCAGGTCATCTACATCAGTATGTTACCGACCTTCCCAGTTATCTTGACGGGTCGAACCTCAAACCTCAACCCACTTATGATGTCGACCCGGCCGAGATCCACATCTATCGAATAAATTTAACTGAAATCAACATTATCGATAGTGGCCGCTCCAAGAGTAAATGCATGCATGTCGAAGAATGCTACAAACTCATATACCAGGAAAAATTGCCTGCCCTCCTGCCAGAATCAAGCCTCCCCCTCGACCCGAAGGCATTTCTTTCATCGATTGCGACACATCACATGTCTGTTTTCCCCATTCCAAGACCTTAGTCATCATGATTAAGATCAAACACCTCGTCCTCCACGCCATGATCATAGACATAGAAAGTGCAGCCGATGTACTTTTTCTCCAAACTGTCCAAGCCATGAAAAAAACAGACCCCATCACTGCTGCCAATGTCGAACTCAAAGGCTTTAATGAGGCTACAAATATTTTTGTTGGTTGGGTCAGCCTCTCAGTCACCATCGGTCTTGTCACACTTCAAACTAGCTTTCATGTCATCGATATGAAGTCAGAATAACTTGGTATCCTCGGGCGCGACTAGCTTCATACCATGCGTGCCATATCTTCAACTTATCATTAGACCCTTCGTTTCACTACCGCCTTGGGAACTTGAAATTTAAAAGGCTCTCAACGCTTCACCCGTTCATGCGAGCATCCATAGATTGATCAGACCCAGAAGCTCATCAAACTTCCATATCAACCATTGTCTCTCTTAATCCCCATACCTTCGACAGATACCACCTCACCCATCGATCCTACTCACTATATCGAACTTGACGGTTCTGGTTCAGCTACATTCATTAGAACCATTCTTGACGAGGCCGAGCATCTCGAACTCACAAATTTTATTTGAGCAAACTAAAATGTCTTTGCATGGATGTTCCAGAAGATGCTCGATGTTGACCCTAGTTTGGCATGCCACCGCCTCGATCTCATCCCCCATTCCAAAGTCGTAAAATAAAAGAAGCGTACTTTGGACCCGCGAGTTCGAGAAGCTTTAATCATTAAATCGACAAGCTCATAGCCGCCAGCTTCATCATTCCCAAAAAGAATGGAAAGATCAGAATCTACGTCGACTTCACAGACCTCAGCAAGAACACAACGAAAGATAGCTTCCCCATCCTGATCATCTTAGTACGCTTTGATGCCACTGCCTGTCACGCCCCAAAATCTAATAATCGGTAACTTGACTTATTACTGAATTCTAGGTAGTGCAGGTCGGGGAATCCAAAGATTCTACCCCACAAATAGCCAAGCCATAGACAAATTCTTGCTCGGCTATTCATATATAGAAATAATCATCAGAGTAAGGAAACAATAATACAACAATGTAACGCGAAAGGAAAAGACATATATATACATATCAGATGAAAAAGTAATACAAGATCTCGAATAAAACTCAGCGACACATGCTGAGAACCCCTACAGAAATCTAGAACCAAAGGAAATCTACAGCGGGAAAAATTGTCTCTGAACTGGCTAACCATGCGGCAGTTCAACCTAATCAACCTCTAAAATAGTTAAAATGCGAGAGTAAGCAAACAACGAACAAACTAATCCAGCAGAACTAAATAACTTACTAATAACTCGTACTAAAAATAGAGTAGAGATGAATGTAATATAGAATAGGTAAATACAGTCTAGCAATATAATAAGTGACAATAACAGATACAGAGTTGATAAGGAAAGGAGATAAAGTTGATAAGAGGAGAGAATAGAGAAGGAATGTGAGAAGATAATAGAGAAGAGAATGTGATGATATGATAGTATGCCATAACATGAAGTAATGACTTGGATAAACCCTCACTTATCAAAGATGTAGTGATATGTTATGATGAGCAGGGATATTCCCATAAATATCCTCTAATGCGGAATGATTCAATGATTAAAAAGTGTTCGCAATTCTATTATAATGTTGGTTAATCAACCGCTAACGCCTAATATTTATCTTAAAGATATCAGTAAAGAGATAGATAGGTACGATTTGTTTAAGCTCGACCAAGCTAGGATGGTCGCACTTAATCAAAGTGGTAATGGGTGTATCAACCCAACGGAGCAATAGTCCATACCATTTCAAGGAATTTCAACCTCACCGTGGAATAAGTTGGGATCTCCATGACTCTGCCTCATACCATTCCACACTCCGGAGTGGTTGTACAAGGTATGATAGTTCCATTCCCAATCTCACCGAGTCTTTTAACCCGATCTTACGGACTCCTTGGATACTATCGGAGGTTAACCAAAATGTAGTGTTCGTGTATCCAATCTCAATAAGTTTTTAAAATGTGTCATAAGTTATTAAGGTGCAACTGGTGCACAAGAGAACAACACAGCTGCCGCTCACACGGGAACACAAATCAGGGTGAATAGGGACTTGGTTGCACCGACTATACATTGCCGACACAGCAACCTAACCGTCACTACATCCAACCCAACAATCTTTTAAGGATGGACAGGGCATTCATGGGCAAAGCCACGAGATTGCTAACCCAACCATAACTAACTAAGTTTGGGTCTTATGAGAAACAAAACCCAACTCCATAATCAATTACAACCCAATTACAGGCTAACAATATAAGCCGAATAATTCCAAGGTTATATTATAGTTAATCAAAAAATATCTCTAAGCTCAATATAACTTTCTAAAACATTACTCAGAAACTAGTATGGAAACTTTGAAATGAATGAACAAAACTAGCCTGAAGACAATCCCGAGTCCTGCGGAAATCCAACTCGGAAAACAAACTTAAATCCATGGAACGGCTAACGGAACGCCTGACAAGCTAACATAATCACCAAGAACAAGAAATAACAAATCAATTTAAGAAAACGTCATCAAAACCAAACCCTATGAATCAGACCTACGCCGAAAACGAGCGAAAAGAACGGAAAAGGAATCGGGAATTTCTTACCGAGAATAGGAGCGAAGCTTGTGACGAAGCGGGCGAAGAATCCTCGATGCGATGGGGAAGAGTGGATCAAGAGTATGGAGGAGAGGGGAATAGGTTAGGGAGAGGAGAGAGAGAGAGAGAGGAAGATGAAAGTAAGGAAAGGGGAAAATAAACCCAACTAAAGTTGGAAATGCGCTTCTGTTCGTATAGGTAATGATCCTGTTTGACAGAGTACAGTGTATTCGAACAGAGATAAGTCCCATTCGAATACCAAGGGTTCTGTTCGAATACAAATGTTCCTGCTAGAATAGAACTGCTCCTGCACCAAAAATAAATCCTCGAAAATGCAATAGACCACCCCGGACACCAAGAAACACCACCGACCACCACCACTACCACACAAACACTATTACAAACCCAACCAAGGTTTCTCAAGGAAAAAACACCACCTCCACCGCGTCACGGCCACCAAAACACCTAAGCCCCCAAAAAGGAATCTTTTTCTCGGGAGACTCCGGAAACATACCGGCCACTCCAAAGGCTCTCCAGAACCACCCTAAACCACACACACAGCAAACAAATATCACTACCAACTCAACAAAGGTTTTCCAAAGTAGAAACACCACCTCCACCATCTCATGGCCACCAAAATGCCTAAACCCCCCAAAAATGAATCTTTTCCTCGGGAGACTCCGGAAACCTACCGGCCACTCCAACGGCTCACCGGAACGACCCCAAGCAACACATACATCAAAAAAACATAACTACCATCCCATCTAGGGGTTCCCAAGGCCACAATGACACCTCCTCCTCTGATCGACCGCCTAACCGCCAAAACTGTAAAAAGGAATCTAATACTAAACCACCGAAAGGAATAAATAGATGCATAATGGATGAATAAAATTAATGAAAGAGTACATACGGAAAATGAATGCGGAACTTAACGTGTAGGAAAGGAATCTAATATGCCGATGAGATAAAGAATAAGAATATATAAGCGGAAATGGAATATGAGTAAATAGCAGGAGTAAATAAAATACGGGTCATTACAATCTACCCCCCTAAAAAAAAATTTGCCCCCGAAATTAAACGCATACCTCATCCTGAGAATAAATGTGGATAGTGCCTTCTGACATCAGCCTCTAACTCCCATGTAGCCTCTTTTGGACCATGGCGACTCTACTGGACTTTCACAAACGGAATAACCTTATGGCGAAAAACCTTTACCTCGCGATCCAAAATACAGTCCGGATGCTCAAGATACGAGGCATCGTCCCAAACCTCTATCGGTTCCCAGTCAGTCATGTGAGTAGGGTCCCGCTCATACTTCCTCAACATAGAAACATGGAAGACGCTGTGAACTTTGCTCAGCTGCGGCGGCAGTGCCAAACGGTATGCCAACTCTCCAACTCTGTCCAGAATCTCAAACAGGCCAATATATCTCAGAGCTAGCTTCCCCTCTTGCTGAAACGCCTCACGTCCCTTATTAGTGAAACCTTCTGCAAAACATGATCCCCGATCTGAAACTCTAGCGTTCTCCTGTGGATGTCAGCGTAACTCTTTTGTCTGCTTTGTGCTGTACGTAACCGATCTCTGATGGTAGTAACTACCTCAGTAGTCTCCCGAACCAAGTCTAGTTCCTGTAAGCTCTGCTCACCAACCTTTGCCTAGCTCAAAGGTGATCTACATGGTCTACGATATAAAGCCTCGTAAGGTGCCATCCCGATGCTCGACTGAAAGCTGTTATTGTACACGAACTCAGCCCAATATAAATACTCATCCCAGCTGCTTTTAAAGTCCAAAACACAAGCTCAAAGTATGTCCACAAGAATCTGGTTGACTCGCTCTGTCTGACCGTCGCCCTGAGGGTGAAATGCTGTACTGAAATCCAGTCTAGTATCCATAGCTCGCTGAAAACTTTGCCAAAATTTGTTGTTAAACCTGGCATCTCTATCTGACACAATAGACACAGGAACCCCGTGTGAACGAACAATCTCCTTCACATACATCCTGCTCAACACGTCAGTAGTCATAGTCGTACGAACCGGAATGAAATGTGCCGATTTGGTCAATCGGTCCACAATCACCAAAATAGAATCGTGATATTTCTTCGTCCGCGGTAAACCCGATATGAAGTCTATCGTCACATGCTCCCATTTCCAATCTGGAATAGGTAAGGGTTTAAGCTGTCCCACCGGTTTCTGATGCTTGGCCTTCACCTCCTGGCAAGTTAGATATTTGGAAACTAAATCAGCTATCATGTGCTTCATATTGTTCCAAAAAAATTGTCTCTTCAGGTTTTAGTACATCTTCTTACTGCCAGAATGAATGGTGTATCACGAACCATGAGCCTCACTCAAAACCTCACGTTTCAGAACCTCGGAATCTGGTATGCATAATCTGCCCCTGTATCTGATGCTACCATCTAAACTAACTGTCCAATCAGGTCTGATGTCGTCTGAAGCTCAAGACTATAATCTGTCGTCCAACTGCTGTACCTCTATAATCCGAGAAATCAATGACAGCTGAACTCTCAGATTTGCAATATGACAACCTGTAGTCTGTGAATCCAAAATCAGCCTGAACTCTGCAATGTCGCTAAGCAACGTCCACTCACGAATCATCAGACGTACAAGTAATCCTCTAGGCAAACGGCTCAAAGCGTCGGTTACCACGTTCGCCTTCCCCCGGTGATACTGCCAATCAACATCGTAGTCCTTCGAAAATTCCATCCACCTGCGTTGTCTCATGTGTCAACTACTTCCGAGAGAAAAGATACCGCAAACTCTTGTGATCAGAAAAGAGCACGAATCTCTCCCCATATAAGTAGTATCTCCAGATCTTTAGCGCATAAACCACGCTGCTAACTCTAGGTCATGAGTAGGATAATTCCTCTCGTGTACCATAAGTTGTCTCAAAGGGTAAGCCACCACCTTGCCCTCCTGCATCAAAACACAACCAAGTCTAGTGAGCAAAACGTCGTTGTATACTCTATATCCTTGCCCATTGGACAGAACAATCAAAACTGGTGCTGTCATCAATCTGTTCTTCAACTCGGTAAAAGTTGAAGAACGCCTGCCATCCCAAACAAACCGAATGTCCTTCTGTGTCAAACGAGTCAGAGGAGCTGCAATCCACGAAAATCCTTCAATGAATCTGCGATAATAACCCGCCAAACCCAGAAAATTGCGAATCTCGGTAACGCTCGTCGACTGTACCCAATCTGTGACTACTGCAACCTTGGAAGGATCTACTGCAATTCCATACTTAGACACCACGTGCCCTAGGATTTTTACCTCCTGCTGCCAAAACTCACACTTTTCAAACTTTGCAAATAATGCATTCTCCCGCAAAGTCTGTAAAGCGGTCCTCAAATGTCCCTCGTGCTCTGCCTCAGTCCTCGAATATAACAAAATGTCGCCGACGAACACGATGACGAACCGGTCAAGAAAAGGGCTGAAAGCGAGGTTCATCAAATCTATAAAAGCAGCAGGCGCATTCGTCAAACCGAACGGCATTAACCAAAACTCATAGTGTCCGTAACGAGTCCGAAAGGCTGTCTATGAAACATTAGCTGTCCTAACCCTTAGCTAGTGGTAACCTGATCTGAGATCAATGTTCAAAAAGAACTGCGCTCCTCGAAGCTGGTCAAACAAGTCCTTGATCCTCGGTAACGGATATCTGTTCTTGATCGTGACTTTGTTCAGCTCACGGTAGTTAATACACAAACGCATCGAACCGTCTTTCTTCTTTGCGAACAAAACTGGAGCTCCCCATGGCGAAGTACTCTGTCAAATAAATCCCTGACCCATCAACTCAAAAATCTGACCCTTCAACTCTTTCAGCTCAATGGGTACCATACGGTACGGTGCCTTCGAAATCGGTGTTGTGCCCAGAATAACATCTCTGCCAAAATCAATCGCTCTCATCGGTGGTAAACCGAGAATCTACTAGAAAATGTCAGAATAATCGCAAAATACCATAATAGAGCTAACGTCCATGTCCGAGGACTCTAACTCTAAGAAAGCTAATAAGCCATCCCCTGACTGCACAGGTTTCGAACTAGAGAACATGAATTGCCTCTCACTGGGAATACAAAAGGTAGCCATTTCCAGAAGCAGTCTAAAGTGACCCGATGCGTAGACAACCAATATATGCCAAGGATGATGTCAAACTCATGCATCGGCAAAACTAATAGGTCTGCTGAGAGGATTCGACCACAAACAACTATCGAACAATTTCTACATATACGTGAGATAGACACCGAGGAATCTAAAGGAGTACCCTCAAAAATCTTATCAATCAATAAAGAAGACTCAAAATTAATAATGCAGAGAAAATGAGATGCGATGAATGAATACAATGCGCCAGAATCGAAAAGGACATGAGCTGGCGAATAAGAGATATGGATCATACCTTCCACCACAGGTGGAGCGGTACGAGCGTCTTGCCTCCCTACTGAAAACACTCTGCCCTGACCACGGCCCCGAACCTGACCCTGCTGTTGTGCTGGATGCTGCAGTCTCTTACCACCCTGAGGTCCTGGAACTATCTGTCTGCCCTATGGGCCCTGGAACTGCCTCTGTGGAAACTGCAGAACCTGAGAAACCTGCTGCGGTCGTGGCTGGTAAGCAACTGGACCCTAAAACTTTCGTAGTGGCTGCTGATCTCCGTTTGGTTTAGGACAGAGCTTCCTAACATGCCCAATTCCCCCACAGTTCCAACAAGAGCGAGAAGAAAGTTGTGCCCTCTCTAAAAACTGTCCGCCCATAGGTCTCGCTGGTGTGCTCACAAATCTCTGCCTCTTCGAGCCTAAACTGTCGTACTGAGTCTGAATTACCTAGCCCTTATCGGGTCTTATATCCTGTCTCACTGGGTTCCTTGTGTCCCTGGACTTGCGATCCTCTGTCTCATTTTGTTCTAAAGCTAACGCTTTAGACAAAACCTCCCTGTAAGTACTGGCACCAGAGGAGATCAAGAACCTCCTGAAGATTGGACGAAGACCTCTCAAAAATTTCATCTTCTTTTGTTCCTCATCCTGAACAATAAACGGTACGTAACGAGCGAACTCGTTAAACCTCTGATTATAGCGAGCCACACTCATATCACCCTGCTCAAGTACGTAGAACTTAGAAATACAGGCGTCTCAGTGGCTCTATGGAAAATACTGATCGAAGAAACACTCCTGGAATGACGGCCAAAGAATAGGAGACCCAAAAACCATCCTCTTGGCCATATCCTACCAATAATCTACCTCGCCCTGAAGTAGGTAAGCTACAAGTGTCACCCGCTGGTCGTCGGGATACTTCATCGTGTCCAAAGTCTTCTTGATAGACCTGAACCATGTCTCGGCCTCTGAAGGAATCAGCGTGCCGAAAAATGTAGGGTGCTTGTATCCCTGAAGCTGCTCTAAGTAATTGTGCTCCCTGTGTACTGGACACTTAGCCTGCTAAAAGGAAGCGACAAAAATCTCTATAAACTGCTTCATCTCTGCTGACACACCTGAAGCTGCTGGGACTGGTAAAATACCTGGCTGCCCTAGAATCACTGGAGTAAGCGGGGTACTCTGATGACGCTAAACCCTTGGTGCCACTTCCACACTAACCCCGGCCTTAGAAACTATCGGCTTTGTCTGATGGATCAGAACTGACCCCGAACTCTCCTGTTTAACCACTGTCTCATTAGCCACTACTCCACTGCGCAAACCCTGGCGAACACCTCCTCGAATACCCCTACGGGTTCTAGCACGACCTCAGTCTCTGTCACCTCTAGCCATCTGCTATGAAAAAGGAAACACAACTCAGGAACGGATAGGAAAGGACTAGGAATTAGGAAAGGAATACGATAAAATATGAAATCCGAAAAGAATAGATGCTAACTCCGTCTAAAGAGTAACTTGTCATATGATCTGCAATAACAGAGATAAGGACTAGCCTTACGCTCTGATACCATGTATGTCATGCCCCAAAATCCAGTAATCGGTAGCTTGACAAATTACTGAATTCTAAGTAGTGCAGGTCAGGGAATCCAAAGATTCTGCCCCACAAATAGCCTAGCCGTAGACAAATTCTGGCTCGGCTATTTTCATATAGCAATAATTATCAGAGTAAGGAAATAATAATACAACAATGTAACGCGAAAGCAAAAGACATATATATACATATCAGATGAAAAAGTAATACAACATCTCGAATAAAACTCAGCAACACATGCTGAGAACACCTAAAAAAATCAAGAACCAAAGGAAATCTTTAACGGGAAAAACTGTCTCTGAACTGGCTAACCACGCGGCACTCCAAGCTAATCAACATCTGAAATGGTTGAAATGCGAGAGTGAGCAAACAACGAGCTCACTAATCCAGCAGAACTAAATAACTTACTAATAGCTGGTACTAAAAATAGAGTAGAGATGAATGTAATATAAAACAGGTAAATACAGTCTAGCTTTATAATAAGTGACAATAACAGATACAGAGTTGATAAAGAAATGAGATAGAGTTGATAAGAGGAGAGAATAGAGAAGGAATGTGAGAAGATAATAGAGAAGAGAATGTGATGATATGATAGTATGCAATGCCATGGCGTGAAGTGATGACTAGGATAAACCCACACATATCCTAAATGCAGTGATACGTTATGATGAGCAGGGATATTCCCATAAATATCCCCTAATGAGGAATGATTCAATGATTAAAAAGTGTTCGCAATCCTATTAAAATGTTGGTTAATCAACCGCTAACGCCTAATGTTTATCTTAAAGAGATCAGTAAAGGGATATACTGGTACAATTTGTTTAAGCTCGACCAAGCTAGGATGGTCGTACTTGATCAAAGTGGTAATGTGTGCAACGGAGCAATAGTCCGTACCATTTCAAGGAATTTCAACCTCGCCGTGGAATAAATTGGGATCTACATGACTCTGCCTCATACCATTCCACACTCCGGAGTGGTTGTACAAGGTATGATAGTGTCATTCCCAATCTCGCCATGTCTTTAAACCCAATCTTACGACTCCTTGGATCCAATTGGAGGTCAACGGAAATGGAGTGCTCGTGTATCCAATCTCAATAAGTTTTGAAAATGTGTCATAAGTTATTAAGGTGCAGCCGGTGTACAAGATAACAACCCAGCTGCCGCTCACATGGCATCACAAATTAGGGTGAATAGGGACCCAGTTGCACGGACTATGCATTGCCGACACAGCAACCTAACCGTCACTACATCCAACCCAACAATCTTTTAAGGTTGTACAAGGCATTCCGGGGCAAATCCACGAGAATACTAGCCCAACAACAGCTAGCTAAGCTCGGGTCTTATGCGAACCAAAACCCAACGCCATAATCAATTACAACCCAACTACAGGCTAACAATATAATCCAAATAATTCCTAGGTTAAATTATAGTTAATCCTAAAATATCACTAAGCTCAATATAACTCTCTAAAACAATACTCAGAAACTAGTATAGGATCTTAGAAATGAAGGAATAAAACTCGCCTGAAGACAATCCCGAGTACTGCAGAAATCCATCTCGGAAAGCCAACTAAAATCAACAGAACGGCCAACGGAACGTCTGACAAGCTAACACAATTACTAAAAACAACAAAAAGCCAATCGATTTATGAAAATGGCATCAAAACCAAACCCTAGAAATCAGACCTATGCCGAAAACGAGCGAAAAGAGCGAAAAAGGAATCGGGAATTTCTTACCATGGATAGAAGCGAAGCTTGAGACGAAGCGGGCAAAGAATCCTCGATGCGATGTGGAAGAGTGGATCAAGATTATGGAGGAGAGGGGAATAGGTTAGGGAGAGGAGAGAGGGAGAGAGAAAAAGAAGAAAGTGAGGAAAAGAGAAAATAAACCCAACTAAAGCTGGAAATGCGCCTCAATTTGAAAGGAAATGATCCTGTTCGAACAGAATACAGTGCATTTGAACAGAGACATGTCCTATTTGAATACAAAGGGTTCTGTTCGAATACAAATATTCCTGTTCAAATAGAACTATTCCTACAAAAAAAATAAAACCCCGAAAATGCAACGTACCACCCCGGACATCCCGGAAACACCACGGACCACCACCATTAGCACACAAACACTATTACAAACCCAACCAAGGTTTCTCAAGGAAAAAACACCACCTCTACTGCCTCACAGCCACCAAAATGCCTAAGCCCTCCAAAAGGAATCTTTTCCTCGGGAGACTCCGAAAACAAATCGGCCACTCCTACGGCTCTCTGAAATCACCCCAAACCACACACATGATAAACAAACATCATTACAAACTCAACATAGGTTTTCCATAGTAGAAACACCACCTCCACCGTCTCACGGCCACCAAAATGCCTAAACCCCCCAAAAGGAATTTATTCCTAGGGAGACTCCAGAAACCTACCGGCCACTCCAACGGCTCACCGGAACCTCCCCAAACCATACACACATCAAACAAACATCACTACCAACCCATCTAAGGGTTCCTATGGCCACAACACCACCTCCTCATCCGAATGACCACCAAACCGCCAAACTACAATTAGGAATCTAATACTAAACCACCGAAAGGAATTAATGGATGCATAATGGATGAAAGAGTACATGCAGAAAATGAATGTGGAACTTAACGTGAAGGAAAGGAATCTAATATGCCGATGAGATAAAAAATAGGAATATATAAGCGGAAATGTAATATGAGTAAATAGTAGGAGTAAATAAAATACGGGCCATTACGCTGCTGGACATGAGCACCTATCTATGATGGATGCGGCCTCGGGTTACAATCAGGTACCCCTCCTTCCCGAAGATCAACTTAAAACTTCCTTTATCGCTGAAAAAAGCCATTACTGCTTTAATGTCATGCCCTTCGGCCTTAAAAATGCGGGTGCCACCCAAGAACGCCTTGCCACAACCATGTTTAAACCCTTCCTTTGAAAGTCCGTCGAAGTTTACATCGACGGCATGTTATGCACGAGCCTCCAAAAACAGACCCACATCCAGGACCTGACAAAAGTCTTTTCGATGCTTCGAACATACAATATAAAACTCAACCCAGAAAAATACAAATTTGGTGTTTCCTCAGGTAAATTTTTAGGCCATCTTATTAGTAAACGAGGTATCGAGATCGACCCTACCCATATTCGAGCTCTCATCGACATGCCTTCGCCCTCAACAAAAAATGATATCCAAAAAGTGGCTGTCAAGATAGCGGCCCTCAACCATTTCATTTCCTAATCCTCTGACCGTTGTGCTTGGATCTTTTCTCTATTATGCGACCAAGGTGTCAGCAAAAAAAGAAAGAAAAATAACCCT
The DNA here is from genome assembly GCA_014058105.1 of Kingdonia uniflora. Taxonomy (NCBI): domain Eukaryota; kingdom Viridiplantae; phylum Streptophyta; class Magnoliopsida; order Ranunculales; family Circaeasteraceae; genus Kingdonia; species Kingdonia uniflora. The sequence goes on from JACGCM010001725.1 coordinate 134,076, forward strand.
AAAATTAATTGGACACCCGAATGTGAGCATGCCTTCCTCGAACTCAAAACCTACCTTTGTCCACCACCCATCATCAGCACCCCAATCGAAGGTGGGATACTTTCTTTATATCTCGCTACTTCAGATACTTCCATCAGGTCAGTTCTTATTCGACTCAAATCAAACATCGAAAACCCTGTATATTTTATCAGTAAAACTTTAATACCTGTAGAAAATCGATGCACAAAACTTGAGCGTTTGCTCCTCATCATTGTCTATTAGGCCCGCAAACTAAACCCCTATTTTCAAGCCCACCCTATCCGTGTTATAACAAGCTATCCCCTTTGAGAAGTACTTAGCAAAAAAGAGAAATCCAGAAGAGTATAACGGTGGATTGTTTAACTTGGTTAACATGACATCACATTCGAGACGCAGATATTCCAAAGAGGCCAAGCTGTAGCAGATTTCCTTGCTGACATCCAAGTCAAAGATGTCGATTGGGAGGAACACAAAGAAGACTTTTCAGAAGACCAGCCTGATGCAGCAGATCCATGGAACCCTACCACAGGATGGCATTAATTTTCAGATGGATCTGTTGGGCCTAACGGTTCAGGGATTGGTATAGTCCTAGTTACACCTATAAATGATCGAATAGAGAAGGCAGTTAAGTTAAACTTCGAATGTTTCAATAACGAAGCTAAGCATGAAGCCTTGATCCATGGCCTTGACCTTGCCCTAGAACTTTCTATCCCTAAACTTGTAATTTTTATAGATTCTCAACTTGTTCAGAGGTATTACCCAGGTAAAAATCAAGCTAATGGTCGAATGGCTGAATATGCGCTCTCGTGCGATAACGCATAGACCGTTTCCCCAAAAAAATTCTATCACTCATTACCCTTGAGGAGAAAACCGACATGAAGATGGCCTCACCTACATAGCAACTATGTTAAGCCAATCAGGATCCCAAACCCTCCATATCGAAGTACACGAACGCCCAAGTATCGACCAGATGGAAGTCAATCCCATCAATACTGGGGGCAAGAGTCACGATACAGACGACTGGCGAATACCTTTCCTCCATTACTTCAGTAATGCTACACTCCTAGATAATCCCAAAGCCAAACGATAGTTATTGGAAAGAACTGCCGCCGATACACCATTCACAAACACGAGTAACATTGAAAATCCTCAAATGGCATCCTCCATCGATGCATCTCACAAACCAAAGCGACAAAAATTCTAGCTAAACTCCATGAAGGTACTTGTATTGCACGTACTACTGGTCAATCTATGGCCCTTCGAGCCATCTCCCAAGGTTTATTCTGGCCCAACATGAATAAATAAGCCAAAGAGTACGCCAAATATTGTGACAAATTCCAACGTCATGCCCATAATATCCACAGCCCCTCATAAGACCTCCATTTTAGTCAAGTCACTTGGCCATTCAAATACTAGGCCATCGATCTCATTTGTCATTTTCCCAAAGCTTCGAGTAGCCGAGAGAATATCCTTGCTGCAACAGATTTTTTTACCAAGTGGGTCGAAGCCATACCTTTATGTCGAACATAAGAAGAAGAAGTCATCAAATTCTTATGGGATAACATCATTACATATTTTTGATGACCTCATATGATTCAATCTGACAACGGTCCGCAGTTTGTTGGGAGCAAAGTCAGAAAATTTCTCAAAAAATACAGCATCATCCTCTCACTCTCAACACCTTACTACCCCTAAGGCAATGGCCCAGTTAAAGCAATTAACAAGACCATAGTCGACGACCACAAGAAATGTGTCGATACAAAGAAAGGTCGATGGGTTCAAGAGTTACAACATGTCTTCTGGGCTTATCTAACAGTACCAAGAAAATCTACAGACAACACACCTTTCCTTCTAGCCTACGGTACTGAAGCAGTGCTGCCTACCCAATTTGAAGTACGCACACGAGATCCCAACCTCCCAGATGAAGATAATAAATTTAAACTCGGGTGCAATATGCTTTGAATCGACAAAAAAATAGACCGAGCCATTGCAAATCTTGGTCATTACCATCTGTCCCCCCAGAAATCATATAACAGACAGGTTTGACCATGAAATTTCAACATCGGAAAACATGTACCTCGATGTGTCAATCAATCCTCGAAGCCTCAAAATGTCAGCAAGCTAGCCGAGTCCTGGGAAGGACCTTATGCCATTTACGCTAAAATTGACAGGGGCTCATATTACCTAATGACAGAAGATGAAGAGCCTCTACCAAATCCGTGGAACAAAATGTAGTTGGTCTCGTACAATAGGCCATAGCCTCCACCTGGTACACCTGATGAAAACACAAAATAATCAATAAACAGTTTTTTTCCCATTCACACTTCGTCTTCTATTTTCCAGTAAATTTCTTGGTTAAGCCTGAGTATCATATCAATCCTTTGACCCAACTGATACATAGGGGAAACCTTGAAATTTTGTAAGCCTCCAATTTTGAGCAAACTTGAGGGGCACGGATGGTCGAAAGATCGGACCCTCAGGAATGCATTGGGGGTGAACACGTTATACTTCGATCAGGCCCTAAGCTGTTAAAGTCCAGTAAATTTCTTTATTAAGCCTGAGTATCATGTCAACCCTTCTACCCGACTGATACTTGGGGGCAACCTTGAAAATTTTCAAGCTTCCATCATTTCAGCAGACTCGAGGGGCAAGAATGGTTGAAAGACCAGACCCACGGGAATGCTTTGGCGGTGAACACGTCTTACTTCATTGTGGCTCAGGCCTTCGAAGTCCATTGAATTTCCTAGTTTCCTCTAAGTATCATGTTACCCTCGGTCAAACTTATACTTGGGGGCGACCTCAAAAATTATTAAACTCTCAACATTCGAGCAAACTCGAGGGGCACAAATGGTCGAAAGACCGGACCCTCGGGAATGTATTGGGGGCGACCACGTCTTACTTTGCTGTGGCTTAGGCCTTCAAAGTCTAATAAATCTCTTGGTTTCACCCAAGTATCACAACCATCTCAATTTTTTTCAATGTTTGATCACTCTGCAGTCATTCTAAACTTACGACATATACAGAAACAAGTATCCCAGAATATCAACAGTTTGCTACATGCAAGACACTTCAACATAACATATATCAAAGACTCAAGTTCAGCTCAGAACATATATCAATCATCTAGCACAGTAATTCAGTACAATTTAAGTTAATACAAATCAATTTTAGTACACTATAGCAATTCGAAGTAACCATAAGCTTAAAGATCAAATACGAAGAAAGCCTAACATTGTTCAAATAATACAACCCAACAGAAAAATAAGAAGAAACGTTATGGCACCCCAGTACAATACTTCATATTGGAGTGGTTGTAGCTCCTCCCCCAATAGGTTCCTCAGTGCCAACACCCCTTGCATCTCCAGTAGAAGATTTTGACCCTGCACCATCGATGCCCACATCAGTTGCAGAACCCGCAGTAGTACCTTCGATCATGAGAGCCTCCATGCCACCTCTGACACCTCCATCAACAACATCAACCTCTATCCCCTCTATCTGCAAAACATCTTTTGTGACAAAATCTTGGGTAACAGGGAAGCGTTGCAGAGTTTTAGGATCAAACCCTATATCCTCTGTGAACTCCTTCATCCTTACATTATCCGAAACTTCATCATCAAACTTCCCTTGGTAACGCTCCTTCAGTGCTTTATTTTCCTTCTCATTTTTAGCAAACTTTGACCTTAACACCTACTCATGATTGAAACGTTAACCCTCCAATCTTTTCTCAAAAGAATCAGTAATAGCCTCCAGATCACGCTTCAAAGTTTTATTCTCAGACACCACCGATGCTTCAGTCCCTTGAGCATGCTCGAGGCAGTCTGCCGCCTCCTGTAGCTTCCTCTTTAATACTTTCACCGCCTTCTAAAAGATTGCACCCAAGCATCCGTTTGCCAGAATATTCAAGCTGTTAGTACCTCTTAAAGACTAAAGTACTAGTTAAAATGTCAAAATCACATAAACAGATAGACACTTACCTGGTACATACTCTTCTTTATCTGCTTCGATACCTCATCTGGGTCATTGGTAGAGAGTTCCACCATCGAAGCAGCCACAGCTATAGCCTGATCCTCTCGCTCAGCCTCCGTCATATTTTCCACCGCATCTTCCAAATCATCTTCTCCCAGCGCCCTGTGCCTTTTACGGTGAGTAACCTTCCTCTGTTGTACCCTAAAAGACTCGGTAATACCCTCGCCCTTCCCTTTCTCAGCCTAGGTTGATGCTTGCTTCGGCCTCTATCTTGAAGCATCACTAATTACTTCGGGCACTGTCGCTGCCTGATTCGACGCCCGTTGCAACTTCGGAAAATACTTTGCATTCCTTGCAAAATTATCCTCCTCTGTTCCATCGACTACCTTTGAAAAACTTTCACCTCCCCTCTTCTTTGATGGCTTTGACGTAATGGGTACGTTCTAAAGCAGGGAATCTATCATTTTCTGCCTCTTCCTCTTGATACCAAGACTCATGGAAACAAAATTCACCAACTCCTCGTCTGAATCAATTAGGGCGTCAATATAATCCCTCGGATTCGCGTAAGTCCGGCTTTGAGGACTTATAGGACAATTAAAAATACAATCACCGGCTTATTCGAACAATACATCAAAAACCCTTCGGCAGAAAACTTACTTGGATTATAGACTTTATGCTGTAACATATAAGGGTCCTCCCCTTAGACATTTTCATAATTTCCCCGTACTACAACCAAATCTCTATTCCAGCCTCAACCTATCGAGCACAGATCAAACAACCAGGGCTTATCTACATGGAACTGGATGTTGGAGGTGCCCATATTCTGATTCACCTTCCTCAAATAGAAGGTTACCACATCATACCACTCAATTAAACCCCTTCTCTCAATCATCAATTTTGCATTCATACCCTCGATTACCTTAATCATCTCATAAAAATTTCCATTAATCTGAACTGGGGCAACTTTCCAGAAGCTCAACACCTCCTTCACCAGCCATCGAATGGGAAATCGCATACCCAGTCGAATTTGGCCTCTATACACCATGATTCTTTCATGAGGCTTTGATTTAAAGTTGCAATCTAATCCCGTAGAACTCAGTATAACCTTTTCCTCTGACAGCCCATGTTTAGCTATAAATCGATCTAGCCTCTGCTTCTCTCAATCCGGAACGGAACCAGTAGCCTCATCCGAATCAATCGAATCCTTGTCACGATCACTTTGCTCCCCATCACCCCTTTCACCACCCGAAGGCTCAGCCCGACCTTCACCTCACTTTCTCTGTTCACCCCCCATCTCCACCTTACCACTACCCTTAGTCACTACTGTCTTATGATGCCAACTAACTGAACCCCTAGTCTCAAGAACAACCATGGCCAATGGGATACTTTTATCAATGAAAAGTTCGTCTATGTCGCTGCCCTCATCCATCGGAGCACGACCAGACACACTAGCCTCATTTTCTTTAACCTCCTCGTCTATCTGCCTCAGTCTCGAAGCTTGATGGGTACGCATCTTAGCCTACCGCAGAAGAGGAACTTAATTTGATCGATACATTCAACTATTACGTGTCAATAAACTATTTACATCAACCCTCTCCATCAAATTTAAGAATAATCGATAACTTGACCCCAATCCAAGTCCCACCGTCAATACCCTCAGAATCCCAAATGAGCTAAACCCCTGACACATGATTTCCCCCAATACTCGAACATATCCCCAATACTACAAACCTAATAGACTCTACATACAGATACAGACAGAAAATTTAAGCAAAAATAGACAGAGATCAATTGACATACCTGTGTTAGCGGATGTACAATCGAAACTGCAAGCCAATCGGTCCTCAGCAATAACCCGGTAACCTCTCTCAAGCATCACAAAACAATGACGTACGTTCCCTTCCTCTCACTCTCTAGTTTTTCAGTAAATAGTACATTTTCTATCTCCCATATATATACCTCCTTGAAATGCCGAATACTGCCTCGATTTCCAAACTACTATCATTTGCCACTACACCGCTACCGCTGCTTTCTGGCTGATATGTGTTTTGACCATTTTTCCCATCAATAACCTCACGTGCGAATTGCACGCTCACATTCACTTTACTTTAAACTCAAAGCAACTCGAACCTTATAATCCTCACTCAATGTTGTCCAATGAAATCACCACATCAAATCAAACTTTTTTGCAAAACGAGGAAACATCATGATAGCCAGCACGGCGCACTGCCCCAGGTACCAATACCGTTCTGACAGACCAGCTTTTTGGGCAACCAATCTGTCCAGTTAAATCCAGCAGACCTTCGGCACACCCACTTCTCGAACACGAGTAATCAAATATATCGTGTCTCGAACATTTGTCTGCAGATAACCTCACATTAGATTTTAAACTATACCGTGTCTCGTACAAACAGTTCAGACTGTTTTAATTCAATAGTTCAAAATTTTACTTACACACAGTGTAGAAATATACTTCGACATTTATCTTATCAACTCCCAATTTCATTCAATATAGATCAAAATAGTACAAATCAACTAAAAAAGCCAAATACCCCTACATACCATCCTATACAAATACCCCAACAGTCAAAGAAGCCCATATTTCTCAACGGGACATTTCTTCTCATTCCCAGCCTCAACAGCAGCATCTTTCTGGTCTACCATCTCCTCATCAAATGACTCTAGCAGGAACAACCAGTGACCGGGAAATGGCCCCATCATTTGCACCTCCCCCCACCAATATGCGAAGGGCATTCCAACAATGGGTTCCCCGGGCTTTGTTTCAAACAAGTCCAGCATCTTCGAGTGCATGTCTTTATCTCCAACAAACCTCCGTTTCAATTCCAACGTCTTCTCCCGAACACGATAAGATTTTACTGCCACTTTGTCCTAGTTCTTGGGCTTGAAAGCATTGCCTTTGCTATGGGAAGAAGAGGCAGACATTATGCTCAGAGACGATGGAATTGATGTATACAATTCTTCCATAAACAACCTATTTATACCAAAAATCAGATACATTTCACCCCTCCTTAATCAGAGTTAAATTTATTACAGCCGTCAATTCTTTTCCTTGAAAACCCAACAGTCTAACCTTTACAACTTCCCAGATATAACCGTTTCTTCAGAATGTGTATTCCACCCTCTTTCACGAGGACTAACAGTCAAACCATTACTAGCCTCAAAACATCGACCCCATTAATCGAATGCCGACCCTTTTCCTCAACCAACATATTTCCAATTCGTAATCAATGTCACCTCGAAGGTAACCATTTCTACATGCTAACATTCGAAGATATATATTCGGTACCGCGCCTACAATCTATTCACATATATTGTTCATCAGACACCTGAACACAAGTTCAGTAACATTTATTCTCATTGCATTACTTTAACATACAAAAATCAGAGGACACCTCCTAGTACAATCATACAAAATCTATAGAGATCAGCAAAACAATAATAAAAACCTACTAAAGACTGCCCTGCAAAAAACCCATCACCACCACTTCGCCACCACTTTAAAAAGAAGCTGCCATATTTTTAGATGGGACAGCTACATTCGTCGAGCCTTGCTCTTCCAACTCCGCTTCTGCCTGAACGAGGCATTCGGCTAAAGCCGTTAGGAAGAGGTAGCATCCATCCGCAGTAGTAAAATAAAACTTCATCTGCCACTAGAAGTAAGCAGAGGACTCCCCGTTCATGGGTTCTCTAGGCTCCAACTCCACCAGGTTCGGCATGTCCCAGTTAAGCTCATGGTGACCAAAGAGCTTCAACTTTAGTTCAGCAGTCTTCCGCCCTATACGATGGTCTCGGGCGAATCTCATCCTTTTCTGTTAGCGGGTATTGGGTGTGGTATCCATCACATTTTTTTAGGAAATTCATAGAAAGGAGAGGAAAGCGCAGCAAAAGTAGACTCTACACATTACCACCTTCATACCCATATTTATAAGCCTCATCCAACCCATTTATTACTCCATAGCCACCAACATTTCTTAATTACCCTCTTTTATTACCCCTGCAATAGTCAACCTTTCAACAGTCAACCTTTTAACTCTTCAACTCCCAATGACCAACAGTCATTCTCAGGAAATGCCTCTACACCTATTTTCGAGACCCCTGCTAAGAGGGGGCACATGTAGTACCCTACTCGCAGCCTTCTACCCCAGTTGAACACTCGAAGGCTACCTCAAAGCCTACGTGAATACATAGAAGCCTACTCAATCAATAAATAAGTCTTGCCAGATTATCTGAAGACAAAGCCTCGATTCTGATCAAGCCTCAAAGACGAACTCAACATAAACATCAGTAACACTTCGACCATATCTATACATGGTTAAAGTATGACAAGATAGACGGCTAGTTCACTAGACAAGACAGAGGCGTTGTAGGTTCTTACAGCTATAGTGACAGGCCCAACAACTGCTTTTGCATCAGAGCATAGAGACAGACCCAACAACTGCTACAGTGATAGATCCAATATTTCTGGTATCAATACCAACTCTGGGATACCCGCTGGATATCCGGATATTACATTTGTAATGTGACCTAACCCTGGTGACTTAGCCCTTCCTATGTTCTATAAATCGGAGAGATAGGAAACTAAGGAGGGGTTACGAAATCTCTCCCTTAAGCCCTTATAGTTTATCTTCGACCACCTTGTTAAAACCCAGTACTCATACCTTTGACTACTCGACTGAAATATAAACACTCTTAAAAATCCCCAACAGAGGCTGTGAAGCGTCACATTCTAGGCCTCCATGCAAGTATATTGTCTGTATAGTAATTGCACTTTAGGTTATATTCTTGAACTCCTTTAAAAAAGGATTAATCCTGTGGTATAAGAGCTGACTTCCCCACATGATCTTAGGCCCCTATATCTTATAAGATTAAATAATGTTGAATATTGTATTGAGATCTGTAATATGACTGATTAACTGTATGTTCTTCCACAAGAGATCGTCAATAAAGACTTCCACGACTTTCCTAAGATGTTTTGTGAACATAGTTGTCATCAACTGTAGATAAGATGTGCCTGCATTTTTATGTCTGAAGGGCATGACTTTGTAGTAGTAAAGTCCTTTATCAGTGATGAAAGTGGTCTTTTCTTGATCTTCATCCATGAGTGGAATTTGATTGTATCCAAAACTAGCGTTCATCATAGATAGAAGCTTGTGGCCTACTGTAAAATCAAGGATCTGATTAATGTCAGGCAGAGGGAAATTGTACTTTGGTGTATATTTATTTTGATCTGCAAAATCAACGTAAACTTGGACTTTTCCATTTTTCTTTGGGACAGGGATGATGTTGGATATCCAATCTTGATATTTGGCTTCTCGAATAAATTCCACTTTGATAAATTTCTTAATCTCTATGTTAACTTCATCTTGAAGTCGAAGTGATAGCCATCGCTATTTCTGTTTGGCCACCGTGGCGCTGATGTTGATGGCCAATTTATAACATGCCTTGGCTGAATCGACCCCAGGAATTACTTCGAAAGTCCATGCAAAAACATCTTGATTTATTCATTAGAACTGAATGAGAGCATCCTTATCGTACTGAACCAGCTTAGTACCGATGAAAGTACCACTGCTAGGTCCATCAATGTTGATGTATTCTATTGGCTCTTCTGTTGAACGCTGATCATCAAGGTCATCAAGTTTATGTAATTTCTATACTGCGTATCTGCCAGAGGTATCTAGATTTGCTGAGATGGTATTTTTACAAGCTTGAGAAAGCTTTGAATACCCTAGATTTTATAGATCACATCATTGTATTTGAAGTAGAATGCATGATGATAGGTAGAAGCGATTGTTTTCATGTTGTGAATCCAGCAGAGGCCCAAAATTCCAAGATAACGAGATTTAAAGTTGATTACATTGAAGATAACGTCAATGGTGGCTGGTCCTGCGGCAATTGGTAAGATGATCTTGCCTACTCGCACTTCTTTAGAAGCATTGAATCCACTGATATCGGTGTCGCTTGGAATAACTTGATCGGCCAATCCCATTTGGTTGATAGTGCTCTAAAAGATATTCTCAATACCGCTTCCAGTATCGACCATCATTGTGTCCATGGAAAACTTCTTCATCTTGAGCATTATGACTAATGTATCATGATGTAGAAAATTTTCATAACTAATGTCAAAATCATCGAATGAGATCCCAAGCCAGCGATTTGTTGACTCAGGCTGAAGCTTGGCTTCTTTGTCTTGAGGTGTGAGATTGAAGCATTCAGGCAGTCTCCTACGCTTGAATCGACAAGAGTTGGTGATTTAATGGATTTTGATCATGTTGCTATGGTGCATATGGTAGAGATATTTCTCCTCAACTTGATCTTTGACCTGGACGACTTCATGCTACTTCTTATAGATGCCATCCTTGTATGATTCCAGGTCGATAATGTATTTGAGCATCTGTCCCTCTTTGAAAATGTATTCCAACAACCTCTGCAAAGAATAGATATTGTACGCAGAATGATGGTTTACCTAATAATGTATGCAATAGGGCGGTTCTCGATTGGTTCTAATGGTTGAGAGAGACGATAGAGCTTATCCTTGGAGAGGATTGGAATAATTGTGGAGATTTGAAAATTAATCCTTGGAAGGACCGGTTTGGGTTGTGATCCACATTTCTCAGGGTTGCCTGCATTTCCCTTGGAGAGCTTTTGATCACCCTGATCCTCATTTGGTTTAGTATTTCGATCTGTTGATGGATGTTTCATGGTTAGGACGGATTTTGAAGATTTATGCTTTTCAAAAATTATCCTTTCCAGGTTGATGTAACTATTAACCTTGGTGATCATATCTTCCAAGGTCCCAAGTTTATTGTGGAAGAGGTATTCTTTTGCCTTCTAATCCAGCTGGGGCGCGTTGGTAAAAGTAGTAATAACTATTTTTTGATCGAGGTTGTCTACTTTACGCACGAGCTCCAAAATATTCTTCCTAAAGGCCTCGAGCATCTCTCCATGTGACTGTTTAAGACTCATAAGAGAATATAAATTTTATTCTTTGTCTCTGTTATGAGTATACGTCTTGATGAATTGCTTATGTAGCTGGTCGAATGTGTGTATGGAGTCTTCAGGTAAAGAGTAAAACCACCAGAGTGGTTCCTCCTGTAGACTTTTTATGGTATAGTATGTGGTTGAGATTGGAATATAACCCCAGTGATTCACGGTATTGTTGAATGTGCTCCTTTGGATCGGTGCCCTTGTATTTGCAAAATTTTGGAGTATAGAGACCTTTCGGTATTTCCATATTGAATAGTTCTTAGGAAATTGGACTTCCTCGTAACTTGGTAAGGTTGTTTGTAGTAATCAGAACTTGTGCATCGATCAACCCCTTAGTACGCTGTTTCATATGCTCTTGCAAAGCATATTGACGTGTTGGTGGAGTGACTTGATGGGGAGGCTGAGGATTGTGTGTACCAGTACCTTCACATAAATGATCACGCATTGGAACTCGAGGTCAAGGTCGCTGCTCTTCTTCCTATCGTATAGGAAATCAGTGTCCTCGGCTGATCTTAGACTGAACTTCACCGCCCAAATTAATGGAAGGTAGAGGTTTTTGCTAATTATTACAAGAAATAGCTTTTCCATTTGCACCTCGAGGTCTCAACCTTTCCCACCCAAAATCCTAGGAGGTTTCTAGCAAATGATCGCGATCTTTTGTTGAGGGAGCCTACTGAATATTTTACAAAGCTTGTAAAGCAGTTTGCATGGTTGCCATCTGGTCTTTATGTTGTTTGAACGCTGTCAAGCGAGCTTATTGTTCGACTTTTAGTTCTTTCTCATGGAGCTCTTGTTCGAGAGTTAATTGACGTTCGAGCTCATTGGGCCTCTCTGTTTCAGTGTCGTGATTCGCCCGTAGCTCTGTAAGTTGTTCTGTCTCAACTAAAAGATCGAGTTGGATTCCGCTTGTTGGTCGTCTGGAAGTGACCATGATTGAAATTTGTAATAGAGTGAATGTATGCCATAGGATATCGTGGAATTTTCCTCTTTCCCATAGACGGTACAAAATATAATAGAATAATTCTGTAAGCTCGAGATGGCTTGGAATTAGCTCTTACACCAATGTTCCTGTGGCAAAAACAAACATGAAATAAGAAATAATACAGGTGATTTATCGCAGAAAACCTCTGAATAGGTAAAAAGCCAGGACCTCGAGTGGAAGATTTTTGCAATTGTAAATTTTATTGCTTGAGGATGATATCTTATTATAACTGATCTCTCGACTTAGAATTACTTAATCTTGTAAATAAAAAGTTTTGATGTTTTGAGAATCAAGAAAATGTAGTTTTCTTAGTGATATCTTGTCCATTTTTTAGGGTCCTTGTCTCTTCTTGAACTTTTTCTTTATATAGGCCTTCTCTGCAGTTCTTTATCATGCTAAAACATATTCTCTGAACAATGTGGTTAGTGGTGGTTGACTAGTAACTGTTGAGTTTGAGAGAGACCGGTGTCTTTGACTTGTTTATATTTTTTGGTTTGATCTTGACCCACGTTAATCAACAGTTTAGCGGAGTAGGTATCGATATTGATTGTTGATGTCACGCGTAGACTGCATGAGTCTAACATGGAGATAATTTGAACTGGAATAGCTCGATTTCAGGTACTTTGCAGATAACACGTCATTCAAGTACTCTGAAAATAGCTACTTTACAGATTACAAGTCTTTCAGGTACTTCAAAGCGACAAATCCTTCAGTTCATCTGACTTCAGTGATGTTTCACTCAAAGAATCTTCTGAAGCAAAGTAAGCATTGGAAGTCACCAGATCTCCTTCTCTCTTAAAACCATTTTACAATGACCAAAAATTGGGTTTAGAGGAAGTTTGGACATAAAAGCAGAAGTCTCAGTACTTGAACTAACTCTTTAAACAGAAGGTCTTCTTAGAGCCAAGAAATGATGATGGCACAGAAGCAGACATCCATTCTCCGTCTCCCTTCTCCAATACCACCGTCGCCTCTTCTATAACTTCCACCACCGCAGAGCTGGTGAAAATGAAGAGGACCCGACCTTAAACTCTAATCTTACGCAAGACATTGGTACAACGGACCCATAGTTACACCAACTCCCGCATCTATCTCCTCAACCTTGTCATCCATAAGGATACAGAGACAACTCCAATGTTCCTCGCATTTTAAGACAACGTAATAAAATCTCCACATACAGTAAAAAATTTCTTCAGCCTCAACTGCTTCTTTTTCCGACATCCCTTGATACGTCAGTAGAACGGGAACAGGGGTGTGCATCTCCATGGACTGATCTCAAAAATATCTCATCTTTAACTTCTGCATCTTAGCAGAAACTCTCACTTCATAAACCATTCTCTGTGTCTTAACCATCGTCAATAAAACTTCCAGAGAATTTTGGAACAAGCAACAAACTTTGCCGCAATCCTCGGTGCAAGTACAATTTATTTGACCCTCATATTTAATGTACAGGTACTTTTCCCAATTGTCTTCATTCAAAATAGACGAAACTCTCAAAACCCCAAACCTTGCGTACATTAATATTCTTACCAATATTAAATGCACAAACATCCCCCCATAAAAATAAACATTATCCATACAGTCAAATCCACATTACTATTTCCTTCATTTTCATACTTCCAAAACACATATACTCGTATATACACCCGCAAATTTTTTATCAACCAAAGCCACTCGTGACTTTGGTTGCGAGGGGTCGATTGTTGGGGCGATCCCTTGATCTAACCCTATTCAAGTTATATCCAGTTCAAACTACCTCCATATCAGACTCACTCATTCTACATGTGACATAAACAGTCAGTATTTACATTTATGCAAAAAATTGATAAAGAACGTGGGTCGAGCTCAATAAAAAAACATGAAGAAGTCAAAGACACCTGTCTCTCATGAACTCAATTGTTGCCCAGTCAACCTCCACTTACCACATTTTTTGGAGAACGTGCTTTAGCACGATAAAGAACTACAGAGAGGGCCTATATAAAGAAAAAGTTCTAGAAGAGACAAAGGACAAAGAAAAAAATACGAGATATCACCAAGGAATTACATTTTCAAGATTCTCAAAATATCAAACGTCTTATTTACAAGAACCAGTATTTCTAGTTCGAAAGATTACTTGTAATAAGCTATCAGCCTCAAGCAATAAAAGTCACTATTACAAAAATCCTCAACTCGAGGTTGTAGCTTTTTACCTATTCAGAGGTTTTCCACGCTAAATCACCTATATCATTTCTTATTTCACATTAGTTTTTATCACAAGAACATTGGTATAAGAACTAATTCCAAGCCATTTTGGGCTCATCGAATTTGGCCATTACAAGTTTGACCCATATTATGAAGCATGCTCTCTTGTATTCTTTGTAGCTTAGTTCTTTATTCCTCAATATTCTTGTTTATTTACCCAAAACATCTATTTTCCATACTTTTATTTCAACTTTAAGGAGCTTAAGTTTTTAAGTAAACATAGGAGGCCGAAACAGTTTCTGAGTAAGAACAAACATAGTACTCTATAAAGTTTTAACAAGATTTATGAAAGTTGGATAAAAAATTTACCTCTGATCCCAGCAATTATTCATTCAGTGATTGTTCACTTAAAACTTTATCAAGTTTAGTACAGGGTTAATCTATTTATTCATAGAGTATAGGGCTTATATGTTTATGCATATAGTACTTTATTTGCCTTGATACTATTTTGTTGATAATTTGTAACTATTTTATTGATTATTTGATACTATTTTCTTAATTATGTATTCTTAGGGAATATGAATCAAGTTCAATGGTTATTAGGTATTCTTGCTATTATTATTTTGTACAAAGAGATAGTGAAACGAAATTAGAGGGTCCACCAAAGACCATGAACTTTTACTCACACTGGCTAGGCATATGTCTAGGAACTCCTGGAAGGTCCTGAAATTGTAATGCATAATATGATGAGGATGGACCCAGCCTCTTTCAGATCTCTAGTTGCCCACTTCAAAGATACTGGGTGGTTAAGGGATACTAAGTACATAGATGTCGAGGATAAGATTGCAATGTTCTTACACATCATTGTACACAACATGAAAATAGAGCTGTAAATACCAAATTTCAACATTCAACTGCTACAACCAGTAATGTCTTCCATGAATCTTGATGCAATGATGAAATTTTCAAAAGAGATTATAGTGCCTACTAACTTTGTTGAACCAGCAAGGCCAATTAGACATCATAAAAGACTTAAGGAAGGGGTTTTTAGAGGAGCTGTAGGAGCACTAGATGGTACATTAACTCTTGCAAGTATTCCAGTAAAGGATCAAGCACCTTACAGAGAAAGTGGTAGAGGGGTTTGCTTCCAAAATATGATGGCCATATGCGATTTTGACGTATATTTCACGTATGTTATTGCTGGTTGGGAAGGAATTGCCCGTGATTCTAGGGTTTTGACAGAGACACTGAATAATCCAGCCCACAACCTCCCCATGCCTCTAACTCATGGTAATGGTCATTTTCTTGTTGTTTATGCTTATCACTCTTTGTATGTCTCCTCATGTTACTTTCCCTGTTTTAGAGAAATATTATCTGTGTGATGTTGCTTATGCACAAACAAGAGGTTTCATGACCCCTTAATGAGGTGTTAGGTTTGAGTGATTATAGGTAAGGACAAAGACCTACGAACCCACAAGAGTTGTTTAACCATACACATGTTAAACTAAGAAATGTAATTAAGAGAAGCTTTGGTATACAAAAGGCAAGGTAATATCAATGCCTTCTTATGACTTTCCTACATAGAGAAATATTGTGGTTGCATGCATAACAATTCCCAATTATCTAAGAAGGGCATCTCTGAATGATGAACTCTTAAAACGGTTTGAGAGTGATGATGTTGGGTTTGAGGGAAATAAAGAGGAACTGAATATTGAGGAGTTGCCACCTAATACTATATTATTTGGGCAAGTTGGAGCATGCAATAGCTTTTACTCAGAGAGATATGCTTGTAGCACAATTAGCACTAGGCAATGCTAATACAGCTATTGTAGTGTAATTTAATTTATTGTAATATATTATTTATGTTGGGACAACATCTATTTATTAATGACATTTCTTTTTCTGGTATTTGGCATTATTGGTGGAAAATAATATTATGTTCAATGGTAATTTTCAACTGCATTTGGGGGAATAGGGTTGCATTAATTTCTCAAAGCTCTGACAATCCAAATATGGAATATTGCAAATGCCTTTACGCAGTATTTTTTATATTCAATTTTCAATTACATTATCTATTAGTAGTAATTTATTTTATATTTGGATATTTCAGAAGATACCTAGAGATTCTGGGTTTTACTGTTAGGTGGATGAGTATTTGCCTTGTCCTTGTGGATATGGTTTATGCAAGCTGCGTTCTGCATATGGTAGTAAAAATAAATTTTACTATTGCCCACTCTCAAAGATTAAGTAGGAGAGAGGTTGTGGTTTCCTCAAGTGGTTTGATGAAGTAAATGGTGAATCATCTACTTTCACTCTTGCTACCACTACAACTCCTACCTTTACAACCTCCAGAACTATTGAAGCTTTGGAGATAAAGTACAAAATTGCGTTGCTTGTGGCCCAAGCAAAAATAGAAATACTTTAATCCATCACAGAAGACCAAGAAAAGATAAATATAAAGAGGTAGTGTGTTTTAAAAGTTGTATGAGTTCTATTTTTTTGAACATAATCTTTTATGCTATGTATGAATTTTTTTAACTTGATTCAAATTTGAACATCTTTGGGACTATGTTTGAATTTTTTTAACTTCATTACATGTAGCCAATTTTATTACTGAAATATTGTGATTTTTCCACTTTAGATGCCTTTTATTAGATTACATCATATTTTGTTCTTTGATTATGTCAAGGATTTCTAGTTCATAGAGAAAGCCCAATATAAGATTGGCATTTATGGCACTGATGAGAGTATGAATCTTAAACTAAGTTCATTCAGGAATATGATGGAGAAAGGCATTCATGAATTCGAACGGGATGTCACCCTTAAATGTTTAAGAAACAGATGGTAGTATCTGAAGAGTAAGTATAAGAATTGGGTGACTCTAAAACAACTGGTCGAGGAGGGTTATAATGAAGTAACTGGTACATTTAACCTTACTAAACATTGGTGGGTTGAAATCTTTGAAGTTTTACCAGAAGCAAGGAGGTTTAAGCAAGATGTGTTGCGACATAGGGAGAATATGACTTTTTTATTTTCTAGTTTGATGTTTTCTAGTTTTTAAGTTTGAACTCTCTCTATTTCTAGTTTGATATAATAAATTTGAGATGAAATAATATTAAATTATAGGGCAGGGGGCAATAATGTGAAGGCATTTTCTTCGAAAAGGTACAAAATGTCTGACACTAATTGTAGAAGGGATGCCTTAGCTCTAAAACTGAGGGCGACTCGTGCGAGGCCCAATAACTGCCAGCAGTTAGAAAGAGAGACAATAAATAATGTTTCATCACCTTCATTGAAACGCTTGTCAACTTTTAAAAATTTAAAGAACGAGAAAGAGGAAAGAGAAAAAATAACAGAGATTCTTTTGAGAGATTAGACCAGAGTGATCCACTGTCATGGCAAGAGATGGTTGTGGAGACTGAGTCTCAAAGGTGGTTGTATTACAACATTGTAAAGGAAAGATTTTACACTACGTTAGATTCTTTTCCAGACGCTGAAAGTTAGTAGAATATTTTTGTGATACTGTTGGTGTAAATTTTGTGAAAGATTGTTGTAGTTTAAAATTTCATAAAATTACTATTTATAGATAATAATGCAATTTTTGTGAAAGATTGTTTGATATATGTGCATAAAAGAGATGTAAATGATATTCATATATGTATTATGTTTGTATAAAAGATAATAATAGAATACCTGGACCTGTATGTAGGTCGGGCGGGAAGGATATTTCTGCAGAATTAAACCTCATCTTTAATTTGTAGTTGAGATAGATACTTCCCTTGTAATAGAGGCTTTAACCACTGGTCGGTCGAATAAATCTGATAATGTAGAATCTCATAGGGAGGACGAAGTAGGAGTGAGTGGTTCAATTTCTAGATTTTTAGGATAATTGATATTATACCCTACGAACTCCGATATGTCTAGAGAGTTTTGTAAATCCAAGGCTCTTATAGGAGAAATATGGGGGAACTTTGTAAAACATGCCGGTAGGCTGCTTTGAAGTTGTATAGTAGGATCTAGGGAGGAGCATTTCTTTATGTTGGCTTATCAAGAGAAGGAGAAGTCAAAAAGGGATTTAGATGAATCGATCTCCTTGGAGTATTATGATGGGAATGTTCAATGCGACCTGGAAGAGGGTTTCAATGTTGCATGTCATAGTTGGAGTATAGGTTAAGTTTGCCCATTAGCAATCTTGCAAAAGGGATAATAAATATCATAGCGGGATACCATGTCCAGTTGAAGAAGAACATGTGGGAGGTGATAAAAGTATGTGAGAGTTTAAATAAATTATGGGAGAAGAATTAGGTGGAGAGGAGAATATCTCCTGAAGATGTGTGTCAGTTTTATGGAGTGAAGAATTATTCTACAACTGGAGCGGCATACTTCTTTGCGAACTCCTCTAGACTTCTTTTCCTTGATCTGAATTCAGCTGGTCGAATGTGGAATGATAATGTAATCTGGCTGAAAGGTAATTTCCTTCAGAGATATGATGAAGAACCCTTGGAACTTCTGTATAGAACTCTGAAGAAAAGTAAGTGTAATATCGTATAGTATTAAACTGCTGAAATCAAATGTTGGTTGAGCTTGAGGCAGTGCTGAAAGACCTCGGTATAAATAGAAATAAACGTACTAATAGCACATCCAAGAAAGTTTAAAAGTCTCAAGCAACGAGACTTATAATGGGTGTTGGCGGCAATAAGAAGAGGGAAGCTGATGAAGTGAGACAAGTGGCCTTGCCAAAGGCCTCTGAAGTAGATTTTGTGGACTTGCCAGAGTCTATAACGTCGGGCAAGCAAGTTCTGGCATTTTCCTAGGATGAAGATGTTGACGGGTGGCTCGACCTTTGGTACCATGGGGAGTGGTGTGGTCGAGGGAGAGGCTAAGAAGATAAGGATAGATCCTTCTTTTGAACAGGCTAGGGTGAAGGTCACAGAGAATCGACCTGGTAAGGAAGATGAGTTGAGAGTCGCGGAGGATAGGGTGAGGCCTGAAACTCGCAAGGGTATGGAGGAAATGAGCAAAGTGGTAAGCTTGATGATTTAGGTTTTCTCTTAATTATGTATAATGATGTATCACAAAAAATGGGATTGTAGGATGCTTGTTTGATGAAGGAGATTTGCCTCGGGATGGAACAGGAGAAAGTGGAGCTCAAATGTGGGAAGGCAGAGCTCATGAAGGAGGCAGCTCGCTTGAAATCCAACTTGGTTTGGGAGGGGAAGCGACTAATTTCTGTGAAGGCTACGTAAGCGGTGTAGATTAACAAGCTGAGAGTAAAAGTGGGAATAATTTGAAAGAGGTGGTAGTCTAGCGTGATAGACCTGGGCGCCATTTGACCTGTATGCTTCATTACTCAGGAGTTGCAAAGAAAAAATTAGATTTTAGAGACAAACCTAAAAGTTACTAACAGGAGCGAACTTGAGCGATTAAAGAATAAAATGGTTGAGAAAGATAGAGAGCTGAAGAGAGGTCAAGATGACCTATCATTTTGCCTTCAAAAGATATAGAGTTCCGGTTGGTCTAAAGAAAATGCGATGAGTTGAATGAGAGGGTGGCCCAATTGAAGACTTATTTAGCTCAGGTCAATTCTTGCATAAAAAATGTCGGGCTGGAGAGCGCTCCTGGAAGAATAAAGGTTATGCTAGGGTTTCCATTGTTTAAGGGGACGTGGTTAGCCTATCAGCTCAAATCTGAGAGTTGGAGGAAAATGTAGCTCAAACTCAAGGTCATCTATAAAAAGGGAATAGGCAGTTAAGGGAGTGGCAAACTAAGCTGGATAATGCTCACGTCAGGGAACAGGAGTTTGAGTGAGTGAACAGTGGTAAGGATAATTTATTAAGGGAAAAAGATGATTTGTTAAGGAAATCCCCTAAGGGGTTGGTGTAGATAAAGAGCTTGAGGAACTTCGTGCCTTGGTTGCAGAATTAAGGACGATGAACAAGGCTGAGTCAAATATGGCAGATGGGAAGGCTAGGGAGCATATCAATCTTATATCCTATGCAAAAAATCGAATGGAATGGTATGAAGCACGGAACAAGAGATTGAAAGAGCGCCTTCAAACGACAAGAAATAATTTTTCTAAGGCGGTCTTGCCTGAGGCATTGCGCTCAGGGATGTTAATTGTAGTGATCACCTATTTTGTTGAGCAAATTAGAAGGCTCGAGTTAGAGAGGGATACCTTACGCGAATATTTGTCGGATAAAGGATGTATTTGGAAAGATGATGTAGATCGAGGAAACTATATGTACTCCATGGAAACGGAGTTAGGTTCTCATCCTGCAAAATTGGTAGAGCAAGGCAGGATTACTGTGGCTGCTCAAGCTCGAGATTTTATAGCTGATAGTCCTTCAGTTGTCGAAGAAAGTGTAGCTGACCTCCAATCAGCAGAAATGAATACTTTGTAGTTGTTGTATGTGTAACCTATAAAAGTATCTGTCGCTGACATATTGAGAGATTAAAGCAAGTTTTACCTTTGGCTTATCTTATGTCTGGTAAGGTTCTTTGATTAAAAACTAGTATCACCTTCTTTTTAATCGCAGAGTATATATAGAGTTTGTTTAAAGCTAGTTTTACCTTTGCTTTAATCGATATAATTGTCGTAACCATTTTAAGAGATGAAAACTAGTCTTACCTTCGCTTTATCTTACTTCTGGTAGAGTTCTTTGATTTAAAACTATTATTACCTTTATTTTAATTGCAGAGTATATATAGAATTTGATCAAAGATAGGTTTACCTTTGCTTTAGCCGGTACAATTTTCATAGCCATATTGAGAGATAAAAACTAGTTTTACCTTTACTTTATCTTATGTCTGGTAGAATTTTTTGATTTAAAGCTAGTTTTACCTCCGTTTTAATCCCAGAGTATGTATAGAGTTCGATCAAAACTAGTTTTACCTTGTCTTTAGCCGGTATAATTGCCGCAGCCATATTAAGGGATGAAAGCTAGCTTTACCTTTTTTTTTTATTTAGTCTGGAAGACTTCTTTGATTGAAAACTAGTATTACCTTCATTTTAATCACAGAGTATGTATAGAGTGCAGTTTGAGCTAGTTTTACCTTTGCTTTAATCTAAGTATTGTCTACCTAAGTAGAGAGTTGTGTTGAAAAACTTGGAAGTTTTCATTGAATAAAATGTACATTGTATGGAGATGAAAATCTCACTTTTGGAATGGAATGACGAGAATTTGAAGTGGAGTAGTGAGGAACTTAATGATAGTGCCATTTCAGCCGCCTAGTATTCCAAGGATTTGGGATATTAACTCCTTCCTTGGTCATGAGATAATTGGATCCCAGACTAGTGAGACCAGTGATTAGGAGTGGACCCTCCCAGTTTTTTGCTAGTTTCTCGGCATGTGCCTCTATGCGGTATAGAGAGATTTCCCTGAGAACAAGATCATCGATTTAGAAAGTACGGCTTCAAACTCGTCTATTACATGAACTGGCAAGTATATGGTGATATCGACTTAGGTTGGCAATAGCGCGTTCACTAGTTTTATCAATCCAATTCATGTTGCAAGCCAATTCGAACTCATTTTCTTCATCGATAAGCTCGTAATCTTTGACTAGATGGTGATATTCTGCTGGAATGATGGCTTCGGTGCCATAGGCGAGGAGGAATAGGGCACAGCCGGTTAAATGAAGTAGAGTTATACGATATACCCATAAGACATGAGGAAGCTCTCGTGTCTAGTTTCCTTTATTTTATGAGTGAAGCCTTTTCTTGAGTCTGTCCACGATGGTTTTGTAAGTGATTTCGGTTTGGCCACTACCTTGAGGGTAGTAGGGATTTAATGGTGAGTGGATGATGTAATGTTTTTTGAGGAAAGGTACAACTTTTTCTCCAACAAAATATGGCCTATTATCGATACAAATTAGGTGGGGGCATCCAAACAGAGTAATGATGGGTTCCCAGATAAAAGCGATGACCTCTTCTTCTCTAGCTTGATAGAGTGGAAGTACTTTTACCCATTTTGTAAATTAATCTATAGCTACGAATAAGTATCGTCGGTTACCAGAAGTATTAGGAATTTCACCGACTATATCGAGCGCCAATCTTTTGAATGGCCAAAACACCTTTCTTGCATGTAGTTCGAGCGAAGGGGCGGGGATCATGTGTCCATGTCGCTGACATGTATCGCATTTGCATGAGTATTCTTCTACTTTCTTGTGCATGCCTGACAAGAATACTCCTTGTGTAATTGCTCCATTTACGAGTGATTGAATTGCGGCATGGGAGCCACAAGTCCCTTCATGTAAATCTTTAGGCATCTCGTCTGCATTCTTTCTTGAGAGGTACTTGAGGTAAGGCCCTATGATTGAACGGTGATATAAAAAACCATTTTAATTTGTGTAGCGCTTTGAGTTTTTGATAAGCTTTCGACGTTCTCTTGGATCTGTTGGAAGGGGTCTTTAGTATTCCTTGTCCGTTCTAAGGTAGGCAAGGAAGGGCTTTTGCCAATCGTCCTCCTCCTCTTTATCGCCCCCAGTGTTGACGTGTATACAAAAATACGGTCAATAATGGGGGTTGATATCACTTTTATCTTGAGATATCTAGCTTATTTACCCTAGACCCCTGCTGGATAAGCCAAGGAATCAACATGTCTTTTTTCCCCTCGAGGAAGATAATGAAGACTTACATTTACTAACTGGCTCTCCCTATCTACAACGAAAGCTGTATATTCAATTATCTTGCCATTCTTCTTGTATTGCTAAGAGTAATGGTGGACGATGAGTAGAGAATCAATGTAGACTAATAGCTTTGAGGCGCCAAGCTCAAGTGCGAGGTCGAGTTCATGAATGAAAGCATCATATTCGATGACATTATTGGAGGCTTCAAAATCCAAGCGGATTGATTTCTAGATAATGTTGCTGGAAAGGGGAATCAATTCGATTCTAAATCCAAACGGATTGAATCATCTGTAAGAAGTCTCCACCCTTTCCCCGTAATCCATTCAGCGCGTTCGTTAAATGCTTTGTTGGGTGGATCTTCTGTAATTTCTTCAGCAAGGTTAGGATTGTGCTCCTTCCACTCGGGATCTTCCACTGGAAAATCTGTGAAGGAATCGACAACTGTAGGGACCAATCCCTCGATCTAACCCAATTCAAACTATTTCTAGCTCGAACCTCCATATCATACTCACACATTCTACATGTGACCAAAACAGTTAACATTGATTCTTACACTAATAATTGATAAAGAACGTGGCTCGAGCATAATAGAAAAGCATGAACAAGTCAAAAACATCTGTCTCTCAGTCAACCTCCAGTTACCATAATGTTTGGTGAACGTGCTTCAGCACGATAAAGAACTACGAACGAGGCCTATATAATGATAAAGTTATAGAATGGGCAAGGAACAGAAAAAATGCGAGAAATCACCAACAAAACTATATTTTCTAGATTCCCAAGCACAAAAATTCTTATTTACAAGATCAAGTCTTTCTAGTTCAAGAGATCACTTGTAATACGATATCAGCTTTAGGCAATAAAAGTCACTATTACTAAACCCTTAACTTGAGGTTGTGGTTTTTTTACCTATTTAAAGGTTCTCCATGCTAAATCACTTATATTATTTCTTATTTTACATTATTTTTTGTCACAAAAACATTGATGTAAGATCTAATTTTGAGCCATCTCAAGCTTACGGAATTAGGCAATTACATTTGGTACCGTCTGTGGGAAAGAAGACATTTCCACGATATCCTAAGGCATACATTCACTCCATTATCAATTTTAATCATGGACACTTCCAGAGGACAAACAATCGGAATTCAACTCGATCTTTTGGTTGAGCCGAAACAACTTTCAGAATTATGGGGTAACCTCCACGCCGAAACTGGGAAGCATAATGAGCTCAAACGTCAGTTAACTCTTGACTGAGAGCTTCGTCAGAAGTAGCTAGAAGCTGAGCGATAAGCTTGTTTGACAGCGTTCAAATGACATAAAGACCAGATAACATTGATACAGACTGCATTACAAGCTCTGCAGAATACTCAACAAGCTCTTTCAAATAGAGACCTCCCAGGTTAATGTGTAGGACAAATTAGGACCGCGAGGAGCCACCAGCAAATCTATTTCTATAAATATTTAGCATGAGCACCAACCTTCCATTCATTTGGGTGGTGAAGTTTACTTCAAAATTAGTAGAGGTCACCAATTTTCTAAAGGTTAGGAGGAAGAACTACGACCTCAACCTCTGAATTACAGGGTAACCTCCACGCCGAAACTGGGAAGCATAATGAGCTCAAACATCAGTAACTCTTGACTGAGAGCTTCGTTAGAAGTAGCTCGAAGTTGAGCGATAAGCTCGTTTGACAGCGTTCAAATGACATAAAGATCAGATAACAATGATACAGACTACATTACAAGCTCTACAGGATACTCAACAGGCTCTTTCAAATAGAGACCTCCCAGGTTTATGTGCAGGACAGATTAGGACCACGAGGAGCCACCAGCAAAGCTATTTCTATAAATATTTAGCATGAGCACCAACCTTCCATTCATTTGGGTGGTGATGTTTAGTTCAAAATTAGCAGTGGTCACCAATTTTCTAACGGTCAGGAAGATGAACTACGACCTCAACCTCGAGTTCCAGGAGATGATCGTTTAAGTGAGGGTACCGGTACTCATAATCCATAACCTCCTCCTCAAGTCACTCAACCGGCACGTCACTATGTTACACATGAGCATATGGATTAGTGCATTATGGAGTTGGTCAAAGCACTAGTTCTGGGTGTTATAAACAAGGGCACCGATCGAAATGAACACATTCAGTAATATCTTAATTTATTGGGGTTGTATTCTAATCTCAACCACATCCTATGCCATTAGTTCATAGCAAGTCAACAGGAAGAACTGCTCCAGTGGTTCCACTCTTTACCTGAAGATTCCATACTTATATTTAATTTGCTGCTAAAACAATTCATCAAGATGTATGCTCACAACAAAGATAAAGATGAGAATTTATATTCTTTTATTAGTCTTAAACAATCACTTGGAGAGATGGTTGAGGCTTTTAAAAGGAATTTTTTGGATCTCGCGTGTAAAGTCGACAACCTCGATCAGAAAATAGTTATCACTGCCTTCACCAATGTGCTTCAGCTCGACTGTAAGGCTAAAAAGCACCTCTTCCTCAAAAAACCTGCGACCATGGAGTATTTGATCACCAAGGTCAATGGTTATGTCAACCTAGAAAGGATGATGTCTGAAAGGCATAAATCTACTAAATCCGTCATAACCATGAAAGGTCCATCTATATATCGATACAATGAACCGAAGGAGGATCAGGTTGATCAAAAGCGTTCCAAGAGTAAAACTGGCAACCCTCAGAAAAGCGGATCACTACCCAAACTGGTCTGCTAAAAGATGAATGCTCAAATCACTTTAAATTATCAAATCTTCACCAAGGATAAGCTATACCATTCCTCTCTACCATTAGAACCAATCGATAGCCACCCGTACTACATGCATCACAAGGTAAACCATCATTATACTGGCAACTGCTGTGCTTTACAAAGGTTGCACGAATTCATTTTCAAGAAGGGAAAGATGTTCAAATGCATTATAGATCTGGAATCATACAATGATGGCAACTATAAAAAGTAGCTCGAAGTAGTCCAGATCAAAAATTAGCAAGCTGAGGAGAAACATCTCTACCATATGTACTACCGCAACATGATAGAAATCCATAAGATCATCAACTCTTGTCGATTCAAGCCCAGGAGACTGTCAGAATACTGTGATCTCACACCTCATAATAAAGAAGCCAAGCTTCTACCTGTGTTGAGTAATCATCGGCTTGGGATCTCTTTCGAAGATTGTGATGCATTAGCCATAATGTTCAGGATGATGAAGTTTGTCACCCACATAATGATGATCGATACTAGAAGCGGTATTGAGATTCTCATATCACAATCGAACAAATAAGATTGGTCGTTCAAGTTATTCCAAACGATACTGATATCAGTGGATTTAATGGCTCAAAAGAAAAGTGAGTAGGCAAGATCATCTTACCAATATCTGCAGGACCAGCCACCATCGACGTCGTCCTCTACGTCATCAACGGTAAATCTCGCTATCTCAGGATTATGGGCCGCAGCTGGATTCACAACATGGAAGCAATCGCTTGCACCTATCATCAAACACTCCACTTCAAGTGCAATGATGGTATCAATGAAATCAAGGGTAGTCAAAAACTATCTCAAGCTTGTGAAAATACTGTTTCTGCCATTCTAAATACTTCAGATTGATACGCTGCATAGCAATTACAGAAGAGCCTACAGAATACATTAACATTTATGGACCTAGTAAAGATACTTTTATCGGAACCAAGCTGGTCTAGCATGATAAGGATGCTCTTATTCAATTCTTACGACTGAATCGAGACATTTTTGCATAGATATTCGAAGAGATGCGTCGGGTCAATCCGACCAAAGGACAGTTTTCATCTTCCCAATATCCATCAAATTCTTGATTCTACTGTAGGTCTTGAACTCCTATCTATGATGGATGCTGCTTTTGGATACAATCAGATTCCACTCATGGAAAAAGATCAAGAAAATATCACTTTCATTACTGAAAGGGGACTTTATTGCTGTAAAGTCATGCCCTTAGGACTCAAAAACACATACACGACTTATCAACGGTTGATGACTACTATGTTCAAGGCACATCTTGGGAATGTCAGGGAAGTCTACATTGATGATCATTTGTACAAGAGCATAAAGTCAGTCAACCACATTACAGATGATAACGCAATATTCAACATTATTCGATATTATCGGACCCTACTCAGCCTTGATAGGTATAAATTTAGAGTACATTCAGGTCGATTCCTCAGCCATCTCATTAGTAAGAAAGGGATTAAGGCCGATCCAAAATAAATTCGGGCTCTCCTCAGCATTCCATCTCCAAAGTCGACAAAAGACGTACAAAAACTTACCAACAAGATTTCCGCTATTAACAGATTTGTTTCAAAATCATCAGATCACTGCCTTTGGCTGATCCTACTACTTCACAGTTGTACCAAAGGAGGAAAAGTTTAACCTAATGCAGAGATCCAATGGAAATCATAATGCGTGGCTGCTTTTTAGGATCTCAAATCCTATTCGGGAAAGTCTCCAATAATTAACATTCTAGTATATAATGAGGAACTGATATTCTAACTAGCAGTTATAGATAATTCTAACTGCTTAGTTCTCATTCAATTTAACTAGAAAATTGAAAAGCCAGTCTACTTCATCATTAAAACCCTCAATCCAGAGGAAACAAGGTATTCTAAAATCAAGAAACTTCTTCTAACTCTTGTTTGCACTTTATAGAAACTTAAGCACTAAATTTAAGCTCATTCAGTCTAAGTCATAACGAACTACCCACTCAGGGAATTTTTAACAAAGAAAGAAAAATCCAGGAGAGTGCAACAATGGTCAATTAGTTTGGGAGAACATGATATCAAGTAGGAGCAAGTCATTTTGGAAGAAAAAGTCATAGCTTTCCTTAAGAAACACAACATTATCCACACACCATCCAATCCCTACTACCCTCAAGGTAATGGTCAATCCGAAATCACCAACAAAACAATCGTGGATGGATTCAAGAAAAGGCTTCACTAAAAAATAAAGGAAAATGGGTTCAAGAGCTTCCTCATGTCTTATGGCAATACCGTACTACTCCATGTCAATCTATTGGCTATACCCCTTTCCTCCTCGCCTATGGCATAAAAGCTGTCAATTTAATAAAATATCATCATCCAGTTAGAGATCCCGGGCTAAACTGATGATGAAAATGATTTGGAATACGCCTATGACCTCAATTGGATTAATGACACTAGGAAATGCGCTATTGTCAACCTTGATCGATATTACCATATGCTGGCTAGTTCGTACAACTGAGAAGTCCGAAGCTATACTTTCCAAATCGGCAATCTCATCTTCAGAGAAATCCCTTAGTGCATAAAAGATGCACATGCCAGAAAACTGGGAAGATCCATTCCTAATCACTAGTTTTACTTGCCTAGGATCATATTATATCTTAAATCCTTAGAATACTAGGCGACTGAAATGGTACTATCGTTAAGTCCATCACTATGCCACTTCAAATTATGGCTTTTTCTATTGGAAAAGTGAGGTTTTCATCTTCATACAATGTATATTCTATTCTATTCAATGAAAATTTCTAAGTTTTTTTCCACTCAGCTCTCAACATACGTAGACAATATATAGATTATGGCAAAGGTAATATGTATAAAGCATGGTTTGAAAGCTAGTTTTCAATCAATGAACTCTACCAGACATAGGATAAAGCAATGGTAAAACTAACTTCCGAACCACACTTTATGCATACTCTGCGATTAAAGCAAAGGTAATACTTGTTTTCAATCAAAAACCTCTACTAGACATAAAGATAAAGCAATGGTAAAACTAGATTTTATCTCTTAATATGGCTGCGATAATTCTAATTTGCAATTAAAATAAAGGTAATACTAGTTTTCTATTAAAGAACACTACCAGACATAAGATAAAGCAAAGGAAAAGCTAGCTTTAATCTCTCAATATGGCTGCGATAATCATACTCTGCGATTAAAACAAAGATAATACTTGTTTTCAATCAAAGAACTCTACCTGACATAAGATAAACTAAAGGTAAAACTAGCTTTCATCTCTCAATATGGCTGTGATAATTATACTCTGCAATTAAAAAAAAGTTAATACTAGTTTTCAATCAAAGAACTCTGCCAGACATAAGATAAATCAAAGGTAAAACTAGTTTTTATCTCTCAATATGGCTGTAACAATTATACTCTGCGATTAAAACGAAGGTAATACTAGTTTTAGTTTAAAGAACTCTACCGGACATAAGATAAAGCAAAGGTAAAACTAGCTTTTATTTCTCAATATGTCTGCAATTGATATCTTTTTAGGTTATATATACAACCACTACAAAGGATTCTTTTCTACTGTTAGGAGGTCAACTACATTTTCCCCTACAGCAAGAGGATGACCAGCCATAAATTTGTGAGCTCGAGCAGCCACAGTAATTCTGCCTTGCTCTAGCAATTTAGCAGGTCGTGAATATAACTCCATTTCTATGAAGTTCATATAGTATCCTCGATCTATATCAGCTCTACAAACATATCCTTTATACGACAAACAGTCGTGCATGGTATTCCACTCTAACTCAAGCCTTCTAATTTCCTTAACAAAATAGGCGATTACTACCATTAACATCTCTGAGCGCGATGCCTCCGGCATAACCAACTTATAAAAATTTTCTCATGCCATTTGAATGCGCTATTCAACCTCCTGTACCGTACTTCTTGTCATTCCATTTGACTATCTGCGCAAAACATAAATTCGATGTTCTCCTTTGTCTTCTCATCAGCTTTAGCTGATTTAGCTTGGTTCATCACCCTCAATTTTGCTACCTGAGCACGAAGTTCCTCAAGTTCCATATCTTAATGTACCCCTGCAGGGGATTTCCTTAACAAATCATCTTTTCTCCTTATTAACATCCCCTTACCTATAATAATCCGCTCTAACTCATATTCTCTGGCAATTGTAGTGTCCAACTTTTTATGGCACTCCCTTAGCCGCTCACTTCCATTTTGTACGTGACCTTGAGTTTGAGCAATATTTCTGTAGTAACAAATTTCCCAGGTTCGACAAGGATAAGCCAGCATAACAAAATCGAATACTACCCAACATTCGTGAAGATGCCATGTCTACAATCATAAGTTCTCGACCTACTAAAAGTAGCCACTGTGCATGGTCAAAAGGACTTGCTGAAGATCCACAAAGTTTGCCCACTACCCCCGAAATAGGAAACTGTTGGTCATTTTGTAAATTTCATGTAACGAGAATAAATATAGACAGGGAATAGGTTATTCATATCTACAACTTTAATATTCATTAATCCATGTAGTACTATCATACAACAAACTGTAATATCTAGCACCCTATTAGATTTTGTATCAAAATCTTCCTCGAGGTCGCAGTTTTTCTCAGCTTTTACTAAGTTTTTATGTAAAATCCTATTTGTTTATGCTTATTATAACACCATCCTTACTAAAAGTATTGGCAAAGATTATCGTCTTATAAAAGACACCATTAGAATTGGCGTTGTCTGTAGAAAAACTGTACTTTTCTTTAAATCTATGATCTAACACGGTCCGCTAACAAGCATGAATCTCTGAAGCTCCTCCACTAATGATCCCGAGATCAATCTGATACCAGAGTCCAAAGGCTTGATGATCAGCGAATTCATTCCCAGGCTCTTAAGGTTGTGGAAGACGATAGAAGAAAGGCCTTGGACCAACACAGCCTGACACATCAGAAAGAAATGAAAATTTTATGAAGAACTCAAGATTGGCTTACTGGCCGACAAATATCACCTCCTCAGGCCTGAAGTGATCATCACTTCAAGGCAACCCAAAGAGAGAATCATCCAAGAGAAGATTGAGTACGAACTTCTCGATCCAGATTCATAAATCAAGACAAGGTTTCTCATCATTTCGTGAGGGGCCTAACTT
Organism: Kingdonia uniflora; assembly: GCA_014058105.1. Lineage (NCBI taxonomy): Eukaryota > Viridiplantae > Streptophyta > Magnoliopsida > Ranunculales > Circaeasteraceae > Kingdonia > Kingdonia uniflora. Next base: position 164,750 of record JACGCM010001725.1, read on the forward strand.
CGCGAGGAGGGGAAGTCGGCTCTTACACTATGGGGTTTTTATCTTCAATCAATAGGTGCAACTATATAATCTATAGCATAAGTAATCTACTGGAAATATACTTGCGAGGAGGCCTAGAATGTGCACTCTACGACCTCAGATAAAGATTTTTAAGAGTGTTTATATTTTTGTCGAATAGTTGAAGGTTCGAGTACTTGGTTTAAACAAGGTGGGCAAAGGTAAGCTGTAAGAGCTTAAGGGGGAGATTTTTTAACCCCTCCTTGGTTCCCCATCTCTCCTGTTTAAAGAACCATAGGAAGAGCTGAGTCACCAAGGTTAGGCCATGTTACAAGTGTACCATCTATATATCAAGCAGGTATCTCGGAGTTGGTATTAATGCCAAAAATATTAGGTCCGTCACTGCAGCAGTTGTTGGGTCTGTCTCTCTATGTTCTGACACTGTAGCGATTATTGGATCTGTCACTATAGCTGTAAGGACCAACAACGCCGCCGATTTGCCTAATAAGATGGTTGTCTGTCTTGTCACACTTCAACCATGTACGGATATGGTCGAAGTGTTTCTAATGTCAATGGGGAGTTTGTCTTTGAGGCTTTGTTCAGAATCGAAGCTTCGTCTTCCGATAATCTTTGGAAAGCTTGTTCATTGGTCGAGTGGGCTTCGAGATGCTTGAATAGACGTCGAGATAGCCTTCGAGTGTTTGACAGGGATAGAAGGTTGCGAATAGGCTATTACATTCACCCCCTCTTAGCAAGGGTCTCGAAAATAGGTGTAGAGGTGTTTGCTAAAAAACATTGTTGGTTATTGGGAGTTAAAAAGTTGATTGTTGCAAAGTTAACTGTTACGTATTGGAATTCTAAGAGGGATAATAAAAGAGGGTAATTAAGAAATGTTGGTGGTTATAGAGTAATAAATGGGTTGGATGAGGCTTATAAATATGGATATGAAGGTGGTAATGCTGTAGAGGCTACTTCGGCTGCACTGTCATCTCCTTTCTCTAAATTTCCTTAAAAATTGTGATGGATTCCAAGCCCAATACCCGCTACCAGAAAGGATGGGAGTCGCTCGAGACCATCGTATAGGGGGAAAGACTGCTGAACTGAAGTTGAAGTTCTTCGTTCACCATGAGCTTGACTGGGACATGCATGACCTGGTGGAGTTAGAAGCTAGGGAGCCCATCAACGGGGAGTCCTGCACTTATTTGTGGGGGCAGATGTAATTTAATTTGACCACTGCTGAGAGACGTTATCTCTATCTGTCGAGATTGGCCGAGTGTCTCGTTCAGGTAGAGGAACAATTGGAAGAGTAGGAATCGACGAGCGGGGAACGCCCTGCTCAAAATATTGTGGCTTCTTCTTAAAGTGCTAGCAAGGCGTTGGTGATAGGTTTTTTGTAAGGCTGTGTTTAGAAGGTTTTTGTCGTTGTTTTTTTGATCTCTATTGTATTTTGTATGATTGCACTAGGAGGTCTCTACTTTTTTTTGCATTTTAAAGTAATACAATGAGAACGAATGTTACTGAAATTGTGTTTTGGTGACTGATAAACAATGTATGCGAATAGATTGTAGGTGCAATATCGAACATATATCTTCGAATGTTAACATGTAGAAACGGTTACCTTCGTGGGGGAATTGACTTCGAATTGTAAATGTGTTGGTTAAGAAATAGGGTCGGCATTCGATTAAAGGGGTTGATGTTTCAAGGATAGTGATTGTTCGACTGTGAGTCATCGGGAAAGATGGTTAAATACGCGTTCTAATGAGACGGTTATGACTGGGAAGTTGTAGAGGTTGGACTGTTGAGTTTTTAAGAAGTAGAATTGCAGACGGTAATGAATACGACTTGGGATTGTGAAAGGTTAAATGTATCTGATTTTTAGTATAAATTGGTCGTTCCTGGGAGGATTGCATACGTTCTTTCCATCATTTCTGAGCATAATGCTGCCTCTTCTTCCCAAAACAAAAGCGAAGCTTCCAAGCCCAAGAACCAGGACCAAGTGGCAGCAAAAGTACTTTGTGTTCAGGACAAAATGTTAGAATTAAAGCGGTGGTTTGTCGGAGATCAAGACATTGACTCGGAGATGCCAAACTTGTTTGAAGTGGAGCCCGGGGAGCCCATTCTGGAATACCCTTCATATATTTTTGGGGGGCGTTACAGATGATGGGACCGTTTCCCGACCACTGGTTGTCCCTACTGGAGTTATTTGCTGAAGAGATGATGGACCAGGAAGATGCTACTGCTGAGGCCGGGAGCTAGAAGAAATTTCCCGAGGAGAAATATGGGTTTATTTGACTCTTGGGGTATTTGTATAGGATGATATGTAGGGGTATTTGGTTTTGTTGGTTGATTTGTATTGCTTTGATCTATATTGAATGAAATTGGGAGTTGATAAGATAGCTGACGAAGTATATTTATGCACTAAGTAAAATTATGAACTGTTAAAGTATAATTCTGAACTGTCAAAATAGAACTCTGAACTATAGAAGTAAAATTTTGAACTGTCGAATTAAAATTTTAAAGTGTAGAAGTAATATTCTGAACTGTCGCAGTAAAATTCTAAGCTTTTGAAGTAAAATTCAGAACTTGTGGAAATAAAATTCTGAACTGCCAAAGTAACAGTCTGAACTATTTGTACGAGACACGGTATATTTTGAAATTAAATGTGAGGTTATCAGTGGATGAATGTTCGAGACACGATATAGTCGATTACTCGCATTAGAGAAATGGGTGTGTCGAAGGTCTATTGGATTTGACTAGACAGATTGAAAGCCCAGCATCTGGTCTGTCAGAACGGTACGTGTTCCTGAGGGACATGCGGCCGCATGAGGGTACTCATCGATGTTTTTACATGTTTATGAAAAGGTTTATTTGTGTGGAGATTTGATTCGGAAAGCTTCGAGCAAAGGATCAAAAGGTTTCGAGTGTATTTAAGTTTTTAAGTGAAAGTGAATGGAGCGTACCCATTCGCATCGTGAGGTGTACATGATAGGAGAAAATAGTCAAGGATTACATGTGCTGCCAGAAAGTAGGGGTAGTGGTGGTAAGTGTGCAGAATCTGATAGTCGTTTGGAAATCGATGACAGTTTTTAGAGTATGTCTAATAAGGAGTTATATTATAGGTATATAGCAAAGTACTGTTTCATAAAAACCGTGAAATTGGATGAGGGACGTACGCCAGGTTGTGTGAAGATTCGAGGAGAGGTTATTTTGTTATTGTGCCACCTGACCGACCGATTGGATGCTGGTTCTTCGATATATCTTTGTCGCTAATGGCAGGTTTTATGCGTCGATGTGATATCTATCGTATCTTTGTTTTTTAGAATTTCATTATGTATTTGTATGTATAGTTTTTGTGCTGGGATGTAGTTACTGGGTTATGTTCTTAATAAAGGGAGTATCATGGGTCGTCAGTGGGTTTGCTCATTGGTGATTTGGAGCGCATTGACAGGCGGGGACTGGAAGCTGGTGGTCGTGGTTTTAGTCTGTTGTGTATCTGTTGGAGAGGAGTAGACTGCAACTTGTTATTACTGTAATCGTCATCGCAGAAGGGATGACCTAATTGTGTTGTCTCTTCCTGACTCACGCACTACAGATTGTTCCCGACCCTGGCCTTTGAGACTCTGAGGGTATTGTGTGACGGATCGGGTTGCTATAGAAATTTTATGAGTTGAGGCTGTAATGTTGTTTTTCTGGTTCCGTGCATGTCTGCTGATGGAGGAGGCTCATGTGACATAGGAAGGAACTTGTCATGGTAGCCAAACTAAGGATATCCCACTTGTAGTGGTGGTTCCTCGCACGTCGGAGATGAGGGCCACAAGGAGTAGGCATCGTAAGACAGTAGGGAGCTGAGTGGTACAAGTGGAGGATGTATTGGGGGCCTGGGGATCAGCGAAGAGAGGTGCAGTCGGGCTGAGCCTTAGTGAGGCTAAAGGGTAAGGGGGAGCGATTCATGAAGTGCTCGTGGACAGGATTCGAACTGATTTGGATGAGGCTACTGGCTTTTGTTTACAAATATAGAAGAAGGCAGATGCCAGATTCGATTTGTAGCTAAACATGGGTTCTCACGGAAGGGCTAAATGAGGATTCTTTTTTGCGCTAGGGTCACAGTACAGCTTTACAAGTGAATTCCTCAGAGAGGTCTCATGGTCTTATTAGAGGCAATTGAGTCTGCGTATGGCGATTGCCGTGAGCACGGCTGGTGAAAGAGGTGCTGCTTAAGCTTCTGGGAAGACAAATCATGCCCCGTTTTATGATATCGGAACTCGTTATGTCGGATGGTACGGTAATCGTTGTCATGAATGAAACCAATTGAGTGTTCTAGTTGAAGGGGTTATTGGAGTGGTAATTCTGATTGTGGATATCCTGTCTATTTTATGATCAGGCGAATAGGAATGGGCCACCTACACATCCATGCCAGGTAGGATAAGTCCTTGTTGTTGTGATATGTGTGCTCAACGGGTTAAGGTTAAATGGAGATGTTTGTTATAGTCTTGGGAAATGAATGATAATGTCTAAGGGGAGACCCTATAGGTTTACAACATAAAGTCAATAATCCAAGTAAGTTTCTGTCGAGAGTTTTTGATATATTGCTCGAATAAACTGGTGATTGTATTTCTGTTTGTTCTGTAGGTCCACAAAGCCGGACTTGGGCGAATCTGAGGGATTATATTGACGCCCTAGTTGACTCAGATGAGGAGTGGGTGGATTATATTTTCAAGTATCTTAGTATTAAGAGGAAAGGCAGAAGAAGACAGATTCCCATCTTCGAAATATACCCATTGTGTCGAAGCCATCAAAGAAGAGGGGAGGCGAAGGTGTTTCAAAGGTAGTCGAAGGAATGGAGGACGATAATTTGGCGAGGAAGGTAAAGTATGCTCCGAAGGTGCAACGTCGTCGAAGTAGGCAGCGAAGTAACTAGTGATGCTTCGACCCAGGCTGAGAAAGTGAAGGGAAAGTTTTTTTCCGAGTCTCCCTGGGTACAACAGTTGAATGGAAACCAATGCAAAAGGCACAGGGCGGTGGGGGAAGACGATGGGGAGGATGCGGGCAAAGATATGACGGAGGCTGAGCGAGAGGATCAGGCTCTGGCTGTTGCTGTATCGGTGGAGGAACACAGTACTGGTGACCCCGACGAGGCGTCGAAGTAGATAAGGAAGAGTATGTACCTGGTAAGTGTCTATTTTTTTTTGAGATTCTGATATTTTCTCGAGTACTTGATTTTTCGAGAGGTACTGACAGTTCGAATATTCAAGTAGACGGATGCTTGGGTGGAGTGCTTTAACAAGGCGGCGAAAGTGTTAAGGAGGAGGTTACAGGAGGTGGCTGACAATCTGGAGCTTACTCAAGGAACTGAAGCATCGATGGTGTCTAGCACTAAAACTTTGAAGCGAGATCTGGCAGCTATTACTTATTCATTTATTGCTATGCTGAAACTGTGGTCGAAGGTACTGCTGTTGGAGCTACAACTGATGTGGTTGCCGATGGTGCAGGGTCAAATTCATTTATTGGAGGTACTGGGGGTGTTGACACTGAGGAGCCTTTCGGGGAAGAAGCTGCTGCCACTCCGATGTAAGGTATTGTACTGGTGTACCATGCCATTTTTTGCTAATTTTCTGTTGGGTTATACTATTTGAACAATGTTTATCTTTCTTTGCACTTGATCTTTAAACTTATGATTGTTTTGAATTGCTATGCGGAAACTGATTTGCAATGTAGTGATTCTGCTCGGCTGTAGACTGCACTGAAATTGATTTGCGTTACCTTGAATTGTGCTGAATTATTATGCTAGGCTCTTGAAGTGCTCTTAGAATCTTGAATTGAATTATACTGTATTGAACCTGATTCTCTGATGGTGTACTGAAGCGTCTTGTAAATATTCTTGAATAATTATGTCTGCATATGCTGTAACTGTTAAATAATTATAGAGTGATCGAAACTTGCTGAGCTTTGAGATTGAATCCCAAAAGTTCAAGGAATTTACAGTACTTCGAAGGCCTAAGACACAACAAAGTAGGACATGGTCGCCCCCAACGCATTCTCGACGGTCCGGTCTCACGACCATTCGTGCCCCTCAAGTTTGCTGTAATGTCGGGAGTTTGATATTTTTCGAGGTCGCCCACAAGTATCAGTCAGACCGAGGGTGACGTGATACTTAGTGGAAATCAGGAAATTTACTGGATTTCGAAAACCTGAGCCACAGCGAAGTAAGACGTGTTCGCCGCCAACGCATTCCCGAGGGTCCGGTCTATCGACCATTCGTATCCCTTGAGTTTGCCCGAATGTTGGAAGCTTATAAATTTTTCAAGGTTGGCCCCAAGTATCAGTCGGGTCGAAGGGTTGACATGATACTAAGGCTAGACCATGAAATTTATTGGACTTCGAATGCTTGAGCCGCAGTAAAGTAAGACGTGCTGACCGCCAATGCATTCCCGAGGGTCCGGTCTTTCGACCATTCGTGCCCCATGAGTTTGCTCGAATGTTGGATGCTTGAAAATTTTCAAGGTCTCTCCCAAGTATCAGTCGGGTTAAAGGGTTAACATGATACTCAAGCTTGACCAAGAAATTCACTAGACTTCGAAGGCCTGAGCCACAGCGAAGTAAGAGGTGTTCACCGCCAACGCATTCATGAGGGTCTGGTCTTTCGACCATTCAAGCCCCTCGAGTTTGCTCAAATGTTGGAAGCTTAAAAATTATCAAGGTCCCCCCCAAGTATTAGTCGGGTCGAAGGGTTGACATGATACTTGGGGTTAACCTAGAAATTCACTAGAAAATAGAAGACAAAGTGTTGATGGGAAATAAACTGTTTATTGATTATTCAAGTTTTCATCAGGTGTACAAGGTAGAGGTCGTGGCCTATTGTATGAGACCAGCTGCATTGTATTCCACAGATTTGGTAGAGCCTCTTCGTCTTCTGTCATTATGAAATATGAGCCCTTGTAAGTTTTATCATAAACGACATAAGGTCATTCCCTGGATTCGGCAAGCTTGCCGACATTTCGAGGCTTTGAAGATTGAGTGACGCGTCGAAGTACTAAATCTCTAATCTTGAAACTTAGTGGTCAAACTCTCTTGTTGTATGAGGTCTGAAGTGATGTATGGCAAGGGCCGAGGTTCGGGTTGGTTCGGTCTCTGGTCTCTTCGATCCATAATATGTTGCATCCGAGTTCAAACTCATTATCTTCATCTAGGAGGTTGGGATCTCGTGTGGGCACATCGAATTAAGTAGGGAGCAATGCTTCAGTACCATAGGCTTGAAGGAAAGGGGTACAGCTTGTAAATTTTCTTTGTGTTGTTCGATAGGCTCAGAGGACATGCTATAACTCCTGAACACATCGGCCTTTCTTCGCATTGATATGTTTCTTGAGACCGTCGACTATGGTTTTATTAATTGCTTTGACTGGACCATTCCTTTGGGGGTAGTAAGGTGTGGAGGGTGTGAGGATGATGTTGTGCATTTTGTGGAAGCTTCTGACTTTGTTCCCGACAAACTGTGGACCATTGTTGTGGTAGCCTACTTGCAGCCTTCGACCTCCTCACTCGAAGTCCACTTCGTATCTTGCTCGAATATATCGAAGAATATTTCAACTTAGAATCAAGCCCCTCAAGTAAATCTTGTAGTCGAAACCTCGACAGTAGATCAACCTTCGAAAATGGATCAACACATAATAGCAGATAAACTTTCAAGAACGGATCAACACATAATAGCAGATACCCTTCGGCTGAACGTTCGAATAGTAGAAGTGTGATGAGACTAGCTGTCAACTCAAACGGATTGGACAGCGCATTAATTGGTCTCTTAGCTACAGCGACAGGGATGTCCGTAATAAATGTCGCCGCTGGAAAACTCGGACATTAATCATGTATCTTGGCCTACTCTTGGTGACTCAGTCTCTTATTTCTCTATAAATAAGAGAGAGGGGAAACCAAGGGGAGGTTAGAAAAATCCACACCAAACCCTATGCTTTTTACCTTCGATCACTTGAAAACTATATTCGATCTATATTATTACTCATCAGTAATAGAATCACAGTTCAAAAATCCTCATCAGAGGTCGTAGAGAGTCACATTCGGGCCTTTACGCAAGTATTGTCTCTAATTAATCTCTTTTTGGGCCATATACTTGTACATCTTTGATGAGAGGTTGACCTCTGTATTGTAAGAGCCATCTTCGCTTCTCAATGAAGATCAGGCCCTACAATTGGCACTGTCTGTGCTTCTCACACTATCAGTTACCTCGTCTTTGTTACCTTCCTTTCTTTCCTACCATTTACCGCTCCTTTTCAATGGTCCCTTCCCGCCATGCCAACTCAACTCAGGTAGGCAACTCCATTGACGGAGTCGCCGCTCAAGTCGCTTTGTTATCTCAGCAAATGCTCAAGCAGAAGAGCGCCATCAGGATCAACTCACCAAGGAACGAGAAAACCACAGCCAGGCGTTAGAAACTGAACAGAATTGCTGTGTAGACGACAAAATGGATAGAATCGAGCAATTTATGAGCTACGCAACACATTCCGAGAACTTAAACGGTTAGAGCCCTTGGAACCCGCCCGTCAGTCCCAGGTACTGAATCAATCGCGCGTATCAGCTCGTGCCCGCCTTGGACCCTCAATAAACCTCGTGTTACCCCCAGCTCCCATCGGTGCCGTAGGTATTCCTCGTACTATTCCCCCACTGGCTCTATCCACCTCGGAATTCACCCCACTAAAGACTCTTCAGACTCCACCCTCCATTCATCAAGACACCCTCGGCCTGTCAAAGACCGAATTGGCGAGCGTCGTACCACTTAAGACAGAATCGGTGAACGCAGTGCTGAATATATGCCACAAATTCGACCCTGTAACCATCGACGTAACCAATCTCCCCTCCTGCATATGTCATACAACAAGACTTTGACCACAAGATAAAAACCGCTATATGCGTCAGCGCAAGCCCACCTTAAACTCATGGAGTCGCCTTAACAATCCCATTTGTGCTATCCTACACGCCATCGACATAACCCCCCAATTTCCGTGCCCCCAAGCTCAGCAAATTTCGTAACATAGACCCCAAAACTCACATTTTCGAATTTCAAAACTCACTAAGCCTTTACTCTACTGCCGACTAGCTGTTATGTTGAATTTTCCCAACTAGCCTCACTGAAAACCCACTTCGATGGTATCACAATCCCCGAAATGGCTCGATACGAAGCTTTAAGCAACTCATGCAGCTCTTCATCGCCCAGTTTGCCTTCAACAAAGATAGGGAAGTCAGAGTTGACGCATTATTAAATTTTAGAAAGTCCAGCACAAAGATCCTCGAAGCCTTCACAAAGCGATTCCTCGACGAGTTACGGAAAATAGAGAACCTCGACTGTGCAAATGCTATCTTTGTATATTCAAATGCTTTGCCTGATCATAGTCGAGTAAAAGAGCACCTCGTCCTCCACAAACCCCAAACACTCGAAGAGATGCTCTCGCTAGTCTACGGTTATATTGACCTCGAAAGACTCCAAGAATCTTGCAAACATACCCCACATTGAATACTACCCACTTCAACAAACAACGACAGCATTCGTATCTATTCCACTACCCTTTATCGCTCCTCTCTCACAGGAGACTAAGAGCCGCAAATGCCCTTATACGACAGTAGTGCTGAAGCTCGCAAGAAGCGATCAAAGCCTGTCTTGCCAACACTCACTATCTCCCTCAGTACCTCTTGCTGCACATCCAGCCAGACCCCATATGGCGCATCCCCATCCAATCAAAGTCAGACCTGGAGAGCCTTATTGCGCCAATCACAAATGCAACTGTTACCATACGAACAAATGCTTCACCCTCCAACGTTCTCTCGAACTCATCCTCCTAGCAGGACGTCTGCACCAGTACGTTACCGACCTTCCCAGTATCTCGATGGGTTTTACCTTAATCCCTCTCCACCCGTACTGTTGACCCAGCCGTGGTACATAACCACAGATCATATTTCTTCGAAGTCAACAATATAGACAGTGGTTGTTTGCTTAGCAAACGAAAGCACATCGGCGAATGTGTTATAAACTTTCTTACCAGGAAAAATTCCCTACCCTACTGCCAGAATGCAGCCATCACCTCATCTCGGGGGCATTTCTTTCATCAATTATGATACGCCACACGTCCGTTTCCCTCATTCCGATCCTCTGGTCATTATGATTAAGATTGAGATCATTGTTCTTCACATAATGCTCATCGACACAGAAAATACAGCTGATGTCCTATTTCTACCCACCATCAAAAAAATACATAAAAGTAAACTCATTACCCCAGCCAACGTCGAGTTTAAAGGATTCAACGGGACTACCGAAGTCGTCGTCGGTCGTATCAGCTTACCTGTCACCACAGGACCCCTCACCCTTCAATCCAGTTTCTTTGTCATCGATAAGAAATACAAATATCTCGGTAACCTCAGCCGGGACTGGCCCCATGCTATGCGAGCTATACCCTTGACCTATCACCTAACCCTTCGTTTTGCAACTCCCGAGGGTACGTGGAACCTCAATGAATCTCAACGTCTCGCCCACTCATGCGAGCACCCAGAAATTGACCAGACCATAAAACTTGTCAGACGCCCATAGAAATCACTGCACCTTTCTATCCCTTCGACTTCGACAGATGCCACCCCCCATATCGAACCTACCGTTTATATCGAACTCGATGGCTCTGGTCGAGGAACATTATTGGAACTTTTCTCAGCAAGGCCGAACTCCCCGAGCTTACAGATTTCCTTCGAGCAAACACGAACATCTTTACTTGGACATTTCAGGAGATGCCTGGTGTCGACCCCTGACTGGCATAGCATCACCTCGATTTCATTCCCAATTCCATGGCAGTCAAACAAAAAGAAGCGTACCCTGGAACCACGACTTCGGGAAGTGGTTAACCTCGAGGTAGACAAGCTTGTAGCCGCAGGCTTTATTAGAGAAGTCAAGTACGCTGACTGGATATCGAACATTGTGGCAGTTCCTAAGAAGAGCGGAAAGATCCAAATCTGTGTCGACTTCACCGACCTCAATAGACACACATAAAGGACAGTTTCCCACTGCCAACCATTTCAGCACTCCTCGATGCCACTACTGGACAGGAGCGCCTATCCATGATGGACGCAGCTTCGGGTTACAATCAGATAAACTTCCTTCATAACTAAACAAGGCCTTTATTGTTTTAATGTCATACCCTTTGGCTTTAAAAATGCGGGTGTCACTTACCAGCGCCTCGTCACAACTATGTTTAAACCCCTGCTTGGCAAGTCAGTCGAAGTCTATATCGACGACATGTTATGCAAGATTATACAAAAGCAGACCCACATTCACAACCTAACCGACATCTTCCCAATACTTCGCACCAATAAAATGAAACTCAACCCAAAGAAGTGCGAGTTTGGCGTCTCATCCGAAAAATTCTTGAGCCACCTTATCAGTAAATGTGGCATCAAAATCGACCCCACCCACATTCGAGCTCTCATTGACATACCCTCATCAACAACAAAGAGAGACGTCCAAAAGGTGGCTAGCAGGATAACCGCCCTTAACCATTTTATTTCCATGTCCACCGACAGATGTGCTTGGCTCATCTCCTACTTACGCAGTCAGGGCTCCCATAAAATAAGAAATAAAAATAACCCCGAGGTCAATTGGACCCCGAGTGTGAAGACGCCTTTCTCGAACTCAAAACTTATCTTGGCCGCCCACCCATCATCAGTACCCCATCGAAGGTGAAACACTCTCCTTATATCTCGCTGCCACAGAAACTTCAATTAGATCCGTACTCATTCCTCTCGATTCATTATCAAAATACCTGTGTATTTTATCAGCAAAGCTCTAACCCTGCCGAAACCCGTTATTTTAAACTTGAGCGATTGCTCCTAACACTGTCTATTCAGCCCGCAAGCTCAAACAATATTTTCAGGCCCACCCCATTCGTGTTATCAGGAGGTACCCTCTCCGGGAAGTACTTAGTAAAAAATAAAAATCTAGACAACTACAACAATGGTCTGTATACCATGGTGAGCACGACATAACCTTCGAGAAGCAAATATCTCATAAAGGCCAAGAAGTAGCTGATTTCCTCGCCGACTACCCGGTTAAAGATTGCGACTGGGAAGAACATGAAGATGATCTGCCGGATGAGCAACCTGAAGTTGTAGATCCATGGGAACCCCTTACTGGTTGACGTTATTCACTGATGGCTCCGCAGGACCCAATGGTTTAGGAATAGGTATTGTCTTGGTCACACTGACTAATGACCGAATAGAGAAATCAGTTAAACTTAGCTTTGAATGTTCTAATAATGAAGCAGAGTATGAAGCACTGATCCATGGTCTTGACCTCGCACTCGATAAAGGCATTCCAAAACTCATAGTCTTTACTGATTCCCAACTCATTCAAAGACATTACTCAGGAGAAAATCAAGCTAACGGTCGCATGGCTGACTGCGCTTTACTTGTGCGACAGCACATGGACCGATTTCCCAAAAAATCAACAATTACCCATTATCCTTGAGGAGAAAATAGACATGCCGATGCCCTCGCCTATATAGCTGCTATGTTGGGACAGACAAAATCTCGAACCCTTCACATCGAAGTACTCGAACGCCCAAGTATCAACCAGATGGAAATCAATGCCCTCAATATTGGGGGCGAGAGTATCGATTTAGATGATTGGCAAACACCATTCCTTCGTTACCTTACCAACACCATCCTTCCCGATGATCCTAAAGCCAGACGTTCACTGTTAGAAAACTACCACAGATACACTATCCATAACAATGAACTACATCACAAATCTCCAAATGGTATCCTCCTTCGATGTATATCCAATAACGAAGCCTCTCGAATCTTAGGTGACCTTCACGAAGGCACCTAAGGTACTCACATCGCTGGTTGATCTTTGGCCCTTCGTGCTATAACCCAAGGATTGTTTTGGGCCGATATGAGAAAGCAAGCTTCAGAATATGCGGTACATTATGACAAATGCTAGCGTCATGCTCATGAGATCCATTGCCCCTCTCGAGATCTTCATGTCAGCCAAGTTTCTTGGCCATTCAAAAGATGGGCCATCGATCTCATTGGTCTATTTCCAAAAGCTTTGGGTAGTGGAGAAAATATTCTCATTGCCACTGATTACTTCACCAAATGGGTCGAAGCTATTCCCTTATGCCAAACCAGGGAAGAGGAAGTCATCAAGTTTTTATGGGAAAACATCAGCACTCGCTTCGGCTGCCCCCAAATGATTCGGTGCGATAGTGGGCAGTAAAGTAATGAATTTCCTCAAAAAACACAACATTATTCTCTCACCCTCCACGCATTACTACCCCCAGGGAAACTGTCAAGTCGAAGAAATTAACAAAACTATTATTGATGGTCTGAAGAAGAGAGTCGATACAAAGAAAGGGCGATGGGTTCAAGAGTTACAACACATTTTCTGGGCCTATCGCACAGCACCAAGAAAGTCTACCGGATGCACCCCCTTCTTCCTAACATATGGAACAGAAGCAGTACTACCAACTCAGTTCAAAATAGCCACTTGAGATCCTAACCTCCCTGGTAAAGATAATGAGTTTGAACTCGCATGCAACATGTTGTGGATTGATGAAACCAAAGATCGAGCTATCGCCAACCTGGGCTGTTATCAGGCATCACTTCAGAAATCTTAGAACAAGCGAGTTCGACCACAAAGTTTCAATGTTGGAGAGTTAGTACTCCGACGAGTTAATCAGTTGACGAAGCCTGAGAATGCTGGTAAATTTGCCGAATCTTGGGAAGGACCCTACATTATCTATGATATTACAGACAAAGGATCTTACTACTTGATGACAGAAGACGAAGGGCCTCTACCGATCCCTTGGAACACAATGCAGTTAGTCTCTTATAAAAGACCTTACCTACAATCATGTACCATCGATGTAATCCAGGATAATCAATAAACGAGGTTTTTGTCACCAATACTTCGCCTCATGTTTCACTATGAATTTCTGGGTTTAACTCGAATACCATGACAACCATCGATCCAACTTGTACTCGAGGATGATCTCAACAATTCTCCAGTCTCCAAAATTCGAGCAAAATCGAGGGGCACAAATGGTCGAAAGACCGGACCCTCAGGGATGCATTGGAGGCAGTTTGATATTCCTTCGGTGTGGCTACGGCATTCGAAGTACAGTCCTTTTCTTGGTCTACCCTGGGTATCATGTCCACCCTCGCCCCGACTAATACTTGGGGGCGATCTTGAATTGCTCCAGTCTCCAAAATTCAAGCAAACTTGAGGGGTACGAATGGCCGAAAGACCGGACCCTCGGCGATGCATTGGAGGCGATTCAATATTCCTTCGTCCTGGCTCTAAAACCGACGAAGTACAGTCCTTTTCCTGGTCTACCCTGGGTATCATGTCCACCCACACCCTGACAGATACTTGGGGGGTCCTTGAATTACTCATGTTTCCAACAATCGAGCAAACTCGAGAGGCAAGGATGGTCGAAAGACCGGACCCTCGGGAATGCGTTGGAGGCGATTCGAATGCTTTGTTGTGGCTTAGGCCTTCGAAGTTCAGCACATTTTTGGGTTTCCCCATGGTATCACGTCCCCTCGCCCCAACTGATACTCGGGGGCGACCTTAAAATGTTTCGAGTTTTCAACATCGCTGTGGCTTCGACTTTTGATGTCCAAAAGAATACAATAAGCTTGATCCACATTACATTCACATTCTACATGGATCGACAATCCTACGGCTATGTAAACATCAAGGACATATCTTACATATTATCTACCAATGTCGTAGCCGCAGAGCAAGTCAATGATAAATCATCAACAGTTAAAAAAAAAGCAAAATCGGCAGAATAAACATGCAAATTCTAGCATTACAAGGTTAGCATAAGATAGCATGACTACTAAGGAACTACATCGGAAAGTTAGATTCAGCTGACTCTGAATGTATCACAGAAGACACACATCAACATATTCAGAATAAACTATAGAAGTTAAAAAAAAAATAGCAGCAGTATTGTTCAACATATTACAAATCACCACATGAACAACCCCAATTTAAAGTACCTCACACCGAAACGGTCTCACAATCTTGTTTTATAGACGCTCCACCATCAGCAACTTCGACAGCTTCATTCGAGACTCCGACAGCTCCACCACAAATAAAACCACTACTGGGTGCTCCAAGAAGAGTAGTATCTCTAGCACCTTATATACACCCAACTATCTCATGAACAATGGGCAACTCCACTCCCTTCAGCTGGACCTCATCACCTTCTACAAATTCTGGAGATACAGGGTACGGTTCACATGTATCAGGGTCGTGCCCCTTTTCATCTATGGAAGTCTTCAACCTCATAGTCACCTTGCATTCGCCATCGTACTGCCCCTGGAACCACACTCCCACTCCAGCCTCGACCGCTAAAGTTTGAGTCTCTCATCATAAGATGCGGTAAGAACCCCAAGGTCCTGCTTTAACCTCTTTACCTCCGACACCAGTGATGCTTTCGTCCCACGGGAAAGATCAAGATTTTCCCTTGCTTGCCGCAACTTCGCTTTTACCGACTTTATAACCTTGCTGCACGTTCGCACCCAAGCATCCGTCTGCTAAAATATTTAATCAGTCAGTGAACTTTGAAACTCAAATATTTCGATAGACATTTCAGAATATCATAATAAGGAGCAATATATAGTTACCTGAAGCATGTACCTCTTTACTTCCTTCAACGCCTCGTCGGGGTCATCCTCCCAGAGTTCGACCATCTAAGATTTCTTAGCGATAGCCTGCTCCTGCTGTTCTACCTCTGTCATTTCTTCATCCTCCTCTTGTGAATCGTCCTTCCCCAGTTCCCTACGCCTCTTGCGTTGGCCACCCTTCGATTGCAGTAATTTCGGAGCTTCGGGAGCAGCACGACTCTTCCCGTTCTCTACATGAGTCGATACTGGCCTTGGCCTCAAACTCAAAGCCTCGAGTACCGTTGCCACATGCTTCAACCCCTTGCGAGATCTTGGCACAAAATGATGGTTCCACGGTAGCTCCTCTCCTCCCATTTCCCTTGACCTCTTGGAAGAACCTTCACTTCATAATCTTTTTGCTAGCTTCGGCGTAGTGGGTACGCTTTGAAGCAGGGAATCAGCCTTCTTCCTCCTTTGCCTTTTGATTTTAAGACTGTCAAACACCAAATTTACCCAGTCTTCACTAGCCTTAAGAAGATTGTCAATGTAATTCACCAGATTATCCCAAGTCGAACTTCTCGGACCTACAACAGTAAAACAAAGCACCGTTATCACCAATTTCCGAAACACATCAACAACAAACCCTTCGACAACAAACTTACTTTCATTATATACCCTATGGTGCAGTTTATAAGGGTCATCCTCGTCTACATTTTCAAAGTTACCTCTCACTATCAACAAATCTTTATTTCACCCTCGACCCGTCGAGCACAGATCAAAAAACCAAGGTTTCTCCGGGTGACATAGGATGTGATAGGTCCCAGGGTTCTGAGTCGCCTTCCTCGAGTCCACTTAATCAAATTTCGGCCCTCACCAGCCATCTTTACATTCATCCCCTCTATCACCTTAATCATCTCATAAAAATTCCCGTTCATTTGCACTGGAGCCACCTCTCAAAAGTTCAAAACTTTTTTCACCAGCCTTCGGAGTGGTCACTCCATCCCCAATCGAATTTGGCCCCTATAAGCCATAATCCCGCTCCCAGGATTTGATTTAAAGGTCAATCCCGCCCCTACAACACTACAAAAAATATCCCCACCTTCGACAGTTCTAACTTAGCGGCAAACAGCTCCAACCTAACCATATCTTGCGCCGCAACGAGACCCCCAATGCCATCCGACTCAATCGAATCCCCGCTATCGCTACAATGCCCTTTATCTCCCACTCTCTCACCCGAGAGCCCTGATAACGGTCAAAATCTGGTGCTTAGTATGGGTAAAAATTAGAGTGTCATTCACTTTCGAACGGAACTAGAAATTAGTTTTGGTCTTGTGTTTTAGTAATCAAAGGTTGTAAAACCGGAAAAATCAATGATATGGTTTTAATCAAGAATAAAGGTCTAGGGGCTTCTGATTTCACGACCATTTACATGCAATATCAACATAGTATCGTATATTAAATTCTCCACTTAATTGAAATAACAAACTTTGACCTTTTATCGATGTAATCTCATGATTAATTATAACTCAAGTAGAATATATTGTATGAACTAAGTATGTACTAAAAACACATTCTATTAAAGTTATGCTAACTATGAAATGTTAATTAAGATCATACCTTAGAAAAATATAATATTAATACAATTTTACTATATCATTTGAGAATCACAAAACTCTTCTTATATGTCTACTTAAAGAGATCATAGGATGATAATGGATGTCTCCAACAATATAGTTTTTAGATTTGTGATAATATGCTCATATTGTATCAGAGAAAAATACATTCTACTACATGATATCATATGCTTATGGCGGATCCATCCTCACCCCTAGTGAGGACTTAGCCGACCATCATAACAACTATAAAAACTAAATGATATGAGAATGAAATGAACATAAACTAACAATAAAAAGGGGAATTTTATTGACTTATAAAATGAAATTCCCCAAATGCTTACAAGACTTGCACCAACTTACTCCAATAATGCTCTCTTGCACTCTAAAAGAAGGATTCTCTCAAAATTGGATGATCTTATGAGCTCACCACCTCTCTTTCTATAGATGAAGGAGAGGGTTCTTATATTTAATATTAGATTTATAACCAATGACATGAATGTACATAAATTTATAACCTCCAAGAGCTATCCTCCAAAATTATAACCTCCCCATGTGGGACCCTTGTGTTCGACAACTCTACATCCTTCTCTAACAGTTCATCCTTTGAGCTATACATCCCAGTATTTGCACATATTTGTTAAATGAGCTCCATGTGACCTGAAATATAAAAATTGGTTTAAGTCATGTTTAATAATAAAATTAAGAATAATAAATATTAAGTCATATGGGAATAGTGGTCATTTTATGTGTCCATCAAATACCCCCAAACATAAAGTTTGCTAGTCCTCGAGCAAAGAAAAGAATAAAAGCATAACTCTTTCATGGTTAAGACGATTGCATTTAGCGTATGTAACAAGTTGTTAAACCTATAGGTTACCCATATAGGACGAGTTTTGTCTCGTAAGGGTTTGCAGTGACTATACCCACAAAAGTCAATAAGGGCATTATAGTAGTTTAGATACTCATTAGGTCATTTCAACTAACTTATTGATATCTGATAATGGTAAAAATATTAAGAAGGTAAACCCCTTAAAATTTAACTCTTTCACATATATATAATCAGAGAACTTGGAGAATTATCCAAAACTAGAGATACTACCCAATACTTAAATGAGATTTCACATATTTTTCTAATATCCTCAAGTGTTGTGAAAATAGTTACTGCACGTACAACTTTATTTAGAGGCTCTTGAGTAAATATCCAATCATTTCGTATTTTGTGAAACAAATCCAACGATCAGTTTGACAAGTGTCAGAGTCAATTCGAATCTTGTTATTGATTTTTGGGGAATAACTATAACCCTTTTTATTTTGGTACTTGTTTCCTGAGTGAAGCCTCCATAATATGAGTCGTTGGTCGACAATCCCAGTCAGTTGGCTTAGGTTGCCAGGGTTTGGTACCCCTTCGTGGCCTAGGCTCTGGATTCTCACAAGTAAACTTTATTTCTTGCTCCTTTCACATAGTTTATGACTAGACTCAAGATTGGTGATAATTCTTCCTCTTTCAGTTCTAATCATGTGAGTATGCCCTGCATCGTGAAAGTTTTTAGAGCTATTTTGGCTTATAGAAATCCTTATTATATTACTTCAGGATCAAACTTATTCTTTAGGTAGTTATTTCCCTTGTAGTGGATCATTCCTACCTCAAATACTAGATTCCCTTTTATTGCTCAAAATTCTAGCAAAAGTAATAAATGTAATAATATCGTAAAGTGCATTTGTTTTGAGAAATATCAGTCAACATGAAATTTTCTCTAATTAAAGGGTAGTACATCTAGCTTAAGATAATGTTCCTAAATTTTCTAAGCATGTATTTGATGAAAATTTTAACTTCATGGTTTTTATGACCAAAATATTTAGACTATATCAAATACTTATAAGCTTACAGAAACTTACTAAAGAGTCTCATAAATTACCATAATGACCTATCTTTTCTTCAAAAAAGTAAAAAATGTGAACGATTTTTCCCCACCCCCAAACTAGAAAGAAGCATTGTCCCCAATATTTGAAAACATACCTAAAAAGAAGGGAAAAATAATTGGAACATAGTACCAGATATAACATGGGTTGCCTCCCAGATAGCGCTAAGTATATTGTCTTCAGCTAGACAAAATGAGGAACCCCCAAACTTAGTGAAAGTTGGGTGAAAAGGATATGAATGTCACTCCTCATAAACTGGGTCCAAAAGCTTCAAGTCTTCATTGGTGAAGCTAAAATGTTCATAATAAGGCTTAAGCCTTTGCCCATTCACTTTTTGTATTTTGCCAGTACTCGGTTCTTCAACCTCAACCGCCTTATGTGGATATACCTTGTTAACAATGAGAGGCCCGGTCCATCGTGATCGTAGTTTGCCAGGAAATAAATGCAACCTAGAAGAGTACAACAAAACTTTTTAGTTTGGTTCAAATGATTTTCGCAAAATATTTTTTTCGTGAAACACTTTCATGCGCTCCTTGTAACTCTTTGCCGAATGGTATGCACAATTCTGAAGTTCTTCTAACTCATTGAGTTGAAGCTTACGATGCAAACCGGCCTTCCCAATGTCAAAGTTCAAGGCCTTTATTGCCCAATATGCTCGGTGTTCTAATTCAACTGGAAGGTGACAAGCCTTTCCATAGACTAGCCGGTAAGGGGACATTCTAATAGGTGTCTTAAAAGCATTACGATAAGCCCAAAGAGCATCGTTTAGTTGAGTTGACCAATCTTTACAGTTTGGCCTTATCATTTTTTGAAAAATATTCTTGATTTCACGATTGGAAACCTCCACTTGCCCACTAGTCTGCGGATGGTACGGTGTAGCAACCTTGTGTGTTACTCCAAATTTTTTCATTATGTTCGCAAACATTCAACTGTTAAAATGTGACCCCCCATCACTAATTATTACCCTCGACGTACCAAAATGAGAACAAATATTCTCTTTAATTAATTCAATAACAACCGAACTATCATTGGTCCTGGTAGGAATAGTTTCAACCCACTTAGTCACATAGTCAACGGCTAAAAGGATGTACATGAACTCAAAAAATGGGGTGAAGGTACCGATAAAGTTTATGTCCCAAACATCAAATGGTTCAACGATCAATATTGGGTTTAGTGGCATCATTTTCCTACGGGACAAGGCTTCCATTCTCTGACATCTATCACAAGCCTTGCAAAATTTGTGAGCATTACGAAATAAGGTAGGCCAATAAAATCCACACTGTAAAATTTTTGCAGTGGTCTTTTTAGAGTTGAAATGACCACCATGAGCTTAGGTGTGACAAAATTCTATGACTTTGGTATGCTCAAAATCTGGGACACATCTCCTAATGATTTGATCGGAACAATATTTGAATAGGTACGGGTCATCCCAGAAGAAGTGTCGGGCCTCAGTAAGAAATGTATTCTTATCTGGCTTGGTCCAAAAACTAGGAAGGTGCCCTGTGGCAAGATAATTCTCTATGTCTGCAAACCATGGTAGAGAAGACATAGAGCGAATGGACATGAGTTGCTCATCAGGAAAGGACTCACGAATAGGTAATGACCTATCTAAAGAATTATTGTCTATTCGAGAAAGGTGGTCAGCTACCACATTCTCGGCACCTTTTTTATCCCGAATCTCAATATCAAACTCCTGAAGTAATAATATCCATCGGATTAAGCGTTGTTTGGTGTCCTTCTTGGAAAGAAGGTGTTTGATAGCAGCATGATCCGTATAGGCTATTACTTTAGAACCTATGAGATAAGAACAAAGTTTTTCTAGAGAAAAGACTATCGCTAGAAGTTCTTTCTCTGTGGTTATGTAATTAAGTTGCGCATCATTAAGAGTTTTACTGGCATAATAGATGGCACGCGGATGGTTATCAATGTGCTGTGCCAAAACTGCACCAATGGCATAGATAGATGCATCACACATCAACTCGAAAGGTTCGTTCCAATTTAGAGGCTGGATGATGGGTGATGATGTTAGACGTGTTCGGGGATTCTCAAAAGCTTTAAGATACAAATTATCGAATAAGAAGGTGGTGTCCTTGGCGAGGAGATTGCTGAGGGGTCGAACAATTTTTCTAAACTCAGGAACAAAACCCCGATAAAATCCTGTATGCCCCAAGAATGAACGAACATCCTTGACTATTCGTGGGGGTGGGAGACTAGATATGACATCAATCTTGGCTTTATCTACTTCGATACCCTTTGCTGATATGACATGTCCTAATACTATGCCTTTTCTCACCATGAAGTGACATTTTTCCCAATTTAGAACAAGATTTTTTTGTTGACACCTAGCAAGATTAATAGATAAGTGGTGGAGACATTGGTCAAAGGAATCTCTGAAGAGGGAGAATTCATGCATGAAATCCTCAAAGAAACGCTCAGTCATGTCAGAGAAAATACTCTACATACATCGCTGAAATATTGCTGGAGCATTGCATAACCCAAATGGCATGTGGCGATAGGCAAAGGTTCCAAAAGGACAAGTAAACGTGGTTTTCTCTTGGTCCTCTAGAGCGATGGGTATTTGATTGTACCTAGAATACCCATCAAGAAAATAATAGTATTCATGACCGGTGAGACGTTCAAGCATTTGATCCATGAATGGTAAGGGAAAATGATCTTTTTGAGTGATTAAATTGAGTTTTCTATAATCTATACACACTCGCCACCCTGTGGTCATGCGAGTAGGGACAAGATCATTGTGATCATTCTTCCCAACCGTGATTCTAGACTTTTTAGGAACAACATGAATTGGGCTTACCCATGGGCTGTCAGAAATAGGATAAATGATCCCAGCGTCAAGCAGTTTCAAAATTTCTTTTCTCACAACCTCAGCCATAGTCGGGTTAAGCCTTCGTTGTCCTTCTTTGGACTTCTTGGCATTATCCTCAAGTTTTATCTTGTGCATGCATACAGAAGGACTAATACCCTTAATATCTAAAATGTTCCATCCAAGAGCTTTTGTGTTTCCCTTTAATACACGCATTAATTTCTCTTCATTATCAGGTTCAAGGTCGGATGCTATGATAACAGGAAGAGTCTCATTAGGACCTAGATAGACATATTTGAGATTTTCAGGGAGAGGTTTAAGTTCTAACCTAACAGGCACTTCTTTCACTTCTGGAACAGGATCCTTGAATTTTAGCATTTTAACATTATCATTGTTATCCGCAATTAGAACAGAATCCAACAAGGCATTGACCTCATTGATAAGGTCATCAACATCTAAATTATCTCCAAAATATGCAAGATAAGCTTCTAACGGGTCCCTAGGATTGGAACTATGAAATGTACTATTTACAACAGTACCAAGCATGTTACACTCATCGGGTTCATTTTCAAACGGAGTATGAGTTGCATTGAAGATATTCAGATCAATGGTCTTATTCCCATAAGTTAACTTTATAGCTCCGCTACGGCAATTGATTAATGCATTAGCAGTGGACAAGAAAGGTCGGCCAAGGATCACAGGTATCTCACTATTTGGGTCTTCTACCGGGCTTGTGTCAAGGACAACAAAGTCGACTGGATAGAAAAAATTGTCAACCTGGACAAGTAAATCCATCGTAACTCCCCTAGGAATTCTAATGGATTGATCAGCTAGTTGCAAAGTTCTATGTGTCGGTTTTAGTCCTTCTAGACCTAGCTGCACATATATCGAATAAGGGATCAAGTTGACACTGGCACCTAAATCAAGAAAGGCTTTTCTGATGCGATTTGTCCCTATCTGACAAGAAAATTTTGCATTCCTGGATCTTTGAATTTCATGGGTGTTTTGTTCAAGATTATAGAGCTAACCTGAGCATCTAATTGAATAATATTTTCACTATCATAGACATTGAAAGATTTTTTGGAAACATTCATACGTTTCTTGAACGTGCAGAGGTCCTTGAGATGTTTTGCATTGGAAGAAATCTGTCGTAACGCATCGAGGAAAGGAATAGTGATCTTAAGATTCTTTAACATCTCCTTAACCTCTTCATCGGGAATGTTCTTCCTATTGACTAAAAACCGTTGGGGAAAAGGTGTTCCAGGAATTCTAGGCGGATCATTTTCAATAATCTTCTTACTTAGCGAGACCTGCCCAGTCTCTTCCTCAACAAAAGGAGTTTCTTTAGATATAGGTTTGCCTCCTTCTACAACTTTCTCAGTACTACGATTAGGACTTTCACGGGATTTGTCCTCAGGCATCCTAACTTTGTTGTCTACAGTCTTTCCATTTCTAAGTGTAATCACCGCATTCGCCTGATCGCGGTGTAAACTCTCGGTTTGATCCTTTGGATTGGGTTGGGTTTGACATGGAAACGTATCTTTGTCTCTAGTACTTAACCCAGATGCCAATTGAGCAATTATTGTTTCTATTCAACTCATCGATTGCTGATTCATTTGCATGAATTGTTCCATCAACTGGTTATTAGATTATAATAGGGCTTGGATGCCATCAGTCGAAGATGGTTTCCTATTCTGAGGAGGAACGTAAGGAGTATTTTGTTGAAAAGGTTGGTGATTTGGAGTAAAGGGCACACCACCTTGATTTTGATTTGAATTACTCCCTTGGTAATACGGTCTGCCAGAATAGTTATTCGAATTATTCCTCCCTGAAGAATTCCCTTGATGATGTGACCGGTTATAAGGAAAAGAAGAAGGTTTTTTATGAAACATATTTACCTGATCCTTCCTGGTTTCCTTAATTTCATAAATCAAAGGGAAATCCTGAGTATAATGTCCAACATTGTCACACGCAGCACAAGCTTGCATCTCAGCATGAAAAATTGATGTTTTAACAGACATTTTGTTTTTCCCTATTTCTAAGGACTATATCTTACGCAGGATGGTCGTCAGCGTAGCTTCCGGATTGGAGTTAGATCTAACTCCAAAGGCATTACCCCCCTTTTCTTGAATATCAGTTTCTCTCATGGTGCCCCAAGTTTGCAATTTTGTAGCCATCTCTTCTAAGAAGTCCAAACAAAAAGATTCTACAGTTCTCTTGGTTTCAGCCCTCTACATCATCCTTATCAGTAAATTTCCCTAGACAAAAGGATTTTATAGTTCTCTTGGTTTCAGCATCTAATTCATCATAAAGATTTCTAGTTAGGACCCAGGAGTCGATACCATGATGAGGGCACTGCAGGATCAGTCCCTTATATCTCTCAAGATAATCCTTTAAGTTTTCTCCATGAAGTTGGGTAATCCTAAGAATGGCCCTACGAAGGGTCTCAGTTTTCTCAAGAGAGAAAAACTTCTTGTAAAAAGCTTCACTAAGCATCTTAAAACTCGTGATTAATTTTGGTCGTAGAGTTTGAAGCCAGCTCTTAGCTTTTCCTAGTAAAGAAAAGGGAAACAACACGAGTTTCATGGCCTCCATTAAGTCATTAAAATCCCTAACATGAGCATATAGGTCCTCATCTTCTTCTCCTGAGAAATTTGGCAATGAATTGATGAGCGCATTTCTAAGTTCAAATTGCCCAGTTATAGGAGGTAAAACAATGCACGAGGCATGATTTGTCCTTTTTGGGAACATGTGATCCTTAAGAGGAATTCGCATGGGTCCCTGACCATTCTCATTATCATTGGCATCTCCCATCTCAAGTTATTTGGGTGGAATACTAAATAGAGTGAATGATGAAATTGGACTAGGATTAAGTCTCAATGGAGAGATAGGGAAATCAAAATTTTCTAGCTCACCCTCAACAGGGAAGAGTTCCCTACGAATAGGATTGTACGGCCTCTCGTATCAATAGAGATTGGAATCCCCAGTTGGGTTGACTCGCCTACCTCAAAGTGGATCGGAATATCTATCAAATCAGATTCTCTAAGCCTCTCAAGGCAACTTTTAGTCCCTCAAAACCATTCTTTCATACACTAATAGATGTGCGCACTATGATGATCACACAACAATGAGGTGCACAAAAAATAAATACAATAACCTTTTCAGATGGGCCATAATTAAGGTCAAGTTTTGAACCCCGTCTTAGGATTTGGTTGCTCCTATTCCTGACAATGGATCGGTTCGCACGTTGAGTTGTGTATACTCACTTTAGCAATAACTCATGTGCAGTTCTAGTCACCTAGAGGTACCTGTGCTAGAAGGTGGGGCAAACCGCTTAGAATTACTTTTCCACACTAGCTATGCCAGGGAACGTACTTCTTCCAGACAAACGTAGCCACTATCAGGGGTCTTAATGAGCACGTTCCTAATGCTCTCGGTCCGAGCTCTATAAGCCTTTTTGTCTATCTATGAATTTTATGGCTTAATCTTGGTTTCTTTTAAAGTAAATGTCCTGTTCTGTAAAATGTTAAACCGGGTCGTAACCTCCCGGGGTCCTAGTATGCTGTGCCACACACGGGTGATGAAATCCCGCTTCTTGCTTGTCTTTTATCTAAAGTTTAGAATTTAAAAGTGCACAAACATCAGGCACATGAACAAAAATTGACCGCTTCGCAGGAGGGTACAGTGGAAGAAAGTACCTGCGGGGCGGCCTTTTTAGAGGCCCGTTGTTTACCCCGGTGAAACCGTTGAGATGGCACACCCGGGCTCTCTGGCTCAAGTAGGCATTGTAGAGAGGTCCTCCCCGGATGTGGGTTCCAATATTGCCGCTGCAGAGAAAAAGTACAATTTTATCCTCGCTTTAATTATGCACTCTTCGCTCAAGAGTACAATATCTTGCCTCGCTACAAGTCACTCAAAGAGAGGAAGAAAAGATAACCCTATCTAGATTTTGGTTGGTCCTTAGCTTCCTTTGGTAGTCACTGTAAAACAAAGAAAGTTGTCACCGCTAAACAAAGAAAAATTCCTCAAAGTACAAAAGTAAAATAAAAATGTAATAAACAAAATTTATGTTTTTCTAAAAAGTGAAGCCGAAAAACAAATTAAACACAATAAAAACTTTTTTTAATTACCGCTCGTCCCCGAAAACGGTGTCATTTTGATAGCGGTCAAAATCCAGTGTTTAGCATGGGTAAAAATTTATGTGTCGTTCACTTTTGAACGGAACAAGAAATTAGTTTTGGTCTTGTGTTTTAGTAATCTAAGGTTGTAAAACTGTAAAAATCAATGATATGGTTTTAATCAAGAATAAATGTCTAGGGGCTTCGGATTTCACTACCATTTACATATAATATCAGCATAGTATCGTATATTAAATTCTCCACTTAATTGAAATATAAAACTTCGACCTTTTTTCAATGTAATCCCATGATTAATTATAACTCAAGTAGAATATATTGTATGAACTAAGTATGTACTAAAAACACATTCCATGAAAGCTATGCTAACTATAAAATGTTAATTAGGATCATATCTTAAAAAAATACAATATTAATACAATTATATTATATCATTTGAGAATCACAAAACTCTTCTTATATCCCTACTTACAGAGATCATAGGACGATAATGGATGTCTCCAGCAATATAGTTTTGGGATTTGTGATAATATGCTCATAATGTGTTGGAGAAAAATGCATTCTACTGCATGATATCATACGCTTATGGTGGATCCATCCTCACCCCTAGTGAGGACTTAGCCGGCCATTATAGCAACTATAAAACCTAAATGATATGAGAATAAAATGAACATAAACTAACAACATAAAGAGGAATTTTATTGACTTACAAAATGAAATGCTCCAAATGCTTTCAAGACATGCACCAACTTACTCCAATAATGCTCCCTTGCACTCTACAAGAATGATTCTCCCAAAATTGGATGATCTTATGAGCTCACCACCTCTCCTTTTATAGATGAAGGAGAGGGTTCTTACATTTAATATTAGATATATAACCTATGCCATGAATGTACATAAATTTGTAACCTCCAAGAGTTATCCTCCAAAATTGTAACCTCCCCATGTGGAACCCTTGTATTTGACAACTCTACATCCTTCTCCAGCAGTTCATCCTTTGAGCTATACATCCCAGTATTTGCACATATTTGGTAAATGAGCTCCATGTGACCTGAAATATAAAAATTGGTTTTATAAGTTATGTTTAATAATAAAATTAAGAATAAAAAACATTAAGTCATAGGGAATAGTGGTCATTTTATGTGTCCATCATGCCCTACATCATCCCTCTCCCCCTATACTTTTTCCTCCTCCTCACTATCCTCAGTTACTATCGTCCTTCGATGCCTCTAAACCATAACCTCCTAAGCAGGCAGTACCATTGATAATAGGGCCTCGGTTACTACATCTGAAACTTCTACATTACTGCGATCACCCATTGGGGCTCAACCAGAAATACTAGCTTCAATTTCTTCGATCTCTTCATCCATCAATGCCCGCCTCGAAGCCGGACGGTTATCCATTTTTAGCCTATAGAAGAAGAGGCACGCAATTAGATCGACAAACTCGACAAATTCCGTGTCCATCCTATCTACCCCTT
This sequence comes from Kingdonia uniflora, assembly GCA_014058105.1. Lineage (NCBI taxonomy): Eukaryota > Viridiplantae > Streptophyta > Magnoliopsida > Ranunculales > Circaeasteraceae > Kingdonia > Kingdonia uniflora. The sequence goes on from JACGCM010001725.1 coordinate 192,386, forward strand.
CTAAAACAAACCACAGACTGGGTCATAACCCGGACTTTTCCCCACTCCGACATCTCGAGTGCCATTTCTAAACCGCAAACACAGATTGTTCCACCTCTACTATCTAAACCAAAAAACAAAAAAAACAAAAAAGCAGAACAGAGTTTACAGAGATCAAATGCCATACCTAAAATTAGCAGAACTACTCCCAAAAAAGAGAGATCACAGCCTCAGATGCCCTAACAGCTTCCACATTCGCAATGGCGCTTCTCCTTCTCCTTCTCACACTCTATGGTTTTCACAAGCAAACTAGCACAATAATTACTCATCTCTCACTTATATATATTTCGAAAACCCGAAAACACCTCGATTTATTAACCGCTATCATTTCCACGACCCCATCTCCCCGGCTTTTCGGCTAACAGTGTGCTTTAACAAACGTACCCTTCTCATTTCCCACGTGGGAACAACCCGTTTACCAAAAATTACATGAACTGCCGAAGCTTCTCGAACCATATTCACCCAGATCGAAACTAAACAGTCAGAATCAAATAGTCACATCGCCACATTTTTCATCAAACGAGTAAAACATAATCATTTCTTCTCGGCACACTGCCCTAAGCGCACGTACCACTCTCACAGACCAGCCGTCTGGATTGTCAAATCGGCCAGTCAAATTAAACTTCACCTTCGATATACCATCAAACTTCACCTTCGATACACCATCAAATTTTACCTTCAATACACCATCAAAATTCACCTTCGATACACTATCAAACTTTACTAACAAACCCCCCATTCGGCCAGTCAAAACTTCGTGCCTTCAGACAATTTTTAGTTTCGACAAAAAAAAAAATTTATCCTAACAAGTTCAGCTTTATATTCCAAGCATTCAATCAATACAGTTACACTACCGACCTCGTACCAAACAGTATTATATTTGGAATTCAGATTCTACTACTATATCCTGCAGTTCACAACAATTTCTATTGGTACTATCATCAAAAGAACTTTTCATTCCAACAACGAGGATAATACTACAAAAGTCATGCAAAAAAAATTAGAAAGAAGAGAGAAATAGAACATATGAACGCAGTAACGCAGTAACGCAGTAACGTGAGAAACTACAAAAGGGAACCCTATCAAATTACCAGGTTGCTCCTCTGTAATAGTAGCCGCCGTAGTTTCATCCTCCTGATCCACTATATCCTCCGCAAAGCCTTTGAGAAGCGACAACCGATGGCTGGGTACCGGCCCCATCATTTGCACTATTCCCTACCAGTATGCGAAGGGCATATCATAGAGAGGTGCTCCAGGTTCTGCCTAAAAAAGATCTAACATTTCAGTGTTAATATCCTCCTCTATCCAAAACCTTTGTTGAAGACCTAGCAGGGCCTCTTGAATCATCCTCTCCCTCACGGCCGCTTGATCTTCAGCAATCGGTACGTTCTCAGCCATATTGATAAAAATGAAGTACTAAGTTAAAAGAGAAGAATGTTACAATATAGATAAAGAAATCTCTTTCTCCTTACCCCTTTTTATACATCTAAACTCACCAAAACTTTCCCTCTTCCCTAACCGTATTAATGGTAACCTACAATTCCCAGCAACGAAAAGTTAACATGTAACCTTTCCAACTTCCAAGACGTAACTGATTCATCTGTACCTGCATTCAAACCTCCTCCCTAACGATTCCTAGTCGAACATATCTCCAACATCGGACATTTAACCATCGTAAGACTCGATCTTCTCAATAGCCCATCATCAACCTTCGATCATAATGTTCTTCGAGCATATCTTTGTACCTCGCGCCTAGAAGAGTAGTAGTTTGCATTCGTCTACATTATCTAACCAAATAATAGGAATATAGACATGAGCAAAATATTTTATCCATTTCAATTATCGAATACAGGAAAAAAAATTACATTTTTTCCCTTACCACCAAAAACTCAAAACAACTTCCTACCACAAAACAAAACAGAAACTACACAAAATAATACCACAACATTCACAACATCAACCCAGCGCCCTACTTTCGGAAGAACCAGTTCCGTTCGCTGCATGCTCCACCTCGATGATCTCCTCTACACAAACAAGGCTCTCAGCTAATGCCATCAAGGAAAGATAACATCTTTGCTCGGTTGTAAAGTACGACCTCAATTGCTCCCAGAGATAGGCATACGGTTCACCATTGATGAACTCTTCAGGCCTCGCATCGACAAGATCCAGCATGTCCCAATTCAGATCATGATTTGCAAAAAACCTCATGTGTAGCTCTGCCATTTTTTTCCCCAGACAACGATCACGAGCAAACCCCATCCTCTTCTAATAATGGGTATTTGTTGGGCTATCCATTCAGATATTCAGAATGAAGAAAAGAACAAATGTTGAAGATAGAAGAAGATACAGAATCCCCGTACAAGAACTAATTTTTATTTGCCTTCACCCCATTTATTACCTTTTACCCACCTAGACCTCTTAATTACCCCCCCCCCTTTATTATTTGCACAGAAAGCAACGGTCAAATAATAATAGGTTCTAAGACAACAGTTTTCTCAGCAAACGCCCCTTCACCTGGCATCGAGATCCTTGCTGAGAGGGGGAGAATGTGGCAGCCTACTCGCAGCCTTCAACCTCCTCACTCGAAGTCCACTTCGTATCCTACTCGAACATATCAAAGACTATTTCAACTCATAATCAAGCCCCTCAAGAAACTCTTTTAGTCGAAGCCTCGACAATAGATCAACCTTCGAGAATGGATCAATACATAATAGCAGATAAACCTTCGAGAGCGGATCAACACATAATAGCAGATACTCTTTGACTGAACGTTCGAATAGCAGAAGTGTGATGAGACTAGCAGTCAGCTCAAACAAATTGGAGGGCGCATTAATTGGTCTCTCAACTACAGTGACAGGGATGTCCGTAATAAATACCGCCGCCAGAAAACCCGGACAATAATCATGATGCCTAGGCCACTCTTGGTTACTCAGCCTCTTATGTCTCTTTAAATAAGAGATAGGGGAAACCAAGCGGAGGTTAGAAAAATCTATACCAAACCTTATGCTTTTTACCTTCGACCACTTGAAAAACTATATTCGATCTATATTATTACTCATCAGTAATAGAATCACAGTTCAAAAATCCTCATCAGAGGTCGTAGAGAGTCACATTCGGGCCTCTATACAAGTATTTGTACCTAATTAATCTCTTTTTAGGCCATATAATTGTACATCTTTGATGAGAGGTTAACCTCTGTGTTGTAAGAGCCATCTTCGCTTCTCAACGAATATGAGTCCGCTGCAATTGTCTGATCGAATCATATGAGTGCATCCGAAGTATGTAATGATGTTTTCCCATATAAATTTGATGACTTCTTCTTCACGGGTTTGACATAGAGGTACGGCTTCGATCTATTTTGTAAAATAATCTGCTACAATAAGAATGTTCTTTCGGCTGTCCGAAGCATTGGGAAAAGGACCAATGAGATCGATGGCCCATCTTTTGAATGGCTAGAAGACTTGACTAAAATGGAGGTCTTGTGAAGGGTTGTGGATGTCATGGGCTTGATGTTGGCATTTGTCACAGTGTTTGGCATACTCTTCGACTTATTTTTTCATGTTGGGCCAGAATAAACCTTGGGAGACGGCTCGAAGGGCCATAGATCGATCGGCACTATGCACACCGCAGGTACCTTCATGGAATTCGGCTAGAATTTTAGAGGCTTTGGTTTGAGGGATGCATCAAAGGAGGATACCATTTGGGAATTTACAATGTAACTCGTGTTTGTGGATGGATTATCTGCGACAGTTCTCTAATAATGATCGGTTAACTTTGGGATCATCTGGGAGGGTAGCATTGTTGAAGTAATAGTGGAATAGAATTCCCCAGTCGTCTAGATCAGGACTCTCCCCCTGTATTGATGACATTGACTTCCATCTCATCGATACTTGGGCGTTTGAGTACTTCGATATGGAGGGTTCGGGATTGTGATTCTCCTAATATTGATGTTATGTATGCGAGGGGATCTGCGTGTCAGTTTTCTCCTCGAGGGTAATGAGTGATAGTAGATTTTTTAGGAAAATGGTCCATACACTGTCGAACGAAAATAGTATATCCAGCCATGCGACTGTTAGCTTGATTTTCACCGGTATAATGTCTCTGAACAAGTTGGGAATCAATGAAAACTGCAAGTTTGGGAATGGCAAGTTTGAGTGCGAGGTTGAGGCCATGTATCAGAGCTTCAAACTTAACTTTGTTATTGGAACATTCGAAGTTTAGCTTAACTGCCTTCTCTATTCGATCATTCGTAGGTGTAACCAGGACTATACCAATCCCTGAACCGTTAGGCCTAGCGGATCAATCTATAAATAAACGCCATCCTGTGGAAGGGTTCCATGGATCTATTACTTTGGGTGTGTCTTCTGTCAGGTTATCTTCATATTCCTCCCAATTGATATCTTCGACTGGGAAGTCAGCAAGGAAATCTGCTACGACTTGGCCTCTTTGGAATATCTACATCTCGAATGTGATGTCATGTTCACCGAGGTAAACAAACCACTATTGTACTCTTTTGCATTTCTTATTTTTGTTGAGTACCTCTCGAAGGGGATAGCTTGTTATAACACAGATAGGGTAGGCCTGAAAATAAGGTTTTAGTTTATCGGTGGAATAGACGTGGGTGAGGGGCAAACGCTCAAGTTTTGTGTATCGAGTTTCTGTAGGTGTTAGAGTTTTGTTGATGAAATATACAGGTTTTTTTATGTTTGATTCGAGTCGAATAAGAACTGAACTGATGGAGGTTTCTGTAACAGCGAGATATAAAGATAGTGCTTCGCCTTTGGTAGGGGTGCTGATAATGGGAGGTCGACCAAGGTAAGTTTTGAGATCGAGGAAGGCCTATTTACAGTCAGGTGTCCAGTTAATCTAAGGCTAGTTTATCTTTTTTGCTTTATGGATCCTTTGGTCCCGTAAGAGAGAAATGAGCCAAGCACAACGGTCAGAGGGTTTAGAAATTAAACGGTTGAGGGCCACTATCTTGCCAGCCACTTTTTGGGCTTCTTTTCTGGTTCAGGATGAAGGCTTGTCAATGAGGGCTTAAATATGGGTTGGGTCGATCTAGATACCTCGTTTACAGATAAGATGGCTTAAAAATTTCCAGACGAAGTACCAAATTAATATTTGTCTGGGTTGAGTTTCATGTTGTATGTTTGATGTATTGAAAAGACTTCGGTTAGGCCCTGGATGTGGGTCTATTTTTGGAGGCTCTTGCACAACATGTCATCGATGTAAACTTTGATCGACTTGCCATGGAAGGGCTTAAACATGGTTGTGACAAGGAGTTGATAGGTGGCACCCGCATTTTTATGGCCAAAGGGCATGACATTAAAATTGCAAAGGCCTTGTTCAATGATAAAGAAAGTTTTAAGTTGATCTTCGGGAAGGAGGGGTACCTGATTGAAAGTCGAGGCCATGCCCATCATAGTTAGACGCTCATGTTCAGCAGTGGTATCAAGGTGTCCTGAGATGATCAGAAGGGGGAAGCTGTCTTTCGGTATGTGCTTGTTGGGGTCTGTGAAGTCGATGTAAATTCTGATCTTACCATTCTTTTTGGGAACTACAACAATGTTTGATATCCAGTCAGTATACTTGACTTCTCTGATGAAACCCACGGCTATGTGCTGGTCTACTTCGAGGTTTACTGCTTCTTGAAGTTGTGGTGCCAAGGTACGGTTCTTCTGTTTTACTACTGTGGAATTGGGGATAAGATTGAGGTGGTGGCATGCCAAACTGGGGTCGACACCGGGAATCTCCAGGAACGTCCATGCATAGACGTCTTTGTTTGTTTGAAAGAAATCTTTGAGTTCGAGGTGCTCAGCCTCGTTTAAAAAGGTTCCAATGAATGTACCTCAACCAGGACCGTCGAGTTCGTTATCGAGAGTAGGGTTGATGGGTGAGGTGGTATCTGTCGAAGGAATGGGGATAGAGAGAGATAGTGATTGCTATAAGATTTTTATGAGCCTCTGGGTCTGATCGATCCCCGGATGCTCGCATGAACGGACGAGGCGTTGAAAGCCTTTTAAATTACAAGTACCCAAGGGGGTGGTGAAACGAAGGGTCTGATGATAAGTCGATGGTATGGCACGCATGACATGGAGCAATTCACGCCTGAGGATATCAAGGTATTCAGACTTCTGGTCGACATCATGAAAACTAGTTTGAAGTGTGACTGGGCCGGTAGTCATGGGTAGACAGATTTGACCAACAACAACTTCTGTGGCCCCATTAAAACGTTTGAGTTTGACATTGGTAGCAGGGATGTGGTCAGTTCTCTTCATGGCTTGGACAGTTTGGAGGAAAAGTACATCGGCTGCACTTCCTGTATCGATGTGCATGGTGTGGAGGACGAGGTGCTCGATCTTAATCATGATGACTAATGGGTCAGAATGGGGAAAACGAGCATGTGATGTGTCGTAATCGATAGAAGAAATGCCTTTGGTTCGAGGGGGGAGGCTTGATTCTGGCAGGAGGGTTGGCTACTTTTCCTAGTAGGTGAGTTTGTAGCATTCTTCGACAAGCTTGCATTTACTCTTGGAACGGCCGCTTTCGATAATGTTGACTTTGATGAAATTTAACCCGCAGATGTGGACCTCAGCCGGGTCGACAGCAGAAGTGGGTTGAGGTTTAAGGTTTGATCCGTCAAGATAACTGAGAACGTTGGTAAAATACTGATGTAGACGACCTGTTTTGAGGATGATTTTGAGGGAATGCTGAAAGGTAAAGCATTTGTTGGTGGGTTGACAGTTACACTTGTGGTTGGCGCAGTAAGGCTCGCCTGGTTTGACCTCAATGGGGAAAGGGATACGCCATATGGGATCTTCATGTATCTATGGTAGAAGGGTATTGATGGGGGCTGTAAGTCTAGGTAAGACCGGCTTTGCCCGTTTCTTACGAGTTTCGGCATTGTTGTCGCTATGAGGGCGTTTGCGGCTCTCAGTCTCCTGTGAAACGAGAGCGATCAGAGGGGAGGGAGTAAAAGGTGGGCCTTATCGAGGCTTATTGATTGTAATAGTTGAAGGTTACCCCTGTTTATGCGACTCGTGGAGGCACTCAAGGTTGATATAGCCATTAACTTTTGAAAGCATCTCCCCGAGGATTTTAGGTTTATAGAGGAGCAGGTACTCTTTGACACGGCCGTGGTCTGGCAAAGCATTTTTGTACGCGAGTACAACATTCGCGCAGTCAAGATTTTTGACTCTTCGCGACTCGTCGAGGAACCTCTTTGTGAAGGCTTTAAGTGCTACACTACTCGATTTTTTTAAGTTTAAGAGGGCATCGACTCAGACCTCCTTCTCATTGTTGAAGGTGAACTGTGCAATAAAATGATGGGATAGTTGCTCAAAGCATTAAATAGAGCCACTGGGATGGTTATTGTACCATCGTAGGGGGCTATCTGTATGACTTGTGGAAAAAAGCGGCGCAGCAGGTAGTCGGATGTGGAGTAGAGGCTGAGAGTATTTTGGAATTCAAGGATATGGGACTGAAGGTTGGTGCTATGGTATTTGCTGAGTTTGGGAGCACAGAAATTTGGGGGCACCTCGATGGTGAAGAGCTTAGGGATAAGGGGGTTATTCAGTGAACTTCATGAGTTGGGAGTTGGAATAGCGCTGAAGCGAATAACTGGCTGGATTTTATAGTCAAAGTTCTGCTGTGCACAATAGGAAGGATGAGGGGGTGATCGAAGGGCTCGTGGGTGATAAGGCCTAGTGTGTGGCATCTTTTCAGCGCGGCTCTCCCCGAGACGTTCTCGGGCATGATGACATTTAGGGTGTCTGGAGGAGCGAAGGGTGGAATCAGAGGAGTCATCTGTGGGTGGATGTCAAGGTGGATGGTGGCAGTAGGGAGAATAGTAGAGGCAGCGCTTTCGGTGTGCCAGAGGTGATGGGATATGTAGTAAGGGTCCCAATCTCTCTCTAACGGAGATACGAGATGGGGCTAGTGCTTGGGATGGTAGGGGATCATCAAGACGCTAGAAACACTGTAGCTCTCGGACTGTGTTGCGCAGCTCATCAATTGTGCTGTTCTTTCTTTCGGCATTGTCCAGACGGCGGTGCCGTTCAGCTTCAAATTCTTGCCAGTGTTTTTCATGTTCCTAGTGGAGTTGTGCATGGTGTCACTCTTCGGCTTGAGCAAACTGTTAGGAAAGTAGGGCGAGTTGGGCAGCCACTCTGTCGGCGGAGTTGCTGGTATGAGTAGAACTGGAACGGAGGGTGGGGGTCATTGAAAATAATTTGCGAGAGTTGGAAAAGAGAAACAACGAACGTGGGAGATTGGTAGGGTGGGAAGCACAAATGGTGCCAAATATAGGGGCCTAACTTCGCTATGAGGGGAAGTCAGCTCTTACACCACGGGGCTTTTATCTTTAATCAAAGGGGTACAAGTATAAAATCTATAGCATAAATAATCTACTGACAATATACTTGTGTAGAGGCTTAGAATGTGATACTCCACGACCTCTGATGAAGATTTTTAAAAGTGTTTATATTTCTACCGAGTAATCAAAGGTTCAAGTACTGGGTTTATACAAGATGGTCGAAGGTAAACTGTAAGGGCTTATGGGGGAAATTTTGTAACCTCTCCTTGGTTCCCCATCTCTCCTATTTATAGAATCATAGGAAGGTCTGTGTCACCAAGGTTAGATCATATTACAAGTATACCATCATGAAATCAAACGGGTATCTCGGAGTTGGTATTGATGCCTAAAATGTCGGGTCTGTCTCTATACTCTGGTACTGTAGTGGTTGTTGAATCTATCACTGTAGCCGGTTGTCTGTCTTATCATATTTTGACCATGTACAGATATGGTGGATGTGATTTTGATGTTGATGTGGAGTTCGTCTTCGAGGATTTTTTTAGAATCAAAGCTTCGTCTTCTGATAATCTTTGGTAGGCTTGTTCATAGATTGAGTGGCTTCAAGATGTTTGAGTAGGCATCGAGGTAGCCTTCGAGTGCTTGACTGGGTTAGAAGGCTGCGAGTAGGCTCCTAAATTTTGGACTTACATCCTCAGCATCGATAATTAAAGGAAGTCGGCGTGTGCATAATCAAACCCCACCGCCACTGGCAAGATGACCTATTAGAGGCTAATTGGGACCTAAAGAGCAGGGAGACTTTGATCCACAAGTTGCAGCCATACCGATTCCTTCACCACAATTCATTTCCTTGGATGACCTAAATAATAGGATCCTTGCCAAAAACTCTGACATCCCAGGTCGAAGGTCTGATCTTGATAGAATCGAAACAAATCCCATCTCATCTCATCACGAAGTTATGCCCATTCCAAATAATTTCCATATGCCAAAATTTATTCAGTATACAGGCCTCACTGACCCTCTCACCCACGTCCGACACTTTAAAGCCACAGCTAGATTGTACTCTAAACTTGACCACATGCTGTGCAGATTATTCAACATGAGCTTCATAGAGGAACTGCTCATATGGTTCCATACTATCCCCGAAGGCTCCATCACAATATTTAGCCAGTTGTAGCGCCTCTTCAGGTCAAATTATGCTCATGTTAAGGAGCGAGAGATAACTGTAGATTCTTTTCTCTTCTTCGAGAAGGGTGTAAAAGAAATGTCATCAAGTTTTCACAAGAAATTTTTACAGGAAACACAATAAATTGGGAACTCAGATCCCAAGATTATCGTGCCAGCATTCACCTCAGCTCTGCATATTGACTCTAATGATTGGGAAGAGCTTACCTTATACAGGCCCAGAGCAGTGACAAAGATGACTGATGTTGTTAATAACTACATCGAATTAAAATGATCAAAGAAGGAAAAGATGGAAAACTCCTCTGTCATCCATTATCGCGAAAAGTTTTCATCTCCACCCCAATAATCAACCAATACCGAAGCATCCAAGTAACGCGGAAGAAACACCGACAATGCTAGAAGAAGAGATTGAAGGCCAGACAAGCCCATCCCAGTTCTACCTCCAATGGCAAAAACTCTCTCCGCTATCTTACCAACGATAATGGAAAATAAGCTTTATCAGGCAGTACAAGCAATTCCTAATATCCCCAACAAGCCTTTGTATTAGTATCACAACGTGCATAGTCACGAAACTGACAACTGCTATTCTCTTATTCAAATTTTTTATTGCATTCTATTAGCTGGAAGACTTCATAATTATGTAGTCAATATTCAAAAGTTCTACGAAGAAGAAACTAAAAACAAAGACGTTGATCAAGAGCAAGGCCAAGGGAAAGCTCGCTTTCTTTACATGATCGAGATTGAAAAAGTAATGAAAAGAAAATAAGACGATCGAATTATATCTTGTTGCAAAATGCATCCTTAGACAAGTCAATAAAACTACTCCATAGCTTCAGCAAATCAAAGCGTCCGTACCATATCTCTTTCGAGGACTGTGATACTAGCCATGTCATGTACCCTCATGATGACCCTCTGGTTATTATGTTCAAAGTAGAACAGGACTGCCTACACATGCTTCTCGTCGATACAGGAAGCCTAATAGATATTATGCTCAGAAGGGCAATTAACATTTTTGGACTCAAAGACTCAGTGAAAGCTTTGACAACCACCATTGCAGGCTTTAACAGTTCTAAAAAATCAACCACGGGAGAAATCACCCTGTCAGTTTAAGCGGAATTGGAAACTACTTTCATTAAATTTGTGGTCATCGATGTTGTGTCCAAATATTTAGGAATTTTAGGGTGGAGTTGGCAATATTTGATCAAGGCAGTACCTTTGACATATCATCTGGCATTAAGATTTCCAACAGATCACGGAGTCTATGAAATTAAAGGAAGCCAAGCGGTTGTACGAATGTGCAAGAATACCACAACCAACTCTCATACAGCTAAACTTCTAAAGGCATAGCAACTACAACAGGAAGCACCCCACACATTCGATCAGTATGATACTGAAATAGTATATTCCGTTGAACTCGATAGGCCAGGACGTAATACCTTCATCAGCTCCAGGCTGTCATCCGGCAAAAAATAATCCAAGATTAATCTCCTGAAGAAAAATATCAAAATCTTTGCATGGTCCTTCCAAGAGATGCCCGACATCGATCCCTCGGTCACCTGCCACAAGCTCAACCTCATTCCAGATAGCAAAGCAGTTGCATAGAAGCATCAAAATCTGTCTCCCTACCTTCGCAAAACCATAAATGAAGAAATTGATAAACTACTTCATGTAGGATATATTCGAGAAGCAAAATATCCAAAATGGGTGTCTAACATAGTGGCAGTACAAAAGAAGAATGAGAAAATTAGAGTTTGCGTCGATTTTACAAAACCCATCAAGTTTATACCCAAAGATAACTTTCCTCTGCCCCTGATCCAATAACTTATCAATTCTGTAGTAGGGCACGAACTTCTTTTAATGATGGATATAGCCTCGGGTAACAATCAGGTTCCTCCTACCGAAGATGATTAGGAAAAAACAACTTTTATCATAAAAAGAGGTCGTTAATGTTACACAGTGATGCCTTTAGGATTAAAGAATGTAGGAGCCACTTACCAACTGATTTTCAATAAAATGTTCAAAGATTATTTAGGTAAAATCATAGAGGTATACATCGATGATATGATCTGTAAAAGCTTATAGCGTGAAGATCACTTCAACAACCTCCAAACCATCTTTGATATTCTTTATATACCAGATGAAACTCAACCTAGATAAATGCCAATTCGATGTCGCATCTGGTAAATTTTTGGGATACCTGGTTAGTAAAAGGGAAATCAAAATTGATCTGGCATAATTCAATGTACTCATGGCAATGCCATCTCTTCGAACAAAAAATGATGTACAAATATTTGCTGGCAAGATTACGACTCTTTACGGGTTCACCTCCAAGTCATTTGTTCGATGATAACTTCTTTACCACAATCTTCATGGAAATCTAATTCTACTACCCCAAAAACAACCCAAGGAAATTGTTTGAACTACTGACTGTGAATTGGCTTTTCAAGATCTTAAATGATACTTGGGGGCAACCTCCTATAATGAGTACCTCAGTTGATGGTGAAACACTGACAATGTACATATCAACAACTAATGATTTCCTTAGCCCTGTCCTTATTCTAGAAGATGAAGGAGTAGAAAAGCTAATCAACTTCATCAACAAGACTCTCATGCCTGCTGAGAAAAGATAAACAATAACCGAAAAACAACTACACGCCTTGGACTTCAGCTCTTAGAAACTTTGACCATATTTCCAAGCTCATCCCATCAAAATAATTACTAAATATCCTCTCAAGCTTGTACTCACTAAAAAAGAAAAATCTTAAAGAATTTAGCAATGGTCTGTATTCCTCGACGAATATGACATCTCCTTCAAGCCTCAAGTAATAGCTAATTTCTTAGCAAATTTTCCAGTTGAAGACCTTGATTGGGAAGAACTCGAAGAAGTATTATCTGATGACTCAATTGCAGAGCCAGACGCATGGCCACGAAGCACAGGGTACTGACTCTTTACAAACAGCCCTACTGAACTACGAGGATCAGGAATCGGCATCGTTCTCGTTACACCATTCAATCATCGCATTGAGAAAGCTATTAAACTTAAATTCTATGCCACCAACAATAAAACAAAATATGAATGGATCTTGCGATAGCACTTGGGGCGGAAAATAGTTGTATATGTTGACTTATTACTCATCGCCAATCATTACAATAAGACATTCAAGACATCCGTCAAGATGGTTGATTATGCAGCCTTGATAGAAGAAAAAATGAGCAAATTCAAATTAGCAGCAATCTTTTACCTCCCCCGAGCCAAAAATCGCCATACTGAAGCGTTAGAATATATTGCTGCAATACTCGAAGACAATGAAAAGAGAACTTTGGACATCAAGTTCATCGAGCATTCTAGTCTCAATATAAGTTATACGATGCAAATAAATGTTACTAAAGATGAAGATGAAGATGATTGGAGAAGACTTTTCTATGAATACCTTAATTCCAACATCCTCCCAATTAACAGAGAAAGAACCCGATCCCTCTATGGCCTACAGTTCACGATAAAATCATGTATCGTAATATAGTAGGAGGACCTATTATTAAATGCATATCTCAGAAACAGGCTCAAATCAAAATTAATGTACTTCACGAAAGAATCTATGTAGCTCATATTTCAGGACGATCATTGGCCCAGCGGGCAATAACTCAAGGGTTATACTGGCCAAAAATATGGTAAGACTGCGAAGACTTTATCCGCATGTGTTACAAATGTCAAATCCACGCTCAAGACATAAAAACCCCAGCACTCGACTTGCACATAAGCAATGTCCCCTGGCCATTCATGAGATGGGGGATTGATATCAGTAGACCTTTATATCCAGCATCGGGAAATCTCAAATTCGTTCTTTTGGCCACAAACTACTTTACCAAAAGGGTAGAAGCATTTCCTCTACGTCACACTGAAGAAAATAAAGTCATTAAGTTCCTTTGGGAGCACATCATAATAAGATTTGGCTACCCATACATGATACAATTTGATAACGGCAAACAATTCATCAGGAACAAAATTCTTAGTTTCCTCCACATATACAAAATTCAACTATCTACTTCGATACCATACAACCCTAAGGGTAATAGACAAGCTGATGCCATCAACAAGAACATCAAATCAGGACTACGCAAATGCCTCGATGAGAAGAAGGGCAGATGGGTCGATGAACAACCTAAGCATTTTATGGGCATAACGGACAACTCCACGAACATCGAAAGATTGTGCTCCATTTATGATGGCCTTCAATACTGAAGCTGTTATACCTTCAAACTTTAATCTACCAAGTGGTCAAAGAAAAATCACAGATGCAGACAATGAGCTAGGACTCCTGTGCATCCTCAACTGGATCGAAGAAACCTGAGACAAAGCCATTGAGAACTTAGGACGGTACCATGACACACTCAAGAAAGCTTACAACAGAAAGGTTCGAAAGCAAAATTTTTGCATTGGTGACCATGTCTTTCGACGAATTTAGGATAGTACTCGACCTAAGAATTCTGGAAAATGTCAGAATACTGGGAAGGGCTAAATATTATTAATGACAAAATCGATAGTGAGACTTACTTGCTAATGACTGAAGACGAAATATAGCTCGAATGTCCATAGAATACAGCCCAACTGAAAATGGTTTATAGATTACAACTGTAACCACTTTTAGCGATTCCAATACAACTATCTTTACTTTCAACTACATATTTACTATCTTTACATTCATCTTTACTATCCTTAGTTAGTCTCGATCCATACTTGATAACTATGCATCAAAACTAACAATCATTTTTACTATCTTTACATTCATCTTTACTATCCTTACTTAGTCTCGATCCATAATTGATATGTATGCATCAAAACTAACAATCATCTTTACTATCTCTACATTCATCTTTACAATTATTACTTAGTCTCGATCCATAATTGATAAGTATGCATCAAAACTAATAATCATCTTTACTATCTTTACTTAGTCTCAATCCATACTTAAGTATGTGTCAAAACAAACATTCAATTCTTTGAAAAACACTATCAAATTACAGGATAACCTTATTTGCAATCAAAACTTACCGAAAAAACATGTCATGTTTGGTTGTTTTCAATCCAAACCCAGATATTTGATTGAGGACTAACATCTGGTAATCATTACAGATACTTGTCATTTTATGGCAATTTTTCAACCATCACGAATACTTACTTCAAAGCAACACTCTGCTACTATCTACATTCATGTTTCATACTATCGATCTTGTCGAATGTCAGCATAAATTTCACTAACTATGTATTAATTACTATCAAGCAAATTCTTCGAAAATATAAACATAAGTATTCAAGAAATATAGCAAGATATTGTTTCGGTCCATTGAGCATTTTTACATCTCTCATCAAACAATAACTTTTACAAACATGATTTACTCCACAGGGGGAGAAACTGCATCATCAACCTTCACAAATCCACCTGGAAAAAGCTCATCCATTATTTCCTCAGGACTAAAACCCTCGAAAATCATCATCACGAGATCTTTGACAAGTTCTATCCTACTAAGACCCTCAGGGGTTTCAGGAACTTTGTCTTCCACATCTGAATTAACAAACTCCAAGTTCTCTGTAATGACCAGTGCTTTGTAGTAGTCTTTTCTCTCTCTATCACTGAGATCTCTCTCCCATAATTGGCCTTCAACTTCCTACAAGCATCTAAACTGTCCCACATAAGTTCAGTTCACCCCTCTTCCATAACCTTCCCATGCTCGACCACCATTACCCTTCGCGTAGCGTTGACTTACTCCCACACAACATTCCCAAAGTTTGTTCTCAGCAAAGCCAGCGCCTATTCTATATCTTTCGCGAGGTCGGCCCTAATAATCTCGCCACCAGTTTTTCTTCTCATTGATCAACTCTTCTTTATCCTTCACCAGTTCCACTATATTCTTGTAAGCAATCAGTTGATCTTCCAGAGTATCAGCACCAACAATGTGACCTTTGGCCTCAGTCAAAAACTTTTATGATATACATTCCATTTGTAATATAAGTATTCGAATGAGACACCAAATTCTTCAATCGATGCAAAGAAGAAAAATTTCCCACTGCCCCAGCCAAACAATCGTCAACTTCCTCCTCCGAAAGAGTCACCCGAGCCACATAAGCATTTATGGTCTTTTGGACCTCAGTCTACGACTCCTCAACAAATTTCTTCTTCAATGATTCCGAAGAGGCCTTCTTCTTCGGCAGCATGTTCGTCGAGGTTAGTAGGGGTCGTCCATCAGGAACAGCAATTGGCATTTCGATTTTTGTACCCTCCTCGATGATTGACCTTTGAGAAAGCTTATTTGGGGGTAGCAAAGGAGCAATAACTTGACTGGATGCCCTCTTCATTTTCCCTTTCCCCAAAGTTTATGTAAACATTGAATATCTCTCAATAGTTATAGAATCCGTCGGATGGCGAGCTAAGGAAGAATTCTCCAACAGCAAGCTCGCCTCAGTAGCTCTTTTGTTCCTTACAAACATCTTTCTGTCGATTACTGGAACTTCTGCCCCTTTAACCCTCGATCTCTTTAAACCTGCCTCTTGAAACAAAGTCTCAACATTATCTTTGTTGATAACGAGGTTGTTGATCCTACCATAGTAACCTCTCCTAATATTGTACAGCTTCTTTGCTTCAGTCGACCTCTTATCAGTAACCTTCAATGTTGGGCAAGCACAACACAACAGTTACACAACAATTTAAGATACAAACAAATCTAAAACATCGATAATTACGTTACCTAACCACAAACCTAAATGGAACATTTTTTCATTTCAAGGGTTCCCCCGGATCACTCCTGTGAAATCATAGTTCCTCGAAATGATAAGACGTTCATCACTATACCGCTCTCCTATTGAAACCATATCATAAAGCAGCGGTCTCTTCATAAACCTCACCAAGTACCGATATCCTAACTTTTACAGGTTTTGTTTGAGTGTATAGTATGCACATAGATCATCAACTATAATCAACTCTTCCCCCCATACCTTTAATCGACTGTTAATCACCCCAAATACACGAAAGAGGTTTTAAACGTTATGGTTGAACTGACCAAGTGTTACATCGAAGAAATTCAACAGCTTCTTCTGATCAGCTAGAAGAGGAAACTCCAAACCCTTTTTAATTTGTTCTCGATGAACAAGAATTCCACCCAATAGAACTTCCTGATCAGTCATGTCATATTGATATTCTTCTAACCTAATATCATGAGGAATACCATACTTCATCTTAAAACTCAGTATCTCTCTTATTTTTGGACCCTCTCCATAACAAGCCTTCTCACCCTCATCAACATCTTCCTCCCCACCCCCACTACCTTCTCGATCACTAGCCTGTGGCTCGTGATCCACATCTGTTTCAGTACCCTCCATGTTTGAAACATCTACGTTCATGTGTACCACCTTAAACTGGTTGATACTAACCACGTCTGCATTTCTCGATCCCACCCAATAACTGCCACCCAGATTTTTGACACAAGCTGTCATATCATTTAAAAGGGGCTCTACATCTACCCGGTTCCTGAAGATTTCTTTACCATCAATATTGATATATTCAGCCATTTTTATGAACCTGAAAATTAGATTTTATTTTTTAGCAACAATTAGAGCATCTCCAACAGAAGAGTATATTGTTAAGGTTTTCTCCTACTTTTGCAAAAACCCCTTCCAACAGGAGTATGGGGCTTAGCATACTCACCCCCATACCCCTCCAAAGTATGTGAATCCAGAACTTGGAGAGTGGTATGTGGATACTACTTTTGTGGGTCCCCTACAACTATTTTTTATCTTCCTTTCTTTTCTCTCTCTAATAAAATAATATTATGGGTCCCAATTTTAATAAAAATCTCCTCTCTCAAAAAATAACATTGTGGGTCCCAATTTTAAAATAAAAAAACTAAATTTAGAGATAAATCTGTTAGAGAAAAGTGGTATGCGATTACGGATACTAGTATCCAAAACCGGAATAGCATACCGTCTCTGTTGGAGATGCTCATTGTATTTATCATATCTGATGTATAATATATGTTCATTTACTAATATTTATATCGTTGTCAAGTTTCATCTCTAACACATCATTCTATCATTTTTATCATTACTATCATTACTATTTGAATGCAAAATTACTACATTGAGTTCTCGATACAATAATTTTATACTATTATTTCTATGCCCTAATATCGATTACTATACTAATGTTTTTTATCGAAGTTCAGGAACCTCAGCTTTTCGAATAGACTTCACCTGTTTTCCACCAAAACATACTAAATTCAAAAAAATAGGAATCCACCTACTACAGAGAAAAACCCAGCCACATCACACATTATCTGGTACTCCATTACCAAACTCCTCCCAAATTTGGAAATTCCACCACAGTCACGCCATAAAGAAAACGACATCTACATGTCATTCTCTCCACTCAATGCCACCCATTTCCAACAACCCCTCTCTCTCAAACACCCTTTAAATCCTTTTCGACAGCATCACCACAATCAAACGCACCATCAACACTCCATCTTTCAACTAATTTCATACAAACCCTAAAACAATATTTCTCTAATTACATCCCCTACAACCATATAAATACAATCAAATTCCTATACTATCACTAATGTGAATAAATCTACAGAGGGCTTATATAGAATCATTCAATATTCAATGAGTAAACAAAAACTATTAACCTTGAATTCGCGCTGCCTCGGTATCCCTCTGTTTTGCACATTTTGCCCTCCCAATTAGCACACTTATCTATTCTTTCCCAATCGTTGATTGTGATTTAAGCGATGAACACAATGTATTCGTACTTGAAGAAATATTTTTAGAGTTTGCAAAATGTGAACAATCGCCTATCATGGGGCTATTTATAGACTCCACGTGACTGTTCATCGCACCACTACACGACCATTCGAGTAATTGAGCATAACGCCTTATCCATCTTTTCTCGAAGTCTTTTATTCTTCGCCATCTAAAAGCCAACAAATCTATGCACTGTCACTCAAAACCTTTTATATCTTTTTGTACATCCAATGATATTTTCATACTCGTCAAAGCACAACCAATTAGTCACAAAGATGTTGTACATCTATTTCCTTATACTTCAAAATATCTTCTACTAGAGTACACCTAGACATTTAAATTCTATCATTACCTACACACATTTTACCTTATTTACAATTCTCCTATATTCTCGGGAAGATCTTCCACATAAAGTTCAAATTTCAAATTTTATTCGTCAAATCAATTACCAACATGCAATATTGTATCAGTAAATTTCATTCAGTCACACAAGTCGGTACATATTCGACAACATATATCATTAAAATCATCAACAAGAAAATTCTAACTAACCAAACTCTTTATATTTCACAGTACAATATTTATTTGATCATTACAATACCCTGCTTTGCAAAATAAATGTCTTTAGCAATTTTGGGTTGCAGCAGCATCTTCCTCCCTAACCAACAGTTTTACACGATTATATAAACAACCTACGCGGTACGGAGAACTTAAAAATTCAAGTCAGCAATAAAACTGAAACTCCTCATCCTCATCCTTCGCCTCTGCCTCGCTCATCCCTTCATAATTCGGTCCACTAGAACTTCCACTTGAAAATTGATTCACCAGTTTCCGAAGTATCGCTCATCATTTCCCAATACTTCCCCTAAACACGATTGAAATGTTCCATGCATGCTTGCGCCCTGGTCTTCACCATTTCCTCAACACACAAACTCAATTTTTCCAAGTACACGGGGTACTTATAATATAACAAAGTCGCAAGTCAATCCAATCCCATATATATTTTTCATTAGAATTTTACACATCCGAGTCAAATCAATCATCCTCAAAATTCGTTCCTAGCCCCACACAAAAACAAACTTCAATTAGAGATCTATTAATCATGAGATTTATATACATTCAGCACAATCTACCTCGACATTAAAAAATTTGATTACTTATATATTTCAACTTCGAGATCACAAACTTCAAACACAATACAAAACCAAGAAAAAATTTATTCATTACACCACTCTGCTATATTTTACATTTGACAATTCAATTATACTATTACATTTCATCAGGCTACGTTTATATTCTATTATTTGACATGAAGGACGCAATGCTATAAGCTTCTTTTTGCCAGAATTTGACATTTCCTCCAGCGAAAGAAGTAACGATATCCGAAGAAACTCAATGAATCTCAGATCATGGAACTTCTAAATAGAGTTGCCTGTGAGGAATGGCAGCAGCAAAAAGTTATAAGAAATTCTTTGGGTCGACAAGATCCACAGGACGCCAAACCGACCTTCGCATCATCATCTTCAATATGAACAGTAACCACTTCTCCAAACATTTGATGAACTCCAAAACATTCTACAACAACAACTAACACTAGTTCCAATGGATACCCCGCGTGCAACCGCTCTCTACCTCCACCTCCCTTAATTTTCCCAACCATCATGACCACTGGTATAGGATTAAACAACAACAAAGACTTAATACCAAACTTTACCTCTAAATAGCCATCACAATTACCATCTTCACTCTCCAGCAACTTACTGTGCCACGCCTGGGACAACTTCTTTACCATCACGTGATCCAGGAGGATCTAGGATGATTTGAAAATTAGCCAAAGTTGTTCGAACGAGGTCAAGAGTCCCAGGAATTTGGTCCAAGAAACCCTAATAATTTGAACGACTCCCAATTTCGTTCGAACGACCTTTTTCATGCCCTATGGAATTTGACCCACATTTTAAACAAGTTGTCATATCATTCAAACAAGTTGTCAACTTTCTAGGGTTTTAGGCCAATTAGGCGTAAAATGGCGTATTTTGTGATTTTTAGGAATAG
The DNA here is from genome assembly GCA_014058105.1 of Kingdonia uniflora. NCBI lineage: Eukaryota > Viridiplantae > Streptophyta > Magnoliopsida > Ranunculales > Circaeasteraceae > Kingdonia > Kingdonia uniflora. The sequence goes on from JACGCM010001725.1 coordinate 212,767, forward strand.
TATTGCCTCGAGATCCGTTCTTTTATTATTTTTGAGTTCCCTAGTTTATAAAGGGAACTTAGGTTATTTTTCTCTCTGTGTTAGATCTGGAAAAAGTTCTGAAGAAGAACTGAGGGTTTAGAGTATTATCATTGTAATTACTTTGTATTTAACAATTGAATCTCTTATTTTCCCAACCAATTGGTGTTCTTCGTATTTTTTCTGCTAACTGGTACTTCTCTATCGTATTATGGATTAAGTGGTACCAGTTTCCCAGTTACGATCTTCGGGGGGTTGATTGTAGTTTTTGGTCTCTAAATGTGACCGTTTCAAGCAATCGAAGGAGAAGCTAGTAAGTCCATTAAAGATTCATCGCACACCTAATTCAAAGAATTAGGATGATTTGGGGATGGACGAGTCCAACGATAAACTCACAATTTTGAAAACAACAGTTTCTGACCTAACATCTACTGTTGAGGTGTTGTTAGAGCAGTTGCGTCTCACAAAACTCGCAAAGGCTTCGGTTTTGGTGACACGGCGAGGCGGTTCTCATCGGCGGGGTCGTTCGTGGAAGAAATGGGTTATGGAGGTGGATGAAGATGTCAATAATGCGGAGATAGATAGCGATTCTAGAAATGCCAAATCATTCAAGGAGTTCCCAGATTTTGGTAAGTAAAAGAATCTTATGCGTAATCTTCGTATTGACTTTAAGATTGAAATTCTAGTATTCGATGGTTCCGTCGATGCCGTGAAGTTGGATAATTGGTTTGATATGTTAGATAACTATTTTTCTGTTTATGAATATTTCAACGGTTAAAAAATTTGTTTATCTACTTTGTAATTCGCAAGTCACTTACTAAAGTGGTATAAATTCTATCAGAAACGATATGATATCGGAAGTCTAATTTGGATGGAATTCAAGGTTTTGGTGAGGAACCAATTCTATCTAATTGGGTATGAGCAAGAGTGATGGTACAAATGGCACAAATTGCGCCAAAGATTTGGGCAATCCGTACAACAATTCACTATGTAGTTTTATACCAAACGTTTATTTTGGATATTGGCATGGATATGTACGAGGTGTTCATGAATTTTATAGGGGGTTTGACAGAGTCCATTAAAAAATAATTAAAGCCCTTTAATGTGGAAAATTTCGAGGACGCTACCGTTAAAGAAATTGCCATTGAAGGCAAGTACTTGAAAAGTAACAAGAAAGACGACAAGAGCATGTCGGGGTACAAGTCTACTTGGAAGTTTGATCAGAAAGGGGAGTCCAAAGGGCAGGGGCCTTTATTAAAGGGGATTCTCTGCAGTCATTGTATGGCTAATGGGCACAATTCAGATTGATGTTGGAAACTTTACCCAGAGCTTCGGCCGAAGAAGGAGAAGGGCAAGAAAGAGAAACATGCACTAGCCGTAGTGATTATGGATCTTTTAGATTTAGATAAGCCAAATTCTAAGCTTACTCTAATGTTCAAGCAACCTCTAACTGTCGACGAGGCGAGTCAGGAAGAGCTTTTTGATGTCATCATTTAAATTTAGTAGAGCTTAGTCGAGGCCATCATTGATCCAGGTAGTCAGAAGAATTTAATTTCTGAGGCGGTGGTGAAGAAGATGGGTTTTGTTACTGTGGCTCATCCTAAGCCATACGGTTTAGGTTGAATTCAGAAAGGCGGATAGTTGAAGATCACTAAGTAGTATATGTTCAAGTTTATGATTAATGAGAAGTTTATTGACGAAGTGACTTATGAGGTGGTTCTATTGGATGTGTGTCAAGTCATCTTGGGTAGCCCTTTTCTTTGGGACCGAGATGTAATCCTTTACCATAGAGCTCGCAAGTATCGTCTTGTGAAGGATGGGATGGAATTTCATATCAAAGTGTACAAGAAATATCTCACTACCAATAATTCAGTAACGGCAACTCAGGCAAAGAGGTTGGTTAATGCGAGCGGCAAATTTATATTATTGTTGGTACGACTGGTTCAAGTAGGTCTGTCAATTAAAGTCTTGTCTACTTTGGCACTGTCTCCTAAACAACAAACCAATATAGGGAGGTTGCAAGAGAAGTATGAGGACTTGTTTCTGGACATAGAAGGGATGCTGCGTAAGAGGGATGTGGAGCATGATATCACCTTGGTGAATGGTGAGCCACTACCCAATATTGGGTTATGTAGGACTTCTATTGCTGAGTCAAATGAGATCAAGAAATAAGTACATAAACTCCAGGAGCAAGGAGTTATAAATCCAAGTTACTCACTTTGTGGTTCACCGGTATTACTAGAGCTGAATAAGGATGGGTCTTAGAACATGATCACGGTGAACATGATATCTTAAGTTGGGTTACCATCAAGATAGAATCCGGGAAGAAGATACTTGGAATATAGCGTTCTAGACCAAACAGGGCCTATTTGAGTGGTTGGGGATGCCCTTTGGGTTATGCCATGCTCTGGTAACGTTTATGCGGCTAATGAATGAGGTACTTCGGGCTTTTATTGATAATTTTTTGATTGTGCATTTAGATGATATCTTAATATATAGTCGTACATGGGAGGAGCACCTTGGGCATTTACGCAAAGTGTTAGGCATTTTGCGATCACAATAACTTTTTCTTAGCTAGAAGAAGTTCGAGTTTGGGAAGATGGAGCAAGTCTATTTGGGATTTATTGTTGGTGGTGGCGAAATTAAGGTCGATTAGGAGAAGGTCTCGCTCATTACTAATTTGCCTCGACCCCGTATTCTGATGGAAGTGAGGAATTTTATGGGTTCTTGTAAGTACTTACGGAAATTTATTCGGCATTTTTTACAAATTGCAGCACTGTTACATTCACTGATGAAGACCGGGGTACAGTTTGCGTGGGAAGAGCACCATGAGAAGACTTTTCTGTTACTGAAGCTAAAAATTACGGATGCACCAGTGTTAACATTGCCCAATTTGCAGCGCCCTTTTGAGGTCGAGACAAATACGTTAGACTATGTATTGGGGGCAATCCTTTTATAGGATAGGAGGCCGGTTGTTTACCATTCTAAGATGTTTACAGGAGCAGCACGCAACTATCCTACCTACGATAAGGAGTTCTACGCGTTATATCAATCAGTAAAAATTGGCAAAGTTACTTATTGGGGAAGGAGGTTGTGGTACATTGTGATCAGAAAGCATTGCAGTTCCTATCTGTGTAGTCCAAGCTTCAGCAAGCTTACCATATGAAGTGGATGTCGTACCTTCAGTAGTTTACCATATTGATCAAGTATAAGAAAGGAGTGGAAAACAAGATGGCTTATATCTTATCTTGACCTCCATTACCAACTACTTCTGCTTTTTTGGTAGCTATGCAGATATAGCCAATTGTTCCCTCTAAGTAGGTTTCAGGCTATGACGACGACAAGGAGCTCAGTGTGATTTGCGAGAAGTTGTTGCAAGGTAAGACATGCGAGTATGTTTTGAAGGATGGTTTGATTTACATGGGTAGTCTACTATGTATTCCTGAGGGTAGAGACCGTTTGCATTAGGTTAGAGATACACATTGTTCCTGTGTGGCAGGTCATTTCGAGGTTGAGAAGATTCTTTTGAATTTATGGTGTTATGTCTATTGGCCGAAGATACATGTGGATGTTGTTCGTGTGATTCGTGGTTGTGTGCTATGCAATATATCAAAGCCTTCTAATAGGTAGATAGGACTATACTTACCATTGCAGTTCCTAGTTGACCTTGGAAGAGCATTTCGATGGATTTTATGGGTGGTTTTCCCATGACCATGTGAAAGAATGACTATTTATTTGTGGTGGTGGATTAATTCAGCAAGATGATTGTTCATATTCCATGCCAGAAGATGGTCACCGGGGAAGGAACAACGCGATTATTTTTTAGAGACGTCTGGAGGTATTTCGGGCTCCCTTCTTCTATTATTTCTGATAGGGATAGGAACTTTTTGAGGCATTACTAGAGATTGCTATGCAATATGATGGACACTAAGTTGAAGAGATGTATCAATTTGCATCCACAAACTGATAGGCAAATAGAGGTAATTAATTACACTTTGGTACATTTATTATGGGGATTCCATTCTAAGCATTCTATTCAGGGTTCCACTTTGAAGTCTCCTTTTGAAATTTGATTGGGTACTTGCCGTAAAGCCCTTTAGATTTGACGTTTAGTCTTGGTGACAAGATGGTGTCAGGGAAGGAGGAAGAGGAGCAGGTAAAAGCTCAGCGTTTTATTAAGAAGATAAGAAAGGTTTATGAGGCGGTTGAAGCTTTATTGCTGAAGACTCAAGCGAGGTATAAGGCTCTCCATGACAAGCATTGAGTTAAGTGTGCATTTCAAGAAGGCGGCCTTGTTTGGTTACATTTGGGTAGGGAATGGCTTAAGGAGGAAGGTAAGAAGCTCAAACCTATCCGTTATGGTCCATTTTTTATACTCATGAAGATGTATGACAATGCATTCCAGTTAGATTTGCCACCTTTCATGAAGATGTATTCGATGATTAATGTCAAGCATTTGAAGTTGTTTAAGACATCTCTGTTAGATGAAGACTCTCCAATCGACACTTGCCTTTCGTCAGCTGAAGACTTATGGATGGAAATAGATGATCCATTGCAGAAAGATGGTATTCAAGAGAGGAAAGTTCATGCTACAAGACAGGGTGTATTGAGTCGTTCCGCATTGGGAAGAAGGATCAGCTACCTAGTAAGTTAAAGTGGTATAGTAGGGAATTGGACAAGGCCACATTCCCACATCTTCTGTTCTAGCTTAAGCAGGAGCTCAAAGCTCCTAAAGGGGGGAGCCATGATCCAGAAGGATCTTGGATGATTTGAAAATTAGCCAAAGTCGTTCAAGTGAGGTTGAGAGTTGTTCGAACGGCACAATTCTACCTCACTAGAATTTGGCCCAAGAAACCCAAGTCGTTCGAACGACTCCCAATTTTATTCGAACGACCATTTTCATGCTCTCTGGAATTCGGCCCATAGAGAATTTTTCTTTGAACGAGTTATCATACCGTTGGAACGAGTTGTCAACTTTTTAGGGCTTTAGACAAATTAGGCGTAAAGTCGTTCGAACGAGTTTAGAAGTCGTTCGACCGACTTTGGCGCAGTTTGAGATTTTTAGGCGTAGTTTTGCCTCGAGATCTGTTCTTTTATTATTTTCAAGTTCCCTAGTATATAAAGGGAAGTTAGGTAATTTTTTTATCTATCTTAGATTTAGAAAAAGTTCTGAGGAAGAACTTAGGGTTTAGAGTATTATCATTGTAATTATTTTATTCTTTACAATTGAATCTCTTATTTTTCCCAATAAATTAGTGTTCTTCATATTTTTTTGCTAACTAGAGCTTCTCTATCGTATTGTGGATTATCACGGCTTCCAAACTATTCAACCATAGAACAAATCAATCTTTCTCCGTCTATTTATAAGCTCACCTTCTAGTTCCACAGTCTAATATTCTGCATTAAATACTCCTCGGGAAGATTGTGCCCAGATTCATTTGACTTTGGCCTTGGAAATGATAACATGGAAACTTGTGAGACATTCGACAAACTCTTCAGCTTCTAATTTCTTCTTGACATAACAACAAGTAATAATGTCAAGAATTTGGTGATTGTAGTATCATATTTTCCAGGCTTGACAAGGATATGCCAGCATAACATAATAGAAGACAACCCAGCATTCGTGAAGATGTCACGTCAACAATCAAAATTTCCCGACCTACTAAAAGTAGCCGTTGTGCGTGCTCAAAGAGAGCCATTGAAGATCCGTGAATTTTGCCCATTACTCCCGAAATAGGAAATTGTTTTTCTTTTTATAAACTTCCTTTATTTATTATAAATACAAGCAGAGAATAGGTTATTCATATTCGTAGCTTTACTATTCATTCTTCCATATGATATTATCACACAACAAACTATAATAACTAACAACCTATTTGATTTTACATCAAAATCCTTCTCAAGATTGTGGTTTTTCTCAGCCTTTACATAGTTTCCACATAAAATCTTATTCGTTTAAGCTTATTATTGTACCATCCTTACTAAAAGTATGGGTGGAGATTATCCTCCAGGAAAACACGCCATTATAATTTCGCCCCAACTCTCTAATTCAAGCTGATAAGGCTAACCACATCGCCTTGAACAAGGGAGACCTTGGCATCACCTTTACTCTTCCTCGAGTGCTATCCAGCCTCGGTATTTTTTGTACGCGAATTGGCCATAGCCAAATCGTTCTTCAACTGTGCCACCCTCTCATTCAACTCATCATATTTCCTTCACACCAAGCGGAACTCTATATCTTTAGTAGGCAAAGCTACAGTCAACTGTTTAACCTTAATTTCAGAGTTAGATAGGTCATCTTGAGTTCTCTTCAGCTCGCTATCTTTCTTAACCATTTTCTTCTTCAATTGTTCCAATTTGCTTTTGGTACTCACTAGATTAGCTCGAGTCTGGTCTTGTTTGTTTGTTTTGCTGATCATTTGGTCCTTCAAACTGGACACAAAATAGAATAACTCTTTTTTTGACATTTCTAATGCCTGTATATGGTATCGAGACATGTCAGCCTCCCTACTCTTTACCATTAGCGCATCATTTTGTCTTTTGAGTTTCGCTACCTTTTCCTTTGCCTTCGAGAGCTCTTTTTGCCCTTTACTAATTTTGGCATCCATCTACTCGATTTTCTGAGTGTGGTCATCAGCAGTTTGAGTTGCCTCAAACTTGAAATGTACCTTTACATGTTGATCTTCACTATCTTCATTTGCCTATCTCATTCTACCAAACTTCGTCGCAAACTCTTGGTTTTATTGGCGTGTCTCTTCTTTCTAAGAAAATTACTATTTTTTAACATATACTATGTGAAAACTACTTCTAAACTTAAAGGTCGAAGTATGATTTCAATTTGATGAACAATTACAAATACTTATAATTCCAAGGTACACATTCTCTATATTCTAACTTTTTCAACACTTTGATATTATCTATACACAGTTGAGTACCATTACCCCTAAACTATTAGTAAGTTTTTGGTCTATCTCTACGCTTTAATTCTTACTTTACAGCTCAAGAGTACTGAAGCAAATAAGTCAAATATTTCTTACACTTTTCTAACGTGTAGCTCCACTTGCGAAGACAATAGGGATGCTGAGGCGTCTTTCTCCTTAGTGAGCTCATTCTCTAATTTTTTTTTATTCTGAGGCGCATCTCCTTAAGTTCTTACAACAAGGTTTAAAAATACATCTTAGCCTATAGAAGTATTTCCAACAAACAATGTTCCATAAGATTATAGTACTTCAAACCCTTCATAATCACACAATCATAGAGTCAACATTCTACTCTACCTTCTCGTTTCCTTGCTCTGGATGCTAATTGTAATCCCCTTGGTTGTCTCGCACCATTTAGGGAGAAACACCATCTAACCTGTCTACAATTCCAACCGCAACATCTTCCACCTCCTCAACTTAGGCGTGTGCCATAATGTCATTGACCTCAGTTTTGGAGCTTATTTTTAGAAGGTGGCGCCCAAGTCTATCACGCTGGATTGCCACCTCCTCCAGATTCTTTCCTACTTCCGCAGCTCATTGACCTCCACCTCTTGAGTAGCCTTCAAGGAGTCCAGTCGCTTCCCTTCCCTAACCCTGTCAGCTTTCAAATGAGTTACCTTCTTCTTGAGTTCAGCCTTCCCCTTTTCGAGCTCGGCTTTCTTCTCCTCTACCGCGAGGCAGATCGCCTTAATCAAATGAGTATCCTACAAAAGAATAAAAATCATCAACCCCATTTTTAGATCAAATCATCGTACAGAATTCAAAAAATGCTCAAATAATCAAACTTACCATTTTAATCATCTTCTCCTTACCATTGCGAACTACAAGCTTCCCCCTACCCTCTACCACTTTTAACTCATCTTCTTCACCAAGTCGATCTTCTGCGGCCTTCGCCCTAGACAGTTGGAAGTAGGGTCAACCTTTATCTTTTTTGCCCCCTCTATCGACCGCATCACTTCCTGCAATTCAAGAGGTCGAGCCACGTTTCAGTATCTTCTTCTTTTGAAATGCTTAAGCTAGCTTGCTCAACGTAGTAGACTCCAACACATCTGCAAAATACACTCTAGTGGCCTTGGGCAAGGCCACTCGTCTCTTTGTACCAGCTCCCCTCTTCTTGCTACCACCAATACCCATCATTAGCCTCATTGTTTGAGACTTTTGAACTTTCTCGGACTAGGTGTTAGCACGTTTCCTTCTGCTAATGCCAAGTTTTTTTAGTATAGCCTCGAGCTCGATCCCTTCCTAAGCAACAGTATCTGAGAGGGACTCCATTTTCGTCACCATTGATTGAGGACATGACAGATAATAGTGCATTATCACCAAGAGGGCAACATACAATTTCAACATTTCAATCTATTATACATTAGAGAAGGGTGTTTTTCAAAAAAACAAATTCGCCATTGTCTCAAGGATAAAGAGGGGCTGAGATTTATGGGGAGATGCGAGATGGGAGATGGAGAGCCTACATTCATTCAACTATTTGGCTTACGGGTAGTTTCGTCATAACATATAAAAGGGTATTAATTCTTTCTCCTCTTCACTTTTAACTCTCCCATCTCTCCCGACTCTTCATCTCTACCATCTTTCCGGAATCTCTTCTTCTTCTCTCCATCTCTCCGTCTCTCTACTACTTTCCCATCTCTCTCTATCAAGTGAAGCAAGGTACTTATCTCACTCTCTCTCTACGATTTTGAATTTGACTAAAGCGCACCTAGGGTTTTATGTTTATCGTATTATGCTTGCTATGTTAATGCTGTGATATCCAGATTCATCTATGTATGTAGTTGGGGTTCTTTGGCTTAAGATTGCAAAGAAATCTCGATTATTATTACAAGTGGGATTGGCTGATGCATTGTTTACTACTGCAATGGCTACTAATCTTAAAGCTTCATCTGAATATTTAGAATATTTAGACTCCATCACTCCAATAGATGATATTTTTTATTAGTAGAGTGAAAAATCTAATAGTGGTAGGGTAAATTACTCTATAGAATACCCAATTGTAAATAAAGAATGCAAACTATACATAATAATTATAATTTGGGTTATGACTTAGAAGTCTCCTTTTTGTATAGCAGTAGTAAAGTTTAAAAAAAAAGTATATATATATAGCAGTAGTAAGGTGCGTTTCTACAAGACCGATTCCTGTTATGAGATTCTACCATGTTCTGCATTTTTGGTTTTTTTGTCAGCATATGAATAAATGGCATCTCCAGTTTTAACTATTTCATACTAATTAAGTTGACAGTTGGAATTTTTCTCTTTTAAGGAAGTCCCGTGGATTTTGAGAGTACTATATCATGTTTATTTCTAGGTAATCATTGTTACATTCATATTCATTCTAATGACATTTCTTTCTTGTGCGCAGACCTCATATGTGGGCAAAGAGATAACATAACTGAATTCATAGACTCATAATTGAGGATTCAAGTTCAAGTTCATACACCACAGTATTTTGGGAGGTTAGTTTGTACTGCAATTCAAAAGGAATTTTCTAGGCTTCTCTATGCCATGCCTAGCTTATATATATCATGATATATATTTGATGTTTGAGTCCTTCTGATTTAGTGAAGAAAAATTCCCACATTCAAAGTTTAGTCGGAATTTTAATCATGATATGCCCAAAACGATAGCCCTACTATCAACTTTGCGTAATACCCAAGAACTGCATTCCTTCCAAGGGTAGAGCCAGGGAAAAATCACAATAAAGTTACCTAAATATTTTCTTATGACTCCGTTCTCTCCAAAATGGTCTACTCTCGATCAAATATTGTTAAAAATTCAAATCAGAAGCTACACGTAGCAGTTTTCCTGTAGAGTTCGAAACAATTTCAAAATACACCGCTGTTTGGATTAATGATATAAATTATTACAGTCCCCAACACAGTCTTGTGCCTTGGATATGTCAGCAGTGTACAGACATTTACAAAACAAACTTTTTTCATTCATCTTCCAAATTGGTTAGGTAGTACTCATCTAGAAATGGTTCAGTACTTTTCATTTGTTTGAATAATACTTGAGACAACTCCTATAATATATGAAGCAGAGATGATCAGTTCAGGAATGTTATCGATTACTCAATTTCATTAAATCATACTTTCTGAATTTCAAAGGTTTTTGGTGTTAACTAGGTATATTTCATGTCACAACTCACACGATGATAAATTCAAATGATGATAATTTCACTCGAAGTTTTTTTCCGCTCAAATTTCAAGAAGAAAAAAAACACGAAATAAATGGTCATCTTTTAAGATTGTAGAGTATACCACTTGAATGGCAACCGATAAGGTGATCTTTCAGCAAAAAATAAAACTGAATAAATTAAGTTACTAAGTATTTGCGGAATATCACACAACAACTGGTGCAAGCTAAAAAGGTGCAATAAATAACATTGCAGAGTTACCTGTCAATGCAACCGTGCCTCCAGGCCGAAGAAGACGGAATGTTTCTTTCATTAAACCAAATGCAAATGTTATGCTATTTAACATACATCTAGTTGACGATCTTATATGATTAAGATGAATTACAGAATGAAGAATCTTTGTTGTGGACATCAAATCATTTGTCGATCTGATGGATGCTCATAGGAGTTACTATACCAATGGATCACTAAAACCAAGACTATCATTTCAGAAACATAGTAATCTTTTTGGTTATGAATAATTGTATAGAGTACTAACCTTGACTCTGATTAAATACTTTTTTTCCCCTTTCTTTGTTAATTGTTTTTGTAGAAATAGGGAAACAATATGCAAAAAATGTTTACAAATAATGATTATTTACACTCTTGGAAATTTCGTTGAATTTATAGAAAATTCCTTTCACTATACCGTCAAAGGGTTGAAGCAACTACTCTTCATAATGGATCCCCCTGAGGTATGTCAAATTACATTATTAGTCAGTGTACTTAGCTTTATCTCTCTAAATTGTGGTCAGCCTATATTTTTATTTTTTGCAATTGGTTATTTATTTCGTCTTTATTTTCGTAACTTATTAAAAGTAGTTGCTTAAAAAATTTAAAACTGTAAAACACTATAAATTTTGGCGATTAAACAATATAACCCAATACTCTTTGGAATTACTAAATAGGAATCGCCACATATTCCTCCTACCGGCAGAATGGTGATACGATAAACACCTTCAAATGATAATACACCATCAAATTGGGTGTATACAACTAATGATATTTTGTCGCCAAGTCTCCTTACTCCTTCAACTGAGAATACCCTCTCAAGAAGATCGTTAGCTCAACGTGGTAGAAAAAAAAGAGAACACAATAGACAACTAAGGGAACCTTCAAATCGTCAACAACCAGCGCAACAACATCTATCTAAACAATCGATAGCACAACGTGCTAGAAGAGAACGCGAGAGGGAGCTAAGGGAAGTTACAACAGTTCCTCAGTTATTCGAGCAAGGAGTTAAAAATCATAGCTTAGCTTCAACATCTCGAAACTTAGATGAAGAATTTAATATACAAGGTTCGCATTCTGAAACTACCCCTATTGAAGGTTTTGCAAGTCTTCCCTTACCTATTGAAGGTCCTGTAAGTCTTCCCCCAACTGAAAGACAATTTTCTAATCAGTCTATTGCACAACGTGCCAGAAAAAAACGTGAACGGCAATAAAGACAAACAGTGACAAATCACCAGTTGTTAGATCCTATGGTATCTTCACAACCTCCTCATATCAATCTAGAAGAGTCGTCCACTTTACTACCTGATTCTATTGCACAATGTGCCAGAAGAGAACGTGAACAGCATCAAAGACAAATAGTGACAAATCACCTGTTATGTAATCCTATGGTATCTTCACAACCTCCTCATATCATTCCAGAAGAGTCGTCCACTTTACTACCTGATTGTGTCACTATTTTAGAGGAACAACATTGCACGATGCGTTCGCCCAACATACCTTATCAAATCATGTATACCGCGTCTAATTTTCATTCATGTACATGTGAAATTGGAGAGTCTTCGTCACCTCGGGAAAACGTGTAAGTGATTATTCAATTACTTATTTCCATGATTTTAATTTAAACAACGATACTAATTAATCTTAATTTAACAAATGTAGTATTCATCATGACGTAGAAGCCGTCTATTATAATCCAATCGAAAGTGATGAACGTAACATTGATAACGAAGGTAACGATAACGTTAGTGAAGTGGATTAAGGTAACATTAACAGTAATGACGAGGTTGTGCAATTAAGACGCCATTTTCTTGGCCAAATGGACGTTGTATGTATGTACGCATTGCTCTACACTTTGTTGGAATGACGAGCAACTATCAAATTTTGAAATTATCAACCAATTATTTGGTCAATGCTGCCTACAAGGTAAAATTAAGATCCTAATTCTCGATGCATTGCCCAATGATTTTCAAGAATTATATGATGGTAATGGCCAGCATTCAAGGTCATTTAGAAGGTATATGCGAGAATATAATGCAGCTAACGCATTTACGAGCCTTGGGGTTCATATGGATGATCGAGTACATCATGGGTGAGGTCCATCTCTTTTTGTTATCCACGGAGAGTTACACCAACGAATAGGAGCATTGGTTCCAAATGAAAAACAAGAAGCTTCTTAGCAAAATTATACATCTACAACCCTAATGCATCTCTTAATACCTGTCATAAAAGGAACCCATGCTTAAATAGAGATGTACTGAAAGTTATCCAACACACATTGGCCCGATGTAACCCATGCAGTGAATTATATCGTCATGCATATGAGGTATTAGAAGACTCTACAGGCGATAATGACAATTTCAATGTCCCAGCGTACCTTCATTACAGTGTTTCGACGGATCATCGTAGATACAATTTACCATCAACTGATGAGATTGCTGTTATACTACCCGGAGATGGGTCAGAAATCAGTGGCATCAATGACATTGTTGTGTATCGTAAGGAAAAATAGGGGTTGATGCAAATTAGTGAATGTCATCCTGCATACCTTCCTATGCATTATGTTCTTCTTTTTCCTACTGGACAGCTTCGTTGGTCAGTCTACTTAATGCATTGGAACGTTGCAGGTAACGCATGGTATTCAACTAAAAAACATTCACAATGGGAATACTATTGATATCGCATATTTCAACGTACAACAAAATATTCACCAATCTTGCAAGGATCGAAATTATTTCAACAATTTATAGTAGACGCATAGGCCTCGACGGAGCAAAATCAATTAAGATATATCAGGTTAAGCCAAAACAATCTTCGGTCTGAATTATATGGTGGTTTGTCAGATATTGTAACAGATGATTTAGATCCTAATTAAATTTGACAACGTGTTGTTTTACCCTCTTTACATACTGGAAGTGCAAGGAGTATGTATGAAATTTACTAAGATTCATTGGCGTTCACATGTTTCAATAATCACCCAGATATCTTTCTTATAATGACAGCTAATCCAAAATGGCCTGAGATTAACAATGTACTCCTTAACCAATCAGTCTATGACCGAACGAATTTAGTTGCCCGCGTGTTTGAGTTAAAGGAGAAAGTTTTGTTAAAGGAAGTTGAAAATAATCGTGTTTTTGGAACATGTGTTACACATGTGTGGACAATTGAATTTCAAAAGCGTGATTTACCACATATGCATGCATTGATCTTCCTAAGTCGTGAGGATAAAATACAAACAATATCACAGGTTGATAATATCGTAAGTGCCAAAATTCCTGATGAAAAGGAACATCCCGCTATCTTTAGAACTGTAATGAAATGTATGATTCATGGACCGTGCGGCCCTGCGAACATGAACTCCCCGTGTATGGATAGTGGCAAGTGCACAGAGCGATATCCTTGGCAGTATGCAGAAGAAACAACCATAGGTCCAAATGGTTATCCTGTTTACAGACGACGACCAACACCTGATAAAACTTATATCCTTAAAGGAAAAATAATTGATAACAGGGATGTTGTGCCATATAACCCTTACCTGTCTAAATTATTTGACTGTCATATCAATGCCAAAATCTGTATAGGTCTTCAATGTGTAAAATATATTCACAAGTATATTTATAAGGGTTATGATCGAACAACTATGGTCATCGCTTGGGATGAAATACGACAATATCTTGATTCTCGATATATTGGACCTCCTGAAGGAGCTTGGCATATTTTCAGTTTTAATCTTCACCATGAAAAACCAAGTGTCGTACGACTTGCTTTATACTTACCTGGAATGTAACACATTGTTTTTAGCACAAGCGAGACCATGACATCTATTCGTGCTGGAGCTGCTAATGAAAAGACATCTTTAACTGCCTTTTTTGAATACTGTGCTGAAAATGTTGAAGCACAAGCGTTTGCATACCAATAATTTCTCCAATATTATGTCTGGCATGGTACTGATGGTAGAAACATATGGACAAAGAGAGTACATCAACTGAAATTTTCTATTGGCCGAATATATTATACAAGCCCAAACTCTGAAGAGAGATACTACTTAAGTTTTCTTCTAACTGTAGTAAAAGTTCCAACATCTTTTTAGAATTTGCGTACGCACAATGGCATTTTGCATAACACATTCAAAGCTACATGTGCTGCCATGAGACTTCTAGAAGATGATAAAGAATGGATTGATTGTTTAGAAGAAACAGCCGCGATGAAAATCGGATATCAACTAAGAAGATTGTTTAGTATTATTCTATCAGAATGTAATCCAATACAGCCAAAAGAGTAATGGAACAAGTTCTGGATAAGCATTTGTGATGACTTCACTTTCAAGCTTCATACCCAGTTTAACATTCAAAATCCGACTGAGGATCATGCCAAAGATTATGGTTTATATCTATTAGATGAATTGCTATTCGAATCGGGTAAAACTTTACATGATTTTCCTCCAATGCCATTACCAGTAAGAAATTTGCGTTCCATAAATGGGATTAGACTCATAATGAAACAACAACAATTCTAATATGATACACAATTTATACATACTATGGCTAATATCAGTCGATTGAATAATGCTTAAGCGTAAGCTTATAATGCCGTTATATATTCTGTGGCTAATAATAGGGGCCAACTTTTCTTCTTGAATGGAGCAGCCGGTGGTAAATCATTTGTTTACAATACTATTGCCGCTACTTGCTGAAGGGAGGGGGATATTGCTATTATGGTTGCCAGCTCGGGGATTGCATCATTACTTCTTAATGGAGGCAGAACTTCCCATTCAAGATTCAAAATCCCATTAATTGTGTTGGATAACTCAAAGTGTGGATTTACTAAGCAATCTATTCATGCAGAGTTATTTAGAGAAACTAAACTAATTATATGGGATGAGGTACCGATGCAACATTAACACTGTATTGAGGCAGTTGAACGGACATTACGAGACATTCGTGATGATAGTCGACCATTTGGTGGAATTGCAGTTGTACTCGGAGGAGATTTTGTTCAAATACTGCCAGTTGTACCTAAAGGTACATGTGAACAAATTGTTGTAGCATCGTTAAGATGATCATCCCTATGGAGACATGTACGTGTTCTGTCATTAGTGGATAATATTCATTTGGATCATGCAAATCCTAATAATGCACAGTTCACAAATTATTTGATGAAGGTAACTATTTTGCTAAATTATTTTCACAGTTCTTTTTAACGTATTCAATCAAAATGTTACTATCTTAATTCTATTTTGTTATTTCAACAATTATTAGATCGGAAGTAACCTTGAAAAAACAATTCAATTGCCTTCAACAATTCAAAATTGTGCAAGTGTTTTAGACCAAATATTCTTTGTCTACTCGAACTTGAATATTTATTGTGAAAGAGAGTAAGGTTCTCTAACAGAGAGAACAATCTTATCTACAAGAAATGATGATGTTAGCTTGATTAATGACGAGGCTTTAAGCCTTTTCCGGGAGAATTAATAGTTTATTTGGCAGCAGATAAAATTGAGGAAGATGAATCTGCAGATCGTACGTATAATGATCGTTACCCAAGTTAGTAACTGAATAGTCTCGACCCTCCGACTTTGCCACCGTTCAAACTAAAATTGAAAGTTGGATGTCCGATAATGTTTCTTAAATATCTTACTCCAAAAGATGGATTATGCAATGGAACTCGACTAATGGTAGTCCTATGTGGGACGCGCATAATTGAGGCAAAGATCATGACTGGTGAGCATTCCGGAAATTCGGTTTTTATTCCAAGGATTTCTTTGACACCGTCAATGAGATAAATGCCTTTTAAAATGACGCGGCAACAGTTCCCTGTACGGGTAGCATATGCAATAAAAATTAACAAATCACAAGGGCAATCGGTCAAGTATGTGGGGATAGATCTGCGAACATAACTTTTCTCTCATGGACAACTATATGTGGTATTGTCAAGATGTACTTCAGCAAACAGAATCACCACACTATTACCTTTAAATGCTTTGTGTGGTACAACAAACATTGTTTACCCTGAAGTCTTATTGTAATTGAAGTATGTATCTCTTACTTACTTTCGTAAATCTTATTTTTCCCATATCTTTTATGCTCCTAATTTATATATCTACTACTTGCTATAGGGAATGTGAGATTTACATGATTTATTTCGAATAGAGCAAAAATTTGCACATTTGAGAGAAATGTTGAATATGGGACTCGTAAGAAACTTTTACATAATTTATTACATAATAATTTTACCCTTCACATTATAATTTTTCAATGATTTTTTTTTAATTTAAACAGAAATGGGTGGAGCTTTACTACAAGAACTGTAAGCCTGACAACTGTTTCAGATTGTACATTAGGACTTTTGTTTACTCAATTTTCAACCAGAATGGATCAAAGTGGTCTTCAAGATTTGATGACTAATCGAATAATGGAATAGGCTTAGATTTATTTTTATGTCTTATAATTTTCAATTGCATTAAAGCAAAATGCTTCTTTTCATTTAAGTGTTTAGACCAAGACGCATTGATAGTCATTATTATTTCCTTTTATATATGATTTCACTTTTCAGTTATTTTTACTAGGTTTAATTTAAATCTACGCACAATTACTCTCAATACTTTCTTTCAATTACTTTCATGGCTGCATAGAATGCGTCCATCAAATTTAAGCTTTGTGACTGAATATTACTAATAATTATTTTTTAGCTCTCTATATATTTCTAACAGTATTCTTATGTTGTTTTAGTTTTTTCTTAGGTAACTTTCCAAACTAAACTCCCTCCATAATCTATTATATCTCGAAGACCATGTTTCTTCAAACAAGCTATTGGATATCAGGTAAATCATACATTATTTTGTTTAATTATTTTATGTATGATTATCTTGACATTTTTTGAATTATTATGTTGTTATGAGGTTTTTAAGCGCCAAAGAAGCGTTAATGGATAATAATGAAGCGCCGAATGCGTGTCGACGTAATCGTCGTGGCGAACCGTAGGTAGTACTAGTATTATACATTATACATTGTTATACTTACTTTGTTTGACAGTTCTATACAGAAGTTCCATGGGTTCTTCATCAACTCTTTGAAGGCAATCACCTTTCATCCATATCACAGTATCATTCTACATTCGATCTGCTGAATTCAGATTAACGAAAAGTGGTCGAGTCGAACTCTTAAGAAAGTATGCCCCTCAACTTACAAAATAGTTTTTCACTTCATAAAACTGTAAGACATCCACTACAACAAATATGGGCTACGACGTCAACTAATCAATGTTATTTTTTTGAATAATGACGTTGATTATTATATTTATTGCTTTTCTCTGTAACTTAAGAGGTTCATTAATGCATCAAAGTCATTTTATTAGAAACTGATATTGCTTGCCATTTTCCGTAGTAAATTACGTCATTTGAACAAATGACACAAAAAAGCCTGTAATCTAAAATAATATAATAACGTCATTAATGGCTTAAATGACATTGTTTCTATTTATAAAATTTTAAAAAATATGAAAGAGGTTACGGGAAATATAAATTAGAATACGATTTAGTGGAGAATTTTGGGGGTTCACCATGATAATCAACACAATACGAAAGACGACATTTAGGAGGCACAATCGAAAGTGGATGTTTTCCAATGAAGAAAATCTTACATAAGGTTTTTACTACTCAATCGAGAGAGGAGATTTGTGACATAATCGAGAAAGGAGATTTAGCCTCCGTACAACCGTAACTTCTGGCCAATCTCTATAAGGTTTTTACGATATAATTCAATCCTAACTTTAGCCCTAATCTGCAAAGATTAATCTTGGAGAAGGTATGAACTTCCCCCTTTTTGTCCTAATATTTCAGGCCAATTTTTAATATTTTCCCCACAATTTGGTTTAGATATCCCAGTTAACGATGCAACCCCAAATTCCCCACAATTTGTAATTCTTGTAAATTCTTATAAGGTTTGGGACCGCATAAATTTGTTAGTTGATTCCGTTTGGAGTAATTTTTTAATTTTAGCAATCTCTTGTGATTCTTAATTGATCTCTGATTTTATATTTTTGTTTTATAAAATTGCTTCTGTTGTAACTTGAGTTCTATAGTCATATGAACAGAAGAATGTGAATTGGAATTTGATGATATGGATGGGAAAAGGTTGTTTAAGAATTGTTGGGGGAGCTTTCAATCTCTGCAGGCTATTATTTTACCTCACCCTCTTTGGATATCTATTTTTGTGGTGTTGGATTTTCTTCGAGCTATTTTTACTGTGATGGGTTGTTAACTGCATAGTTATACTGCTGTTTGCCTTAATCTAGATTTGGTGTTTTAGCCTTGAATTCCCTTTAGTAGGGATCTGTTTGGGTTGAGTTCTTTTGTGGAAATCTAGGCTTTTTAGTGGTTGGTTTCTTGGTGTTCAGGTATCTCTCAGTTACCCTATAGGCTGTGAGAGTTTTCCCCATTCCCTACCTTGTATTTATCATTCCTTTATGTTTTTATATTATCAAAGAGCTTCGTGAAGGATTTTATCGTCGATAGAACAAAAAGAGGAAGGAAGAGGGATGAAGTAAACGCCAAGAGAATCAGAGAGTATAAAAATAAAGTTGAATCATAGTTGTCTAGTATTTATAAATATATCAGGGTTGTGATCGATGAGCATCTCATTCCTTCATTGACTGAAGATGGTAGGAAGGCAACTGAATAACTAAACGATGTAAGATTTATCCTAGTGAAGGTAAATCCAATCCCATATGTCAACCTCAAGATCGTTTCCGCAACACACCCCAGGGGATTAGACTTATTTTGGGATCTCCCCTAATATCATTTTACTTGTTGTCTTTTTACTTAAGATCTTTTTATGCTGAGTTGAGGTAGGATTCTCTATACTCTCCCTTTTGTCTGGTCTTGAATTTTTGAACCTGGGCGGGCAAGTATGGAGGAATTCAGACAAGAGAAAGACTGACAATATTTTGTCATGTCCGCTACTAGCCAAGGGTCCTCAGCAAAAGCTTAGAATACCGTCTTGTAATTTCATTAGAACCTTCATGGAGACTGAAAACAATCTTGTATCTGTTCTGAAGTAATGTTCCCGTTTACTTAGATACGATGTAGAAAAACTAATGGAACCCAACATCAATAATTTGCGATCCCATGGTATAGCTCAATCCCATATTGCAAAAATGGATCATGGCTGAGCCATCAACACTGACGCTTAACACTGAACGCTTCGAAATAAATATTGGAAAGGCTACGAAATTGGGTTTCAATCCAATGACTTTGAAATTAATTACAGCTCTCCAAATGACGTTACAAATTTCCGAATCAAATTGGGAACTAAAAATAGAGGCTTATAAGAGTTTTGGTTTATCTGAGGAAGATATTCTATCTGCATTCAAGTTGCAACCTTTGATTATGAAGCATACAGTCACCTCGGCTTGGCTTATTATGCACAAGGTAATTACCGAGATGCTCTTGAGAGGACCCAAACAGTGATTCTATCATAGAAAATATCCGGGTCGCTACTCAAAAGTTACACGCAGAACAAGATCAAAGTGCTCTTGGGTCAACAAGTACCAATAACCAGCAGCCAATTGGAGGTCAGACTACAGGAGGAGGTTCAAGGAACCACAGTGGATCAACAGGGTTCAGTAAATATATCCACTTTAACACCGGCGAGTTCTCCATAGGTTTTGCAAACATTTTAAGAACATGGCTGCAAATATGCAATTGGGACAAGAGAAGCCACCGCATGCTGATAGCAGTAGTAACACAGGCTGGTCAGATGAACCTGGGATTACATTTAATGGGGCTAAAGGAGCTGACATAAACATGAACTTTGGAAAAAATGTACCTGGGGATTTGATGGGAACGTGGAGATCCGTTAAGGGTATGTTCTTAGGCCCACAACCTCACATGGAGCACAACATCATCAGCAACAGAACTCACATGCCCATACACACGGGGAAGGCCATCACCTAACTAAAGTGTTGGGCGATTTTAGATGTGGTACAAATTTATAATTTTCATCTTGCAAGGGAATAATTAATATACAATGTAGAAATTGTGCTTTGAGAAGTAACACACAACATCAGGAAGATTAATTAACTAATAGTCTAGCGTTAGAAAAAGAAAAAAAAAGCCTTCAGTGAAGAATTTTAGGAAATTGATTCATTTCTTTGTAACATGTTTAAGAAAAACAGCCTTCAGTGAAGAACTCTCATGCCCTACTGAAAATACGTTCAACTTTTTTGTTTGGATGGCAAAATACTGAAAATACGTTAAACTCATTTGACAGGCTCAATACGATTGACTTACATTCTACCTATGACCTCCCGAAATATCTTAAGGCTGTGTAATTCTATAAAGCATAATAACTCAGACGTAGACAGTCATTTCCTGGTAAACATCACAATCAAACTGTTAAGAAGGATAAACTAGGTCTGCTTAGGAGTTGATCGAGTTTATAGGCCAGCCTAATCCTATGGGTTCAAATAGGGCCTGCCTAATTTGAGTTGGAAATATTGTTTACAATTTTTATGTTTGCGGTATTATGTATTATGTATTATGGTTAAGTGTTTTTCTTGCTATAACTTGTATATTTTTAATATCTATGCTTAGTAGATGTATGTGTTTGTTATTATTATTTATATTAAATGCAAATTTTAGTCTATTTCTTTTCTAGTTATATTTTTGAGGGAATGATTTTTGCTGCAAGAGGCTGGATAGAATGTTTGAACTTGAGTTGATGGTAACTATATCAAATAACAATGTATTTGAGCATAAAAATTGTTTATTTCAGGTATTTGAAGAAGGTGTTCACCGCTAGTCCAAAAAGACCATAAATATAATTTAGAGTTTTAAGGTTAGTGCCTAACTTCATCTTCATAGTCATTAGTGCATTAGCGGGTTGTATTTATCATCTGCTTATGACCTAACTTTTCTTTCCTTTACATGAGAAGTGTGTGGTCTAACTGTTCTTAGTAATGTATAAGTGCTCACATTTACTGGATACGAATAAGGCCCTAATTTAGTTTAAAGGCATCAAAACATGGACGGTTTAGCATTGTTGGTATTTAATATGTAAGCCCTTGCTATGATTTTTATGATTATCCCATATGCGCTAATTACTACATAATATCCTGGAATTTTGGACAATGTTCTCATCATAAGAACCCAGCACTTCATTATTTTGTATCTCTATGTGTCTAAAGGTGTTTGCTTTTAAGTTGTTGGTGTTTGCTATTATATCCCTGAATAGTTTTAGATATATTCATAATTAAGTAAGCATATTCCTTATTTTGAGTTAAATTTATGAATAACATTTAAATGTATTTTTAAATAAAAAGTGTCCATGGATAAGTCATGGATGATTTTGCCAAGAGCTAGTCAAGAGTACCAAGATGGAGTTAAAAATTTTCTAGAGTTTGCCAAATTAAACTCTGATGGTTTGTCCTTGAACAAAATTAGATGTCCATGCAAAGATTCCAAGAACTTAAAGTGTTTGTCTCTTGGAAAAGTGTATGATCATTTGATAATTCAAGGTATATACATGACTTATGATCCATTTATATTGCTTGGAGAGGATCTACCAGAGCCAATATCTCACGGTTAACACGAAGAGATAATCTTTAATCCAATAGATGCGGAGAAGAACTTATATAAGGCAGCATATGCAATAAATGCAGAAGATGAATATAATGGTGATGCTAATGAACTTTCAGACTTTGACAACTTGTTACAAGATGCACAAAAGCCATTGTATCCGGGTTGCACGAAGTACAATAAGTTGACTGTTATTGTCAAACTGTTTAGCATAAAATCAAACAATGGTTGGTC
Organism: Kingdonia uniflora; assembly: GCA_014058105.1. Taxonomy (NCBI): domain Eukaryota; kingdom Viridiplantae; phylum Streptophyta; class Magnoliopsida; order Ranunculales; family Circaeasteraceae; genus Kingdonia; species Kingdonia uniflora. The sequence goes on from JACGCM010001725.1 coordinate 234,986, forward strand.
TGATAAAGGTTTCATTAAACTATTGGAGACTCTGAAGGATATTCTTCCAGATGATAACTATCTCCAAAATTCGATGTATTTTACAAGAAAAATGTTGAAGACATTTGAATTGGAATACAAGAAGATTCACGCATGTGAGAATGATTGTATTTTGTATAAGAAAGACCATGAAAAGGAGTCATGTCCAAAATGTGGAGCTTCGCGATGGAAACAAGATCCTAAGACAAAAAGAATAAGAGTTGGTATAACCGCAAAGGTTTTAAGGTATTTCCCCATAATACCGAGGTTTAGGCAGGTGTATATGTCAGCTGATACTGCGAAAGAGTTGAGATGGCATTCAGATAATAGGAGCAATGATGGCAAACTGCGTCACCCTGTGGATAGCCCTGCTTAGAAAAATATTGATTCTAAGTGGCCCGAATTCTCCAAAGAGTTACAAAATCTGTAATTGGGACTCGCTGCTGATGGAGTTAACCCTTATCGTAATTTAAGTTCGCAATATAGTTGCTAGCCTATGATGTTAGTAAATCATAATTTACCTCCTTCTTTGTGCATGGATAAGAAGTTCTTGATATTGACTTTATTAATCCCCAGACCGAAGCAACCTGGTAATGACATCGATGCTTATTTGCACCCCCTTATTGATAACTTGTTACTTCTGTGGGGAAATGACCCTGAAACATATGATTCATATACCAAAACCAAATTCACTTTAAAGGCAATATTATTGTGGACTATTAAGGATTTTTCCGCATATGGAAACCTTGCAGGATACTTAATAAAGGGAGAAGTAGCATGTCCTAAGTGTGGCTATGGTACATGGTCACAATGGCCAAAGTTCGGCAGGAAACTTTGTTATATGCGACATAGAACAATTCTTAGGACTAATCACCCATTTTGGTTAAAGTAAAGTTGGTTTAATGGCAAAAATGAGCTTGATACACGTCCAATTTCTTTTAAGGGTGCACAAATTTGGGATGAGGTAAATAGTATTGAAACAGATTGGGGAAAGCCTGCACATAAACAAAAAAAATCACAAAAAACTTCTTTGCAAAGATAGAAGAAGAGGTCGATTTTCTTCGAGTTACCGGACAGGAAGTATAATCTACTACCTCACAATTTGTACGTGGTGCACAAGGAAAAGAACGTTTGGCTAGTTTTGTCAGAACACTATTGAACATTGTCGGAAAATTGAAAGATGGTCTTGCATCACGTCTCGACATGGAAGAATTAAAAATATGGCCTGTACAACATCCTCAACCTAAAGGTAAGAGAACATTCCTTTAGCCGAAGATGTAAAAATAAATGCAAAGTTATTGCTACCGAAAGTGGCTAAAGAAGACCTTTGGATTTCAATATAAAATGACATATATTGGGGTTATTGTTAGTGAGATTGTTCCTATTACGATCCTCACTTGGCATAAAGTCAAGCCAGATGTAAAAGATAGGTTATGGGAGATAGTGAAGGTAAATTACTTCTACGCAACTCACTATGTTATATTTCAAATTCTTATAAATTTTTTCTTTGTTGACATATGTTTATGGCAGCAAATGTTTATAGTACCAGAAGAGGCACGAAAGTTGGCATTAATGTCTATGGGAAAGGATTAGCGTGAATTCAAAGTTGAAAAGAGAAAAATAATAGATATTAATGATGAGTATGAACAAGCTCTCAAAAAATGTCCAAAAGATGTACCTTACAATCAATGGGAGGCCTTTGCTAAACAATGTACAACTTCTAATTATAAGGTATTGAACTTATATTCTTTCTTTTCTTTTTGTTGTAACATTTTAGTAACTCTCAAATGTTTAATCCAATTGTCAGTAACCTAAAAATAATATTGTTGTTTCTGCAGGAGCTTCAGAGAAGACTCATCAAAACTAGAAAAAAACGTAAATTGCCCCATACATGTAGTCATTTTGGATATCCTCGGTCGGAACATGAAATTGCAGTTATCTTTCATATGTTTTATACCAATTAATATAACTAATCTATGCATATAAGAATATATGGTTCTTTGTTTGTAGAACAAAGAGATTGCCAATGACGCCACCTCAGTCGCAAAAAAGGTTCGACGGTCTACTGTATGGACAAGGGCACACAGAAGTAAGAATGGAGAGGCCCGTAAATGAGTTGGTCCTAGAAAAAATAGTGTGTACCATTAGTATTTTATAATTATGTATTTAATGTTACATAATAACTTTTTACGTTAACACCATATGTTACTTCTTTTTTTCAGGATAAAATTGATGAAATCAACTCAAATAATCCATATATTAGAGATCGTGATTTCACAGTGGTTTTAGGTCCTGAGTACACTGGATGTATGAGGGAAACGGGATTTGGCATATCACCAACCCTTTATAAAGGTGTTAAACATGGTGGAGTGATAGTAAAAAGTTTATAAGAAGAAGTGAGGGTTTTACGGGAGGAGCTAGTAGTATGCAAAGAAATTAATGAGAAAGTATCGTCATTGGAGGCACAAATGACAAAATTATTGTTATGCTAATTTAAAATCCTTACTAATATATTTTAATAATTCTATGTCGGTAATACTAATTCCTTGAATAGTCAAGTCAAGGAAATGCTCAAGATGAAATTACCCCTCCTGAAAGTAGCGTATTGCTTTCGGTATGTTCCTAAGTTAAAAAATTATGTTCTATGTATAGATTACAGTTAATAAACTCACTTTCTCATATCTTCTTTCAAGCAGAGAGTCCATAAAACATCAAAACCTGTAAATTGCAGACTATATTGGCTTTCTCCAAGTAATATTGTTGCAACTGGTTCTTGGTATACTGATGATCCTACGAGTAGAGTACACTGTGCACCATTAGGAGATGGAATGTCAAAGGCGAGAATTTAAACAATTGTAAAAGAGGATATGCCACTTAGTGGGGGAGAACATGAAACAATCGGCGATGCAATCGGATCATTCGTGTCTTGGCCAACCCTATTTGTTATTAAGGATTAAGTTTTGACAATCCTCAATATGGTTATTATTTTTATTTTTATTTTTTTGCTAGACCTTTTATGTTATATCGCATTATGAGTTTGAACTATATTATATATTTATGATGGAATTTTACTATCTTTTTAGCTGCTAAACCTTTGCATCTATATCTCGATTACTAACTAATTTGCTTTCTTAGGTAAAACCCTTTTTAACTCCGCCAATAAAACTATATGGTTTCATTGTCGGTCCCAAGACCGGATAAAGGAGGAGAGAGAAGGATAACGGTTCATCGTACGTCGTATTGGCATAAGGATTACAACTCTTTTTATAGTTCTTGGGTTATTATTCTTGCTGAAATCTTGGATAAGGAACATGCATTTGTTTAGGTATGAAGTTGGTCTACTTACTGTTTTTTTACTCTACTATGAGCTGTTATTGTTTAACCATTATTTAGGTAGGTCCATTGTAGTCTTCGCTGCTTAATGCGATATCTCTATGCATATTTGACAACCCTTGATACTTTTTGAACCTCTGGGAATCTTTGTTTTCTCATTCAACTTCTCCATTTCAAGTTGTAAACAATTGCCTTTCACGGCAATTGCTTTGCATCTTAATTAGAATAGTTGATTGTAACTTGGGTTTCTCTACAGAAAGCAATTGTATCTGAACTTAAGAGACAGTTAGATGAAGAACTCTAAGGCTTACAAGCAATTAAACTTCAAATGTACGCCTATCACTTGTTTCTGCATGCACTCTTGCTTATTATTGTTGGAATCATGTAGTCAAAACATTTATTTTAACATTTTCAATTTTAGTAGCCTTTCAATTCTTGGGATTGTGAACAAGGATTCATTTAACCTATATTTAATGTCCATTGCAAAACAGATAATTTATAGTATAGTTTTGTGCTCTTGATAGTTATAACTTAAAACAACCTTTGGACTGTAGGAGATGTCATAAATTGAGATTGTTGTTACGCATATAGTTAGATGCTTTCTCTCTTCCTTTAGGATGCCCTTTGGAAACTTACTTCCTTGTTTGTGTACTTTGACTAAATCCTATCCTGTAGCGGAGCCACAAATAGATCAACTGCCCTCACTGAAATGTCAAATTTTAATTACTATTTCATGATCTCTAGCTCAAAAATATATTCAATTTAGTTTTTGCAGCTTTTGTCACTTAATTTCCCAAAAAAAATCCCATTATTTTCCCCTTGAACATATCCTAATTAATTTCCTAAAATCATTTTCCAAATATTTCTTCTTGTGTCTATCTCCTTATCGAATTTGGCTATATATAATACAAATCTATTTTTTGCAGGAATAGAGCTTTACTTCTTTCACTTACCATACACTCATATGAACTCTTTGCCTTCTATTTTATATTATAATTAACGGAAACTGTTGTGGTTTCAAGAGATATAACCCTGGTACCCGACAAAACATTGTGGTGAGAAATAATGTGACACTGCAATTCGACTTTTTAGTGAGGCTGCTATCAAATGGCAAAACGTAGTAGTTAAATTTGAAACTTGAAGACTAATTGACATTGGAAAGTTAGTTTACTGTTCATTCTAAGTTATTTTATTTGATGAATTCTTTCTTTTCATGTTAGGCGCAACTTGGATCAGGCCAAAACTACCCTGGAGGCATTAATTAAGGTAATTTGTTTATCCATTCATAGGACTGTTGGATTTTTTTTTTGGCTGTGAAGATTCTTAATACCCCCTAATGATTTAAATTTCGTGTCTAGTAATACAATTTTTTTAGAGGGAAGAGAAGAAGATAGAGGTGATGGAGAGTGAAGTTAGCCTGCAAAAAATTCAAATAAAGTATAAGGTACACGTGATCTACATAATTTGTTATGTTTACCTTAAAGATTTGATCTTTCTTCTATTACATTAACTTCATAAACTGGAGGATGAACTTTGTGAAATTGTAGAACCTTTTAAACATGATACAGGTCTGATTCTAATTTTTATTTATTTATGTTTTGAACTATTGATCTATGTTGTGCAGAGTTTAGTTATTTGTGTCTTGGTTGCTTTTCAGAATGATGCTCAGCTTGTAGAAGATTGTTTGGTCCTGGGGATCACCCCTGCTCAAGCGAGGATGATTTGGGAGACTCGGATGACATGACAGCCAGCCGTCCATATGCATTTCAGAATCCACCTTTTGCAGAGACGACACTGGTGAAGCGAGATTTCAGGAGGCAGCCTCAGCTGCAGGGATGGCTTTAGAAAAGGGTCTCTCTTTTCCTCCCTTCTTCCCAAAATATTTATATATGTACTTACATGCATGCATTCATTTTTAATCTTTCCGAATGACTGATTTACGTATATGGGAAATTTATTTTCCTATGATAAAGCTAATTATTGTATTCATACCATCATGGGATAGATGCAGGATCCGCACGAGCTAGTTCTATTGTTCAAGAGGCCTATAGAACTAGAAAGGTTGAGCTCTGTAGACATTATACCACTATCAAATCCGTCATCATAGGCACTAACATCTGTGCCACAGTATCGTTTCCATAAAAGGATTGGTCATGGTGGCCATATAGTTTTTGATAGATGGAATCAACTTTTAGAAACTCCAATTGGACATGAAAGTTCCTCCTATCAACCATCTAATTCTAGGCCTTAGTCTCTGGCGTATCTTGGTACATGCGCATACTCCAACTAGTTATTTAATGATATTCAAAGATAGTACTTTCCTGAAGTTTGCTAGATATCTTTTACATGAAGCACAAAACTCATAAATATGATTGTTAATGTATGTTGTATCATATCCTCATTTAAACTTGCTAGTTTTGTATGATCGAAGCTCTTGAAGATAGTTTATTTTCTTAAAGCTTTGGCTAGCTGTGAAATTGTTTCATTTTTCTTTTCTAGGGGCAAGTGCTATTTCAGGATTATTTGCCGCAATTTGCAATTTACCATTTGATTATGTCAAGACCTAGATTTAGAAAATGTAACCTGATGTAACCGAAAAGTACTCAAAAGGTAACCTGATGCAACCGGAATGATATTAGCGATTAACAAGAAAAACGGAAAGTACCCAAAATTATTTCTCCTCTCTTCGTTTGATGACTGGAGATTTTATATCTTTTTATTACCAATTTTTAAGTTCAATCTACTATTTTAAGCCAATTAACATGACGTGCTTGCAGGAAAGGAAAGGGAGGTGGGCTGTCAAAGGCTTCAGGGTCAGTTGAACATGAAGATGTTGTGGTGAGTGATTGAACAACTTCTATTTGTGGGATATTGTTTATGGTGATGGTATGCTTGCATAACCGAGTGCTTGGTAAAAAAAATCACCCTTCAGAGATGAGCCTTGATGAAATCGAGAGTCGACTTGGATCTCTCTTACAAGCTAATACGATTTCCCAATTGAAGAGTAGTGTCTGGAAAAAATTGCTTGAAGGTAGTGTTTTTTTCTGCTTGTATCATCATATATATTAATACATGTTAGAATTCTACAAGATTAAATAAGACTATTTCTCTTCCTAAGCATATATTCTTTAGATTTCCCCTGTTCTTCTTAATTAAAGTTGTATGGTTATACTACATTTGTCATCCTTGTTAACAGTTATATTCAACTTTGATCTCTACTTACACCTGTAGTTATTAGTTATTATATTGTTTTAAGGAAAATTTCATAAATTTTTTTTCTTCTGGAAATTGTTTTCTGGCATTAACGGCGATCTAGATTAATTTTGATGTTTTGAAAGTACTGGATCACCTATGGCTAACATTTGCTTATTATTGCAGCTATTGTATTGTTAAAACAAGAGGTTGAAGGTCTTTAAGAACTTGACAAGTCAGCAGAGCTTTTGATTCGTTTGTTATGTGTTATTCTTGGCTGGGGTGAGAAAAATTTCTTGGTAGTTAAGAAGTTTGTTGAATCGTAATGTGACTGGAAATTTTGCTTAGCGGATCTTTTTAAACTTTCTTCATCGAATGCAGGTCCAACAAGAAGTTGTAGAAGTCATTGCACACATAGCTTCATCGGTGAAAAGATTTATGAAAAGATGTGTTGTTCTCTGCCTTGTAGTTATGTGCTTCCATCTGGTTAAATTCTTAACATTTTAGCAGTAGGATCTATTACTTCATAGTTTGAATTGAAGATATGCGCCATATAATAACATTCAACTCAATATTGGATTGCAAGTGGTGGTTTTTTGCTGATAAATAGGTGATGGCACTCTTTATAGAGTGGATGTCAACACTGGTGGAATTACAAATTCTTTTACGAATTTCATATGGGAACCTGCAGTTGTAAAGATATTACATATTTAATTTATATTCTTTGATTACTATTTTTTGTATGGTAACAAAATGAACATTAGCGTTGATTACAATCGCATTACTTCTGTACCAGATTAATGCTTTAATTGTGGCAACAGAAGTAGCTTTCCTTGTTCTTGGCATGGATGAGATGGTGAAAAACCGAGAGGTAATGTTTACCAGTTTAATTTGTGTACTCACCTTTGCAGAGCTAATGTTTAATTTGTATGCTTTGACAAGTTTGCAAATTGATCAAGACTATTAGAAATGAACAAAGGCACTCAAAGGCTCTAAGCATTCTGGCAATAAAAAATCTAAGACCTTTCTTTATGGTTGTTTTATTAGTTTTTTTGTGGATTGGTTAAGTTTACCAGTGATTTAGCTCTGTAATTCAAATTATGAAGTTATTAAGTTTGAACACATTATATTGAATGAAAGTAATATAATTTAGCCAAATATTTTACCTTTTTGAAGAACATGGTGGTGGTCCCAGTGGATTGACCATATTTATGCTTAATTTTTAATTTTTTTTTTGTATTTTTCAAAGTATTGACATCATTTTAAAAATGTCATTGTTAATATATTAAAACGCTACAACGTAATTTTTTAATGACGTTATTTCATGACATCAATAGAATACATTAGCCAGCCGGCCACCGGAATTGGGTATCAATAACGCCATCTTTTGAAACCCCTTATACGTCACTTAATTAATGTCGTTAATACCTAGCATTCCCCATCAATTATTTAATGACGTTGTTAGTCCCTACCTTTCCACGTCATCGCCTTCGACGTCATTTATACAAATGACGTTAAATCCATTTTACGTCATTTTTTTAATGACGTAAAAACTCGTATTTTTATCTTAAGGAGATATCCTCCTCTTAACCTCATCCTCCTCCCATTACTTATTCAAAAACTCACAGACATTTATTACCTCCTACATGATCTCGTTCAACTGAATATGACATGCCCCAATGATATTCATAATCCCTTTCGCAAGATTATTATGGGGAAGGCACAACCCATACTCCAATTGAGATAGGTAACACATGAAAACTTCTTCCATGTCGCCCTGGACATTTCTATCATGATATTCCAAGGAGAATGATTCGTCAAACCCCCCTATCTAGTTTTTCCTTCTCCAAATCAGCCAACCAATAGAAATGTTCCTCCCCAGATCCTACAATGTAACTTCTAAACTGCCTACCGGCATGTTGTACAAAATTGCCCCATCCTACCCCTGCAGAAGCTTTGGCTTTACAAAACTCTCAAAATACATCAAAATTCGGAGGATAAGATACCAATTTTCCACGGAAGTCTAGAAATTGAAGTCCTACTTCATCCTCTGCAGAAGCTATGGCTTTAAAAAAACTCCATAAACTACATTCTCAGACTCAGTCAATCGACCAGAGGTCGATGCCTCGTTAATTGGTTATGTCTCCATATCAACTACAACTCTACATATGATGTTTGATCCTGCTGCATACAGGTCCAGGTATTCCATCATTATCTTTTACATATACATCATCCACATACATATATCTTTCATATCTCAATTTACAAATATATCTTACAGATTTTTTCAGATTTTTATAGACTGCTATGAATAGTAATTTTTTGATTTGAAAACTACGACAATTTTTCAAAAGAAACACATTCAAAGTATCACAAATCATCTAATAACCTTCTATGTCGGAATATGAATCGCCATATAAAACACAAATCATATCTCATTTTATAAATATAAATAATAGATTTTTTTTGATTTTTATAGATTGCTATGAAAAGTAATTTATAGATTTGAAAACCACGATAATTTTTATAAACATGAATCTCCCTATAAAACACCCACATAGATATATCATTCATATCTCATTTTACAAATATATCTAACAGATTTTTATAGATTACTATGAATTAAAATTTTAGATTTGAAAACCACGACAATTTTTTAAAAGAAACACATTCACAATATCTCAAATCATCTACTAACCTTCTATGTCGGAATATGAATCACCATATGAAGTCTGGATATTGAATAACACCTACTTCATCCTCCATATCAGATACTACATTCTCAGACTCAGCCGATTGACCAGAGGTCGACACCCCATTAACAAGTGATGTCTCCATATCAGCTTCAACTCTATAGATGAGGTTTGATCTTACACAAAACTCCTCACGCTCGACCAACATACAGGTCCAAGTATTCCATCATTATCTTTTACATATACATCACCCACATACATATATCTTACATATCTCATTTAACAAATATATCTAACAGATTTTTTAAGATTTTTATAGATTTTTATGAATAGTAATTATAAGATTAGAAAACCACGACAATTTTTCAAAAGATACGCATTCACAGTATCACAAATCATCTACTAGCCTTCTATGCCAAAATATGAATCTTATGTAGCGCCAAATCATTCCCTCATAATACTGCTATATAACCACCTTCATGACTCTGTCTCTGCAACACTTTCTTGCTTTGATTATTAATCACTCTCGATTAATTTCTCACAAAATTATCTACTATTTTTTTTCTTTCCTTTCTCACTGCATTTCAAGTTTTCAGGAGTTGATAAACGTTTGAATGAAGAAGATGAAGCATTATTTATATTTTCATTCTTTAAGTGCTGGCAGTTAATGGGCCTCGCACGAGCCGCCCTCGGTTTTGGACCAAAGGCATCCCTTCCAAAATTAATATTAGACGTCTTGCACCTTTCGGCAAAAACATCTTCCCATACTTACCCCCTGCCTTATATTATAATATATTTTCATTTCTCTTTCCCAAATATCCCTCTGACCTCTCCACACTCATGATGACTAAACACTTACACGCAATCAAACTTTCCCTGCAATTACACCCAAGTCAAAATCAAAAGCTGCCTACTTTTTCTATTTTTGCTTCTTCTAATTATAGATGTGTTGACGTCATTTCAAAAGCTCTCATATTTCAAATATTCATAATTTATTTTTCATAACAGTCACAAACAACATTTACAGTAAAAGAGGACAAATTCAAACCTCATTTTCATTTCATTCATTTGACAGTTATTCAAACTCATACAATACACTCCCTCACATATATTTACACTTGAAACATCCTTGATGTCCTGGGGTGCCACACATGATCAGTTCTCCTCCAACTATCCTCCCATCTTCTAGCTCGATCTCTTCTTTAAAAATTAATCTCACAACATCTTCTCAAGCTGAAGGTTTCACAATCACTTTCTAGAATAGCTCCTCATAGAAGCAACATTCATACCCATGTTCCCTACCCATCCAGTTCAACTCATCAAACTGATACTCGATCACTAGAAAGTAAATATCATAATCTAACAAGACAAAAATCCGCTCCAGCTCTTCAGTTATCTTTATCGCAAACCGCCTCTCAGTGGTATAACTTATTTTCTCAGATCGAGTATATACCATTTATATTTTCTTTCACCTATTTAAAGTCTCATTTCAGTCTATTTATGTAGTTTTTTAGATTACCTTAGACCCCCTACAATTTATATTTTTATTTTGTTCTCTCACAACAGGAAACCCTAGTATCCTGAGTAAAATTATTTGAACTTATCTATCTACATCGATCTCATTGAATTCGACCTACTCCATCTTGACCTTATTTTTGTCAAATCCAATATTTCGAAATGACCTCCCTAAGCTCAAATTTCCAATTCCTATTTATCCTAAATCTTTTATAGTTATCTCTCCCAATAATTAAAAGTTATTCAGTGCGAAATCAAATTCTTACACATTTGTTATATTACAAACACATAGTTACAACACGATTGCTATAATATACTTTATATGTCAAATCTTATATAATACCTTTCATCCTCTTTTCGTAAATCTTTGAATTAATCATAGCTCGATTTCAAGAGTTATTCTATATATAAACACTGAGTTTGAATAACAAATTTTATTAAGCTCGAATATAAATTATAGCTACATTAGAGATAATAAATCTTTTATGTACTTTACTAATAACAAGTATTTCAGGTACTTTACAGATAATAAGTCTTTCAAGTACTTTAAAGATAACAAGTCCTTCAGGTACTTTACAGATAGAAAGTCTTTCAGGTACTCCAAAACAATAAATCCTTTAGCCCATCTTACTTTAGTGATATTTTACTCAAAGATTCTTCTGAAGCAAAGCAGGCATTGGAAGTCACCAGACGTCCTTCTCCCATCACACAAGATTACTCTGACCAAAAATAAGATTTGGATGAAATCTGGACATCAAAGGAGAAAGAGTAAAGGTATGAACCAACTCTTCAAACAAAAGGTCATCTTAGAGCCAAGAAACGATGATGGTGCAGAAGTAGACTTCGATCTCTGTCTCCCTTCTCCACTACCACCGTCGCCACCTATATAACTACTACTATCCGAGAGTTAGTAGAGATGAAAAGGGCCCGATCTTAGAATCAAATCCTTTGTAAGACATCGACGAAGCTGCCCTGCAGTTACGATAACCACCACATTTATCTCCTCAACCTTGTCTTCTGCAAGGGTGTGGAGAAACCTCCAACCTTACTCGCCTGTAAATACAATGTGATGAAATCTCCACACACAGTAAAAATCTTCTTCACCTCTAACCGCTTCTTCATTTGACATACCCTAATATGTCGGTGAAACGAGAAAGGAGGGGTATCTCAAAGGATTGATCACCGAATTACCTCAACTTAAACTTTAGCATCTCAGCAGAGACTCTCATCGTAAACCATCCACCGGGTCTTCACTATTATCAATCTAGAATTCCAGAGAATTTTACAACAAACAACATACTTTGTCATAATCCTCGGTACAGGAACTATTTTTATAACCCTAATATTTAATGTGTAGGCACGTTTCCCATGTGTCATCATTCAACCAAGAAGAGGCTTTCAAAACCCCAAGTATCACGTACATCAATATTTCCATCATCATTCAATGAACAAACATCCCCCCATAAAAATATACACATTTTTTATACAGTCAAATCAACATCAAAACTTCCTTCATTTTCAACTTCCAAAACCCATATACCTACAGATTCTTTCTCAACCAAAGCTACTCGTGACTTCAGTTTGCTACGGGGCAATTGTAGGGACCTATCCCTCGATCTACCCTAATTCAATCAATTTCCTGTATGAACTACCACCATATCAGACTCACGTATTCTACATGTGACATAAATAGTTAACATTAAGACCTACACCACAAACTGATGAAGAACGCGGGTCGGGCATAGCAGAAAAGCATGAATAAATCAAAGACACCTGGCTCTCATGAACTCAATAGTTACTCAGTCAATCACCACTTACCACATTGTTTGGAGAATGTGCTTCTGCAAAATAACGAACTGCGGACGAGGCCTATATAAAGAAAAAAATCTAAAAAAGATAAGGACTAGTAAAATATGCAAGAAAGTTTGAGGAAAACTATATTTTCTAGATTCTCAAACACCAAAATTCTTATTTACAAGATTATGTATTTCTAGTTCGAGAGATCACTTTTAATAAGATATCAACCTCGAGCAATAAAAGTCACTATTGTTAAAACCTTCAACTCGAGGTCGTGGTTTTTTACCTATTCAGAGGCTTTCCATGTTAAATCACCTCTATCATTTCTTATTTCCCATTAGTTTTTGTCACATGAACATTGGTGTAAGAGCTAATTCTGAGTCATTTCGGGCTTATGGAATTTGGCCATTACATTTGGCGCCGTCAATGGGAAAGAAGCCATTTCCACGATATTCTAAGGCATACATTCACACTACTACGAATTTCAACCATGGCCACTTCCAGATGACCAATAACCAGAATCCAGCTCGATATTTATGTTGAGCCTGAATAATTTAAAGAACTGCGGGCGACTTTCTACGCAGAAATGGAGAAGCGCAATGTGCTCGAACGTCAGTTAACTCTTGGCCGAGAGCTCCGTGAGAAGGAGCTTAAAGCCCAGCGACAAGCTCATTTGACAGCGTTCAAATAACATGAAGACCAGATGATAATAATACAGACTGCCTTACCTGCTCTGCAAGACACTCAACAGGCTCCTCCAACAAGGTATCGTGATAAATTACCAAAAACCTCCCAGGTATCTGTGCGGGAAAGGTTGGGGCCTCGAGGAGCCACCAACAAAGCTAATTCTAGAAATATTCAGTACGAACATCCACCATTCATTTATGTAGGTTATGAAGTTCAATCCAAAATCAGCCGATGTCACCGATTTTCCAAACGTTAGAAGGAAGAACAATGACTTTAACCTCGAATTCCAGTACGTGGTCATTTGAGTGAAGGTACCATTACACAAAATCCTCAACCTCCTTGTCAAACCACTCAACCGCCACGTCAATATATCACGCAAAAACATATGGATCAGCGAATCAAAGAGTTGGTCGAAGCACAAGTTCTAGGTACTATAGATGAGCTTACCAAGTTACAAGGGAGTCCAATCGTCAAAGAACTATTTAATATTGAAATACTGAAAGGTTTCCATACACTGAAAATTCATAAATACAAGGACACTGATCCAAAGGAGTAAATTCAATAATACCGTGATTCATTGGGGTTGTACTCCAATCTCAACTACATCCTCTGTCGTTTTTTCGCTACAAGTCATCAAGAGGAGCCACTCTGGTGGTTCCACTCTTTACCTGAAGATTCCATACAAACATTTGATCAGCTGCAAAAACAGTTCATCAAGACGTATGCTCACAGCAAAGTCAAAGAGGATAATTTATATTCTCTTATTAGTCGTAAATAGTGACGCGGAGAGTAGCTCCAGGTTTTTGCAAAGAAATTTTTGGAGCTCTTGCGTAATGTAGACAACCTCGATCAGAAAATAACTGTTACTGCTTTCACTAATGCGCTCCAGCTCGACTGCCAGGCCAAAGAACACCCCTTCCTCAACAAACCTGCGACCTTAGAAGATATAATCACCAAGGTCAATGGTTATGTCTACTTGGAAAGGATGATGTCTGAATGGCATAAATCGGCTAAATCTATCCTAACATCAAAAGGTCCATCCATAGATCAAAATACTGAGCCAAAGGAGGATCAGGAAGATCAAAAGCGTTTCAAGGGAAATACTAGCAACCCTCATAAAGGTGGTTCACTACCCAAACCAATCCTCCTAAGGATGAATATTCGAATCTCCATAATTTTTCCAATCCTCTCCAAGGATAAGCTTTACCGTCCATCTCAACCATTGGAACCAATTGAGAACCGCCTATACTGCATGCATCACAGGGTAAGCCATCATTCTACAAACAACTGTTATGCTTTACAGAGGTTGCTAGAATTTATTTTCAAAGAGGGCCGAATGTTCGAATATATTATCGACCAGGAATCATACAAGGATGGCTGTTATAAGAAGCAGCTCAAAGTAGTCCAGGTCAAAGATCAACCTGAGGAGTAACATCTTTATCATATGTACTACAACAACATGATTGAAATCCATCAGATCACCAACTCTTGCCGATTCAAGCGCATGAGACTTTCAGAATGTTATGATCTCACACCTCGAGATAAAGAAGCCAAGCTTCTGCCTGAGATGGGCAATCCCCAGCTTAGGATCGCATTTGATGATTACGACATTAGTCATGTAAAATTTCTTCATCACGATGCATTAGTCATAATGCTCAAGATGAAGAAATTTGTCACGCACACAATAATGATTGATACTGGATGCAGTACAGAGATTCTCTTTCAGAGCACAATCGACCAAATGGGATTGGCTGATCAAGTTATCCCAAGCGACACCGATATCAGTAGATTCAATGGTTCTAAAGAATAGTGAGTAGGCAAGATCATCTTAACTCTTACCATCAGACCAGTCACCATCGACGTCATCTTCTATATCATCAACGTTAAATCTCGTTATCTCAGGATTTTGGGACGCTGTTGGATTCACAACATGGAAGAAATCACTTCCACCTATCATCAAGCACCCCGCTTTAAACACAATGATTGTATCTAGAAAATCAAAGGTAGTTAAAAGCTTTCTTGAGTTTGCGAAAATAATGTCTCAACAATTCTAGATACCTCAGACAGATACGCTGCATAACAATTATAGAAAGCTGATCACCTTGATAATCAACCTTCAACAGATAAGCCTATAGAATACGTCAATATTAATGGACCTAGTGGAGTTACTTTTATCGGTACAAAGCTTGTCCAACACGATAAGGATGCTTTCATTCAGTTCTTACGACTAAATCAAGACGCTTTTAGGTAGACTTTCAAAGAGTTGCCTGAGGCTATTCTCACCACGCCATGTCAGAAATTTTCTATCAACATCAATGCCACGGCGGTCAAATAGAAGCAACGAGGACTATCACCTTTCATCACAGAAAAGAGGACTTTATTGCTAAAAAGTCATACTCTTCGGACTCAAAAACGTAAGCGCAACTTATTAACGGTTGATGACTACTATGTTCAAAGCATATCTTGGGAAAATTGTGAAAGTCTACATTGATGATCTTTTGTGCAAGAGAATTCAGTCAGTCAACCATATTACAGATCTCAGCGCAATATTAAACATTCTTCAATCTAACAAGATAGAACTCAATCCTGATAAGTATTAATACGGAGTACATTCAGGCCGATTCCATGGCCATCACATCAGCAAGAAAGGAATTGAGGCCAATCCAGATCAAATTTAGGCTATCCTCAACATGCCATCTCTATAGACGAGAAAAGACGTATTAAAACTTGCTAACAAGATTGTCGCTATAAACTAATTCGTTTCATAATCTTAAGATCACTGTTATTGGCTATTCCAACTACTTTGCGGTTGTTCCAATTGATGAAATGTTTAGCCAAATACAGAGATCCAATGGAGATCAAAATGCGAGGAGCTTTTTAGGATCTCAAAACCTACTTGGAAAAGTCTCATATAATAAGCACTCTAGTTGATAATGAGGAATTGATCATCCACCTAGCATTTATAGATACTTTTATTAGCTCGATTCTCAATCGATTTGAAGGAAAAATTGATAAGCCAGTCAACTTCATCAGCAAAATATTCACTCTAGCGGAAGCGAAGTATTCTAAAATTGAGAATCTTCTTCTAACTCTTGTCTACACCTCACAGAAACTTAAGCACTACATCCAAGCTCATTCAGTCAAAGCCATGATAAACTACTTACATCGGGAGGTCTTGTCTAAGAAAAAAAATCAAGGAGAGTGCAGCAATGGTCAGTTAGTTTGGGTGAACATGATATCAAGTTCGAACATCATCATTCTAAAAAGGGTCAGGCCATGACTAATTTTCTCATGGATTTTCCAGTGGAAGATCCCGAGTGGGAGGAGCATGATCGTGACCTTCCAGAAAAAAAAATTATAAGATCTGGCCCCCAAAGTATTTGACGAGTGAGCTGAATGGATTACAAGGAAAGGGTAGAGACTTCTTACAAATGGATCAGTAGTACCTGTAAGGTATGGAATTGAAATCTTATTGATTGTCAACTATAGAATTAAGAAATCAATCAGCTTTGATTTTAAGGCCTCCAACAGTATCACCGAATGCGAAACTCTCATTTATGGACTCTACCTCGCACTTGAGCTCAGCGTTCGAGAACTCTAAGTCAACACAGATTCACTACTCATCATCCACTATTTCTCTAAGTAATACAAGAAAATGGCAAAATGATCGAATACGCAGCCCTCGTTGCAGATAAGATAAGTAAGTTTGCGTAAGCAACTCTCAATTATCTTCATTGAGGTAAAGAGAGACATGCCGATTCCTTTGCTTATCCAGCCGGGGTCTTGGGAATAGAAGCTCGGTATCTCCAGATCTAAATAATCTCAACCCCCAGCATTGATCGCATTTATGTATGCTCGATCAACAATGGTGGCGATAAAAGGGAAGACAGCGATTGGAGAAAGCCCTTCCTTGCCTATCTTGGTACCGACAATGAATATAATGGACCCCTTACAGTAGATCAAAAGGAGTGCCGACAGTTGATCGACAGCTCAAAGAGCTACATTGATCCAAATGGTTTTTTATATCGTCGTTCAGTCACGGGGCCTTACCTCAAGTGCCTCACCAGAAAGAAAATAGACGAGATGCTCAGAGATTTACATGAAGGAACTTATGGCTCCCATACCGCAAGTCAATCACTCATAAGCAAGGCAATTATACAAGGAGTATTCTGGCCAGGCATGTGCAAGCACGCAGAAGAGTACTCATACAAATATGATACATGCTAACGACATGGACAAATGATACACGCTTCTGCGATCGAACTACATGCAAGAAAGGTGTTTTGGCCATTCAAAAGATGGGCGCTCGATCTTGTCAGTAAATTTATTAATTCTCCAGGTAACCACCGATACCAACTCAAAAGAGGCCAGCTCTTTTATTTGGAAACATGTCATTACTCAGTTTTAAAGCCCCCACCTAATTCATAACGATAATGGGCCACAATTCATTGGAGAAAAAGTCATAGATTTCCTCAATAAACACAATATCATCCACTCACCATCCAACCACTACTACCCTCAAGGCAATGGCCAAGCCGATTAACCAACAAAAATATCGTGGATGGACTCCAGAAGAGACTTTACTCACAAGAAAAAGGAAACTAGGTACAAGACTGTCCTCATGTCTTATTGGCATATCGTACCACTCTAAGTCAATCAATCGGCTGTACCCAATTCCTGCTCGCCTATGGGACCGAAGAAGTCCTTCCAATAGAGTATCATCATCCAGTCAGAGATCATAATCTAACTGGCGGAGAAAACAAGTTTGAATTGGCCTGCAACCTTAATTGAATAGATAAAACTAGGGAACGCGCTATCGCTAACCTAGGTTGATATCACCATATGCTTTTTAGCTTGTACTGCAAGCGAGTTAGAAGCCGTACATTCCAAATTGACGATCTCATCCTTAGAGAAATCCCTCAACACAAAAAAGTGCCAAATGGCAAAAAAAATTGAGGGTCCATTCCTTATCACAGGTCTTACTGGCTTGAGATTATATTGCCTTATGATCGAAGAGGGAGTTTATATCTCAAATATGTGAAATACTAGGCGACTGAAATCGTACTATCATTAAGTTCTTCACTACAGCATTTTCAATTCTCACTTTTTCCATTCCAAAAGTGAGATTTTCATCTCCATCCAATGTACATCCTATTCTATTTATTGAAAACTTCAAAAAAAAAATCCACACGCCTCTCTACTTATATAGACAATATATAGATTAAAGCAATGGTAATACTAGCTTTCAATTGACCTTTATTTTGATTAAAGAAAAGGTAAAATTAGCTTTGATCGACTCTTTATATACTCTCATTTTAAAACAAAGGTAATACTAGTTTTCAATCAAAGAACTCTACCAGACATAAGATAATGCAAAGGTAAAACAAACTTTTATCTCTCCCAATATTGTTATGGTAATTATACTCTGCTATTAAAATAAAGGTAATACAAGTTTTCAATTAAAGAACTCTACAAGACATAATATTAAGCAAAGTTAAAACTAGCTTTCATCTCTCTCAATATGGTTGTAACAATTATACTCTCGATGAAAAAAAAGGTAATACTAGTTTTCAATCATAGAACTCTACATACATAAGATAAAGCAAAGATAAAACTAGTTTCATTTATCTATATGTCTGCGATAGATACTTTTTCAGGTTACTTATACAACAACTACAAAGGATACTTTTCTGATATTGGAAGGTCAGCTACACTTTTCCCTACAATAGGAGGACGATCAGCCATTAATTCTCAAACTTGAGCAGCCATAGTGACTCTGCCTTTCTTTACCAATTTAGCAGGTCGAGAACCTCACTCCATTTTCATAGAGTTCACATAGTTTTCTTGGTCGTCATCAGCACTTCAAATGCATCCTCTTTCCAACAAATAGTCATGCAAGGTATCTCATTCTAACTCAAGCCTTTTCACCTCCTCCACAAAATAGGCGATCACTGCCATTAACATCTTTGAGCACAATGCCTCTTGCAATACCATCTCTAAAAAAATTCTCAAACTGTTTGACGGTGCTCTTTCAACCTCTTGTACTGTACTTCTTGTTATTCCATTCTAATATTTTCATAAAACATAAATTTAATATTCTCCTTTATCTTCGAATCAGTTTTAGCTTATTCAGCCTGATTTGTTACCCTCAATTCTGCCACCTGAACACGAAGTTCTTAGAGCTCCCTAATAAAATCTTCTCTAGCAGGAGATTTCTTTAACAGTTTATCATTTTTCTTTATCAAAATCTCCTTCTTATAACCCGCTCTAATTCCTGTTCCTTGGAAAGATCAGCGTCTAACTAAATTTGGCACTCCCTTAACCGTAAATTTCCTTTTTGCACATGACCTTGAGTTCAAGACACATTTCCCTACAGCTCTTTGATTCGAGCTGATAGGCTAATTACATCCCCTTGAACAATGGAGACCCATGCATCACCTTTATTCTTTCTCGGGAGCTCTCCAGCCTCGGCATTTTTGCCACATGAATTGGCTTGGGCCAAATTGGTCTTCAACTTTGCCACCCAAATCAGCCTTTACAGGTAAAGCTACAGTTAAGTACTTAACCACAATTTTAGTGTTAGATAGATCATCTCGAGATCTCTTTAACTCATTATCTTTCTTAACCATCTCCTTCTTCGATTGTTCTAATTCGCCCCAGGTATTCCATAAATTAGCTCGAGTCTGCTCTTGTTCATTTGTTTTGCTGGTTATTTGGTCCTTAAGACTGGCAACAAAATGGTGTAACTCTTTCTCAGACGTTTATAATGCATGTATTCGGTATGGAGCAATGTCGGCCTCCTTACTCTTTACCATCAAGGTATCATTCTGGCTTTTGAGTTTTACAGCCTTTTCTTTCTTCTCCGCCAGCTCTTCTTTCCCTTTACTAATTTCAGCATACTTCTCCTCAATCATCCAAGTAAGGTCGTCTGCGGTTTGATTTGCCTTAACAAACTTAAAATTTACATTTACATATTGATCTTCCCTAACTTCTTTCGCTTATCTCATTCTATCAAACTCAACCCCAAATTCTTTGTGACATTGACGTGTCACATCTTCGCTCAAGTGAGCTGACTCCGATTCAACCTACACATCATAGATACAATATATCAAGTTCAATTCAAAATACTCACTCAATACATATTACGTATTTCTAATAATTTTTTTATTTTTTAACATCTACAGTGTACAACTACTTTTAAACTTAAGGTCGAAGAATGATTTCCATTTGATGAACAATATTATATACTCCAAATTTCAAGGTACACATTCTTTATATTCTAAATTTTTCAATACTTTGATATTTTATGTACACAATTGAGTGTCATTGCCCCTAAACTGTGAATAGGTTTCAGGTCTGTCTCAACACTCTAATTTTTACTTTGTAGCCCTAAAGTAATGAAGCATACAAGTAAAATATTTTTTTCTCTTTTCTAACCTGTAGCTTCACTTTAGAAGAAAATAGGGATACTAAGGTTATTTTCTCCTTAGTGAGCTCATTCTCTAAATCTTTCATTCTGTGGCACATTTCCTTAAGTTTCTCAATAAGGTTTACAAGAACATCTTAGCCTACAGAAGTTTATCCAACAAACAAAATTCTATTAGATTATAACATTCTAAACCATTCATAATCATACAATTATAGAGTCAACATTCTACTTTACATTCTCGTATCTCTCCTCGAGGAGCTCATTGTCATCCCCTTGGTTATCTCACACCGTTTAGGGATAGATACCATCAAACCCATCAACAATTCCAACAGTAACAACATCTGCCTCATTATTTTCCTCCCCCTCAACATAAGTGTCTGCCATAATGTCGTTCACCTCAGTTTTGGAGTACCCTATTTTTAGGAGGTGTTGCCCAAGTCAATCTAGCCAAATTACCACCTCCCCCACATTCTTTTCCACCTCCGCTATCAGCTTGTTGATCTTTGCATCATAAGAAGCCTTCAAGGCCTCCAGTCCCTTCCCCACCTTAGCCAAGTCAACTTTTTGCCGAGCTACCTTCTTTTCGAGCTCGGCCTTCCCCTTCCCAAGCTCGGCTTTCTCCACCTCCACTTCGAGGAGAATCCCCTTCATCAGAAGAGTAGACTAAGAAAGCACAATAACTATCAACAACATGGTTTGCTCGAATTATCATACGAAATTTAGCATATACTCAAATCATCAAACTTACCATTTTACCCATCTCCTCCTCACCATTGTGAACTGCAAGCTTCTCCCTATCCTCCAGCACTTTCAACACATCTTTTTTACCAATTCGATCCTCTAAGGCCTTCACCCCAAACTTGGGGAAAGGATGATCAACCCTTTACATTTTTGCCCCTCCTTCAATATCACCACCTTCTATGGTTTGAGAAGCTGAACCACGCCTGAGCATCTTCTTCTTTGGAAATGACCGAGCTAGCTTGCTTGACGTAGTGGACTCCGGAACAACCACAAAGTTCAATCTAGAGGCCCTAGATAAGACCACTCGCCTATCCCCATTAACTCCCCTCTTCTTGTTACTGCCAACAACCATTATTAGCCTCGTCATTTTAGATTATAAAACTTTCTTGAACCGGCTGTTAGCACGTTTCTTTCTGCTAATGCCTAGTTCTTTTAAAATAGTCTCGAGCTCAATCCCTTCTTAAGCAACAGTATGTAACAGAGACTCCTTCCTCATCACCATCGATTAAGGACCCGACAATCAGTAACACATTATCATCAACAAAGGAAAATATAATTTCAACATCTTAATATTATAGATTATACATTTATATACTTACTTTGTTTTACAGTTCTACCCAGAGGTTTCATGGGTTCTTCATCATATCTCTGAAGGCAATTACCCTTAACCCATATCACATTATCATTCCACATTCGACCTACTAAATTCAGATCGAAGAAAAGAGGTCGACTCAAACTCGTAAAAAAGTATGCCCATCCACTTGCATAAAAAAAATTTACCCCATAAAACAGCAAGACATCTTCAGGAGAAATACTCCACTCAACCTCATCCTCCTCCAATAACTTATTCAAAAATTCACAAGCATTTATTGCCTCCAACATGTTCCCGTTCAACAGAATAGGACATGCCCCAATGATGTTCACAATCTCTTTTGCAAGATTGCTATGGGGCAAACTCAACCCATATTCCAACTGAGATAGATAGTACAAAAAATACTTTCTTACGTCACCCTGGACATTTTCATCATAATGTCAATGGAGATTGATTCATCAAAACCCCTATCTAGCTTCTCCTTCTCCAAATCAGCCTACAGATAGAAGTGTTCCTCACCAGATCCTATCATGCAACTCCTAAAATGCCTACCGACATATTCTACAAAATTACCCCATCTTCCCCCTGCAGAAGTTTTGGCTTTACAAAATTTTTTAAGTACATCAGAATTTGGAGGATAGGATACCAATTTTCCTGGGAAATCTTGAAATTGAGCAACTCCTACTTTACTCTCCCTATCAGATATTACATTCCCAGAATCTGCCGATCGACCAGAGGTCGAAGCCTCATTAGCAGATGAAGTCTCCATAGTTACTGCAACTCTAGAAATGAGGTTTGATCCTATACAGCACTCCTCACGATTCGACCTACATAAAGGTCCAGGTATTCCTTTATTATCTTTTCATATATATCACCCACATATAAATATCTTTCATATCTTATTCTTTCAAATATATTAAGCAAATTTTTATGGATTGCTGTAAATAGTAATATTTTAAATTTGCATACCACAAAAAAGGATAATCAAAAGAAATACATTCAGAGTATCGCAAATCATCTGCTAACCTTCAATGTCAGAATATAAATCTAATGTAGCGCAAAATCCATCCCTTACAATACTGCTGCATAACCACCTTTGTGACTCAGTGTCTGCAACTCTCTCTCACTTTGATTGCTGATCACTCTCGATTAATTTCACATAAAATTCTCTGCTATTTTTTCTTTTTCCTCTCTCACTACTCTTCAAGTTTTTAGAAGCCGATAAACGTTTGAATGAAGAAGATGAAGCATTATTTATATTTTATCTCTTTAAGTGCTAGCAGTTATTGGGCCTCACGCGAGCCGCCCTCAGTTTTGGAACAAAGACATCCCTTCCATAATTAATGTTAGACCTCTTGCACCTTTTCGGCGAAAACACCTTCCCATCATTACCCCCGGCCCTATATTTTAATATATTTTCATCTTTCTTTCCCAAATATCCCTCAGACCTCCCCACACTTATTATGACGAAATACTTACATGAAATCAAACTTTTCCTTCAATTACACTAGAGACCAAATCAATAGTTGCCTACTTTTTCTATTTTTGCTTCTTCTACTTAAAGAAGTATTGGCATCATTTCCGAAGCTCTCACATTTTAAATATTCAAAATTTATATTTCATAACAGTCACAAATAACATTTATAGTAAAAGAGGACAGATTCAAACTTAATTTCTATTACATTCAATTGACAGTTATTCGAACTCATACAATACACTCCCTCAGATATAATTACACCGGAAACATCCCTGATGTCCTGGGGTGCCACACATGATCAGTTCGCCTCCAACAATCCTCACATCTTCTAGCTTGATCTCTTCTTCGTCAATTAATCTAACAACATCTTCTCGAGCTGAAGGTTCTATAATCACTTCCTGGAATAGCTCCTCGTTGAAGCGACATCCGTACTCAAGTTCCCAACCCATTCAATCCAACCCTTCAAACTAATTTTCGGTCACTGGCAAGTCAGCATCATAATCTAACAAGCCAAAAATCTGTTCCCGTATTTCAGCTATCTTTATAGCCAACCTCCCCTCAACGGCATAACTAATTTTCTCAGATCGAGTCTATACCATTTTTATTTTTTTTCACCTATTACAAGGCTCATTTCCGCCTATTTACGCAATTCTCAAGATAACCTCAGATCCACCACAATTTGCATTTTTATTTTGTTCTCTCACAACAGAAAACCCAAGTATCCAGGGTAAAATTATTTGAACTTATCTATTTACATCGACCTCAGTGAATTTGGCATACTCCATCTCAAACTTATTTTTGTCAAATCCAATATTTCGTAGCGACCACTTTGAGCTCGAATTTCTAATTCCTATTTATCCTAAATCCACTTTAGTTATCACTCCCATTAATTCTAAGTAATTCAGTTCGAAATCAAATTCTTACACATATGTTATATTATAAACACATAGTTATAGCACGATTGCTATAATATACTCTCTATGTAAAATCTTATATAATACCTTTATCCTCAAATTGTAAAGCTTCGAATTACTCATAGCCCGATTTTATGAGTTATTATATATATAAACATAGAGTTTGAATAACCAAATTTTATTAAGCTCGGATATAAATTATAGCTACTTTACAGATAACAAATATTTTAGGTACTTTACAGATAACAAGTCTTTTAGGTACTTTGCATATAACATGTCTAACAAGACTTTCAGGTACTTTACAGAAAACAAGTCTTTCAGGTACTCTGAAACAATAAATCCTTCAGTTCATCTGACTTTAGTAATATTTCACTTTAAGAAACTTCTGAAGCAAAGCAGGCATTAGAAGTCACAAGATGTCCTTCTCCACTTACACATTGTTTGGAGAACGTGTTTCTGCCCGATAAAGAATTGTGGACCAAGCCTATATAAAGAAAAGAAATCTAAAAGAGACAAGGACCAAAAAAATATACGAGAATCACCAAGATAACTATATTTTCTTTATTCTAAAACACCAAAATTCTTATTTACAAGATCAATTATTTCTAGTTTGAGAGATCACTTATAATATGATATCAGCCTCAAGTAATAAAGTTACTGTTACTAAAGCCCTCAACTCGAGGTCATAGTTTTTTTACCTATTCAGAGGTTTTCTATGCTAAATCACCTGTGTTATTTCTTATTTCTTATTAGTTTATGTCACAGGAACATGGGTGTAAGAGCTAATTCTGGGCCATTTTGAGCTTATGGAATTAGGCCATTATATTTGCCACCATCTATGGGAAAGAGGACATATCTACGGCATTCTAAGGCATTCATTCACACTAGAACAAATTTTAATCATGGTCACTTCCAGGCGACCAACAACTAGAAGCCAGCTCAATCTTTCAGTTGAGCCTGAATAACTTAATGAGTTGCGGGCGACTCTCCACGCCAAAACTGAGAAGCGCAATGAGCTCGAACGTCAATTAACTCTTGACCGAGAGCTCCGTGAGAAGGAGCAAGAAGCCGTACAACAAGCCCTTCTGACAACGTTCAAATGACATGAAGACTTGATGATAACCATACAGACTGCCTTACCAGATCTGCAGGATACTCAACGTGCTCCTTCAATAAGGGATCGCGATCAATTATCAAAATTCTCCTGGTTGTTTGTGCGAGAAAGGTTAGGACCTCGAGGAGCCACCAGTAAGGCTATTTCCATATATATTCAGCATGAATATCAACCTTCCATTAATGTGGGTGGTAAAGTTCAATCCAAAATCAGCCGAGGTCACCGGTTTTCCAAACGTCAGAAGGAAGAACATCGACCTTAATCAGGAATTCTAGCACGTGATCGTTTGATTGAAAGTTCTGGTGCTCATAATCCTCAACCTCCACATCAAACCACCCAACCGATACCTCAATATGTCCCACAATAGCATATGGATCAGCGTATTATGGATATTATCGAAGCACAAGTTCTGGGCACTACAGACGACCTTTCCAAGTTTCAAGGGAGTCCAATTGCCAAATAACTATTCAATTTGGATATACCGGAAGGTTGCCATACTCTGAAACTTCATAAATACAAGGACACCAATCCAAATGAGCACATTCAACAATTCCGTGATTCATTGGGGTTGTACTCCAATCTCAACCACATTCTTTGTCATTTGTTTGCAACAAGTCTTCACGAAGAACCGCTCGGGTAGTTCTACTCTTTGCCTGATGATTCCATACAAACATTCGAGCAGCTACAAAAACAATTCATCAAGAAGTATACTCACATCGTAGATAAAGTGGAGAATTTATATTATCTTATTAGTCTTAAATAGTGGCATGGTGAGACGCTCGAGGTTTTTGCAAAGAAATATTAGGAGCTCGTCCGTAAAGAGGGCAACCTCGATCAAAAAATAGTTATTACTACTTTCACCAATGCGCTGCAAGGCTAAAGAACACCCCATTCTCAACAAACCTGCGATCTTTAAGGATATGATCACCAAGGTCAATGGTTATGTCAACTTGGAAATGATGATATCCGAATGGCATAAATTTACAAAATCCATCCTAACCACGAATGGTCCATCCACAGATCAAAATACTGAACAAAAAAAGGATTAGGGTGATCAAAAGTGTTCTATGGGAAACGCATGCAACCTTCGAAAAGGCGGTTCATTACCTAAACCAATCCTCCCAAGGATAAATGTTCGAATCTCCATAAATTTTAAATCCTCTCCAAGGATAAGCTTTACCGTCCCTCTCAACCATTGGAACCAATCAAGAACCACTACTACCACTTACATCATAAGGTAAACCATCATTCTACTGACAACAGCTATGCTTTACAGAGGTTGTAGGAGTTCATTTTCAAAGAGGGATGAATCATTCAATGATGGCCGCTATAAGAAGTAGCTCAAAGTAATCCAGGTCAAAGATCAAGCTGAGGAGAAACATCTTTACCATATGTACCACAACAATATGATCAAAATCTATCAGATCCCCAACTCTTGCCGATTCAAGCGCAAGATATTTTCAGAATGTTGTGATCTCACACCTCAAAATAAAGAAGCCAAGCTTCTTCCTGAGTCGAGCAATCACTAACTTGGGATCTTATTTGAAGATTGTGACATTAGTCATGTAAGATTTCTACATCACGATGCATTAGTTATAATGCTCAAGATGAAGAAATTTGTCATGCACACAATAATGATCGATACTGGAAGTGGTACTGAGATTCTCTTTTAGAGCATAATCG
This sequence comes from Kingdonia uniflora, assembly GCA_014058105.1. Lineage (NCBI taxonomy): Eukaryota > Viridiplantae > Streptophyta > Magnoliopsida > Ranunculales > Circaeasteraceae > Kingdonia > Kingdonia uniflora. The sequence goes on from JACGCM010001725.1 coordinate 262,171, forward strand.
ACCAAATAGGATTGGCCGATCATGTTATCCCAAGAGGCAATGATATCAGTGGAATTAATGGTTCCAAAGAAAAGTGAGTGGATAAGATCATCTTACCTATTACCGCAGAACCAGCTACCATCGACGTCATCTTCAATGTCATCAGCGCCAAATCTCGTTATCTCGAAATTATGGGCCGCTGCTGGGCTCACAATATGGAAGCAATCACTTCCACCAATCATTAAGCACTCCGCTTCAAACACAATGACTATATCTATAAAATCAATGGTAGTGAAAAGCTTTCTTGAGTTGGAGAAAATAATATCTCAGCAATTCTAGATACCTCAGACAGATACGCTGCATAAGAATTATAGAAAATTGATCACCTTGATGATCAAGCCTTAACAGATGAGCCTATATATACGTTAATATTAATGGACCTAGTAGAGGTACATTTATCGGTACCACGCTGGTCTAGTACGATAAAGATGCTTTTATTTAGTTCTTACAACTAAATCAAGACATTTTTGTGCAGACTTTTGAAGTGATGCCCGTGGCCGATCTTGCCACGGCTTGTCACAAATTTTCTATCAACATCAATGCCAAGGCGGTCAAACAGAAACAACGGCGACTATCAACTTTCATCACAAAAAAGAGAACATTATTGCTACAAAGTCATGCCCTTCGCACTCAAAAACGCATGTGCGACTTATCAACTGTTGATGACTACTATATTCAAAGCACATCTCGGGAAAATTGAGGAAGTCAACATTGATGATCTTTTGTGTAAGAGCATACTGCAAATCAACCACATTACAGATCTCAACATAATATTCAACATTCTTCGATCTTACAGGATGTGACTCAATCCAGATAAGTGTTAATTCGGAGTACATTCAGGCCGATTCCTCGGCCATCTTATGAGCAAGAAAGGAATTGAGGCCAATCAATATCAAATTCAGGCTCTCCTCAATATGTTATCTTAAACGACGATAAATGACGTTTAAAAACTTTTTAGCAAGATTGCTGCTATCAACCGATTCATTTCAAAATCTTTAAATTACTGTCATTGGCTATTCTTACTACTTCATAGTTGAACTAAACGAGGAAAAGTTTAGCCAAATGCAGAGTTCCAATGGACATCAGAATGTGAGGCAACTTTTTTGGATCACAAAACCTACTTGGGGAAGTCTCCTATAATAAGCAACCCAGTAGATAATGTGGAACTGATCATCTACCTAACAGTTATAGATACTTTTATCAGCTCGATTCTTAATCGACTTGAAGGAAAAATTGATAAGCGAGTCTACTTCATTAGCAAAATCCTCACTTCAGCGAAAACGAGGTATTCTAAAATTGAGACACTTCATCTAACTCTTGTGTACGCCTCACAGAAACTTAAGCGCTACTTCCAAGCTCATTCAGTCAAAGCCATGATAGACTATTCACTTCGGGAGGTTTTATCCAAGAAAAAAAAATCAAGGAGAGTGTAATAATGGTTAGTCAGTTTGGGAAAACATTATATCGAGTTCGAACAAAGTCATTCCAAAAGGGTAAGACCGTTACCAATTTTCTCGTGTATTTTTAGTGGATGATCCTGAGTGGGAGGAACAAGATCATGACCCTACAAAAGAAATTTTAGAAGATCCACCACCCAAATTATTTGACGAGGGAGCTGAAAGGATTACAAGGAAATGGTGGAGACTTCTTACAAATGGATCAGCAGGACCCGCAGGGTCAGGAATTAGAATCGTATTGATTACCCCTTCCAACGACAGAATTAAGAAATCAATCTGCTTGGATTTTGAAGCATCCAACAATGTCACCAAATACGAAGCTTTCATTCATGGACTCGACCTCGTACTTGAGCTCGGCGTCTAAGAACTCTTAGTCAACACAAATTCACTACTTATTATCCACAATTACTCTGAGTAATACAAGAAAAATAGCAAGGTGAATAAATACGCAACCGTCATTGCAGATATGATAGGGAAGTTTGTGCAAGCAACTACCGATTATATTTCTCAAGGTAAAAATAGACACGCCGATTACTTGGCTTATCTAGTCGGGGTCTTGGGAATAGAAGCTTGGTATCTCCTGATCGAAGTAATATTAACCTCCAGCATTGATCGTATTTTTGTATGCACATAAATAATGGGGGCGATAAAGGGGAAGATGACGATTGACAAAAGCCCTACCTTGCCTACCTTGTTACCGATAAAAATTCAAAGGACCCCTTTCAGCAGATCTAAAGTAGCGTCGACAACTGATCAACAACTCAAACTGCTTCACAAATCAAAATAGATTTAAATATCGTCGTTCAGTCACGGGACCTTACCTCATCTACCTCTCCAAAAGAAAGCAGACGAGATGCTCAGAGATTTACATGAAGGAACTTATGGCTACCATGCCGCAAGTCGGCCACTCGCAAACAGAGCAATTACAAAATGAGTATTCTAGTCAGGCATGCGCAAACAAGAAGAAGTGTACTCATGAAAATGTGATACGTGTCAGCGACATGGACAAATGATACATGCCCCTATGCTCGAACTACATGCAAGCGAGGTATTTTGGTCATTCAAAAGATGGGTGCTTGATCTTATCAGTAAATTTCTAAATTCTCCAAGTTATCGCCGATACCTACTAATAGCTACAGATTATTATACAAAATGGGTAGATGCAGTTCTACTTTGTCAAACTAGAGAAGAAGAGGCCGGCTTTTTTATTTGGGAACACGTCATTACACGGTTTAGAAGACCCCACCTAATTCATATCAATAATGCGCCACAATTCATTGGAGCAAAATTCGTAGCTTTCCTCAACAAGCATAATATCATCCACTCACCATCCAACCATTACAGCCCTCAAGGCAATGGCCAAACCAAAATTACCAAAAAACCATTGTATAGGGACTCAAGAAGAGGCTTCACTCATAAATAATAGGAAACTGGGTCTGAGAGCTTCCTCATGTCTTATGGGCATATCGTACCACTCCACGTCAACTAATCGGCTTATAACCTTAATTGGCCTGCGATCTTAATTGAATTTATGAAACTTGGGAATGTGCTATGGCCAACCTAGATCAATATCACCATAAGCAGGCCAGTTTGTACAATATACGAGTCAGAAGCCGCACTTTCCAATTCGACGATCTCATCCTTAGAGAAATACCTCAACACCTAAAAGAGTCATATGCCGGGAAACTAGAAAAAAATTATGAGGGTCTATTCCTTATCACAGGTCTCACTGGCCTGGGGTCATATTACCTCATGACCGAAGATGGAGTCCATATCTCAAATCTTTGGAATACATGGCAACTGAAATCGTACTGTCGTTAAGTCTTTCATTACAGCATCCAATGTACATCCTATTCTATTCATTGAAAACTTCCAAGTTTTTCTCCACACACCTCTCTACTTATGTAGACAATGTATAGATTATAACAAAGGTAATACTAGCTTTTAATCCACCTTTATTTTAATTAAAGAAAAAGTAAAATTAGTTTTGATCGACCCTTTATATACTCTGCGATTAAAACAAAGGTAATACTAGTTTTTAATCAAAGAACTCTACCAGACATAAGATAAAGCAAAGGTACAACTAGATTTTATCTCTCTCAATATGGTTACGATAATTATACTTTGCTATTAAAACAAAGGTAATACTAGTTTTCAATCAAAGAACTCTACCAGACATAATATTATGCAAAGGTAAAGCTAGCTTTTATCTCTCTCAATATGGTTGTAACAATTATACTCTGCGATTGAAACAAAGGTAATACTAGTTTTTAATCAAAGAACTCAACCAGATATAAGATAAAGCAAAGGTAAAACTAGCTTCATCAATATATATGTTTACGATAGATACTCTTTCAAGTTACTTATACAAAAACTGCAAAGGATTCTATTTTGCTATTGGGAGGTCAGCTACACTTTCCCCTAGAACAGGAGGACGATCAACCATAAATTCTCGAATTCGAGCAGACGCAGTGACACTGCCTTGTACTACCAATTTAGCAGGTCGAGAACCTAACTCCATTTCCATGAAGTTCATATAGCTTAATCGATCAACATCAGCTCTACAAATGCATCCTCTATCTAACAAGTAATCATGCAAGGTATCTCTCTCTAACTCAAGCTTTTTCACTTCCTTCACAAAATAGGCGATCACTGCCATTAACATCTCCTAGCGCAATACCTCTGGCATGACCATCTCCGAAATTTTTTCTCATACCCATTCAAGGCGCTCTTTCAACCTCTTGTACTGTAGTTCTTTCCATTCCATTCTACTATCTGTGCAAGACATAAATTCGATATTCTCCTTCACCTTCTTATCAGCTTTAGCTGATTCAGCCTTATTCATTGCCCTCAATTCCGCCTCTTGAACACGAAGTTCTTCAAACTCCCGATTAAAATCTTCCCCAATAGGATATTTCCTAAACAGTTCATCCTTTTTCTTTACCAAAATCTCCTTACTTCTGATAACCCGCTCTAATTCTTGTTCTCGGGAAAGATCAACGTCTAACCTACATTGACACTCCCTTAACCGTGTATTTCCTTTTTACACATGACCTTGAGTTCGAGACACATTTCCCAACTGCTCTCTAATTTGATCTGATAGGCTTATTACATCCCCTTGAACTATGGAGACCCATTTATCACCTTTATTCTTTCTCGAGCGCTCTTCAGCCACGACATTTTTGGAACGTGAATTGGCTTGGGAAAAATTGGTCTTCAACTTTACCACCCAAATCGGTCTTCATAGGTAAAGCTACCGTCAACTGTACAACAACAATATTAGTGTTAGATAGATCATCTTGAGCACTCTTCAACTCGCTATCTTTCTCAACCATTTTCTTCTTTGATTATTCTAATTCGCCCCTGGTATTCCATACATTACCTCGAGTCTACTCTTGCTTATTCATTTTAATGGTTATTTGGTCCTTATGACTGGCCACAAAATTGTGTAGCTCTTTCTCTGACGTTAATAATGCTTGTATACGGTATCGAGCCATGTCGGCCTCCTTACTCTTTGCCATCAAGGTATCATTCTGGCTTTTAAGTTTTGCTGCTTTTTCTTTCTTCTCTGCAAGCTCTTTTTGCCCTTTGCTAATTTTAGTATCCTTCTCCTCGATCTTCCAAGTGAGGTCGTCTACGGTTTGAGTTGCCTCAACAAACTTAAAATGTACATTTACATAATGATCTTCCCCAACTTCATTCGCTTATCTCATTCTATCAAACTCTACCCTAAATTCTTGGTTATATTGACATGTCACATCTTCACTCAACCGAGCTAACTTCAATTTGACCTACACATCACAGATACAATATATCAAGTTCAATTCAGACTACTCACTCAATACATATTACTTATTTCTAACAAATTTTTTATTTTTTGACATCTACTGTGTGGAACTACTTTTAAACTTAAGGTCAATCTATGATCTCAATTTGATGAACAATAACATATACTTCCAATATAAAGGTACACATTCTCAATATTCTAACTTTTTCAATATTTTGATATTTTCTTGACACAATTGAGTGTCATTTCCTTTAAATTGTTTACAAGTTTTTAGTCTGTCTCAAAACTCTAATTTTTACTTTGTAACTCTAAAGCAATGAAGCATACAAGTCAAATATTTCTTGCCCTTTTCTAACATGTAGCTCCGCTTGTAAAGATAATAAGGATGCTGAGGTATTTTTCTCCATAGCGTGCACATTCTCTAAATCTTTTATTTTGTAACGCATTTCATTAAGTTCTTACAATAAGGTTTACAAGAACAACTTAGGCTACAGAAGTCTATGCAGCAAACAAAATTCAATTAGATTATAACATTCCAAACCTTTCATAATCATACAATCCTAGAGTCAACATTTTACTTTACCTTCTCGTTCCCATCCTCGGGGAGCTCATTGTCATCCCATGGTTATCTCGCCTCGTTTTGGGATAGATACCATCTAACCCATCAATAATTCCTTCAGCAACATCTTCTGCCACATTATTTTCCTCCCCCTCTACATAGGTATCTGCCATAATGTCGTTCACCTCTGTTTTGGAGTACACTATTTTTAAGAGGTGGCGCCTAAGTCTATCACACTGGATTATCACCCCCACCGCATTCTTTCCCACCTTTGATGTCCACTCGTTGATCTCCGTATCCTAAGAAGCCTTCAGGGCCTCCAGTCCCTTCCCCTCTTTAGCTAAGTCAACTTTCAGTCGAGCTACCTTCTTCTCGTACTCGGCCTTCCCCTTCTCAAGCTCGGCATTCTCCTCCTCCACTCCGAGGAAGATCCCCTTCATCAGAAGAGCGGACTAAAAAAACACAACTACTATAAGCCACATTGTTAGCTCAAATCATCATACAAAATTTAGCATATATTCAAATCATCAAATTTACTATTTTACTCATCTCCTACTCACCATTACGAACTGTAAGCTTCACCCTATCCTCCACCACTTTCTACTTATCTTCTTTACCAAGTCGGTCCTCAGAGGCCTTCAGCCAATCTGTGGGGAAGGAGGGTTTGCCCTTCTCTATTTCACCGCACCTTCAACCTCACCACCTCCTATGGTTTTAGAGGCCAAACCATGCTTCAGAATCTTCTTCATTGGAAATGACCAAGCTAGATTGCTTGACATAGTAGACTCCGACACATCCACAAAGTCAAATCCAGATGCCAAGGACAAAACTACTCACCTCTTCCCATAAGCTCCCCTTATCTTGTTGTTGCCAGCACCCATCATTAGCCTCGTCATTTGAGACTTTTGAACTATCTTAAACCGGCTGATAGCACGTTTCTTTCTGCTGAGGCAAAGTTTTTTCTAAACAGGCTCGAGCTCAATCCCCTCCTGAGCTACAAAATATAATAGAGACTCCTTCCACATCACCATCGATTAAGGAACTGATAATCAACAACACATTATCATCAGCAAAGGAATATATTATTTCTGCATTTCAATATTATATATTATATATTTTTATACCTTCTTTGTTTTACAGTTCTACACAGAAATTTCATGGGTTTTTTATCATCTCTCTGAAGGCAATCACCATTTACCCACATCCCATTATCATTCCACATTCGACCAACTAAATTCAGATCAAAGAAAAGAGGTCGAGTCAAACTCATAAAAAAGCATTAACCTCCACTTGTAAAAAAGTTTTTTACCCCATAAAACTGTAAGACATCTTCAGGAGAAATACTCATCTCGAACTCATCCCCTCCTACAACTTATTCAAAAATTCACAGACATTTATTAACTCCCACCTGTTCCCGTTCGACAAAATAGGACATGCCTCAATGATGGTCATAATCCCTTTTGCAAAATTGTAATGAGGCAAACTCAACCCATACTCCAACTGCGATAGATAGCACAAAAAATACACTCCCACGTCGCCCTTAACATTTCCATCATAATACTCCAAGGAGATCAATTCGTCTAAACCCCTATCTAGTTTCTCCTTCTCCAAATCAGCCAGCAGAAAGAAATGCTCCTCACCAGATCCTACAATACAACTCCTAAAATGCCTACCGGTGGCATGTTCTACAAAATTGCATCATGTTTCCCCTACAGAAGCTTTTTCCTTACAAAACTCTTTAAACACATAAGAATTTGGAGGATAGGATACCAATTTCTCTAGGATATCTGGAAATTGAACATCTCCTACTTAATCTTCCCTATCAGATATTATATTTCCAGATTCTGTCGATCGACCAAAGGTTGACGCCTCATTAGCAGATGAAGTCTCCATATCAAATACAACTCTACTAATGTAATTTGATCCTATATAGTACTCCTCACAATTCGACCAACATATAGGTTCAGGTATTCCATTATTATCTTTTCATATACATCTCCCACATACATATTTCTTTCTTATCTCACTTTTTCAAATATATCAAGCAGATTTTATGGATTGCTGTAAATAGTAATATTTCAGATTTGCATACTACGAAAAAGGACTATCAAAAGAAATACATTCAAAGTATCACAAATCATCTACTAACCTTCTATGTCAAAATATGAATCTCATGTAGCACCAAATCCTTCCCTCACAACAATGTTGTATAACCACCTTCGTGACTTAGTCTCTGTAATTCTATTTCACTTTGATTATTGATCACTCTCGATTAATTTCTCATAAAATTCTCAAGTATTTTTTCCCTTTCATCTCTCACTGCTCATCAAGTTCTTAGAAGTTAATAAACATTTGAATGTGCAAGGCGAAGCATTATTTATATTTTCTCTTTCTAACTGGTGGCAGTTATTGGGCCTCCCACGAGCTTCCCTCAGTTTTGGAATTGAGCCATCCCTTTTAAAATTAATGTTAGACACATTTCACCTATTCAGTGAAGGCGCCTTCCCATCATTGTCCCCTGTCCTATATATTAATATATTTTCATCTCTATTTTCTAAATCTCTCACTGAACTCCCGATACCCATGATGACTCAATACTTATACGCAATCGAACTTTCCCTACATTTTCACCAGAGACAAAATCAAAAGCTGCCAGCTTTTACTATTATTTTCTCCTTCAACTTATAGAAGTGCTGACGTCATTTCTAAAGCTCTCAAAATTTCAAAAATATTCAAATTCATTTTTTCAACAGTTACAAATAGCATTCGCAGCAATAGAGGATAAATTCAAACTTCATTCTCATTATATTTCTTTGACAGTTATTCGAACTCAAACAATTCACTCCCTCATATATAATTACAACTTAAATATCCCAAATGTCCTAGAGAGCCACAACTGATCAGTTCACCTCCAGTAATCCTTACATCTTCCAACTTGATCTCTTCTTTAGCAATTAGTCTCACAGCCTCCTTTCGCGCTGAAGACTCCACAATCACTTCCTGGAACAGCTCCTCATTGAAGCAATGACCGTAATACCCATCTAGTCTAAACCTTCAAATTGATACTCGGTCACTGACAGGTCGGCATCATAGCCTAACAAGCCAAAAACATACTTCGGTACTTCAGCTATCTTTATAGCCAACCGCCCCTCAGTGGCATAAAGAATTCTCTCAGATCGAGTCCACGCAATTTATATTCTCATTCGCTAGTTTAAAGAAACATTTCTCCCTATTTGTACAGCTTTCTAAATTACTTTAGATCCCCCACAATTCATAATTATATTCTTTTCATTTACAACAAAAAACCCTTGTTTCTTGAGAAAAGTTATTTGAACTTATCTATCCACATTAGCCTCAATGAATTCGACCTAATCCATATCGAACTTATTCTTTCCAAATCCAATATTTTGGAACGACCTCCCTGAGCTCAAGTTTCACATTCTTAAATCCTAAAAATTTTGCAGTTATCTCTCTCCCCCATAATTCACAATCATTCACTTCGAAAATAAATACTTATACATATTTTATGTTACAAATACAATTTTTCAGCTCGATTACTATAACAGATTTTGAAGTTCTAATCTCATACATTATATTTCATCATTTATTCGTAAATCTTTAAATTATTCATAGCTCGATTTCAAGATTTATTCTATATATCAACGCAGAGTTTAGATAACAAATTTTATTAAGCTCGAGTATAAATTATTGTTACTTTATAGATACCAAATCTTTCAAGTATTTTAATAACAAGTCTTTCAGGTACTTCAAAATTAGGTACTTTTCAGATAATAAATCTTTCAGGCACTTCAAAATAATAAATCCTGTAGTTCATCTGAGTTCAGCGATGCTTCACTCAAAGAATCTTCAAAAGTAAAGCATGATTTTGGAAGTCACCAGACGTCCTTCTCCCTTCACACCATCTTACTCTGACTAGAAAAAAGGTTTTGGGGAAGTCTGGACATGAAAGATGAAGACTCAGTGCTTGATCCAATTATTCAAATAGAAGGTCTTCTTAGAGCCAAGAAATGATGATGGTGCAGAGGCAGACTTTTATTCTCCGACTCCCTTTTCCACTACCACTGTCGCCTCCTCTATAACTACCACCACCGCAGAGTTGGTAGAGATGAAGAGGGCCCGACATTAAAATCCAATCCAGCACAAGACATCACGTAATTGCCTCACAATTATACCAACCCCCGTATATGTCTCCTCAACCTTATCTTCCGCAAGGATGGGGAGGCAAATCTAACGTTGCTCGCCTGTTAAGACAACGCAATAAAATCTCCTCATAAAGTAAAAATCTTCCTCAGCTTCAACCGCTTCTTCTTCCGATATACCCTGATACGTCGGTGGAACGGGAATGGAGATGGGCATCTCCAGGGACTGATCTCCAAAATATCACAACTTCAACTTCTGTATCTCAACAGAAACTCTCTCTTCGAGAACCATTCTCTGGGACATCACCATCATCAATAAGACTTCTAGAGAATTTTATAATAAACAAAGTACTTTGCCATAATCCTCGGTACAGGTACTATTAATATAACTCTAATATTTAATGTATAGGTAAGATTCCTAAGCTTCATCATTCAAAATAGATAAAACTTTTAAAACCCCAAACGTCGCTTACATTAATATTCTCCTCATTATTCAACGCACAAACATCCCCCCAGAAAAATATCCATATTTTCCATACAGTCAAATCTACATTAATACTTTCTTCATTTTCAAACTTCCAAAACTCGTATACCTATATACCTGCAAATTTTTTCTCAACCATAGCCACTCGTAACTTAGGTTGTGAGGGGGCGATTGTAGGGGCTTATCCCTCGATCAAACCATATTTGAGCTATTTCTAATTTAAATTACCTCTATATCAGACTCACGCAATCATATGTGACATAAATAGTCAGCATTGACACCTACACCACAAACTAATGTGGAACATGGGTCGAGCTCAACAGAAAAACATAAACAAGTCAAAGGCACCTATCTCTCACAAACTCAATAGTTGCTCAGTCAACCGCCACTTACTATATTGTTCAGACAACTTGCTTTACCACGATAAAAAATGGCGGAGAAGGTCTATATAAAGAAAAAGATCCAGAAGAGATAGGGACCAGAAAAAGAAATGAGAAGTTACCCAGAAAGCTATTTTTTTTAGATTCTCGAAACACTAAGCTTCTTATTTATAAGATTAAGTATTTCTAGTTCAGGAGATCACTTGTAATAAGATATCAGCCTCAAGGAATAAAAGTTACTATTACAAAAACCCTCAACTCGAGGTCATGGCTTTTTACCTATTCAGAGTTTTTCCACGCTAAATCACTTGTGTCATTTCTTATTTTACATTAGATTTTATCACAGGAACATTGGTATAAGAGTTAATTCCGAGCCATTCTGAGCTTACATAATTTGGCCATTACAGTCGTTGTTTCTGCTTGACAACCATGGTATTGATGTTGATGGAAAACTTATGACATGCCTTGGTCGGATCGACCCCAGGCATCTCTGCAAAAGTCTAAGTAAAGACATCTTGATTCAGTCGTTAGAATTGAATAAGAGCATCTTTATCACACTGGACAAGTTTGGTACCGATAAAAGTACCTCTGCTAGGTCTATGAATGTTGACGTATTCCATAGGCTCTTTTATGGAAGGCTGATAATCAAGGGGATCAACTTTTAATAATTGTTATGATGCATATTTGTCTGAGGTAACTAGAATGGCAAAGACAGTGTTCTCACAAGCTCGAGAATGCTTTTGACTACCTTTGATTTCATAGATATCATCATTGTGCATGAAGCGGAGTGCTTGATGATAGGCGGAAGCGATTACTTTGATGTTGTGAATCTAGCAACGACCCATAATCTCGAGATAACGAGATTTGGTGTTGATGGCGTAGAAGATAACGTCGATGGTGGTTGGTCCTGTGGTAATAGGTAAGATGATCTTGCATATTCATTCATCTTTAGTACCATTAAATCTATTGATATCGGTATCGCTTGGAATAACTTGATCGGCCAATCTCATTTAGTCGATTGAGCTCTGAATGAGAATCTCAATGCAACTTTCAGTATCGATCATCATTGTATGCATGACAAACTTCTTCATCTTATACATTATGACTAATGCATCATGATGTTGAAATTTTACATGACTAATATTGCAATCTTTAAATGAGACCCCATGCCAGCGATTGCTCAACTCAGGCAGAAGCTTGGCTTCTTTATCTTGAGATGTGAGATCACAACATTGTAACAGTCTTCTGCGCTTGAATTGGGAAGAGTTGTTGATCTGATGAATTATTATCAAGTTGTTGTGGTACATATGGTAGAGATGTTTCTCCTCAGCTTGATCTTTGACCTTGACACCTTCAAGCAGTTTCTTATAGCTATCATCCCTCTATGATTCCAGGTCGATAATGTATTCATATATCTGTCCCTCCTTAAAAATGAACTCTAACAACCTCAATAAAGCATAGCAGTTGTCAGTAGAATGATTGTTTACCTTGTGATGCATACAGTACGGGCAGTTCTCGATTGGTTCCAATGGTTGAGAGATTCGGTATAACTTATCCTTAGAAAGGATTGGAAAAATTATGGAGATTTGAACATTCATCTTCGGGAGGACAATTTTAGGCATTATTCCACCTTTCCTAGGATTTCTGGTGTTGCCCTTAAAATGCTTTTGATCAACCTGATCCTCCTTCGGTTCATTGTTTTAATTTATAGTTGGACCTTTCGTGGTTAGGATGGATCCTTTCCAGGTTGACATATCCATTGGCCTTGGTAATCATATCCTCCAGGGTCGTATATTTGTTGTGGAAGAGGTTCTATTTGGCCTTGCAATTGTGCTGGAGTGCGTTGGTGAATCCAGTAACAACTGTTTTCCTATCAAGGTTGTCTACTTTACGCGCGAGCTCTAAATTTTTTTTAACAAAAGCCTCAAGCTTCTTCCTATATGATTTTTTATGATTAATAATAGAATATAAATTCTCCTCTTTACCTCTATTGTGAGCATACATCTTGATGAATTGTTTTAGCAGCAGATCGAATATTAATATAGAATCTTCAGGTAAAGAGTGGAACCACCGGAGCGGTTCTTCAGGTTGACTTGTTGCGAAGAAATGACAGAGAATGCTATTGAGATTGGAATACAACCCCAATGAATCACAGTATTGCTGAATGTGCTACTTTGGATTGGTGCCCTTATATTTACAAATTTTTGGAGTATGGAAACCTTTCGGTATTTCTATATCAAAAATTTCTATGGCAATCAGACTTCCTTGCATCTTGGTAAGGTCACCTATTGTACCCAGAACATGCACTTGGATCAACTCCTTGATGTGATGATCCATATGCTCTTGTATAACGTATTGAAGTATTGCTTGAGTGGCTTGAAAAGGAGGTTAAGGATTATGAGTACCGGTGCCATCACTCAAATGATCATGTGCAGGAATTCGAATTTGAGGTCGTTGTTCTTTATCCTGATGTTTGGAGAATCGGTGACCTCTGCGGATTTTAGACAGAACTTCACCACCCAAATGAATTGAAGGTTAATGTTCGTACTGAATATTTTTGGAAATAGCTTTGCTGGTGGCTCCTCAAGGTCCCAATCTATCCTGCATAGAAACCTGGGAGGTCTTTGGCACTTGATCGTAATCTCTGGTTTTAGGAGCCTATTGAGTATCCTACAGAGCTTGTAATGCAGTCTGCATGGTTGTCATCTAGTCTTCATGTCGTTTGAATGCTGTCAAACGAGATTGACACTCAACTTTGAGCTCTTTCTCGTAGAGCTCTCAGTCAATAGTCAGCTGACGTTGGAGCCCATTATGTTTCTCTATTTTGGCGTTGAGGTTTGCCCTTAGTTCTGTAAGTTATTTTGGTTCAACTGAAAGATTGAGTTGGATTCCAATTTCTGGTCGTCTGGAAGTGACCATGATTGAAGATTGTTAGTAGAGTGAATGAATGCCTTAGGATATCATAAAAATGCCTTTTTTCGCTCAAATGGTACCAAATGTTAGGGCCTAATTCCATAAGCTCGAGATGGCTTAGAATTAGTTCTTATACCAATATTCATGTGATAAAAACTAATGTAATAAATGAAATAACACAGGCGACTATCGTAGAAAAAATTTGAATAGGTAAAAATCCACGACCTCGGGTTAAGAGTTTAATAATAGTAGCCTTTATTGCTTGAGGCTGATATCTTATTACAAGTGATCTCTTGAACTAGAAATACTTAATCTTTGAGAATTATGAAAATATGGTTTACTTGGTGATTTATCACATATTTTTCTTGTCCTTGCCTCTTCTGGAACATTTTCCTTATATAGGCCTTGCCCGCAGTTCGTTATCACGCTTAAGTACGTTCTCCGAGTAATGTGGTAACTGGCAACTGACTGAATAACTATTAAGTTCATGAGAGACAGGTGTCTTTGACTTGTTCATGCTTTTCTGTTGTGCTCGACCCACGTTCTTCATCAGTTCATGGTATAGGTGGCAATGCTGACTATTTATGCCACGTGTAAAATACATGGGTCTGATATGGAGGTAGTTCGAATTGGAAATAGTTCGAATTGGGTTAGATTGAGGGATAGGTCCCAACAGATAGGTCATTTAGTTTCTGCTAGTTTTTGTTTTGCAAAGGTAAGCTAGGGATAAGTACCCATGGAGCATCTATACAAAAATGGATAGATGTTTTTAATGGATAAATACTTTTAATGGATAGGTTTTTATTGTTCCCTTAAGGATTTTCTTTATCTAGTATAACTACTTGGATGGTGGGCTAAGACCATACATTCTGAATCAGTACTTCTCCATAGATTCTGTTTTTCCAGTATTACATGCATTACCTGTTATAAGCATTATAAGGATTAATATGAATTGAATATCCATCCATACCTGTCTATTCATCCATCCATACCTGTCTATGCTTTGTATATATAAAGGGAGAAATATGGATTGTATATCCATTAATCCTGGGGTTAGCTGAGCCAAAGATTAATCCTAGCTTGGGCAATGTTAGAAGGTTGAGACTCAAAAATATGGAGTGTGACTTATTGAGTAAGAACAAAAATAGTAAAGCCAATATTTGAGTAATGTGGAGGAAAGGGGTGTCTAGAACTGTGGTTGTTTCTTGGTCTGATTTGAAGGTGCTCTAGTCTCTTTGATTCATGCTTATTGTATTGTCATTAAGAATATAGAACCCTGGGAAGACTAAGAGACCTTTTCTAATTTGAATGCTCATTAGAGACTTTAATGCTATGTTAAGAATTAAAGATAAAGAGGGTGGAAGGAACTCCAATGCCAGATATATGCAAGGTTTTCATAATTTTTTTGATCATGCCAATATTCTTAAGAATACTAGGAAGGGGTACAATTTTACTTGATGCAATGGGAAAGCTGGTGTTGACAGGATCCTTTGCTCTCTTAATAGAGGTCTCTTTAACTCAGAGTGGATTTAAAAATTTGGCTCTTGGAGTTTTACTGCTCTCCAAAGGACATGCTTTGATCATTACCCTTTGCTTGATTTTGGGGCTTCTATTCCTAAGCCAGGTAATATGCCATTCAAATTCTACTCCATGTGGCTTGAGCATGAAGACTTTATGAGAATGTTAAAAGCTGCATAGAAGATTCCTGTTGAGGGTGCTCTTTATACAAAGATTGAGTATAAAGCTTAAATATATTAAGTTGGATATTAAGGATTGTAGTGCAAGTGATCCATATGTAAACCTTAGACTACTTAGGTTTTTCAGAAGGAATCTACATGCTAATGACTTATGTAAACCTTAGATCTTAGATTACTTAGATTACTTAGATTTTTCAGAAGGAATCTACTTGTGAATGACTTAAGTAAAGTGTTATCAGCATAGGTATGAGAACTAGACAATATTTTAAGAGGGAGGTTTAAGATAATGATTCTATTTTATTTTTAAAAACTGTTATCTGTAGAAACTACCTAACTGCCTTTGCACCACAGTTATGTCCATCTGTTTTATTGTTTATGGATAGCTATTTTGTCGTTACAGAATCTTATGTTGTTATGTCCACTATTTTTCTACTCTTTACTTGATCTATCTAGAATGCTGTTATATGAAGATAATGATTCCAGGTGCATATGTTTTGCCATCTGGTTTGTGTTTGTTAATCTATTTTGTGGATGTCCATCTGTTATGTCTAGAATGTTGTTATTTCCATCTGGTTTGTGTATGTCTAGAATGTTGTTATGTTCGTCTGTATTGTTGTTATGTCTAAAGCATAAGGTGCATCAGTGGATAGCTGTTATGTCCATTATTTTTGCAGGTGCATCTGTTTTGCCTAAAGTATAAGGTGCATCTGTTTTACTGTTATGTCCAAAGCATAAAGTGCATCAATAAATAGTTGTTATGTCCATTATTTTTCTATGTCCATCTGTTATATCCAAAGCATAAGGTACATCTATTTTGTTGCTATGTTCAAAGCATAAGGTGCATCAGTGGATAGTTGTTATGTCCATCTATTTTTAAGGTCAGTCTGTTATGTCTTTTAAAGTTGGAATCATTGGACCATATTAATATCTCATGAAATAAAGTGATTTAGAAATAAAATGAAATCATTGCTTCTAATCCTAATTGTTTTTTAGGTTTCTAGTTTATTAGATTCCTACTCTTGTACTTTATAACTGATTTTCTTATTTGTTCTGAAGGTGTAGTTATGTTAATACCATCAAAGAAAAAAGGTTTTTTCCAACAACATCCAAAGTTCATATTTCACTTCATCCTGAAATATCAAGCACATATAGACTTAAATATAGTATCTGGAACATCTCTGAATACTATAGCTTTGAAGACAGTGGAAGAAGAGCTCAATAACATACAAATTTTCATTTCTTAAAATTGAAGGAACTGAAGAACCAATGGGATTACATGAAGAAGTAATGGTAATTTTGGAGAGGGTTGATAAACTGGACTGTCCATGGATATGATCCTGTATCAGACACCTTTGATTGCCTGAAGATGTTTAGGAAAATATCATTGCAGTAAGTTAATGTGAATAATGGCATTACAATTTTATTATATACAAATAAATACTTATGTTTAAACATCTATTTACATATTTATTTTCAGATGAATTCAGAAGCGAAGAAGTATAAGCCCGCTCCTCCTTAGAATAGAGATTTGCTGGAGAAATTGTTTGATGGTCTATCTGCTACTGGGGATCTTGCATGGCCTTCAGGTATAGCAAGTGTACCACCCACTAATAAATAGACAGAGTATGTTCCTCTACCTGATGATATAAACGTTGACGATACACAAGTTCTCCATGCTGGAATTGATTATCCATAGGAAGGTAAGGCCATTCCTTCTTATGATGTCCCTATCAGTCCAAGAAGGGAGCCTACTCCTAGTAGTACTTCTTGTATCCCTGTGTTCCAAGTTGGTGTATGAACTCAAAGGGGAAAAGATCAGCTGCGGCAGTTCAACAATTAGAACCAATGGAGTTGGTCCAATCTCTGATATCGGCATTCACTGCCCAAGGAGGAAGTCATACTTCTGCTAGCAATGATGACACCAATGCTAAAGTTGAGATATTATTACATGATATGGTCAGTTCATATGAGATAGATAATGCATTATTTTTCAAGGGTTTGAAGTTTTTGGGAGGATCCAATCAGCACACTTACAGGTTGATGTTTCTCACGCTTCTTCCAGAGCAGCATGCCAGTTTCCATGAAGCCCTTATGTCTTGATTGAAACTTATTTGTTTACGTATTTGTAATAACTCTTAAGACAATGATATTTTCTTATTTGTATTAACTTTAAACCATTGTTTAATCTTTTTTTGATTTTAGGAATTTATGTATTTGTATTTGCTATATATACAGGTTCTTTTCTATATATTTATGTTTGCTATATATACAGGTTATTTCCTATGTATTTATGTTTGCCATATATACAAGATCTTTCCTATGTATTTGTATTTGTTATGTATATGTGGTGTTGACATTGCTGACAAAAGGGTGGTGGGGGTAGGGGTATTGATGATGAATAGGTGGGGGTATTGATGATGAATAGGTGGGGGTGTTTGCATATAAGCTGATAGGGTTTTTTTGGTATTTGTTTATTTTAGTCAGATCTAACTAGCCAAAAAAACAAATACTCCAAGGCATCCACTCAGGTAGTGAACACTACTAAGAGGCTGTTTGTTTTTTTGTTGATTCTAAACACATATTCTGATTGCTTATTCTTAATCTAAAGCTTGATTGCTGAACCTGAACCGTAAAAAATATTATTTGCTTATTTTGCTAAATATGAACTCTGAACAAGTTGAAAATTGTATAATTATCCTAATTAACCATTCAAAATAGTAGGATTGTCAATTATCTCTTTCATTTTGGTCACTCCGTATTATTTGCATCTTCGTATCCATTAAGAACCACTTAATGTACATGCACCTACGTATACATGGCGAGGTTTTATATCTCATTTCAAGGTTCTCCTCAAAGGATGATGCTTCAAAATATTCTCAATTACAAAAGCCCAAAAACATTATCATCCTTCATTGGGGTAATACTGGAAGAGCTTTCCAATCCTTCATTTGAGTAAGACTATAAAGAGCTTCAATTTAAATTTTGAAATTTTATTACTTTAAATTTTTGCAACCATCTAGTGCATTGAGCTCTTTTAGACAATTTTTGTGGCCCACAACAAATTAATATAAAAAAATTAAATCAAGTAAAATGCAAAAAATAAGTTATTCAAAATATTAACTTTTTAGGAAGAATTTGGAAATTTTGATATTGCTCAAAGCTAAAAATCAACAATGTGTTTGGAAATAGATTATACCAAAAAATATTTGTAACTACTGAATCATCCACCAAAAGAACCCTTTGATGCGAATTAACATATCCTCAAGAAAAATAAAATCATCTTTTGGGGTTATATATTAAAATCCCTAAACAATGGCAAGGAGAAGAGTTGAGAACTGCAGCTTCATCAATAGCCAACAAATTAATATAAAAAAATTAAAGTAAGTATAATGTTTAAAATAAATTATTTTAAATATTAACTTTTGATGGAGAATTTGGAAATTTTGGGATTGCCCAAAGCTGAAAATCAACAATGTGTTTGGAAATTGATTATACCAAAAAAGGTTTTTAACTATTAAATCATCCCCCAAAACAAAACTCTTTGATACGAATTTAACATATCCTCAGGAAAAATAAAATCATGTTTTGGGGTTAAATATTAAAATCTCTAAACAATGGCAAGTAGAAGGGCTGAGAACTTCAACTTCATCAATAGCAATAAGTTGTTTGAAAAACTTATATGACCTTTACTTCATGGGGTATTCTGCAATTTGCAATTCATTGGGAATGGAGGTGTTAATGGTTGCAGATGAGAGAGAGAGAGATCCCAAATGAAAAAGAAGAAACAAAGATAAAGTAAGGGTATATTTAGGTTTTTCATATTTTTCTTAAGTCACGTACTAATTACCTCCGACTTCAATTAACTTACTTCAGAAAGGCTAGGATTTCCGACTTTTTTTAAACTCCTTATATGGGGGTACCATTACCAATAAGTTACTTTTAAAAACAAAAAACAAACACAACTTATTTAAAATTTTAGCTTAATTTAGGGCAATTAAGTTAAATAAGCTGAATAAGCTAAGAAACAAACAACCTCTAAGTGGAGTCAGACCCATACTCAGATTCAAACCTCACTCAAAAGCAAAAAAACAAACGGCCCCTAAATTCCTTTATTCATCCAATATCCCTTTGGTCGCAATTTTCAAATTTTAGGCATTTCTCTCAATTTATTAAAAGCAACAAGTAAATCTCTATA
This sequence comes from Kingdonia uniflora, assembly GCA_014058105.1. Classification (NCBI taxonomy): domain Eukaryota; kingdom Viridiplantae; phylum Streptophyta; class Magnoliopsida; order Ranunculales; family Circaeasteraceae; genus Kingdonia; species Kingdonia uniflora. The sequence goes on from JACGCM010001725.1 coordinate 281,842, forward strand.
GTTATGAATTAATGAATTGGGGAGGGCAGATTTTCCTTTTCGCTGTCTTTTCCCAATTCCTTTTTTTTTTTAGACCATTTACTTTTGCCTCAAGGTAAAATCTAGCTCTCAAATTCTCTTAATTTTCATTGTTCTATTTTTTCTTCTAATCAGAGTTGTTATTTTGATGTAATGGTTTTTAAATTGGGTTAGTTTCACTTTGTCTATATAAAGTTGATTTGATTGCCATTGTTATGTTATTGGCATATGAATTAGATGGTTTCATCCTATTTTACTTTTTTGAGAACCCCTCATTCTTTCTCTCTCTTAGTTTAGATGGGCCTCTTCCTAAGATTGAACCTCGTTGATAACCATAGAGATGAAAAATCAATATATGCCTTGCATACCTAATGAACCCGTTTTGAAGCATCAATCTACAGTATCATTGATGACCACAATGTTTCTATCATAATCATGATGTAGGCATTGAAGGTAATCTGAATCTTCTCATCGAAGAATTTTAAACCAATAAGGATGGATTAAAATTTAGTACAGTTTAGTGATAGTTTGGTCTGATGGGTGAGAAAATTTAGGTTAATGGCAATTAGCATTCATTGGATGTCAAAAAAATTTACAATGCGATGTTCACCAAAGACCTATTTATCAGGATTTTATTGAAACTTGATCATGGTTACTTTTATTAGGGCTATTTTTTGTATTCTAGTAAGGTATGCAATGAACATATGTGCTGGTATATAACTAATTATTTCTTAATTCTTGCATATTCTTATAAAGGGCCATAATACAAGTAGAGCTTCCATTTTGTTGGAACATGCTTGTGAATTTCTTCATTGTTTGCAAGGGATATGATAGTAGCATAGTAGTATAGTAGTTGCCCATGGATATATAATTATCCCGTCAATGCTTGATGATTTTGCCGGTCTTATATAGCCATATAGCTGTATCAAAAGCATTGCTAGTGGCTATAGATAAAAGCCCATTTTAAATTAACATTGTTCTGGTCTTTCACTACAAGAAAAACGGGCAGTTGCCACTGATGGCTTTTAGCTTTTGCCACTATTTTATCATTGACACACAAGCCACAACATTTATCGTGGCTAATAATCCTTAGTAATGGCAAAAAGTTTGGGGAAAACTAAAATCTAATGTTTTTGCTCCTGCCTCTGTTTCCCGCTAATCTAAATTTACTTTTTCCTCACCTCTCTCTGCTCATCCTTCTCTCCTTCACCTCTTCTCTCCTTCACCAATTTTCTTCATCAAATCCTAAGTTCTCCTTTGATGACAGGACATTGAAACTTTACTCTAAGTTTGATTGATTTTACTTCATCAATTCTGAGTTTACTTCATTAATTCTGAGTTCTCCTTCACTAAAATTGATTTCTCTAAATCAATTTTATGATTTAGAGAAATTGAAACTTCATTACCTAAATCTGAGTAAACTTCACTCTGAGTTTACTTCATCACCTCTTCTCTCCACTAAAATTCTGAGTTTACTTTATCAATTCTGAACCACGAACTCCATTGACGCAAGGACATGCTTATCGGAATTGAAACTTCAAAATCGAGGTATTTATGATTTGGTTATTATTTGTTTCAGTTAATTTGGGAATTTAGAAACTGGTGAGTATAATTTTAGTAATTATGATTTGGATATTGTTTAGGTTACCAATTCTAATCAACCAATTCAAGTTCTCCTTTACTAATTCCTTACTCTTGGTGATTCTCAGGTGCACTTCTTTCTCTCTCTCTCTCTGGTGGCAAAGATTAGGGGTGGGGATTTGGTTTGATGACAAATTTTTTCCTGACCCAATGTGCTTGATGATAAATTTATTGATGTTTTGTGATGTAATTAGAACTCTAATTAATTTTTAGTTTGTCTTTTGACAGTGTAATTGGTGTTTTAATCTTCTATTGAAAGACTAGGTTTTGTTCAAAATCTATTGAAGCTCAAGTAATTCTCGTATTTGATTGATTCAAGTCTTTAATGATGATTTTCATCTATCTTGGTGGCTTTATTTGATTTTTACTTCGGTTGATTTATCCAATTTTGAGTGATCAATTTGGACAAAGATCATATGAACCTCATTCGGTCCCCTTGGTGTAGTACCTTTTGATCTTTTATCATGTACCCTTGTAATGGGGTTTGACATTTAGGCACCATTTTTAAAATTTCTAGATTTGGAATTTTGAAGATAACAAAATAATGGGTTTTGAGATCTGGATAATAGGTTTGGTGTGATTTTGTATATATAATAAGTTGCATTTAATGAAAGGTGGTATTATGGATTTTGATAGGTCAGAGAATGTTGTTGTCAAATACCGGTTTCGGTTGTGGTCGGCATTCTATTCTTATTCAATTGTGTCTGAGGAATTTTATGAGACCCTCGTATATATTTAGGTAGATTCTAGAGGTAGTGAATCATGCCCACTCTCAACAAATTGTGTTAAATTATATAAGACCTTCGTCTTTCAAATTGTTTCCACCAAGTCGAGTTAAATATGTCGGATTTTTGGCTCGGAGAGAGTTACTATAGACTTCAGCTGAGCATCATTTAAGTTGGAAAAGGCCCCCTGAAGAGAGTTTGTGTCCTTACCATATTTCTTAAGGTAAACCCTCTCTTGGGGGGGTTTATCCAATCTGTGTTTAATTGAATGATTAAAATCAATCAATCTGGGTTTATGAGGGGATTTGGGGTTTTGGGAGACTAGAACCAAAGGGTGTTCCATTGGTCTTTTTATCACAAAGTATCGTAGGGCATCGGATAATTATAAATGAAGGATGATAGGGGTCATATTGTGGAAGCGGGAATCTCAGATGATAGGTTTCCATAAGGATTGCGGGTTCTTGTTATCGACGACGGTCCTACTCGCTTACTTATAGCTAAAGTGGGACTTACGAAGTTTGGATATAATGTTACAATAGCCAGAGATCCATATACTGCACTTGAGTTTTTAAGAAATAACAATATGAACTACGCACGAAAATGATAGGAATAGAGGCAGTTCCTTTAAAGATACTAAAATATATGAATGTCCCTGGAATTATGCGCGAAAATGATGCTAGTCATCTTTAAAAATTTAGAAGTACTATCAAGAAGATGGATGGTGACCAGAGCAACATGAGTAGTGCTTCTAATGGAGTAAATGGATATACATCAAGTACTCCCCTTATATCTTTTGGAGGACAAGGTCGAAATGGGTTAAATTTTGTAAATGCTTTAAGTGGCTATCCTACTCTTGGAATGATTCCATTCACTCATCATGCTCTAAACCCCACTACAATTACAAATTCTTTTGTTAATCCAAATCCACTCTCAGTCTCTATATATCCATGCCATGGAATTATAAATCAACAATTTTAAAGGTTTCATGAAGGTTTGGATCAAAACTACCGAAGCGGATCAATTCCTGGGATTAGGGATGTCGCTTCCAATTCTCAAAGGACAAGGAATCATTTTCACCAATCACAACTAAATGGGTCAAAATACCAATCATTTACTCAGAGATCCAGATTTATGGACAATTATGCAGATAGTTTGTCTAACATTTTGGGTTATAATGCAAATAATGGAACAAACCAAAGTAACTTTCAACTACTTGATTACATAAAGAATCCAAATATTTTTGGAGCTTTATAAGATTTTATCGGTTCTCAGGGTCCATTATTTAATAAGGCCATTTCTACTAATTTTAGCGGAGGTGTTCTGAATGATTCAGTTATTGGAGGGCCGCACAATCTTTTTCCAAGTGTTCAAAATTCAGACGCGGGGCATCTTATGGAGAGTGTTGACAGGGACATCAGCTTTCTGTGGAGTACTTCCAGCTCTAATGATGATCACGATGAACTAAATGCAGTATAGAATCAGGGAACACAGCGCATAAATAAGTCTCATGAGAGCGGCATGAATTTCAGACGATAAAACTGGAAAGTAGTCGCCAAATTTGTGAAATAAAGCGGTCATTACTCTATCAGTTGTGTAGAAAGCCTCCTCTACACCATCTCCATGGTGGATATCAATGTCGGCGTATAGAACTCTCTCATGCTGTTTGAGAAGTTCCAAAATTGTGAGCATGATATCATTCACCTAACAAAATCCAGGTGCCTCGCACTTCTTAGAATGATGGAGACCACTAGCCCAATTGATTGCAATACCCAAAGCCCATGATTTAACTTCACAGCACCACCAACTGACCCACCAGCATAAGTCAGGCAAAAATTGTATAGTCCATCAAATACAGGACAATCTTCACCAACATTAAACCTCTTAAGTTGCCTCAGTTGATCCTGTTGTGTTTCTGGCGCGACGAACTCAATTATACGGTTGCTGATGAGGTGTTATTTAGAATTTGCATCGGCTCCAGCAAGAATGTGATTTATAATGTATTCCGTCTTCCATTGATTAAAACTGTCAGTCTGACATTCCAAATATCATAGTGTATAAGTTGCAACTGTTGGTATATTTCTACTGGTTTTGCACAGTTGCATCAAAAATGAAGAGTTTACGTATCAAAAAAAAAAAAGTTGCCATGCTCCAATAAAATCTTTTAGTATTTATTCTTTTGTAGAAATCGTTATTTCAATATTTTGATTTTCATTATTGTATGTAGTCGCCAATTGTTATAGTAATGAAACTTTAATCATTATAAAGTATTTTAAATGTTCATGTTTATTAATTTGTTTAGAATGAAGTAATATGTAATATAATTCTGTCGTATCCATTTTGTAAATGCTTATGATATTTTGCATTTCTTGATACAATAATTAGATGCATGGCTCATTACAATCCTTTTGACAACTTGCAATTATCGGGTGATGACTCAAATACTATAGATACAGGTTAGATTTATTATTTTTTATCACTTTAAAATCAATTCTTATTTCGTTAATAATATTACTCAATGTTGAAATTTATTTTATTTTTCAGGAAATAATTTTTTATATAATGTATCTTTTAAAAAGAAAAGAGGATTATCACGAGGTTTAAAACTCCTACCAAATGGAAAAAAGAAAAAGATTGGCGTAAATTTACGGGGTCAGCCGAATCAAGCAAATTAGAAAACGAATACCTATTTTTCTGATATAGGATTCCAAGTTCGAATGCACCACCCTATTATTTACGAAAGCTTTAAGGATGTCCCTAATGATCGTATTGCATTAGTAGTAAAGGGGCTGGAGGTAAACTTTTAAAAGTTCTATGTTATAAGTTTCGAAATGGTTACCAAGATCTTCACCTTTTAGTTAATTTGATTGTTTGTTTTTCTTGTATCTGTAGGAATGTTAATATATCTCTCATGATGCCTGGTTTGATTTAAAAGAAAAAATTAGAGATGCTTGGAAAAGATGTAAGTGTCATTTAATTACCACATTGATTGTAGGAAATAATCCAGGAGATGTGAAAGCTTCTCCAGCCCCTGAATTTGTTCCAAGGGAGGATTGGGTGAAGTTTGTTGATTACTGCAATTCAGAGAAGTTTTTGGTATAAGTTTGTTTATACTTCAGTTATATTTAACTAATTTCAGGCTAAAAGTAAAAGGAACAAAGAAAATCGGGCGAAACTAATAGCGTCGTGCACTCTTGGTAGAACTAGTATGCCAATTATTTGTCATAAATTGGTAAGACACAAATATGTTTATGTATTTAGATTTTCTACTCTTTTTTCAAAGTAATAATTAAATATATTTTAAATGGATAGGCTGAGGAAAGAGATGTTACAGATGAGGAGATTGGTAGGGTTGAAGTGTACATACCAGCGCATACCAAAAAAGATAAGACCATTCAATGCCTTAATGTTATTGCATGTATATCTCTTTTTAACTTTTAAATACTCTTAAAATATAGCTTAATTGGAAATGCATGTATTGTTAACTTTGCTATTATCTAACGAACAAAAAAATTTATTGCAGAACTGCAAAATACTATGCAAAAAGACCCTAAGAGCATTCGAAGGGGATCCAATGATGCCATTGCTCAGGTTTTTAATGTGATTGAATTATGTATAGAAATGTACTACTATTTGTCAATTTATAATTATATTCATATCTACGCAGAAATTTGGCAAAGAGAGGAAAGGTGGAACTCGGGGTATGGGTACGGGCATGAGCATATCATTGGTTGAAAAAGTTTGTCACATTGTCAACGAGAATGAAGAGCTGCGATCTACGAACAACAAATTGAAGTTTTCCACAGAAAAGTTAGAAAAAGATTTGGATGCACTGGCCAAATATATTGGAAACATCCCTGTAACTTCTATATTTTTTTGAGCCTTTTTTTTTCTTAAAAGAGGAAGCTAGGGTTTTGGCAGACCCTCACCAGAATTGTGGAGGCCTCTAACATTCCAAACCATTATTTTAGACATGATGAATGGTTGTTTTACACTGCCCCTCTCCACCTTTCGACATAGCCTTGAAGTCAACTATTTATCAATTAGCCTGCTACTTGTTCCTTGCCTTTCCATACGTACCACTTTTTTTATTTTCTTCTTCACGTTCATCCTCTATGCTTTAGTAAGTTCAGGGTTAGAATACACCATCCTAAGAGATGCAATACTTCATACAAATCTACGAATAGTGCCACTTTATAGTATGCCACTTTATACTAACTTTATAATATTTTTTTACTCAGGTTATATCGCCGACGGATAGCTTGCCTGCTCAACAAGCAACTTCATCATCCTAACGTGAACTGGTATCAAATTACTTTTAGCTGATATAGAGTATTAGTAAATTGGGACATAAAGCTCACTCTATGAAACTTTTAAATGGCACGAAAAACACCAACATATTGACAAAGAATGTAGGTTAGCGGGTTACCCTAGGAGGATAGTTGCGCATGGTGTCATCGTTGGTGCTGATCCAACTGACATGTGTCATTCAGTTACCTTGGGCGATGACTTTTATAAAGTCGCAATCCATGATATTGTTGATGGTAATGCTTTGTTGCTCAGGCCCAACAGTAATATTAAATGACTCTTAGATGTGGGCAACAGAAGCTTTGCTGCATGGCCTAAATGCATGATTACTTTTTAGAATAAGAATTTTTTTAGTTAATTAGATCTTGTTAGTTTTCTTTTTTGTAAGCATGGGATAGTGTTAGTTACTTTTGTATAGACGTAACTAGCTTTTGATGCTTATAATCATGTTTTTTAGTTTCTTTTTTATTGAAATATATGAATGTCAAGTATTAACATATATAAAATTACCTATTTTACGCAATTAGGTAAACCTTTTTTAACTCCGCCTATGCAAAGTTGTTATAGTTTTGCATTGCCGGTTCCAAGCCTGGGTAAAGGAGGAGGGAAAGAGGTGAGATTATATGCTTCAAACATATAAGTGCATGGTTACTTCACATGTAATATTTGGTGAATTATATGCTTTAAACATGCAGATGCAAGACAATTATGGGGCTTCTGGTTACTTCTTCGAGGTAGGAGGAACTAGCAAGAGAAAACATGTGTAAGCCTCTTTAACCTTTTGGTTTCTCTAGGCTTGATATTTTCCCATAACTCCCAGATTAATGTATTAGACCAGTTACTGAGTGATATTTTATTGGTGTGACATATGGCAGGGAAGCCTTGAAGCTAACTGAAGTATCTGCAAGTAACAAGTTAGAGAGTTTCCGTGCAGCACAAGAGATACTTGATCTATTAGAGGGAAATACTGTTTTGTATTGCCAATATTATTATGGTTGTCTTTTCCATGAGCTTCTAGCCTTTAAGCTTGCTGACCACCATCCCACCTGCACAGAGAGAATGTGCAAATGCTAAATCCACTGAGATGATTGGGTTCTCAAGCTCTGCTATTTCAGTCCTTAACGGCACCGAATTTTCTGCCAGTGTGGCAGATAAATCTTCATTGATTCACATGGATGTTGATCAAAGTTTTCTTTTGGTACCTGCCCCAGTCAACGCTGCCATCTTTGAGAGTTTTGCTAGAAAAAACATGATCGAATCTGAAACAAATGTGAAGCTTGGAATTCAAATGTTCATCAAGAGAAAATATGGTTTCCGTACTATTTATTATAAGCTAGCATTCCAAGTACTATTTTTATCTCACATATTTTTAACTTGTGCTCTAGAATGTCACTGTATTTTCGTCAAGGGCTGTGGCGATTGAGAATGTTTTTCGGTTGTTCTCACCACATCTCACTATTTTTGACAAACATTTGACAAGAAATCTTCCTAAGAAATGGCTGACTTCCTTAGCAATTGTGGTACGGATAAATCTGATACTTATCTTTTGATCTACAATTTACGCCGTAGTTTCACATGTCATGACTGCTTTGTCTAAGTAGACCAGTGCAGCACCAATTTTGTTTAGTTCGTTGTGCATTGTATATCTTCCTTACATTTACAATGACTATACATGTATAGTATACACATCTTATATTATGTTTGTTAGCACTCTTGCTTGTTGTGATGTTAGCTTTGTTAATACTATTTTTATTTTGATAATGGTGTTAATACTTAATTTATGACATAGCTTTTGCATTACAAGATACAAAATGCCTACTTTATTTGAAATATTGGGATAGCTTTTTGAAATTTATTTCAAATGCATAACATGAGAAAACTGTGGGATTGGAGAAGAGAAAGGAAGACTCTGACTTCTTATGTTTGACCTCCTTTAGTGTATATGTAATAAACAAAAAATATATTATTAGAACTTGCAAATCACTTTTTATCAGGAAAAATATCTAAAGTGTGAATGAATATTTTTAATTGTGTGAGATCTCATAACTTCGTTCACATGGTCTACTATATTTTCAGTCTGACGTAGAGGAAGCCAAAACACAAGAAAATGCAAAGCTGCAATCCGCTCTTGATGAGATGAAACATTAGTTTAAAGAAACTAAAGCGATGCTGGTAAAAGAATGCGAGACTGCGAAGAAGCTTGTGTGCTTAACACATATCTCATTGTCTAACTACATATAAATAGTACATATCAAATTACTTACACTGTAAATGTAGACCATCAAGGTTGTATCCTTGGCAAAGAAACTTCAACCATCAGTAACAATAGTCGAAGTGCTTCTTTTTGCGGGCAGAGTTGCAAAACGGTATTGATCTTACTGTTAGACTATTTCATTTGAGTGTTTTCTTTTTGGTTAAATCTTAAAAGATGATTGAGTCAATATTACATTACCAGGTCTTTGATCTCAGACGATTGTTGGCATTATGAATAGCCTATTTCCTATTATGTTCTTACATATTTGATGCTTTGTAAAGGAAAAAGTGCCCAAAGTTCTGGATGATTTTGATAGCAGGATGTTTGAATGGACACAGAGAGCTTGCTCTCCTGAGATTTATTCATCATCTATGGAAATGGATGTACTTCAATTGGTTATGACTCCTGAGATTTTGATAGCAGTATCTTTTTTTCTCTACTTCTCAACATTCTTTACTTTTTTGTGTCAACATTCACCATCTCCATTATGCAAAAAGGAACTCAAAGATGCATTTATGATTAATGATATTGTACAAAGTGACAATTGTTTTTTGGTAAACTACTAAAAGTTTATAGTTTATAATATGGGACAGATAGTGCAATGTAATAGATATGATGGATCATTTGATTAAAGAGAAGTTACGGTTGATCTAATAAATGAGAGTTGAAGTTATTTCGGTCACAAAGAACATCAGTGGCTAACTACCCCCGCTTTCTATATTCCGCGTGGACGTTTGTTATGCCTTTTTAAAAGGGTGTAAAGAATGACAGTATTTACGTCCATCTATTGGATAACCTTTCCAAAGTGTTAAGGGAGCTAATCATAATTTTCTACAACCTTTGTATTATCGGGATGGCACAACTATATGGTTTTGTTTGATCTCCAGATTTTTTATTTGGATTAAAGTGTTTTAATACAGTAAGGTTCTAGGATCAATTTCCATCACAAACAGCTTCAAAAAAATAAAGAAAGAGGAAATCTAGCTAACAGATACAGAATATCTCGCAGTTTTAGCTTCAAATCTTATTGTTGGAACAAATTTTATTTTTTTCTAGGTACAAATATACATATCTTTTATGTACTAATAGATACTCATATTTTTTTTCTTTTCGTCCAAGACTCCACTTACTTGGCTCTTTCCATATTGATGCAGTGATTTTTTTTAGGGGTACTTAATATAGGAATTGATGTTGTATTTCCATAATTATTCATTCTTTTTTTCATGCCCTATGATCCAGTTTCGGCTTAGACGGGTGGTCAGCCACTTTGTTGCTCTGTCTATATATTTGAAAATGATAAAACTAACTGATAGATATTAATTTTGTTGATATGTTTCCCCAACCTTGTAATCTTTTGCTATCAAATATGTTTACGTTATCGTCACCTTTTTGGTTTGTTTCATTTTTCTCCATTAACTTGCAGCTCTTAGTATTACAAATCTATTAATGCAGTATTGATTTGATAAACTTTTCACTGATAATCTGCCTGACTTCTTGCAGCAGTATATCATGTCCTCAAATTTTATGGCATTTTTCTTACGATCAAGTGGTTCTTCTGTGCAGAAATTGCAAAAGGTGCCTCTTTACAGTACAAGAAAAACTACCTACAATAGCACAAAAATTATAGTACTTTTATCGTATGCTATTATAAACATGCATCAATAGCTTTCCTAAAATAAATGCTATGGTAGCACATATTTTCGCAGTCATGTACGCGATATAGTTTTTGTTTAATTTTTTTTTTTTTAAATCGAACTCCTTTTCTCCCTCTTTTTTTCAACTTCTCCTTTCTACCTTTTTTTTCAACTTCCCCTTTCTCCTTCGAATCAATCAACTGCCCTAGGTACCTCTCTCTCTCTTTTGTAGTTTAGGTTTCGAAGATCGATTTTGATTTGTGGGTTTATGTTTGAAGTCAAAATCAATCAACTGCTCTAGGGTACCCCTCTCTCTCTCTTTCGTAGTTAAGGTTTCGAAGATCAATTTTGAGTTGTGGGTTTTCGTTTGAAGTGAGAATCAATTACAGGGAAAGGAAGGAAGTGGCTATTGGTGGGGAAAAGTACAGCTACAAACAAGGACAAGATGAAGGCCGCAACCAAGTCATCGCGCACCGGTTCTATGTAAGGAAAACCTTAGTCTACACTTTAAAGTTTTTCTGGGATCTTTTGTGATTTTGCATTTTTTGTGTGTTGAGTAAACCTTAATTAGGAGATATGATTAGGTTTTTCTGCGGAGTGGGTTTTTGATGGAGGAATTAAACTTAGAGCTGATAGGTTAACTAAAGTAGGATGGATTTAGTGTTTTAATGGAGAATTGGAAGTAAAGCTTAGATATGCATTTGTGGGTAGGAAATGTTTGTTGTTATGCCTGAACCATTTATGTTGGTAACTTTTTTTATTGGGGAAAAGGGGAGATTTTCTTAGGTATAATGAGCATCAGGGAAAAAATCATTATTCATGGCTAAAGTTAGTGTGTTTGTTTGTTCACCACTTCAATACTTGACCACCAATTTTGGGGGTTGATAGCAGTGTATGGTGCGATGTATTATGTTAGCAGGTTGGTTTCTGAAATTGGCATGAGACATGATGTAGTTAAACTGCCAAGGCCCTTTAATGGTTAAAGATTTTGAAAGGCCAAAACACCCCTCCAGTTAACTAGTTAACTGAGAAGGATTGAAGCACTCCTTATGAGTTCATCTCTGCCTAAAAAAAATGGAATCTATGCTTCCAGTTTAGGATTCTTTCCTAGATCTTGTTTATTAGAGGAGCGCACTCCTTGTCTGATAGTTTAAATGCCAATAATGAAAGTCCTAAGTACTTTAACTGGAAAAGTTTTCCTCTCTGAATTTAAGGATCCTACAAATTGTATCTCTAGTCTCCATTGTTGTAGAACAAGTAAAAAATACATAACTTTTGGCAACATTACTTCTCAACCCTGATAAAAGGTCAAACTTCTCTAATATCTGAATACTCTTATCAGCTACCTCTATTTTATTAAGCTTGAGACAAAACAGAAGGTCATCTGCAAAATGCAGATGAGATATGTACAAATTTTGATAACTTGGAAAAACCTTCAACTCTCCAGCAATAGTAGCTTGGTTAAACATTTGTGATAGAGGTTGCATAGCAATTGTAAACAGATATAGTGATAATGTGTCCCCTTGCCTCACACCTCTACAGCTGGAAAAGAATTCCCTAATTGTTCCATTTATATCAATCTTGAATTTTGTTGTGGTGACAGACAACTTGACCCAATCCAAAAATCTTCTAGGAAACCCCATCTTGTCCATCACAGTAAAAAGGTAGTTCTATTTAGCGTTATCAAAAGCTTTGTGGATATCTACTTTAAAAATCATCTTCTTTGGACAAGTTTTTCTCTCAAATCTTCTTGCTAGCTCATGCGTCAAGATGATGTTATCTTGTAAGTGTCTGCCCCTAATAATAGTAGATTGACTTGAATCAATAATATTCCCCAAGTAGATCTTCATTCTAAACGCCATTAGCTTTGTAGTAAAATTATGCAATACAGTGCACAATGAAATAGGCCTGAATTCTGCAAAGCTTGTAGGATTGGGGATTTTAGGGTGAAGTTAAAGGATAGTAATGTTTACCTTTCCCAACATTCTGGATTGCTTGAAGAAACTTTGAATTGCCTTTGTGACCTTTGCTAACTACTTCCCAACATGTTTTATAGAAGAAAACGCTAAAACCATCCACACCTGGAGCCTTATCATCCTTATCATTTAATAACATGAGCCTGATTTCTTCTGCAGTAAATTCTTTTATAGGATCATCAGCTTGACTCCCAATGTTCTTTGATGTTTGAAAAAAATCATCAGCATTGTTAGATTCGTTAAGCAGCTTCTTGCTGAATACTTTTAGGTGTGTCAGCAATATTGCCATTCTGGCATTGTATATGGTTAATCCGATTTATGCTAACCCTCTCTTTCACTGATTGATGGAAATATTTTGAATTTGAGTCACCCAAAGACAACTTGTATGACCGTGACCTCTGCCTGATTATTATCTCATCCCGATAAAGGAGATTGTTCAGTACACCCCCTTCTGGTCCTTTTCCTGAATAAGCATTTCTTCATTGATAAGCATACAATTCTGAATTTTGTCTTGAATATCTTGGAGATTGGCTCTGGCTTCTTCTATTTTCTTAGTTGTATCTCCATAAACTTTGACCTTCCAGGCCTTTAGTGTATTTCTCAGGATTTTTTGTTTCTGAACAATAACTAACACTGAATACATTTTATAGGCCAATAAAAAACACCATACTATGTTATCATATCTCAATGGACTGTTCTTTACGCTAAACACAATTTTTCAATGAACTTTTTCGGAACACCTTACTTGGCATTCTTAGTTTTATCATGCTTAATAAACTCAAAGGGTCTTTCCTCTGAATAAAGTCCATTCTTCTCACCCAGTTTTTATTTGTCACCCCATAAATCTTGTCCGCAGCTGGATGATTTTTTTTTATAAACTGAGTATTTTCTGAGTCTGCCAAGCAGCGAATCATGTCCAGCAGCAGTTTTTTTATAAACTAAGATATTTTCTGAGTATTTTAATCATTTTCATTAAAATGCTAGAAAAAAGCAGGATCCCAACGTTGAATCGTGAATATCTATTTGAAAACATACTTGTTATCCATGATTCCAAAGAAAATTAGAATATTTGTAGTATTTTACAATATCTATTTGACATATCTTATAATAAAAACGTTGTAGCACGTATCTCATAGATTACAATTATGTTTTTTTTAATGTATTAAGCTAGATTCTTTTGATGTTTAGATATTACTGAAATGAAAAACATTATGATCTTTTCATCGTTAAATGAGTAGGATTTATATTTTTTTAGTCTGCCATTCTTTGAAACAAACTTACTTTTTGATACAACAAATCCACAGGTAACAGCGGAAGAGAATTTTAAGCGTTGCAGCACAACTTATCAGTCTCTTTATGAGAATCTGAAGTAAATGAAACATTCTCCCAATCCAGCCCGAGAGATACTACTCTGTATGAGCTGAAATTATGTTTCACTACTTGAATATATTATCTTCTGCACCGGGTTTAATAAATCATGTTTGGGAAGACATTTTTTTATCCTGGGACAGCTGCCCATTGTAATATACAATGGCTGTAAACTTAATAATTTCCAGGCTAAATTTTGAAGTGCTATTAGATTTTTTTCAGACCAAACTCTTTGGCTTTTTCTCCAGTAAAAATTTTCACAAATGTTAGCAGGTTGGTTTGATAATGATATTATAGGCATTTTTGTTTCTTAAGACCAAACACTTTGGTTTTTTCTCCAGTAAAGTTAAAGAGCTTACATGGTCAGCATCAAGTCTAATAGGATTTTGTTCTATTTATTCTTCTGTAGCTGCTATGCCAATGCCATTTTGCAGTGCCAGGCATTTACCCGACCTCTTACTGCTTATCTTCTTCAAGGGCTTCATTCAAAAGCATGTAGGTTCCTCGCTTGGTCTTATTTCTGGATTCTTAAGTTATTTAGTTTCTTTGATTTATATTGATGAACTCTCTTGGAGTCCTTTATTGTTGTTTTAACTTAGGCTCAATGAAAGATTGGTATTTCCCTTGTGAATTTGGGGGATTAATTCTGAAAATAAAGGAAGGAATATCTCAACTGTCCCTTATTAGAATACTATCTCACCTATAAAGTATTGGGAGTCATCTTGGTAATGGAAGACAAGAAGATGCCCATGAATTTTTAAAGTAATAAACTTTAGCTTTCAACCAGTACAGAGATATTTAGATGAACTCTTTCTTTTTATTTTTCTGTTACTGTATGTTCATCTGTAATAATGATGCCTCAGAGCGGAGAATAGAGACATAAAAAAAATAGTTCTTGATGTTGATAGGTATGTTATTGACACCATGCAATCAGTATGCCTAAGGGAAGCTGGGGTAAATGAAAAAGACCCTTGGGCAGAAGAAACAACTCTTGTAGGCCTGATATTTGGTGGTTATATCCGCTCTAAGGTACTTAATTTTCTTATAAGATTGTGTCACATTCTTACACATAAGATTATCAGATTCATTACCTATCCAATTTTTCTCTTTTTACTCCCACTATGTATGATTTTGTTACCGCCTTACCGATATGTAACTGTATAAGAGTGACGCTTTAAATTGTAGATCAAATGCATGAAGTGCAAGGGAAAATCTGAGAGGCATGAAAGGATGATGGATCTTACTATTGAGATTCAGTGGGACATTGGAACTCTTGAAGAGGCACTTGGGAGATTTACGGCTATAGAAATACTTGACGGGGATAACAAGTACGAATGCAGTAGGTTAGTTGGGTTTACTAGCCATTTTTGATTAGATGGAGACCCCTCTTGCCAATATTCTTTCCTGCTACTTGTGAAGATTTTGCCAATTTCAATTATTCATGATAAGCAATGGTCTTCATTAAAATAGTTATTAGCTATCTTCTACAAGGTTAAATATTTATATGAATGAGTTGAACTTGTATGTTGATGGATCTATAGCTTAAATCGGTAAGAGCACTCATAGTTTGAGAAGATGATGGTTTGAATCCATCTGGATCCCCTTGATTATTATAGCATAAATACCTGTAAAATGGAAAATATTATAAAAAGGATAGTATTGCATATTACGGCATACGAAAAATATTATTGTAACATTTCCATAACGATTTTTGATTGCTATTAAAAAGTTCACAATAGCATTATTAAAATGCTATGCTTCCGTAGCATGCGCAAAAACACTATTGTAAAAAGGATAACATCACATAACATAGCGGTCGAAAAATGCTATGGTAGGTTATAATAGCGGTTTTTGAATGCTATTATATGTAGTCAACTATGGCATTCATCAAATGTTATTATTTAATGGCGTTCGGAAAAACGCTATTGTAGAAAGGATAGCATGGGAGAATATAGCGTTTGAAAAATGCAATGATAGGTTATAATAGCGGTTTTCGAATGCTATTATATGTAGTCAACTATGGCATTTATCAAATGCTATTATTTTAATGACATTCGGAAAAACGTTATGGTAGAAAGGATAGCATGGGAGAATAGAGCGTTCGAAAAATGTTATGGTAGGTAATTAATAGCGGTTTATGAACGCTATCGTAGGTGTTTTTTCTTATAGTGTTAAAGTCTCCAGTTGACAACATTCTGGCAAAAATTAGGGTGCAGTATAGTTGAGTTCTTCAATCTGATGAGTACATTGCGGGTTTAGCCTTCACTTTGACAAGGTCTGGACTTATTGTCACTTTGACAGTTGAGTTTGGTGAATGGTCATCATGACATTGAAGAGTTTAAAGTCAATGATATTTGAAATTATAGCCTTTTAGTTATTATCTATTGTCTGACTTGGGTCTATATTGTTCACTTCTATATTTTAAGCATTTATGAGATGCAGTTGTCTCTGCAGGAATCTCATAGCGTTATACCCACTAATAAGCACAGGCCAGAATCTGAAAACATGTTAAGGAGATTCCATATTGAAAGACAGTATGTAAGTGACATAGAACTGCAATTTAATATGCAAGTTCTTTTATTGGGTTGTCTTAATTCTTTCTTGTTGTGGAGCTTTATTGGGTGTTACGTGTGCAAGAGAGTGTGGATGATTTTTTAAAATGTGTTATGCAAGAAATTGCTTTCAGTCAAGGAAAACTAGTTGCAGCAATTACCATTTACAAATGTCTTCTCCACTGGAAATCGTTTGAAGCTGAAAGAACAAGTATCTTTGGCCATCTTATCCAGATGATCGGTTCTGCAATTAAGGTACGTGTTTCTTATACTAATTACATGGAAGTCAAGAATAATCTGAACGGTATCTAAGTCTGTAGGGGCTTGTGTAACATTTAGCTTTTCATCTTCCCAGGAAACTTGTTATTAGACATCTTGTAGAAAATCATCTCATTGTTGTCTATAACTGTTAAAATTCTATCTACAAACTCATCTGAGTTCTGTTTCCATTTTGTGCAGTTCTTAAAGAAAGTGTAGTATATATGTCTGCTGAAAAACATAGTTTGTAATAATTTAGGCGTTGT
Source organism: Kingdonia uniflora (assembly GCA_014058105.1). NCBI lineage: Eukaryota > Viridiplantae > Streptophyta > Magnoliopsida > Ranunculales > Circaeasteraceae > Kingdonia > Kingdonia uniflora. The sequence goes on from JACGCM010001725.1 coordinate 298,839, forward strand.
GAAATTGCAATTCTATTGTGCTATACTGGAATCCCAGGCACCAAGAACATTAAGGGGAAGTGGGTTGAGAACATCAGGGAGGTCCTTTGGTACTAATTCTCCTAATAGCCATTGGCAGAGCATCATTGAGACCCTCAATAACCTCCTTGTTACATTGAAATAAAAATTTGTAGGTTATTTTTTGCCTTAATGAAAAATTTATAGAAGCCATATAATTCTCAACATGGCTGTTGGTGTTTAATTCAATGATGGCTTCGTTTCAGGTAACTCCAGTTCTCGTTCAAAAAATTTGTACCCAAATTTTTTCTTATATAAAAGTCCAGCTTTTTAATAGGTAATTTCTGTTTAATTGATGTGTTTTAGCATTATGTACCAATTCATTTATTAGTGGATGTGAACTTGTGTTGTGCATGCTACATGTTTATTGGAAAGAATGAGTTCCATATGCCTGTAAGGAGTGGCAAACATCATTTTGGTTGTTTTGGATTTATTGCTGCAGTAAAGATGTTGACCTCAACAAATGGTTTTATATTACCGCAGTCTCCTCTTACGCCGAGAGTGTTGTACTATCAGCAATGGTGAATATGTAAAAGCTGGATTAGCTAAACTAGAATTATGGTGTGTTCAAACGAAAGAAGAGATACAGTAACTTATTACTTCATCACCATAGAACCTCCCTATTCTAGTATAATATTGTCCATACTAGCCTCTTCCCAATCATATCTTCTCAACTGAAGGTTGATTACTTTTATCTAGGTTTCTTTTTTCCTAAGATTTTATGGGTCTGCATGTATTTGTAACCCTCGCCTCTATAATAACTAAAGGGAGTAATCGTGAACTTCTCTGCTAAATATTTTTTAGGTTTACTTTGTACTTGATCTTTATTTTTATACATTTAGTTATGAAATTTTCCATTTCTGCAGTATGCAGGATCATCTTGGGATAAACTTAGGCTCATTCGGCAAGCTGTTAGGTTCTTGGTATGTCCCTCAGGACTTTATTGAACCATATTGTGCTAAGGTTATTACGCATATATGTTAGAACAAGATATACACGTGTATATCAAGATTTTCCCGTTATTTGAATCGCAATTTAATCGCTGCTCACTATAATAAGCTAAAGAAAAATTATTATATGTATTACAACTATAAACTTGCCAAGAACAATCCTAAATATTCAAGACTTTCATATGCGAAATCTTAATTATTTATTATATGTTCAATAATACAACCCCCTTTAGGATATAGAGACCAATAGGAAATAGCAGGGATGACGGGGGTGGGGGATCACATTGTCCTTGCCTTGCATCTCATGGTGGTTATTATGCTTATATGACTTACAAAAGCAGCAGGCTTTGAGAATGCCTATATAATCATATTTAACTATTTTATGAAAGTGTTTAGTTGCATCTTTAGCTGCTTTGAGTATGCCTGGAGAGCCTGATTCAAAAAAGAGTGTCATTGTATTTAAGGTGGCTATCCCAACCATTTTCTAAACAAACTTGAGGTGTTGGTCGGTAGCTATTTTGTTGTTTCCTTTTGCTCAATTTTTGTTGAGGTTCTGAACATGCTTTTGCAATGTTGTTGTAGCTTGAAACTCTGCCAGCTATAAGAGGCACGGATCAGTTGGGCAGCAACTTCAAATTTTTCCCTATCCATTATCTAAACAAAGATAAGCGCTTTAGATAACTGCCTCTCCATTTTTTTTCCATCCATTTTCTGGATAGCTCAAATCAGCTGGTGCAAGTATGTTGCTTTCTTCTGCTTAAATACTCTCTCTCTAGCTATCTATGATTCATCTTTGAGTACTATTCATTATATATTATGATGCTCTGCTGCATAGTAAATTCTCTGGTAGGGGTGTGCTTTGAGTCTATCCCATAATCATTTGGAAACATATCTTCTTTTTCTATATATTTTTGAAATAAAATATATTTCTTTGAAATTAATTTTTTTTTAATTATATGTTTTTGCCACGGATTTTGTAGTGGTGAAAGCAGGCTTTTGCCACGGATTTAACAGTGGTAAAAGTATGTTTTTTCCACGGATTTTAAAGTGAGGAAAGCAAGCATTTGCCACGAATTTTGTAGTGGTGAAAGTATGTTTTTGCCACAGAATTTGAAGTGGGAAAAGTAGGCTTTTGCCACGAATTTTGTAATGGTGAAAATAGGCTTTTGCCACGGATTTTGTAGTGCTTAAAGTAGACTTTTTCCATGGATTTTTCAGTGGCAAAAAATAACTTTTTGCCGCGATAAAAATAGTGCCGAAGTTTTAGCAACCCGATCAACGCCCAAGACCCTAGCCATGGTAAAAACAGTGGCAAAAAACCTTTTGCCACAGATATTTTTGTGGAAAATGCCCTTTATTCTTGTAGTTCCAAACTTATTATTGTGGTTAATGTTTTGTAATTTTTCCGATCAATCAATTATATGGTTTACTCGGACCCTCTTCCCTTCCTGGATGAATTTCCAATGGGAATACTTATGTTTGGGAACTTGGCATGGACTTAAATGTGCAAATTCAAATATAAAATCAATATGTTGCGGATTTCTCAATCCCTTAAACATAATAGATCTAAAATTTCCTTACTAAGCGTTGTACTTAAGTTTTCATAAGAACATCATTCGTCTCGATTTCTAAACTAAATAATAATGGGTAATTAGGATCCTTCTTGTGGCATTGCTTTTGAAGTTGTATTTGTTGTGGGAAACAAATAAGATGTTCGTTCCTACATGCTTTCCACTTAAAAGGAAGGTTGAGAATGAGAATTCGTATTATTTTCTTTACATTAGCAAATGTTCCTACATGGTTTTATTTATATCTACTTCAGCGATTTTCTTAATAAATTTAACTGTTTCTTTGCGATGTAGAGATCTAAGCGACAACCATATTCGAGGGAGCAATTCGTCCAATCTTCTGCTTACCATGGCGAATTTGTATGTTTGAACCTTGCACATTGCGATTTTCGAATAATTTTATGAAATTTGATTCCATGGTCTTTATGATTTTCTAATAATTATATATATATATATATATATATATATGTTTCTTTATATACAGCTTCTCATGGATTCTTGATTATTTTCATTTGCGGGTGATTTTTTTTTTCAGTAAACTGGGTCGCGGGAAAAGTATTCTAAATTCTTAATTCACAATCACTTGATTGATGACCATGTAAGTTATTATTTTTCTGAATTCTGAATTCATAATCCTTGTGTTGTAGATTGTAAAATCAATTCCAACAGAAGCACCATGACTTGGTCCAAGCAATATCGTGTGTTTTTCTATGCTGGAATTCCAAAGCTATTGCAAATGTTCAAGCATGAATGTTTTTTAATGGGGGTGTATTGCTATCATCTGCAAGACTCACAAATCTTCATTTCGGGATGATTGTGGTTGCTTGAAAGCTATGGTAACAAATCATTTTTTTTGGGGTAATTATATACTTACGTTTTCTTTTTCATGTGAAAATTTTATTTAACTACTCAATACCATTTAACAATTTAACAATAGGAATCACAAGTTTCATATATCCTAGCATAAGTCACTTACTCAGTATGGCATGAAAAAAATGTTGGGCATGCAAATATTTGGAAAAGAATATCTGAGGATGAGATGAAGATGAATTGTCTTGGTATTTCAAATGCAGGTAGTTCGATATCACGAAGTTTCCTACAATTTGAGATTATAATGCTGACTATGCATAGAGGCAATGGCTTTACTAAACATAGAACAGGTAAGACTTAATTGTATTTTTATTATCTTTCTTTTTCCTCTTTTTAGTTACATGTGGTGTCTATAAAAACATAAGTTCCAGTCATGACAATCTCTTTCACAAAACTAAGTGTGGATGCACGCAATAAAAACAATTGAGTTATATTTGTTTGTTTATGAATCCATAAGCTCAAATCGGTAAGCGTACTCATAATTTGAGTGGCTTGAATCCATCTGAATTCACTTAGTTGTTCTAAGAAAATAAAATAAATATGAAGAATTATCTGGAAAAGAGCGATTAAATGATGGCATTCACAAATGCTATCATAAATGAACAGTGGCTTTTAAAAAAAGGTCTCAAACCAGCTATAATAGCATTTGGCATATGCTATTATTTAGAGAATAAATGACAGCGCTCCCTAAATGCCGTAGTAGATGTATGATAGCATAAAAAAAATGTTGTCAATTTTTTTTAATAACATTCTCAAATGTTATGCTTTTATAGTATTCGAAAAAATGTTATTATAAAAAAGATAGCATTGATTTATACAGCAGGCAAAAAATGCTATTGTAGCTTTCATAGCGTTTTTTGCCTGCTGTATAAATCAATACTATTGTGCATTTATACAGCAGGCAAAAAATGTCCCTAAACTTTCCTGACATAGCTATTGTGTATTTTCTTGTAGTACTTTAAGTTTGTAGGCGACCATCTTGACTTGCTTGTTTTCTGGAACTTCTTTAAACTAAAAAAGATTAAAATTGTAAACCCAATCAAGGTATTCTTCAATGCTGAAATTTTTTGAGAAAGAAGGAATATCAGCTTTCAATTTGTACTCCAGAATAACACCATACATGATTTTAGTCGATTCATTAAGTTTCGTTTCATATTGAGCTCTACAGAACCATTCAATTTTTGTATCATCTTTAATGATACTATTGAGATCTCTGGGGTCTAATGGCAAAAGTTGGTGTAGATTGTCTGGGTTATGCTTAAAAGCTTGGTTAAGATATTCGGTTTTGTGGGTAGATTACAAAATTTTGGTGATGTCCTCAAGTAAGTTCTTGGGTGTTTTAATGCTTGAGGAGGAGAAAAGGGTGAAGGCTGGATCTTGGGGTGGGAGGGTGGGTTGTTCAATCTTGAAAAACCCTGAGTTTTTGAACAGAATCTTGATTTTCCTTTAGCTGCAATTTTATTTCCCCCATTATTTTATCCCTCTCAAACTTCTTCAAGAATTCATCGTTGTTGTCAGAAGAAGCCATAGGATAATTGCTTGTGATATCACTTGATGCAATGCGGAACATTACAACTTAGATGAAACGGATTATGATCCTTTAATTAAAGAAGAATTAGAGATTTGAGAAGAAGATGAATATTGGATAAGAAGAAGATGAGAAGTTTAGGTTAGAAGAAGATAATTGTATTTCAATGATAAATTGATAAAAATCAAAAAGAAACAAACCATCTCCTTTATATAGGATAAGATGGATTGTCTTAAAAAATTGTAAGCTCTATAAAGAAGGAGTTTTTAATTAAAGATTGCACCAAATAGGAAGAAAATAATCTAATAAATATTGGAGACTTTATTGTCTGTGTTAGTCTTCAATCTCTTCTGGGAATTAGATAGCTCCATATCCTACATCATTTAAGTTCAGGGCTCAAGGCTCAGGGTTTGCACTTAGGTATCAAAATTAGCAACTCGTTAATCCCCACTCAGGACATTGTTTACTTGGATGTGCCAATATGGGTACTACTCTTAATAACTCGATGCTTGAGACTCCTTTATGAAATTTTAGCTATCAACAACTTAAAATAAATTTTCAAGAAACATAGTTATCTCAACATGAAGGAATTTATTTGCTAAATGGAGAGGCCCTTCCCATCTCATCATCAAACCCCCAAGAAAATTCTCCAACTTCTACAACCTTGTCAAAACTTCTCTCTTTACATATCTTAGCCATGGTGGCTACATCTCTTCTAGGTTATGGTTTGGTCTCAATAGACGCCCTAGGTCCATTTTATCTCATAAGAGACCTAGAATATAAGACACATTCGAATTACGTGTCGCGGAGTTTTTTTCTATAGCCAAAAAAAATTACCACCGATCTCTGCTCAAATAGAGATATTTTATGTTTGGAAAGAGTCAAGTCTTACTCTTCTAGTTGAACAAGAACAAAAAAAAAACTTCTCTTTTTTCTATCTTTATTTTCCCTTTTTGAGCCGTAAATCTTAGCATTACCTTGGGCTGACGAGAATGAACATTAATCAAAAAAACTTTTTAATTATAATCTATAGTGTAAAACATACCTTTATAATATTCATCATGAAAACCTCGATATCTCATGTATACCAGAGTTTGCACTACAAAATATTTTATTATTAGGGACCAGATATTGATATTAGAAACGTAGTAAAATTTATCTCAAATAATAAAATATTTGGGACGGTTTTGAATCAGTCTATAATATTTTAGTATATGATATAGAAAGAATTATTTTGTCCCTAATAATATAAGTTTAGGGACTGCTGGATTTGGGCATCCCTAATTGTATAAGTTTAGAGACTCTTGGATTTGGCCGTCCCTAATTGTATAAGTTTAGGGACTGCGGGACATGGTCGTCCCTTATAGTTTAAGTTTAGGGGTGGACAAAAATATTGTGAAAACGAAAAGGCCCAATTTCATGCACGCAAGTTAACTCCCCTTCCCCGCGATCCTTCCTCCCTCAACTCTCTGTAATTGTGTTAAACCCCAATATACGATCATAACCCTAAAACTGAAACCCTAATTCCTTTATTGTTACTGCTTTGGGTGATTTGTTGAATTGATAGCTTATTATTTGCTAAATTGATAGTTTATGATTTGCTGAATTGCTAGTTTTTGTTTATCTATTGTAACCACATAATAGATGATTCCTAAAATTGGTACTTTCTGATATACAGTGGAGAAAGAAGGGAATCCAAACTTTAAAATGTTTGTGGGTGTTGTTAAACGTATTGCGTTGGTAATGTGTGTGATTGTTTGTGAGGCTTTCGTGGTTGAGTATCGAAGAGTTTTGGCAATAGAGGCGTTCAATACTCTCGTTCCTTTTACTGTCATCTTCTATCTATAGGTAGTCTAATTAACTGACACTACAAGAAAAATGGACAATGGTTACTCATATCTTTTAGTTTTTGCCAATGTTTTATCAGTGATAGAGTACCACAAGTTTTTTCGTGGCTAATAGCCTATTGTAGTGGCCAGAGGTTTATCTGCCAAAAAAGATATTAAAGTTAAGGGTCTGTGTTAAAAAAACCCATGGCTAAATCCATAAATCAAAATATAACGTGAATGCTTTAGTTCGCGCCTCTTTTTCCCGTTGTAGTACTCAGCGAAATCAAAATATAAAAACCCTTTATTTTCTCCTCTCTCTGCTCGGTATTTTGAGAACAAAAACTTCACCAACTTCACCTCTTCTCTCATCGATTTGTTACTAATCTCACAGAAACAAAAACTTTACCTCCTTCACCTCTTATCTCCTCAATTTGGTAAACAAAACTTTAATCTCAATTTGGTTATTGTTTGTTTCACTACACCAAAAATAGAAGAAGAAAAATGAATAGAACATTTTTTGACATTTTATTACATTTGTCGTATTTGTTTATAGAGGGCCCGTGTTTCTTTATCCTTTCGCAACTTTCTTCCCGTTTTTCATCTAGAGTTTCCCTCCTTCCCAAATATGGGAATCTGGCTTAGTTAAGACTCGTTATCGATGGTTTTCCCTTGGTAAATCCAAATAGAAAATTGGTTTCTCTCTCTCCATGATTTTCTCCCAAAATTTCAGGATTCTCATCACCTATTCAAATAGGTTTTAGTTACTGAACCAAAATTAAATTAGGATTCAAATCCATTACGCAAAAGAGTAGAAGGTAGGATTTCTCTCTCCATCTTCTCTTTTCCCACCTTAAATTTTATAAGCAAAATCATTAAATTAGAGACGGTCTGTGATAAGCAAAGTCGTTGGTAAGCTCTATGATTTTTGCAATGCACTCTTCAATTTGATTATGCGATCAAATCCAACATTTTGCTATTTTTAATCCCAAAATCTATGATACCCATTAACTTGGGTATTTAAAATTAATGGAGTCCACTCTATTTGATTTTAACTTCTAACAAAATTATTAATTTGGTAAAGTTTTGTGATAAGATTTTTTTTTGCTAAGCTCTTTTATTTTCAATGGTTTGCCTCTCGTTTAATTTGTAATTTTTGTTTCTTAGGGTTTCGTACATCTCTATTGTTCTTTTATTTTTGTATAGGTCTCTATTTATTATTTGCGACTTGTTGGACGATTTGGGGGTTCAGTATGATTTGGAGTTTCAGATTGAGGTAATCTTTCCTTGTTTGTTGATTTTTTGTTTAGAAATTTCCTGTGTGTATTGGTAAAATGTATTTATTCACTTAATTGTTTGATGGCATGATATGTATTCTCGGTATTCTGGATAAGTAATTATTGTCCTTATACCATGATGCATGAAGTATATGCACTTCAAGTCCTCAGCAGATACCCAAGTTATCTATGCTATAATGTTGATAATGAAGTTCGAGCACCAAAATATATGGTCTATTCTTAATTCTTTATTTACAGACTATTTTTTGTCTTAATAAAGCTCTTATTATAGATTAAAACTGTTGAAAACAAATAACTGTGACAAAAGAATATGTCAACAATATCTCATTAATCATGTCAAATCACATCTCCTGAACGATAAAAAATTTGAATTATGGCACAGCAATCTCTTCGGTCTAAATTTGTGTTCATGAGTTAATCCGATTCGACCGGACTCCCATACAAAAATAAATCGTCTTCCTCAATCGGATGCCACCAGCACACCCTTGTGCATGAGTGGACTATTTTTCTTGGATAAACAGGATACCATAGCCACTGTGGGCTCTAGCCAATCAAAACCCAATCACCCGGCAGTTACATTGCAGCTTGTTCTCCGCCTAGTGGATCAAACTGCCCATGATGCATATACCTAATTGGATGAAAGTGATAGAGTTTAGAGCTTCTCATCCTGAGCATACTTTCAAGATTGGCTTCACATTCATCCATAAGGTTAGAGCATCGTACATGGTATTGGCCTTGATGAGCGACAACCTGAGCATTTCCTGGAAGTATCATCATTTGTTAATCCACTTGGGAAAAAGCAAACTTTAATGTATCTATATCTAGTTCAACAACCTCTTTGTTATCATTGCCTTTGGAATCCTTGAAAAATTTTATAATGTTTTACGGCTTATTATTCAAATATAGCTGAAACTGAGGATATATTCTGCAGATATAATCAATGATACCATGAAGTTTTTTAATGGTTAATATACCATAGTTGTCCCTGTTAGCTTTTTAAAATATTGTAACAATGTCTTTCATAATTTACGTTAATAATAGTAGTACAATCATCCATGGCATATATCTCATCGCAGCCCTCTACTCGTAGCCACTCATTTGTTAACAAAATGCCTATATTAGTCTTTCTAATTTAATATATAAACTCTGTTATAATGGGACAAGTTCCAATCCCAGTTGACCAAATAACCATATTGTATGGTATATGAACAACATGTCCAGTTGATCTTTTATTTGTAGAAATGGCACCATTCGTAACTTTCACAAACTGTTTTCACGTCAATACCGTCTCTTTGGAACTTGTCTTCTACAATATTAGTGATTCTTTTAGAGTATTTAAATCTGTGATAAGATCTAAATTTCTAATCCCAATGTTAGCTTAAATTTTGGGGTATTTAAAATGCATGTAACTTTATGTATTCATCAAAACTATGATTTCTTTTATTGGACATTAAATTTATATATTCAATTAAGATGTTGTAGTGAGTTATGTCTACATAAGTGCAAACATCTTAAGCATTTACTTTGGGTGTGAAAAGTATCAACTTATTGCACCAAAACTACTTGAGTGCGTAATATTTTACTAATGTTGGTTGCACCACGTTTTGATTGTAGTATAAAAATACAAGTATTTCTAATTAGATATTTTTGGTTTGCATCGAATATTGAGAATAAATGACTACCATATATAATAGTGAGAGAAAAATATCATTATCAGGTGTTTTGGTTAGTAAGGTTTTTGAATTTTTAACCCGATATTTGAGTATTTTAGAGCTAAAATTGGCTTAGCCAAGATATGACATTTGTACACCAACATGATATAGTGACATCTTTTTCTCTTATCGGTTGCACATAGGTCATATTATTATCTTATAAATTTTCATTTATGATTTAATTTATATCAAGCAATGCTGATTAAAATTGTGGATAACTTCTTTTTGACATTTTTTTTTGCCTCGTAGATTGACACTGATATTCTTTTTGGACAAAATGTTGGTGCAAGAGTCTTCTAGTCATTTTAGGTATGTTTATTCCAGGTGTATACGAATATTTTACATTTTACCACACTACGTGTCGAGTAGCATTTGGTGGTATAGTGTCGCAACTTCTAGATATTTATACTCATGCAATGAAACTATACTTAATCAAGTGTTAATTTTTGTAGTTGTTGAGATTTATATATACTATAAAGGCTCATGGTTGATATGACCTTAATGTGATATCCAATTATCGTGCGATTTGTGTGGATTTCATTATTTTGGGAATTTGGAGTGTGTTGTGTGTATATTGGCTCTAAGCGCTCTTAAACCGAAAGATTACGTTATTCACTTGAGTATTTATAAATTGTATAAGTTTTCAAGCAGGTACAAAATGGAAATGTCCAATTTACAAGGGAAGTGTTGCCAAATTTTTGGTAGGATTTCTCCGATTTGATTTGCTACCGCGCATGACTGATAAAGATGCGACACATCATTAGAATTTTTATATTTTTAATTTTATAATGTGCACATGATTATTTTATTATCTTTTGGTTTAAAATTATTTTTGAATGTTGTTAAGGTCGTAACAATTTGATTTTTTTAAGTTTAAGTAGTTTCTTAACAATTATGGGAGCGATACAAACAAGTGTTTATTATACGTAGATATATTGTTCGTGTGTCGATGATTCCCTATTCAGTGCGTAAGAGGTTAGATAATTAATTTTAATGCTTAAATTGCATTTTGTGATTCAACAATCATTTTTAATGTTCTAGGTGGATTAAGACGTTATTTATTTATATGAAATTGGTGTTTGTGGAACCTTGTAAATAAATTGTTCTCTTTTAAATTAACTTGTGGTTGTTGAATGATTTGTATTATCTAACACGGGCGTAATTCAAATTGCAAAAACGATACATTTAGCATTACCATCTTTAGGGACAATTTATTATGTCTCTATTAATATTGCGTAAGCGGGCAAATTTTTGCATCATACTTTTAGAGACAAACAAATCCGTCTTAAATGTTATGTATTAGAGACAAAATAATATGTCCTATTAATATTGGCACTGGTGGGAAAATTTGACGTCATACTTTTAGAGACGAACAAATTCATCTCTAATGTTGTGTATTAGAGACAGAATAATCTGTCCCCAATAATATTGGTACTGACGGAAAAATTTGGCACCATATTTTTAGAGATAAACAAATTCGTCTCAAATATTGTGTATTTGGGGCAAAATAAGCCGTCTTCAATAATATTAGCGCTGGCAGGAAAATTTGGTGTCATACTTTTAGATACAAATAATTTTGTCACAGATATTATGTATTAGGGACAGTTGCACTCTGTTTGTAAAGTTAAAAAACAAAGACCTTTAGAGATGGATTTTTGCCGTCTCTAAAGCCGCCTTTAATAGTATTAGAAATGAATTTGTCAGTCCCTAATGTATTTGGGACGTCACCCTAGAGGGACAACACTTTTCCATCCCTAAAGATGTACCTAATAGCTGTAGGGACAGATTAATAGCTTTTTGGGACACTTTTTAAGTCTCTCTAAATGTTGTTTTTCTTTAAGTGCCAATCTTTGTCAATAGGCTTTATGGATGCTATATTTCCAAAGCCATTATTGCAAGGGCCTAAATTAGTAGCTTGAATTAATCTTTTACTCCAAATGTACATGGAACACAAACAATTATAAACTAGTAATATAAAGTGGCTCGAATTTAGCGTGGAAGCCTTTGAAAAGGTAAAAACCATGAATTATAAACATGTATTAATTGGATCTGCATTCGATCTGTAGAGCGTTGGCGAAGGCTCATACCACAGTCTTTTGATCTAAGTTGTCCACTTTTATGTCCAGTTCGAGAAACTTCCTATTGTAAACTTTGAGCTTCTCCCCCTAAGCTTGTTTGAGACTTATTAGAGTGTTCAAATTTTCCTCCTTATCTTTGTTGTGGCATAAGTCTTCATGAAGAGTTTTTGTAACTGGTCGAATATATAGATAAAATCTTCAGGTAGGGAGTGGAACCACTGAAGTGGCTCTCTCTGAAGGCTTGTTCCAAACAAATGGCAAAGAATATAATTTAAGTTCAAATATAATCCCACCGAATTTTGGAACTAATGGACGTGTTCTCCTGAATTGCTACCTTTGTATATACGGATCTTCGGAGTGTGGAATCCTATTGGAACTTTCATTTTGAATAATTCTTTAGCAATCAGACTCCCTTAAAATTTTCTTAACACGTCTTTGTTGTAAAGAATTTGGGTTTCTATCAACTCTTTGATACGTTTGTTCATGCACTTTTGTGTTACTTATCAACGTGGTACTGGAACGTATTGTTGTACAGGTCATGGGTTATGATTGCCACTTCCTTCGCTCAACCTTTCCCAAAGTGGCACCCTGGCTGGAGGTCATGGCTCCTCTTCTTGATGTTTCGAGTACCGGCGCCCTCTACTAACTTCGAGTTGATCTTCTCACCCGCAGATGTACTGAGACTTCTGGTTCCTATGGATTATTATGTGGTTGTCTAGCAGCCCCTTCACTTACGGCTCCTCGAGGTCCTAATCTGTCACGCACTGATATTCTAGAATGAAGGGGCATGGCTTCTTTGTCACTAGAAGCTAGTCCTTGTTGATTATCTTGTATGGCTTTCAAAACGGCATGCAGAGTGCTCATCAGTTCTTCATGTCGGTTAGACTCTAACTATTGTGTTCTTCGCTCCTCCTCCAGCTCCTCACTACGAAGTTTTCTATCTTGGGCCAATTGGCGCTCAAGATTATTTTGTTTCATCGCTTTGTCATTAAGGTTTGCCCTTAATTCTGTTAACTGGTATGGTTTTGTCGACATGACTTCTAGTTACATTGTTGAAGCTGCCCGTTTGGTGTGTCATCATAAATATTGTTGATGATATCGGAGTAACTGTTGGCCTTAGGATAACGTAATAAGTATTTTTCCCACAGACGACACCAAATCTAAGATCCTAAATTCGTAGCTCGAATTAGTCTCTTACACCAAATGTACCGGGAACACAAACAATTATCAACTAGTAATTTAAGGTGGCTCAAATTTAGCGTGGAAACCTTTGAACAGGTAAAAACGACGACCTCAGCTCGAGAATTTAATAGAATATCTTTATTGCTTAAATATTACAAGTTACAAAGGTTAGTGCTTTGGATTTATACTGATTGGGTATTTTCTATCTCCCAAAACTTATATCCGTTCTCTATCATTCATGCCCTATTTGTAGATCTCCTCCTAGCTCGTGGGCATCAGCACATTCTCCGAAATTAGAGGAGAGAGTGGTGGAACATTCGGAGGCCATTCCTATAACTGTCAGTTCGTGGGACCTGTCTCTGACTTATTCCTCCTTGTTCCTTGAAGGTTCGAGCCACGTCATCAACTAGTTCGCGGGATAGGTATAAACATCATTAGGGTGCATGTCCTTTAAGTTTTGCGTGAGCCGGATACTATGGTAGTTCGCAGTGATGGTAGATCGTGGGACAAATCCCTACAATTATAGATTATCATTATTACATAATCTGAAAAACGTGACAGGTTCACGGAAATAGCAGCTTTCTAGACAGAGTAGATTGCGCTATGTATGCGACTAGGAAGAATGACAACATTATTTTGAGGTATAAAGGGATTTTGAAGAAAAAAACAAGGACTGAAAGTTCTGGGAGCTCGTTAATAGCTATCCATTTGATAGACCATGATAACACGTCTCATGCGACAAATTGACGTTGTGACGTTTTGTACCGGCAATGTTGAAGACACTACACACATTCGTCATGTTGTGGTTGGTGGCAGCTATGAGAAGAGGAAGTTGAGGGAGAAAAAACTTTCGATGTTTGATGAATGCAGATCTGCATTGAACACCAATGCTACCAAATCGAGAGAAGTCGTCATGCCTTGTTATCTTGCTTTAAGATCAATGAAAGGAGATCAAATGGGAGATCAGACCAATTGCATGTAGGAACCATAGGGTTAGGGTTGTGGGGTGCCATGTAATTGCTTCACTATTAAAAGCTAGTATTTATCACTGGGCCAGTAGATACTAGGTTATCAACAACTACTAAAATCAAGCTAAGAGCATCTCCAAGAAAAAATATCATCTTGAGACTGCCAAAAAAAATCTTAACAGTTTGCCCAAATCTTGATCTCATGACTCCCCCAAGCGCTTGGTGGATAGGCACGTAGATATCGCTAAAAGTAATTTAAATGTTATCAGTGCCTGTGCACCTGTCTAACAGGCTAACAGGCACACGACAGACACATCTAACAGGCGTACAACCAGACACATATCCAATAGGTGCGTAGACTTTGGTTTCAATCTCAACCCCCAGGTTTGGGCTGCTGTAGCGTATTTTAGGTGGAATCTTGGTTTTCAGGGACCAAGACTATCTTTGTTGGAGATGCTCTAAGAAATCTATGACTCACAATGTTCACTAAATTGATTGAAGACTGGACAGGACGACAGGTATAGATAGCAAAGGTGGAACCGCCGGTTATGGGCTGTGTGCAGTTCAAAGACGACAATTTACTTCAGGTTTGTTTCCCCCTCTAAAATGAACAATCACAAATGAGTACAACATAGAGTCTACATAAGAGCAGATTGTTCCCTCCATGTAGTCGTATTAGTATCATTTGAGGGTAATAGCAATAAATGAGTATTGAGTGCAGTAAACACTAGCAAGGCAAGTGCAACCAGAAGACTGAGTGCAAATATGAAGAGCATCAGTCCATGAGTAGCACCACTCTTCACCTCTTGCGCGTATTTGTTTGACACTTGAGCAAGTACAGTTAAAGGAAACGAGTAGGCCCACCATGCAAGATCGAAAGTCTCCATCAGTCTCTTGAACAATAATGGCCTCGTAATCTGTCGTTATTATCCAAAGTTCAGATAAACAAAAAAAACAGCAAGTTAGTTGAAAAAGAGAATGCTTCGATCATAACAAATCAATAATTTGAACTCCAGATTACCCCAAAAACCCAAATAAAAATAATGCAGTGTCATAGCGCATGTCAGCCAAAAATAATAATCGTGCAAATTGCTAACTCAGATTCTTATGTGAGGGGAGAATTAAAATTTTAAAACTTCCCTTAGTTTGCGTGATGGTAACTCTTATAACACAATCTTGAGCAGTGCTTCCAGCTCCAAACTTGTGCTCTTAACAATAGCCCCGCAGATCACATATTAAAAACTAGCTCTAAGAAATCTTCCTTGTCGCGCGAGCTCTTCTAACTCCCCATGGGACTCTGGAGCTAATCATAAGATTTTCAGGGAAAGCACACATAAGAGGGGAATATACGTCATAGTGGTCATATTTGTGCCTTCTCCCTCTTTGTGAAATCATGCAAGGCTTTGCTGGAACATTTTTGAGCTTGCTTCCAGAGGTGGAGCCAGGATTTATGGTTTGGTGGGGAGAAGGTAGGTTCGGACCTATTCGAGGGTTATGGGAGCAACCTAAAAAAATATTTGGGCACAATTTAGGAATTTTTAAATTAAAATGGTAAGCTCCATTGATCAACCACCCCTGCTTGCTTGCTCAGAGCTCCATTGTAAGCTCATTGTTAAGAAAGAGGAGCATGTTGAATGTAAGCTTTGTAGGGCTTTCCTGGTAGAAAACTCCTTTAACAGGTTCCAAACTTGAGGGCTTAGAGCATCTCCTAAAGTGCCTCACTACCTTGGAATCCAAGGTGCCACATAGGATTTTCGAGCTCCAATAGTACCTCAGTGACTTGGATTTGAATCTCAAAAGGCAAGGTTGAGTTTTGGAATCCAAGACTCAAAATTGTTTTTTTACGCATTGATTGAGTGTCTGTCTGCTTTATAAACAGGCGCTTAAGAGTTGGGTGCCTATATATTTTATTTTATTTTATTTCGACACCCAACTCTTAGGTGCCTGCTAGACTGAGTTAATTTGTTTTCCCTTCCAAAAGCAAGTCATTTCCCTATCTTCACCACTTAAAAAAAAAACACCTCCAATTGTATATCAACTCCTCTTCTTCACTCTATCTTCATCAAATTAGGTTTGACATTGTTAAAGTTTGATCTCTCTGGTAAGCTCATATTTAATTTTACCATATCACCTAAATTTCTAGACTACAATATTCTGGTTTTAAATTTTCTCAATTTTTGTTCTTATCTATATTGAAATTATTTGATGAGTTCTACGAATGCATCGCAAGAAAAAGATTCTACTACTGAGAGTAGATTAAATCAACCCAACATTTAGAGAAAACAACAACAACAACAACAATTAATCACACTTAATTGGTTGCAATTCACTCATTCCCCTAAACCTCAATCATCTCAATCACAACCCTTTCAATCATTTAACTCGCTCAACAATTGGGTATAACCTCCTCAACCGTTCATAACACCCAATAAATGGGGATAACCCTCTCAATTCATCAATCCCGCTCAATTTTAACATCCTTCTCTATTCACCAATCCCTCACAATCTCAAACACAAATATCTCAACCGGTTGACTTATTTCAATCTGAAGATCTCAGGGTGTTGATGGACAAAAAGGCAAACGTCGCTCGACCAAGAAAAATATAATTAGAGGGATGGGATCTCAGTTATTGAATTGGACGGGTATTAAAAAAAAAATCTTGCAAAAGCTTAGATTCATGTCTTAAGGATAAGATTAAAAGCAACAACCAACAACTTGATATTTTTTGGAACTCGATTTAGGATGCATTTCATGATTTTTGTGAACAGGGTGGTGAACGGATCGAGCATACGGTGTCATCTTTAAAAAATCATTGGTCAGAAATGAATCGTGCTTGTATGGTTTATGGTACTTGTTTGAAAAAATGCGATGCAAGGCCCCATAAGTGGTATGCATCAAGAAAATTTAGTAAGTAATTCAACATTTGTCATGGTACTTAATAAATTATAAATTCTTTTTACTAAAATTAAGTATTTTCTTATTATCTTAATCTATTTTAACGAATGATACCGCCAAAACGATTTATAAAGCACGTGGTAAAAGCAAATGGGTATATAAAGAAGCTTATGGCATTTTAAGTTGTCATCATTGTTGGAAAATCTTGCAAGACCAGCACCCTGACACTTTAGCTCGCAATGTGCCAATAAAGTAAACAACAAATGTTAGCTCGAGATTGTCTAATTCGGCTACACCTGACATACCCGTTAGCACCAATATCGACACTTCGGTACTTAATGAGTATGTGAAAATAGACCGTGCCGACAGTATCAAAAGTGTTAAACTAAAGGGAAAAGAATAAAAAAAGACAAAATCATCTCATTGATCGCCCAAATAAACTTATTAGTCGCCGTGACCGAATGAAGAAGAAGAAAGAAGAGTATAATGTCGAGAGAGATAAAAAGAAAGAAGATTACATATCCGAGACAGATAAGAAGATGGAAGAGAGAGATGATCGTAGAATAGAGTTAAGAGAAAAGACAAAGGTCGTGGTAAATTTAGAAGCTCAATTTCAAGATCAAAATGATCGAAAGATGGAAATAATGGATCGAGAGGTGATGGCGATGGACTTCTCTTCTTTGGACGACACGCAAAGGGTTTATTGGGAGGCACAACGTAATGTGGATATGGCGAGAATATTTAAGGCTAATAATAATGTTTAAGATGTATGGTGCTCAAGAATCTTATTTTAGAAGTTTTGTTGTATATTGGTAACTTTTATTTAAGAAGTTTGGTTGTATTTTGTTTAAGAACATTGTTTAAGAACCTTGTTTAAGAAGTTTGGTATATTTAGTTTAAAAAACTTGCTTAAGAAGTTTGTTTGTATTTTGTTTAACAAGTGGTGGGGCAAATCTTTCACTCCCAATACATGCAATCCATACTACCTAGTATGCCGAGAAATCCATGCTTCTCGACAAAGTATAACAACCGTTTTATATCGTCCGGAGTGGGAATCTCAAATACTCCACACCGAATTGCACGATCATCGCATTGCAAAATCTCGTAAGGGCCTCAATTGTTATGCTCTCTGTAATTCGAGCATATTTATCATAGTTGTCCGCCGACACTCCTAATGCAGACATACGGAATACTACCACAAGTTTTTGATGGCGCGATAAACCCAAAACATTTGCACAATTTTGATTCCTAGCTAAAAACTTATCATAAACGACCAGCGCATTCAAAATACAATCGAAAAGTCCTCGGCTCATACAGAGTCTTCGACAGAAATGTTTACTTCCATAAACATTCTCATCACGGAAGTAGCCGTGCATAAGTAGCTTATGATAGAAAACACCTGAACAATTTATGGTTTTATGCCCGACAATCAAACCGATACGAGTTCTTCAAGACTCAATTCTTGAAGATTTTGCTTCTTCTAATTCATCAATTTTGACTTGATTACTTAATATCTCTATTTTAATCGCATCAATAACGTCGTCATCATTATAATCGGTTAAAGATTCATCGATATCTTCTTCCTCTTCCTCTTCTCCTCTGATGAAGAATCGATAAAAATATCAAGAATCGCCTTAAAATTTATCGGTTACGACACGTAACACTAAAATTCAAGTAAGAGAATATTATGATTGGTTATGGGATAGTAAGAGACTCAGTATTTGGTGTATATATTCTTTTAAACAAATATATTCTTTAGAATCAAAATATAGCCGTTAGGAACAAAATATAACAGTTCCAGCAAAAAAATTACTCAAAACAACAGGTACCTAAGACAGAGGTGTATATGTTCAAACAACTTACTTCTCCATCTGAATAGTTATTTAATTTGGAAAGACGGTACTTTACATATCTCAAACTCGTGGTCAAATGTGTCATATGACTCTTTTCATGAAGGTGTCGAGCCTCCAAATCTAAGGTCCTATTAAGTAAAAGCTTCCGCATACCCTCAGTCATAGTGAAAAAGTCATATCCTGTTAGTGCGTCTACAGTAGAGGCCGTAGCAATAGAGGGAATGGTATGCCACATGGCCCCATGTGGCACTCCTAACTTCATAATCCATCCAGGGTAATCACCAAGTCGTGGGGGAGGGATTTGTGTCTCCTGAGTAGAAAAATGTGCAGTGGACAACTCAACATGTGGAAAGATAACTCTGCCTGCCAAAGCACCAAGGCCTATGATATCAATGTTGCCACGCCTCGTAATGTTTGACATGAGTGCACCATGTTAAACATGGCTCTAGTAAGCATCATAGTCAACATGGTGACCCATAATATAATGTTGTGCTTCGATTCACCCCACTGCTCGGAGGGAACGAACTACATCAGAACTCGGGAAGCAATGGAATTTCTCTGGAAAGTTGTAAGGCACTGCACGATGCTCTAGCTGAGCCCAACAATGGTCCCCAAAATACTACTCGTATCCACCAAATAGGCTTTGCAGAAGTACTCTTTTATGATTGATATTATCGGTGATTATTACCTCCCATTTTAGTGCATCTTTCATATTTCTAAAGGGGTTCCATTGCATGTTATTGGCTGTACGCAAATATAGTTGTTGCCTCGTTAGTACTAGATGACACTTCATCCAATTTCCCATAATTTTCCATCTTTTAGTGTGCCACGCTGACATTCTTGTCTAAAAATATCCAGCTTATTATCTATCAAGATATGATGATGACCTATCTAATAATACTCGTAGCACTGATACTGCAAAAGATAAAAAAAAGTAGATTAAATTTCCAAATAACCTTAAATAAACAAAAAAATAAAATAACTTGAACTATTAATTAAAAATAGTATACCTCGATCAATTAAAAAAGGCCACCGATGTATTTTACCTCCTATTTTGATACTTGGTCAGGGCAGTAGTAGAGATGCCCTAATATAGTAGAACCGAAGTCGATCGTTGGTCCCTTTTTTTTTATAAGGGCAATTGGACCCAACAACTCTAGTCGAGCCTAGCTCTTCGAGTTCCCAAATAAGACACCTCCAAAGTACAATATCATAAATGCTCTAAAGATTGTATTAGCATTAACATGATCTTTAATGTTTACTCTAGTATGGTCAAGATAAGTCCGGAGGTGAGCAAAACTAATACATCCCTTTTCATAATCTTTAGAAACCATATTGGGGAAAATTGTTATAGCATTATCGTATTCCGTGTATGAATCATCCAATACCATCGGCTCTTCTGTCCTGATACCTATCCCGGTATGCACCATAAAATCTCTAGGAGTGATCCCTAACTCTCCATATGGTAGGTAAAATGTGTGAGTGGTTGCCCACCAATAATCAACCATTGACAATATTATTTGGTTATCTCCATTCCCAATTTTACAGTTAAATAAACTCATCAAATTGGTAGCCTTTAATCTCTGCTTCAAGTGAGGTACATCAATAAGTATTAAGTATACTTCAAGGAGCTTGCCTAACACCGATCGACCTTTAAATCCCACACGAGCTTGTAATGACATTAATAAATACAAATAAGAATATCAAAACTAAATTATATCAAAAGTAAATACTTTAAAATAAGTATAAAACCAATAATTACTAATTTGTATAATTTCAACTTATCGATGTAGTAGCAACTGATGTGGACAAATGACCCTTCCCATCCGCTTGTGTGAGTCATTAAAAGTCACGCGGTTCATAATTTTATGGGAGAGGTGCAGGATGTTCGGTGGAGAGATTGAGTTCTTCATAAATGATTTTCCACTTCTTGCCCGATAAAAATCATATTTGGGAAACATGACCTTCACCTTCATCGGACTCGAATTCCTCAACATTGTCGGTTCCATCATATTTTTCCTCCTCTGACAACATCGTCAAATCCTGCATAAAAGTTAAATACCAATTTATATAATGACCACCACAATACCAATTTATATGAACTCAGCAAAAACTTGACCGATTTTCAAATATATATTAATGAATCTTGTAAGGATGTTTAACATATAAGGGAAAACAACTTACAGGTATTTAAGGCTAGAGATGCCAAGCTGCATCCATTCAATGATCTTCAAAAACTATGCCAATAGATGAAAATTAAAAGTTAAATTCAACCTTAAATCATAAAATTATAAATACCCATAACTGCAAATTAGGAATTTAAGCAAGCAAGGTAAAATTTAGTAAGCAAGAGATTGGTGCAATGGAGATAATAGCAAGAATTTAACCTTAACATGAATCTGTATAAATACTTTAGATTATTGGCTATTGCTTGTCACTAATATAATAACAACAGCACCTCCCAAATACATACTTTAACCTTTCTTACAAGCCCTCTAGTTCCCTCACCCTCTTCTTCCTTTTCATTGATCTTTAAAACATTTAGCTATTCTAGACTTCTAGATAAAGACCTTAACCAAACTTTCAACATGTTTTAAGCTGGTTTACATCTCCATTTCTCACACATTTGACTTTTCTTTTAATAGTCAAACATCTCACTGCCCAGAATTAGCTAAACAATGAGATCAAAGTATGGTTTGAAATATGTATTGAGAATGATCTTTTTCAACTTCTAGAAAGTTGAAATATTGATCATCTCATAATTACATTACTTTGGGTTATATTTGTGCATAATTGGTGATATATTATGTATGATCAGAGTATAAATCCCTATTGTACCACTTACACCATGAAATCAGCAACATTATACCAACAACTATAATCCTAAGATGAATTTGTATAAGAGTATAATACCCTAAATTCAATATATGCACAATTAAAATACACTAAATTCCATAACCTATTAACATAAAATCATCATTCCCTAACCTATTAACATGAAATCAGCATTCCCTAAGCCACCATAAAATCCAATATGAATGTGTATGTACAGAGAGAGAGAGAGAGAGGGAGAGAGAGATACCTAAAGACAAGGGAGACTTGATATGTTTAATTTAAGAAGAAAAAAGATAGATTTGATTTTAAGCTTCAGTCCATCGGGCGTCAAAGAGTTGGGCGCCTAATTTAAAAAAAAAAAAAGTTGGGAACCTAACAGTTAGGCGCCTGTATATTTATACAAACGGGCGCCCAAGTGTTATGCGCCTATTTGAATTAAGTTAAAATCCAAGTCAGGTACTGTTGGAGGAAATAAAGCCTCACTCACTTGGATTTAGTTTTTTTTAAACCACGTCAGTGAGGCACTTTAGGAGATGCTCTTATAACTTTTGACGTAAGTTACTTAAATGAGAAGATAATACAAGAAAAAGTAACATAAATAAAAATTCTTTTTAGTTATTTTTTCTGATGTGCCCTGGAAATGTGAAACATCGGAAAAGGCATTACCAACACTGGGAAACAACTATGAGCCATGAAACGGCATAGGGAAAAGGCGTAAAAAGAAGTAAATTTCACCTTTTAGGGAACCATATTTTTATTTGGAGATTAAATCTTCCATCTATAGAAATAAATGAAACTTTAAGGCATGTAAAGCACTTTTAACACTAACTATAATCTTTCAATAGGGACACTCGAAAATCCATATTACTGTAAAATGATATAAAAGGAAACTTACTTCCGTTGTGGTAAATGGGTTTCCTTTTATTTTTGTTAATGAGTTTCCATGGGGAATAGGTACTACTTTCATATTTATTTATTTTTATTTATTTCAGAAGGTAAGCCAGTTTTAGGGATCCGTAACCACAGAGTAACCAAGCCCCGAAGGGCATCCATAGCCCAAAGGCATCCACAAGCCCTCGAGGAGGTATAAAACCTAAAGAGGTCACAACCCTGAAGGGTATAAAGCCCAAAGGCTCAAAGACAACCCAAAGGATGTCCACAATTCTAATCTTATAGGGGTTCGAACACAGCCACTAAGTCAAGAGCTCAATGGTGTTTCATGTTAAATACTTAGCCTTTTACTACTAACAAAGTTGCACGCTAGCCGAATATAGGGCCTAAATAGGAAAAAAGATTACCAGAACTTGAGTTGTTTCTAACTAAGCTTTAGTTTAATGGGATAATTTGTGAAAACCCCCAGTGTTTCCACTTATACTAGCTTTAAGACCCCCTATTTCTAAAATATTCGGAAATAGTTCTGGCTTTGAAGTTTTGACCCATTTTGACTGTATTTGACTGCAGTTGACCGAGCAAAAGACAAGTATACCCATGAAAAGCACATGTGATTTTCACGTGATTTTTCAATTAAACATTTTTTTTAAATACACGTGTCAATTGAATAACGGTTGAGATAAAAGAGATCTAAAGGTCCAAAATCATCAAAATAAGCGAGAGAAGCGGGTATTTTCCCCGATCTCTCTCCTTCTCTCTGAATTTTTTTTACTCTCTCACCAAATCAAGTGGCTATGCCTAAAAAGAAAGTGATTATGCCTTGATTATGCCTAAAAGGAAAGTGACTATACCTCCTAACTCGAATATGACATTGCAAGAAAACCCTCAACAGAGATCGGGGAAAATACCTTGGCAAAGATATGTAGCACCTTGTTTACTTAATTTCTCCTTTCCCTTGTACTGTTGATTTAGGATTTTTTTGGGGAATTTAGGGTTTGTAAACAATAATACAATAAAATCTAAAATTTAAAACCAATAACCGACATTGTTGCAAACAAACCCTAGACCACCATTACACAAACCAAAAACCTAAAACCAAGAAATTAAAATAAAGATTGAAAAACCCTAGAAACTGAAACACCATTACACAAACGAACCAACCATCAACGGCATTACACAAATAAACCCCAATACACAAACCCCATTGCTCCATCATCTTCGTCTTTACCATCAACACCATCTCCACCTCTCACTTCAACACTACCACCAGCTCCATCATCATCATAACTGTTTTCTTCTACCTCTGAGATGTCTTCTTTTCTGATACTTCTTCTTCTTCTTGTTCTTCTTCCTCAGAGTCAAAATCATTTACAGGACAGTTGTACTCTACAAAATTTGGGACATCATAATTAATAGGGGTCTTCTTCCATTTCTTCCTCGTCAGAGTTACTCATCTCTGAGTTATCATCCCACCCTATGATATCTTACGACTCTTCATTATCATTTGTGATGCAATGAGTACTCTTGGGGGAATCCATCTAAACAGTTGAGAAAGTAGGAGAGGAGACAAACAAATAAGGGAGAATGAAAAGTCTAGTGTAGAGAAAGCAAAGAGGATTGTGTTTTTATAACCCCCAAATTAGGAGGGGTTAAGTTTAAAAGTAGTAGGCACATTTATAATTGATACTCTCAAAATAGTTAGTTGGCAAATTTAGTAGGTTTTAAATAGGGTTCAATGCATTTTGACTTAGTGGAATTATGGGAGTTGATCACATAATATTACAATATTTGGGAGTAATGTAACCCCCAAAACTGTAATAATTTTTCTTAGTGAATTTTCAGGAGTATTGTGACCCCCATGACTAAGTGCAATTGTGGGAGAAGATCACTTCATTAAATTTCATAGGGGTTTCTTAATTAGTTGTAATTGCTATAATTTTTTATAACACATACATGTGCAGGAATTGGTTTGATTTGAGGGATGTAGTTATCAACTATGGAGGCACGTGGGGTACAAGACCTGCTAAGGGGTGGAAACATAAAGATTATAAGGGAGGGAAGAGATTTACCTATGGTATTGTGCATGGGGGAAAAGTGCATTTTCTGGATTTTGTCAATGAAATATGTGTGAGGATTAACAACCACTTTAAGGGACAGTGGCCTTATATTGAAGATGGCAAAGGTGTTGAATTGATATGTCTGTACAATAGGGTTCATTTTGTTGTCCACAATATAGATGAATTAAGGGACATTTGGGTTCATGGTGATGAAGATAGGATGTCACCTATACATTTCTACTGCAAGTCATTAGAAAGTGCTCAAAGGGGGGTGTGGGGTGGAGTTAATCCAATAGAAGATGGAGATTACATGATAGTACTTGAAGATGATGTTGATGTGAATGAAATTCTTAAACCAACCAAAATAATAAAGAGAATGTTTACTGAAGATGGGAAACCCAAGCCCCAACCTACAAAACCAAAAACAAAGAAGCTAAAATCTAGTGAGTTACCAGAGGAGGAATTAGATGACTTGCCTAAGACTTATACTAGTAAACAAGAACAAGAATAAGAAGAACATGAAGGTCTGGATTGATTTAATGAAGGTCTGGATGGGGTTAAAAATGTAACTGAACAAGAAGAACATGAAGCAAATAGTGAATATTAGAATAGTGAGAATGACGCATATCAAAAAGTGCAGAGATTGATTAAGAATTCCCTGCTCCACATTGACAATTTAGATCGTGAATCAGGAAATTATAGTGCACATAGATCTCAAGATGGGGATGATGTGCCAACTTTACAACAAATTGAAGATGAATTTGATGGTGTTGCTGGCAAGCTTGATAACATATAGAAACTGAAGAAAATGACCCATTTGAACCCTATATTGTGAGTGATGTAAAAGGGTTAACAGTTGGAATACAGTGACGAAATGTTTATGTGGCAAGGGGTTTCATGAGAAATTTTGGTATTAGGAAAAGATTTACATATAGACATGTCAGAAATGATAGCACTAGGTTAAGTTGAAGTGCAGTGTTGAAACTTGTGAATGGTGGTGTTTGATTTCAAGAACCAATAATAGACATACCATGGTGCTTAGGAAAGGGTCCTTTCAACATATTTATGAGGGGAACACTGATGGATTTAATAAATTGGCCAATGTACAATGGGTTGCAGCTGAGATTGAAAATTTTGTTAGGGATGTCAAAACATTAACTCCAAAGTCTATTGCAGCAAGAATAAAGAAAAAGTTTGGGGTTGTCATTTCTTACTATACAGCTTGGAATGCAAAGACCATATACATGGAGAAAATAGTGGGCTCATTTAATGAGGGTTACAAACAGTTACCAACCTTGGGTCTTGAGATACTTCATACAAATCCTGGCAGCATTGCAAGAACTTGGAGGGAAGATACTTCTTTTTACAGTGGACTGAAACTTGTGTGGCATTCAAAGCATCTTTAGATGGGTTTGAAAATTGATGCAGGCCAATTTTGAGATTAGATGGTTGCTTGCTAAAGGGGAAATATGGGGGTGTTTGTTTGTCTATCCTTAGCTTAGATGTCAATAATGGTTTATTCCCCATTGCAGTGTTCATATCTAGAAGTGAATGCAAAGAGTCGTGAACTTCATTCCTTCTTAAGGTTTAGTATCATTTGATGCTGCATCCAGCAAAACTAACATTTATATCAGATTGACAAAAGGGGTTAATTGAAGCAGTTAAAGCAGTTTTTCCACATGCCAACAATAGGTTTTGTTTTCAACATATGTATAAGAATATGAAGAAGTACCACAAAGGATCCTTCTTGGAGAGGTTGACTTGGGGTGCAATAAAATCCCTTAGGCAAGTGGACAAACAAATATTCCTTGACAAGTTAGCAGATGTTGATCCTAGTACAAAAGCATGGCTAGATCAGGAACCTTATGACCATTAGTGCAAATAACATATTGACTTCACTTTAAAGTGTGAGCACATCACCAATAATTTCTCTAAAACCTTCAATTAGTGGATTATTAAAATTAGGGACAACCTACTTCAAAAGACTATAGAAAGACTCAATTTAATGATTATGAATTTAATGTTTGAGAGAAGGACCAAGGCAACAATATGGGATCAGGATGGTCTTGTACCAAGAGAAGCTGCATATCTTGAGAAAGTAATGCAGCACTATGTGGAGTATGATGCAGAGGAAGGACACTTAGATGAGTGGGTTTCAATTGAAAGTAGTGACTCTAGGTGGATAGTCAATATCAAGGCACATACATGTCAATGCAATGAATAGAAATTTACAGGACTACCATGTGTTCATGCTGCTAGTGTTTTGGTGCCAATGAGGGTACAGTTGAAGAAGTAAGTTATATACTAATTGGTGCTTGTTTTCTTCAATTCTAATCCTTATTAATGTGGATATACTTTTTGATGTTTGCAATTAATGTTCTCATTACCACTTTGTTTCTTCTTATAATGCCACTTATAGTGAAGTTGTTCATCCAGTATCTGATTCTTCATACTTGGAGAATGTAAGAATTTCTCAAACTTTGTTGAGGTGTAGAAAATTTTATCTATACAATTATAATGGTCTATTCTGTTTTATTGTTAATGAAGCCACCAACTCATGTTGAACCTCCACCACTAGCCAGGGGGCCAGGAAAACCAAGGAAAGTGAGAATTAAAGGTGTTGTTGAAGGGGGTGGATCACGAAAAAGATGTGGTAAATGTGGTGGCTATGAAAACAATAAAAAGACATGTAAAGGTGTACCAGAAGCTGATGTTCAACCAAATCCACCAATTAGACCATGTTAAAGAACAGACACTTCTTGCAATCAAACAGCTTATAGGAGAACCATGGGTATTGAGACCCCAACAAATACCACAAGAAGCACTTATGTGAACAATAAGGGAGGAATGCCATTAGGGAGTAGGCCAAAGCCAGTATTTGCATCAAATACTCAGTCTGAAGTAAATAATAATAGTACACAAGTATCTAGGGGAAGGATTAGAGGCAGACATATGGGAGGAGGAACAGGAAGGGGGATGATTGTACCTATATCTCCAACACAGGGTAGAGGAAGGGGGAATGGTGGAATTGCTATACCTACATCTCCAATACAAGGTAGATGAAGGGTGAATGGTGAAATTGCTACACCTACAGCTCCAACACAAGGTAGAGGAAGGGGGAATTGTGGAATTATTACACTTGCACCTCCAAGACAAGGTAGAGGAAGGGGGAATGGTAGAATTGCTACACCTGCACCTACAAGACAAGGTAAAAGAAGGAGGAATGGTGGAACTGCACATGCTTCGTCAAATCAAGGCATAAGAAGGGGAAGATCAAGAAGTACACAGACTGAGTTAAGTCAAGGAAGGGGGGGATCTAGAACTATACATGTTTTATCAACTATAACTAAAATGGCTCCAAATCATCAGAGGTTTCTGGAGGAATGTGTCAAGCCCCAAAATCTAGTAATCGATAGCTTGACCATTACTAGTTTAAAGTATGCGTCGGGGAATCCAAGATTCTCCCCAAATAGCCCAACGGTAGGCAAATCTGGCTCGGCTATTCACATATAGCAATAATCATCGGAGTAAACAATGATATACAATAATATAGCGATAAGCAAAAGACATAATATATATATACATATTAGTCAAAATGTAATACTATCTCAAAAAAGCTCAACGACATATGCTGAGAACGACTTCAAAAATCTGGAACTAAGGGAAATCGGCAGCGGCAAATCGTCCCAGACCGTGACCTCCCGGCGTCCAGCTACTCAACTCTAAAATGGTTAAATGCGAGAGTGAGCAACAACAGCTCACTATCCGGCAGAACTAAATACTTACTAATAACAGTACTGAAAACAGAGAGAGACGATGTGGATAAAGAACAAGTAATAAGCAACTCGAAAAATAAATAAGTACAATCATGAATATAAGAGTTAAAAAAAGAAAAGAGATTTGAGTTGATAGGAAATGAGGAATAGAGTTAACGGAAGGGATTTTGAGTGGATACGAAAAGGAGAGTAGAGTTAAAGTATGGTAAGGAATGATGGACACGATACTATGCAATGCTATGACGTGAAGTGATGACAGATAACCCATACTTATCCAAAGAGCAATGAGGTATGTCGGATGAGCAAGGATATTCCCATAAACTATCCCCTATGCAAAATGATTCAATTATAAAAGTGTACGCAGACTACCATGATGTTGGTTGATCAACCGCTACGTCTAATGTTATCTTAAAGAGATCAGTAAAGGGATGCACGTACGATTTGCTTAAACTCGACCAAGCTGGATGGTCACACTGATCAAAGTGGATTTGGTGTATCAACCCCACGGATAATATTCCGAAACCATTTCAGATATTTCAAACCTCACACCCAGGAATAATTTGGGATCACAGACTCTGCCTCTACCCAATCCACACCTCCAGTGTTGCTGTACTAGGTATGATAAGTCATTCCCAATGTCACCTGTGTATTTTAACCCGATCTCACAGACTCCTTAGATCTTGTCAGAGGTCAACCAAAATGGAGTGTTCGTACATCCAATCTTAATATGTTTTGAAAAAAAACGTTAAGCTTTGAAGGTGCAATCGGTGCTCAATAACAACACATGCCGCTCACCGACAACACAAACCGAAAGGATAGGGGCTCGGCTGCACCGACTCTGCATAGCTGACACAGCAACCTACTCGTCACCTACCTCCAATCCAATAATCACTTAAGGCTGGTGGGGGCATCCTAGGCAAACCACGAGAACGCTAACCCAACAACTACTGACTAACCTCAGGTTCCATACGAACCAAAACCTAACCTCAGAATCAATTACAACCCAACCACAGGTTAACAACGTAACAGGATAATTTCTAAGTTAAACTATAGTTAATCACAACCCATCTCTAAGCTCAATACAACTCTCTAAAACCATACACAGAAATTAGTAAAGGAACTTAGCAAAGCTGGAATTAGAAACTCGCTGATAATAATCCTAGTCCGAAGGAAAATCCAACTTGGAACTCCACCAAAATCCATGGGATGCCTGAATAATTTAACACCAATGATGGAGAGCAACAAACAAACAATCAATTAAGGAATGATGACAAAACCCAAACCCTAGAAATCAAACCTACGCCGAATCGAGAGAAATAACAGAATGGAATCGAGAATTACTTACCAAGGATAGGAGAGATGATCGTGGTGAAGCTGGCAAGGACCCTCGAGAGATGGGGAGGATTGGATTAGGTGTTTGGAGGAAAGAGGATTGGTTAGGGGTGAGAAGAGAGAGAGTGTGTGTTTGGAGTGAGAGAGAGGAATGAAGAAAGAGAACAATAAGTAAAATGCGCCTCGGTTCGAACAGGGAAAGTCTTGTTCAAGCAGAACAATCCAGGAAGAAAGCAACTGCTTGAGGAAGGATCCTGTTCGAACAGACAAGATTCTGTTCGAACAGAACCAGGCTTGTTCGAACAGAAAGAGGCAGGGATAACCTTACTATACAAGGAAGGATCCTATTGAACAGACAAGGTTTTGTTCGAACAGAAAGGATATTATTCGCACAGACCAAGTCTTGTTCGAACAGACCAAGTCTTGTTCGAACAGAACTGGTCTGTCAGAAACTGAACTCCCAGAAAAGCTAAGGGATTTCCCGGGAGACCCACGGACCACCCGAACACCCCGGAAACACCACGGGCCACCTCCAGAGCTACACAAACCCTACACTAACTAAATAATGGTTTCTCAAGGTGAAAACACCACCTCCACCGCCTCACGGCCACCGAAGCGCCTAACCCCCAAAAAGGAATCTTTTCCTCGGGCGATCCCAAAAATCTACCGGCCACTCCAACGGCTCACCGGAACCACACCAAATAACAGACACAACAATAAAACATCAATATCAAAATTCCTATGGTTTCCCAAGGCCACAATGCCACCTCTACCTTCGAATCACTCCGAGCCGCCAAAACCACAAAATGGAATCTAAGGACAAAGCCACCTAAAGGAAATAAATGGATGCATAATGGATGAAGGAGTAAATGAGGAATATATGCGGAATGTAATACGGATAATAAATATGCAGAAGTGAGAATGAATAGAAATATGCGGAGTATTGTAACAATGAGCATACTAATAGCTATAATTAGCAAATAAAAATCGGGTCATACATTCTACCCCCCTAAGAAGAAATTTCATCCTCAAAATAACACATACCTCAGCCTGTGAACAAATGCGGATAGTGCCTCCTCACCTCGGCCTCCAACTCCCAGGTAGCCTCCTCTGGTCCATGGTGACTCCACTGGACTCTCACAAGCGGAATAGCCTTGCTGCGAAGAACTTTCTCCTCGCGATCTAAATTACACTCTGGATGCTCAATATACGAGGCATCGCCCTGAACCTCTATCGATTCCAAATCGATCACATGAGTAGGGTCCCACTCATACTTCCTCAACATAGAAACGTGGAAGACGCTGTGAACTCTGCTCCGCTACGGCGGTAATGTTAATCGGTACGCTAACTCTCCAACTCTATCCAGAATCTCAAATGGACCAATATATCTCGGAGCTAGCTTCCCCTTCTTGCTGAAATGCATTACTCCCCTCATCGGTGAAACCTTCAGTAAAACATGATCCCCGATCCGAAACTCTAGCGGTCTTCAGCGGATATCGACGTAACTCTTCTATCGGCTCTGAGCTGTACGTAGTCGGTCCATGATAATATTAACTGCCTCTGCAGTCTCCCGAACTAAGTCTAGCCCCAGTAAACTCTGCTCACCAACCTCTGCCCAACTCAAAGATGATCTGCATGGTAAACCATATAAAGCCCTCTATGGTGCCATCCCAATGCTCGACTGAAAGCTGTTGTTGTAAGCGAACTCTGCCCAAGGTAAGTACTCGTCCCAGCTGCCCTTGAAGTCCAAAACACAAGCTCGAAGCATGTCCTCAAGAATCTGGTTAACTCGCTTTGTCTGACCGTCGGTCTGAGGGTAAAATGCCATACTGAAATCTAGTCTAGTATCCATAGCTTGCTGAAAACTCTGCCAAAACTTGCTGGTAAACTGGGCATCTCTATCTGACACTATCGATACAGGAACCCTATGTAAACAAACAATCTCTCACACATATATCATGCTCAACACATCAGTAGTCATAGTCGTGCGAACCGGAATGAAATGTGCTAATTTGGTCAACCGTTCCACGATCACCCAAATAGAATCGTGTTGTTTCTTCGTCTGCTGTAAACCCGATATGATGTCTATCGTTACGTGCTCCCATTTCCACTTTGGAATAGGTAAAGGTTTAAGTTGTCCCCTGGTTTCTGATGCTCAGCCTTCACCTGCTGGCAAGTTAGACATTTAGAAACAAAATCGGCTATCTCGCGCTTCATATTATCCCACCAAAATGTCTCTTCAGTCCTGGTACATCTTCATATTGCATGGATGGATAGTGTATTTCGAACCATGAGTCTCACTCAGAACCTCACATTTCAGTACCTCGGAATCTAGCATGCACAATCTGGCCCTTTATCTGATGCTGCCATCTGAACTAACTGCCCAATTAGGTCTGGTGTCGTCTGAAGCCCAAGACTGTAATCTGTCATCCTGCTACTGTACCTCTATAATCTGAGAAATCAAGGATGGTTGAACTCTCAGATTTGCAATAAGACCGCCCGTAGTCTGTGAATCAACAATCAACCCGAACTCTGGAATATCGCTAAGCATCATCCGCTCACGAATGATCAGACGTGCAAGTAATCCTCTAGGTAAACAGCTCAAAGCATCGGCCACCACGTTCGCCTTCCCTAGATGATATTGCTAATCTACATCGTAGTCCTCCAGAAATTTCATCCATCTGCGTTGTCTCATGTTCAGCTTCTTCTGAGAAAAAAGATACCGCAAGCTCTTGTGATCAGAAACGAGCTCAAATCTCTCCGTGTGTAAGTAGTATCTCTAGATTTTCAGCGCATAGACCACCGCTGCCAACTTGAGGTCATAAGTAGGATAATTCCTCTGGTGTACTTTGAGCTGTCTCGAAGCGTAAGCCACCACTTTGCCCTCCTGCATCAACACACAAATAAGTCCACTGAGTGATGCATCAGTATATACTCTATACCTCTTCCCACTGGATGGAATAATCAGAACTGGTGCTGTCGTCAATCAGCTCTTCAACTCGGCAAAAACTAAAGTGCATTTGTCATCCCAAACGAGCTGGAGGTCTTTCTGCGTCTAACGGGTCAAAGGAGCAGCAATCCGCGAGAACCCCTCGATTAATCTACGATAGTAACCCGCTAAACCCAGAAAACTGCGAATCTCGGTAACTCTCGTCGGTTGCGCCCAATCTGTGACTACTGCAACCTTGGAAGGATCTACTGCAATTCCATACTTAGACACCACGTGTCCTAGAAATTTAACCACCTACTGCCGAAACTCATACTTTTCAAACTTAGCAAATAATGTATTCTCCCGCAAGGTTTGTAAGGCGATCCTCAAATGTTCCTCATGCTCTGCCCCAGTCATCGAATAGATCAGGATGTCGTCGACGAACACAATGACGAACCGGTCAAGAAAAGGGCTAAAAAACACAGTTCATCATGTCCATAAAAGCTGCGGGTACGTTCATCAAACCGAACGGCATTACTAGGAACTCATAGTGCCCGTAGCGAGTCCGAAAGGCTGTCTTCGAAACATCAGCTGCCCTGATCCTCAGCTAGTGGTATCCCGATCTGAGATTAATCTTTGAAAAGAACTGCACTCCTCGAAGCTGGTCAAACAAGTCCTCGATCCTCGGCAACGAATATCTGTTCTTGATCGTGACCTTGTTCAACTCGCGGTAGTCAATACACAAACGCATCGAACCATCTTTCTTCTTTGCATACAGAATGGGTGCTCCCCACATTGAAGTACTCGGCCGAATGAATCCCTTTATCCATCAACTCAAAAATCTGATCCTTCAGCTCTTTCAGCTCAACAGGTGCCATACGGTAAGGTGCCTTCGAAATTTGTGTTGTACCAGGAACAAGATCTTAGCCAAAATCAATCACTCTCATCGGCGGTAAACCGGGAATCTGCTGGAAAACGTCGGAATAATTGGAAACTACCGAAATAGAGCTAGCGTCCACACCCGAGGACCCTAACTCTAAGAAAGCTAATAGGCCATCCGCTGTCTGCACAGGTTTCGAACTAGAGAATACGAATCACCTCACACGGGAATACGAAAGGTAGCCATCTTTTCGAAGCAGTCTAAAGTGACCCGGTGCGTCGACAACCAATCCATGCCAAGGATGATGTCAAACATATGCATCGGCAAGACTAATAGGTCTGCTGATAGGACTCGACAACACACAACTATCAGGCAATCTTTACATATACGTGAGATAGGCACCGAAGAATCTAAAGGAGTACCTACGAAAACCTTATCTACCAATAAAGAAGACTCAAAGCCAATAATGCAGAGGAATGCAGATGCGATGAATGAATGCGATGCACCCAAATCAAAAAGGACATGTGCGGGCGAATAAGAGATATAGATCGTACATTCCACCACAGGTGGAGCGGTGCGAGAGTCTCGCCTCCCCACTATAAACACTCTGCCCTGACCGCGGCCCTGAGCCTGACCCCGCTGCTGTACTGGATGAAAGCGGTCTCTGAGCTCCCTGAGGACCCAGAACTATCTGTCTGCCCTAGGACTCTGAGACTGCCTCTGTGGAAACTGCTGATCCTGAGGGACCTGCTACGGTCGTGGCTGGTAACCAACTGGACCCTGAAACTGTCACAGCGGCTACTGACTTGTATCTAGTTTGGGTCATAACCTCCTAACATGCCCATTTCCCCCGCAGTTCCAACAAGTGTGAGAAGGAAGTTGTGCTGACTCCAAGTATTGTCCGCCCGTAGCTCTAGCTGGTGTAATTTCGAATCTTTGTCTCTTCGGGCCTAAACTGCTGTACTGAGTCTTAGCTGCCTTGCCCTTATCAGGTCTTGTATCATGTCTCGTCGTGTTCCTCGCGTACCTATACCTGCGATCCTCTGCTTCTTTTTTTCCAAGGCTAACGCCTTAAACAAAACCTCCCTGTAAGTACTAGCACCGGAGGAGATCAAGAACCTCCTAAAGAATGGACGAAGACCTTTCAAAAATTTCATCTTCTTCTATTCCCCGACCTGAACAATAAATAGTACGTAACGAGCGAGCTCGCTAAGCCTCTGATCATAATGGGCAATACTCATATCACCCTGCTCAAGTGCGTAGAACTCAGAAATGCAGTCGTCTCTGTAGCTCTGAGGAAAGTACTGAGCGAAGAAAAGCTCCTGAAATGATGACCAAAGAATAGGAGTCTCCAAAACCGTCCTCTTGGCCATATCCCACAAAAAATCTGCCTCACCCTGAAGTAGGTAAGCTGCAAGTGTCACCCCCTGGTCGTCGGGACACTTCATCGCGTCCAAGGTCTTCTCTCTAGATCTGAACCATGCCTCGGCCTCTGAGGGAATCAATGTGCCAGAGAAAGTTGGGTGCTTGTACCTCTGAAGCTTCTCTAAGTAACTGTGCTCCCAGTGTACTGGGCTCCTATCCTGCTGAAAGGAAGCGACAAAACTGTCCATAAACTGCTTCATCTCTACTGAAGCGCCTAAAGCTGCTGGGACTGACAAACTACCTGGATGCCCTGGAGGTACTGGAGTAGGTGGGGTACCCTGATGAATCTGAGCCCCTGGTGCTACTCCCACACCAACCCCTGCCTCAGAAACTACCGGCTCTGTCTGCGGGATCAGAACGGACCCAAACTCTCCTGACTAACAACTGGCTCATCAGCCACTACTCCACTGCGCAAACCCTGACAAAATACCACCTCGGATACCCCCACGGGTTCTAGCATGACCTCTACCTCTGCCACCTCTAGCCATCTGTCATGAATAAGGAAACACAACTCAGGAACAGATAGGGAAATATTAGGAATAGGAAAGGAATACGATAAAGCATGAAATCCAAAGAGAATCGATCATAACTCTGTCTAAAGAATAACTCGTCACATGATCTGCCATAACAGAGTTAAGGATTAACTTTACGCTCTGATACCAAGTCTGTCACACCCCAAAATCCAGTAATTGATAGCTTGACCAATTACTAGATTCAAAGTAGTGCAGGTTGGGGAATCCAAAGATTCTACCCCTCAAATAGCCAAGCCGTAGACAAATTCGGGCTCGGCTATTCACATATAGCAATAATCATCAGAGTAAAGAATGATAATACAACAATATAAAGCGGAAGCAAAAGACATATATATATATACATATCAGTCGAAGCGTAATACAATATCTTGAATAAAGCTCAGCGACATATGCTGAGAACACCTACAAAAATTTGGAACTAAGGTTAATCTGCAGCGGTAAAATCCATCTCTGGACTGGCTGACCACGAGGCAGTCCATGCTACTCAACCTCTGAAAATGGTTCAATTCGAGAGTGGGCAAGCAACGAGCTCACTAATCCAACTGAACTAAATAACTTACTAATAACAGGTACTAAAAATAGAGTAGAGACGAGTGTGATAAAGAACAAGTAACTAAGCAATTCTAGCAATATAATAAGTGACAATCAATGAAATATAAAGTTAAAAAGGAAAAGAGATTTAGTGTTAGCAGTTAACAGGGAAATGAGGAATAGAGTTAA
Organism: Kingdonia uniflora; assembly: GCA_014058105.1. NCBI lineage: Eukaryota > Viridiplantae > Streptophyta > Magnoliopsida > Ranunculales > Circaeasteraceae > Kingdonia > Kingdonia uniflora. The sequence goes on from JACGCM010001725.1 coordinate 335,003, forward strand.
TACGGAAGGAGATTTGAGTGGATACAAAAAGGAGAGTGGAGTTAAGAGAATAAGAAGATGGAAATGATGACACGATACTATACAATGCTATGACGTAAATTGATGACTAGGATAATCCCATACTTATCCTTGATACAATGATGTGATGTGACGTGATGAGCAGGGATATTCCCATAAATATCCCCTAATGCAAAATGATTCAATGAATTAACAGTGTACGCGATACTACCATGATGTTGGTTGATCAACCGCTAACGCCTTATACTATTTTAAAGAGATCAGTAAAGGGATGCACTGGTACGATTTGTTTAATCCCGACTAAGCTAGGATGGTCGCACTTGATTAAAGTGGATTTGGGTGTATCAACCCGTGGAACAATAGTCCAAAACATTTCAAGGAATTTCAACCTCACCGAGGAATAAGTTTGGGATCAATAGGACTCTGCCTCATACCAATCTACACTCCGGGGTGGTTGTACTAGGTATGATAGTGCCATTCCCAATCTTATCTGTGTATTTTAGCCCGATCTCACGGAGTCCTTAGATCCTGTCGGAGGTCAACCGAAACGGAGTGTTCGTACATCCAATCTTATAAGTTTTGAAAAAAATGTTAAGTTATAAAGGTGCAATCGGTGCTCAAGAACAATGCAGTGCCGCTCACCCGACAACCCAAACTGAAAGGATAGGAACTCGGTGCACCAACTCTTCATAGTCGACACAGTAACCTAACTGTCACCTACCTTCAATCCAAGCTAGGATGGTCACACTTGATCAAAGTGGATTTGGGTGTATCAACCCACGGAATAATAGTCCGAAACATTTCAAGGAATTTCAACCTCACCCAGGAATAAGTTTGGGATCAGCAGGACTCTGCCTCTTACCAATCCACACTCCAGTGTTGCTGTACTAGGTATGATAATGTCATTCCCAATGTCACCTGTGTATTTTAACCCGATCTCACAGACTCCTTAGATCTTGTCAGAGGTCAACCGAAATGGAGTGTTCGTACATCCAATCTTAATATGTTTTGAAAAAAAACGTTAAGCTTTGAAGGTGCAATCGGTGCTCAATAACAACGCAATGCCGCTCACCCGACACCACAAACCGAAAGGATAGGGGCTCGGCTGCACCGACTCTGCATAGCTGACACAGCAACCTACTCGTCACCTACCTCCAATCCAATAATCACTTAAGGCTGGTGGGGGCATTCCTAGGCAAACCACGAGAACGCTAACCCAACAACCACTGACTAACCTCAGGTTCCATACGAACCAAAACCTAACCTCAGAATCAATTACAACCCAACCACAGGTTAACAACTTAACAGGATAATTTCTAAGTTAAACTATAGTTAATCACAACCCATTTCTAAGCTCAATGTAACTCTCTAAAACCATACACAGATACTACTAAAGGAATGTAGTAAAGCTAGAATAAGAAACTCGCCTGATAATAATCTAAGTCCGAAGGAAAATCCAACTCAGAAACTCTACCAAAATCCATAAAACAGCCACGGAATGCCTAAATAATTTAACACCAATGATGGATAACAACAAACAAACAATAAATTAAGGAAACGACGGCGAAACCTAAACCCTTAAAATCAAGCCCTACGCCGAATCGAAATTGTTATTCAACAACCACCTATTTTTAGCTTGACAGAAGAGAACATGAGCTCCACCTCAAATAATAACCGTCCACCACCAGCGCACATTTATGCTTGAATAAGCATTCATTTTGACCTTCATGAAAAGTAAACATGAACTTCTCCTCGAACGATTGAAGTGACATGTAAATACGCTAAGATATGCCCAACCGAACCATTAGCTCTGATACCATTTGTTAGGGCCCGAAACCCCATTGAACTGATATTGTCCTACCTTCACCACCTAGTTGGGTCGGGCGAGGTGTGGGGTTTTGTTCTTAAAAGGCCTCGGTACAATTTAATATTTTGTACCTCCTTATATAATTATCTGAACTACATCTTCTACCCGATGTGGGATCAACATTGATTCACCGATCTTAACACTATGGAAATATGCTTAAAGACTAAATTGGCTTAACAGTTAACAAATGTTAGCTCTTTGTACCTAATAAATTATATATGCTGACGTCAAAAAAGAAAAGGAGATTGAAATTCCTAACTACTATGTTGATAGATCCAATAATCCTTCAAATTAATTGTATTAGTCTACCCTAACTCAAGTTGATACGATAATTTAATGTCATCAATAAGTAATCAACTAGGCACAAGAACAAACAATTTAGCCCTGTGGAAAACCTTTCTCATGAGAAAAACCTAAAAGTCATTGTTGAATCTCTCGACAGCTAAAAATCCACTAATTAAAAATAAATTATAAAAATTCAATTACTTGCAGACTCAATAATCATGTCTCATGGTTACCAATCTTCCAATTGACCTTCTTGCAATCGATTTTTCACTCTCGCAGCGCCTCACTACGAATCATGCACAAAAGCTCCAAGCTCGAATCTCTAAAGCTCTCAAATCTCAAATTATATATTTTAGAAGTATGTTGCAACTTTTAAAAGAAAAATGATTGACTTTAATTTCTACAAAATCTTGCTCTTAAAAATCACCCTTTGGTTGGTAAAATCCATAGAAAAAGAAGTGTGAGAGAAAGTCTAAAAGAATGAATTTTAATAGAAAAAACAAGTTCAGCCCAAGCTCTGTTAGAACTGAAAGTTCAAACAGAGAACTAGAGTCTCTTTGCTGAGCAGTTCTGCTTGAACCCTCTATTCGAGCGGAGAACTGAATGTTTTAATTTTTCATAAAAAAACTCAAATAAACTGGTTCATAAAATAAATTTTATGAAATCATTAGGACTTTAATGATGCCAAAGTTCATTTTCAAATCAACTTACCTGATAGCGCCAAGTCTAACCATAGTTGTAGGGACCTATCCCTCGACCTAGTCCAAATTTGAACTACCTCCATATCAGACACACACATTTCACTCGTGACGTAAATGAATAGCATAACCATCTAGACCACGAACTGATAAAGAAGGTGAATCGAGCACAACAAAAGAATATGAACAAGTCAAAGACACTTATTTTCCACAAACTAAGCAGTTACATAGTCAACCATCACTTACCTCATTATTCAGAGAATCTGCTTCAGCTTGATAATAAGAATCGGGTAAGTTCTATATAAAGAAAAAGTTCTAGAAAATACAAGGACACAAAAAAACTAGATTTTCCAGAGTCTATCATAGGAACTTCTAGATTCTGAACACCATAAAATTCTTATTTACAAGATCAAGTATTTCTAGTTCGAGAGATCACTTGTAATAAGAAATCAGCTTCAAGCAATAAAAGTTACTGTTACTAAAACCCTCAAATTGAGGCCATGGTTTTTTACCTATTCAAAGGTTTTTCAAGCTAAATTGCCTGTGTCATTTCTTGCTTTACATTAGTTTTTGTCATAGGTACATTTGGTATAAGAGCTAATTTTGAGCCATTTCAAGCTGCAGAATTATGCAATTACATTTGGCGTCGTCTGTGGGAAAGAAGACATTTCCATGATATCCTAAGGCATAGATTCACTCTACTATCCATCTCCAATCATGGTCACTTCCTGGTGACCAGCAATAAGAATTCAGCTCGATCTTTCAGCTGAGCCAAAACTGCATACAGAACTATGGGCAAATCTCTATGCCAAAATAGGGAAGCCCAATGAGCTTGAACGTCAGTTAACTCTTGACCGAGAGCTCCTCGAGAAGAAGCTTGAAACCGAGTAATAAGTATGTTTGACAGGGTTCAAATGACATGAAGAACAGATGACAACCATGCGGACTGCAATACGGGCTTTACAGGATACTCTACAGGCTCCCCAAACCAGAGATCGTGATCAAGTATCGGAGAACTCCCGAGTTTCTTTACGAAAATGGTTAGGACCTCGAGGAGCCACCAGCAAAGCAATTTCCCATAATTTCCAGTATGAACTTCAGCCTTTAATTCATTTTGACGGTGAAGTTCAGTCTGATTTTAGCAGAGGTCTCCAACCTTCCAAGCGTCAAGAGGAAGAACAACGACTTTCGCCTCGAATTCTAGCACGTGATCATTTGAGTGAAGGCATCGGTACTCATAATCCTCCACCACCTCGCCAAACCACTCAGACCGTACATCAATACATCAATCAAGAGCATATGGATCAGCGAATCAAGGAGTTGATTGAAGCACAAGTTCTCAACAATAAAGACGATCTTACCAAGTTTCAAGGTAGCCCAATTACCAAAGAGTTATTCGATATGGAAGTACCAAAAGGTTTCTATACTCCTAATATACGTAAATATGAGGACACCGATTCAAAGGAGCATATTTAGCAATACCGTTATTTATTGGGATTATACTCTAATCTCAATCACATTCTATATCGTCTATTCACAAAAAGTCTGCATGGAAAACGACTCTGGTGCTTTCACTCTCTACCTAAAGATTTCATCCTCACATTCGATCAGCTACAAAAGTATTTCATCAAGACGTATGCTCACAACAAAGACAAGGAGGATAATTTAAATTCTCTTATTATTCATAAACAATCGCAAGGAGAGAAGCTCGAGGCCTTTGCAAAGAAGTTTTTGGAGCTTACGCAAAATGTAGATAATCTCGATCGGAAAATAGTGGTTACTACTTTTACCAATGCGCTCCAGCTCGACTGCAAAGCCAAAGTGCACCTCTTCTTAAAAAAACTAGCGACCTTAGATGATATGATCACCAAGGTCAATGGGTATGTCAACCTGGAAAGGATGATGTCTGAAAGGAATAAATCTCCTAAATTTTTCCTAACCACAAAAGGTCAAACTATATAACAAAACAATGATCCAAAGGAGGATCAGGGTGATCAAAAGCATTTCAAGGCCAACCCTAACAGACCTCGAAAAGGTAATTTATTACCCAAACTAGTCCTCCTCAAGATGAAAGTCTGAATCTCTGTACTTTTTTAAATTCTATCAAAGGATAAACTATACCTTCTATCTTAACCATTGGAACTAATCAAAGGCAAACCATACTGTCTGCATCATAAGGTAAATCATCATGCCACTGACAACTGTTATGCTTTTCAGATGTTGTTAGAATTTTTTTCAAAGATGGGCGGATGTACGAATACATTATCGATCTAGAATCATACAAGAATGGAAGCTACAAGATGTCAATCGACATAGTTCAAGTCAAAGATCAAGCTACGGGGAAACATCTGTAGCATATGTACCACAGTAGCATGATCGAGATTCATTAGATCAACAATTCTTATAGATTCAAGTACAGGAGATTATCAAAATGTTACAATCTCACACCTCAAGATAAAGAAGCCAAACTTCTTGAGTTGAGCAATCCTCGGCGTGGGATTTAATTCGAAGATTGCGACATTAGTCACATCAAATTTCCACATCATGATGCATTAGTCATAATGCTCAAGATGGAGAAGTATTTTATGCATATAATGATGATCGATACTGGAAGCGGTATTGAGATTATCTTTCAGAGTATAATCAATCAGATAGAATTGGCCAATCAAGTTATTCCAAGCGATACCGATATCAGTGTATTTAATGGTTCCAAAGAAGAACTTGTATGCAAGATATTTTATCCAATCACCGCTGGACCAACCAAAATCCGATATCGTATTCTGCATCATCAATGCCAAATTTTGTTATCTTAGGATTATTGGCAGCTGCTGGATACACAACATGGAAGAAATCGCTTCCACCTATCATCAAACACTTCGCTTCAAACACAATGATGACATATATGAAATCAAGGGCAGTCCAAAGCTTTCTAGAGCTTGCAAGAATACCGTCTATGCCATTCTAGATATATCAGACAGATACGTTATAGAGCAATTATAGAAAGGTAGTCACGTTGATGATCAGCCATTAATAGAAGAACCTACAGAATACATCGATATTGATGAACCTAGTCGAGGAACTTTTATCGGCACAAAGTTGGTCAGTACGATAAGGATGCACTCATTCACTTCTTACAAATTAATCGAGGCATCTTTGTGTGGTCTTTCGAAGAGATGCCTGAGGTCGATCCATCCAAGGCTTCTCATAAATTTTCCATCAATATTAACGCCACGGCAGTCAAATAGAAATAATGACAACTCATACCTCATCTTTGATATGAAGTTAATATTGAGATCGACAACTTGATCAAAGTGGGATTCACTCGAGATACCAAATATCCAGATTAGATCTCAAATATCATCGCAGTTCCTAAGAAGAATGGAAAGCTCTGAGTTTGTTTAGATTTTACCGATCTAAGCAAACATACTTTAAAGGACAGTTTCCCTTTTCCCAACATCTATTTAATTCTTGACTCTACGGCAGGTCACTATCTCTTATCTATGATGGATACTGCTTCTGATTACAATCAGATACCTCTTTTGGAGGAGGATTAAGAAAAGACCATTTCTATCACTGAAAGAACAATTTAGTACTCCAAAGTCATGCCCTTCAGACTAAGGAATGCATGCACAACTTAACAATAGTTAATCACTACTATGTTCAAAGTACATCTTGGGAAAATCGTTAAAGTCTACATCGATGATATCTTGTACAATAGCAGATAATCAAAGGACCACATCACAGATCTTACCAAAATATTCACCAATCTACATTCTTACAGGATGTGCCTCAATCCGGCTAAGTGCCAATTCGGTGTATATTCAGGCAAATTCCTTGGCCATCTCCTCAGCAAGAAGGGGATTGAGGTTGATCTAGGTCAAATTCGAGCTCTCCTGAATATGCCATCTCCAAAGACAATGAAAGACATACAAAAATTATAGGCAAGATCGCTGCTATCAACCAATTTGTTTCTAAATCTTCAGATCATTGTCGTTGGTTGTTCCTACAACACCAAGGTTATACCAAATGAAGAAAAGTTCAGCCCAATGAAGAAATCATATGGACATCAAAATACAAGGTAACTTTCCAGGAACTCAAAACCTACCTAGGGAAGTCCCCCATCATGAGCACCCCGGTAGATAATGAGAAGTTGATTTTCTACCTGGCAGTTACAGATACTTCTATTAGCTCGATTCTCATTCGACTTGAAGAGAAGATCGAAAAGCCAGTCTATTTCATCAGCAAAACCCTCACTCTAGCGGAAATGAGGTATTTTAAAATTGAGAAACTCCTTCTAACTCTTGTTTACACTTTACAAAAATTTAAGAACTAATTCCAAGCTCATTCGGTTAAAGTCCTAACAAACTACCCGATACGGGAAGTTTTTTCTAAAAACGAAAAATCAATAAGAGTACAGCAATGGTCAGTTAATTTGGGAGAACATGATATCAAGTTCGAACAACGGCATTCAGAAAAAGGTCAGGCCGTTGCTGATTTTATTGTAGATTTTCCATTGGAAGGTCCCGATTAGGAGGAGCACGATCCTGACCTAACAGAAGAAATAACATAAGATCCACCCACCAAAGCATTTGGCGAGCGAGTTGAATGGTTTACAAGGAAAGGGTAGAGACTTCTAACTGATGGTTCAGCAGGACCCACAGGGTCAGGAATTGGAATCGTATTGATTGCCCCTTCCAACGACAAAATCAAGCAATTAATCTGCCTATACTTTGAGGCCTCCAACATTGTCAAAGAATGCAGAGCTCAAATCCATAGACTCAACCTCACACTCGAGCTTGGCGTCCCAGAGATGTCCGTCTAGACAGATTCGGTACTCATCATCCACCATTACTCAAAATAGTACAAGATGAATGATAAGATGATCGATTATGCACCCTTCATTGCCGACAGGATGAGCAGATTTGCGAAAATAACTCTCAACTATCTACCTCGAGGTGAAAACCTACATGCTGATTTTTTGGCTTACCTAGCCGGGGTTTTTGGTACAGAAGCAAGTTATCTTCAGATCGAAGTGATATCAACCCCCAATATTGATCTCCATTCTGTATGCATGATCAATACTAGGGGCGATGTAAAGGAGGACGACGATTGGTGAAAGCCATTCATTGCCTATCTCGGCCCCGATAACAAATATAAAGGGCCTCTCCCAATTGATCCAAAAGAGCGTCGATAGTTTATCGAGAACTCAAAGCCTTACATAGTTCAGAACGATCGTTATATTGTCGTTCAGTCACTGGGCCATATCTTAAGTGCTTCTTGAAGAAGAAACAGATGGAATGCTCAGAGATATTCATAAAGAAACTTGTGGCTCTCATACCATAGGTTGATCACTCATTAATAAAGCTATTACACAAGGAGTATTCTGGCCAGGATTGCGCAGAAAAGTATTCATAGAAATGTGACATATGTCAACGACATGGACACATGATCCGCGCCCCTGTGCTTAAACTATATGCAAGCAAAGTTTTCGATCCATTTAAGCGGTGGGCGCTCGATCTCGCCGGGGAATTTCCTAACACTCCAGGTAACCGACGATTCCTACTCATAGTAACAAATTATTTACAAAATAGGTTGAAGCAGTTCTTCTCTGTCAAACTATAGAAGAAGAGGTCATCTCATTTATCTGGGAACACATCATTACACAGTTTGGATACACCTACGTCAACAAGCATAACATCATCTACTCACCATTCAATCCCTACTACCCTCACGGCAATGAACAAGCTAAAATCACCAACAAAACCATAGTTGATGGACTCAAAAAAAGGCATCAATCACTGAAAAAAGAAAATTGGATACGGGAACTTCATCATGTCTTATGGGTGTACCGTACCACTCTACTTCAATCAGTCGACTGTTCCCCCTTCCTCCTAACCTATAGCATAAAAGCCGTCATTCCAATAGAATACCACAATCGTATCAGAGATCACAAGCATATAGATGAAGAAAATGAGTTTGAATTGGCCAATAATATGAATTTGAATGATAAAATTAGGGAACGCGCTATTGCCAACCTAGGTCAATATCACCATATGCTGGCCAACACATACAACAAGAGAGTCTGAAGCTATATGTTCCAAATCGATGATCTTGTCCTCAGTAAATTCCCACAACACCGAAAAGATGCACATGCCGGGAAGCTGGCAGAAAATTAGGAAGGCCCATTCCTCATCATTAATTAAACAGGTCTCGAAATATAGTTTCTCATGACGGAGCAAGGAGTTAGAATCCCAAATCCATGGAACACTAGGCGACTAAAATGGTACTATCGTTAAGTCCTTGGATTTTCAATTTAAATATTCTCGTTCTTTTTATTCCAAAAGTGAGATGTCCATCTCCATAGAGTGTACATTCTATTCTACTCAATAAAAACTTCTATGTTTTTCCCCACATTACTTTCTACTTACGTAGATTCTCCTATATTACATAGATTAAATCAAAGGTCATACTAGCTTTCAATCGCCCATCTATACACAGATTAAAGCAAAGGTAAAACTAGCTTTCAATCACCCATCTATAAATAGATTAAAGCAAAGGTAAAACTAGCTTTTAATCACCCATTTATACAGATTAAAGCAAAGATAAAACTAGCTTTCAATCACCCATCTATACAGATTAAAGTAAAGGAAAAACTAGTTTTTAATCACCTACCTATATAGATTAAAACAAAGGTAACACTAGCTTTTAATCGTGTATCTATACACAGATTAAAGCAAAGGTAACACTAGCTTTCAATTACCCATCTATTCATTTATCTACGATTAAAACAAATGTCATACTAATGTTTAATCAAAGATATCCATTAGACATAGGATAAAACATAGGTAAAACTAGCTTTCATTTCTTAATATGTCTGCAGCTACAGTTACTTTTCCAGGTTACTTCTACAAGCCACTTTTAATGGTTCTTCTATGCTGATGGGAGGTCAACTATGCCTTCCCTTAAAGCGTGAGGACGTTCAGCCATAAAATCAAAGGCTCGAGCTGTTACAATAATCCTACCTTGCTCTACCAATTTAGCAGGTTGAGAACATAGCTTCATTTCCATGACGTTCATACAGTTTCCTCGATCTATATTGGCTTTATAAATACATACTCTCCTCGACAGACTGTCTTGCAAGGTATCCCTCTCAAACTCAAGCCTTCTTACTTCCTCCACAAAAAGGAAATGCCATTAGCCCCTATGAGTATGTTGTTCGAGCATAACTACCTGGGAAAAATGCTCTCTCAATCTCTAATTGTGCTCTTACACGTCTTTGTATCTATCATCTTGTCACGTCATACGCTCCTCTGCGCGTGCATGATCTCATTATGCTCTGTCATCTTCTTAGCTATTTTATCCTGCTCAGCCTTACTCGTCACCCTCAATTCTGCCAAGTGAGCATGAAGTTCTTCAAGCTCCCTGTCAATCTCTGCACTTCCCCCAGTAGAAGACTTCTTTAACAATTTATCTTCCTTACTTATTAATTGATCCTTACCACTAATCACCCCCTCTAACTTACATTCTCTGCCAAGAGCTATGTCCAACTTACCTTGGTTCTCCCTTAAGCGCTCATTTCCTCTTAGTACGTAAGCTTGAATATGAGCTACATCGCCCTCTTGTTCTCTAATTCGAGATAATAGGTCATCCACATCGATTATTACAATGGAGATCCAGGCATCACCTTTTTTCTTCTTTGACTGCTCTTCAGCTTTGACCTTCTTGATATATAAATTGGCCGCAGCCAAATCTACCATCAATTATGCCACACTCTCATTCAATTCATCACATCATCTTTGAACCATCTGGAAATCTATATCTTTAGCAGGTAAAGCCTCACTTAACTACTCTGACACAATTTCAGATTTGACTAAATCAGCTTGAGCTCTCTCTAACTCGCTATCCTTCTCAATCATTTTACTCTTCAATCGCTTCAGTTTACTTTTGGAACTTACTAGATCAGCTCGAGTCTGTTCTTGCTCATTTGTTTTTCAAATCATTTGGCCCTTTCAGACTAGCCACAAAACCCCGTAGCTCCTTCTTTGCCCCTTATAACGACTGGATACGGTATCGAGCCATATCTGCCTTCTTACTCTTCACCATCAACGCATCATTCTGGCTTTTGAGCTTCGCTCTCTCCTCCTTCGCCTCCGCGAGTTCTTTTTGCCTTTTTTTAATTTTAGCATCTCTTCCCTTGATCTTCTGAGTCAGGTCATCAACAATTTGTGTTGCCTCGATAAAGATAAAATATAATTTGATGCATTGATCCTCCCAATCTTTATTTGCCTATCTCATCCTATCAAACTGTGCCGCATAATCTTGGTTAGATTGGAGCATCTCTTATTCACTCATGCGAACAGACTCCAATTCGACCTATATTACAGATACAATACTTCATGTTTGATTTAACAACACTCTACAAAAAAATCAATCATAATATAGGAGATTTTAGAAATTCTAGCAGATTTCTATTTTCTGACATTTTATTGTTGTGGAATTGCTCCTAAACTTAATGTCGAAGTATGATTTCAATTTGATGATAATTACACCTACATCAAATTTTAAGGTACACATTTTTTATATTCTAACTTTCTTAAGACTTTGGTATTATCTGGACACATTTGATTACCAATGCACCAAAAAATTCTAACACATTTGAGATCTATTTCAATTTTTCTAAATTTTACTTTGTAGCTCAACATTAATGTTGCATACAAGTCAAATATTTTTTGTTCTTCTCTAACCTGTAGCTCCGCTTGCAAAGTTAACAGGGATGCTGAGGTGTTTCTCTCCTTAGCGAGCTCATTCTCTAATTTCTAAATTCTAAGGCGCATATTCTTAAGTTCCTACAAACAATGTTTACAAACATATTTTAGCCTATCCGAAGTTTATCCTAAAAAACAATATTTCATATGATTATAGTTTTCTAAACCCCACAGAAGCACACAACAAAAATTTCAACAACTTTACTCTACCTTCTCATTATCTTCCCCCTAGTTTCCTAGCTAAATTTTGGGAGAGATACCATCCAACCCTGCTACCACACCATGGACATCGTCTTCCGCCTCGTCCTCTTTGACATAGGTACCATCCATAATGGCTTTTACGTCAGCTTTTGAATACCCCACTAAAAGGAGTTAGCACCCAAGCTTGTCGTGCTGAACTACTGCATCATTCAGGTTCTTCTATGCCTCCTTTGTCAGCTCTTTTATCAACACCTCAGGCGTAGCCTTCGTAGCAACCAACCGCTTCCCTTCCAGGGCCAAATTAAACTTATGTCTAGCCACCCTCTTCCCGAGCTCAACTTTCCCATTCTCGAGCTCAGCTTATCCCTCCCCAATACCGTGGCAGAATCCCTTCAACAAATTAGTAGCCTATGATAAATCAAAGAAAAACATTTTTAGCTCGAATCTAAATGAAATTTCTAAATATAAAACAAGTCATCAAAAATTACCATTTTGCCCAACTCCAGCTATGCAAAGGTACTCATTTCCTCAGCACCCTTGCGAGCTGCATGCCTCACCCTGCCCTCCGCAGCTCTCAGCTTATCTTCCTCAATAGGTTGACTCTCCATGACCTTTGTCCCAATCACTTTAGCAAGAGGATCTACCCTCCTCTTTTTCGCCTCCCCCTTGACCTTACCACTCCCCGTGGTTCCAGAGGTTGAGCCACGCTTCCCCATTTTCTTACTTGGGAATTTCATAGCTAGGTTGCTTGATGTGGTAGCTTTTGGTACATCTATAAAATCCAAATCAGTAGCCTTTAATAAAATCAGACGCCTCCCCCTTCAGCCCCTCTCTTCTTGCTAACTTCAACACCCGTTATTAGTCACTTTTCCTATGACTTTTGTACCTTCTCAGACCGGCTATTAGCTCTTTAATTTCTATTAATACTAAGCTCCTTCAGAACTATCTCAAGCTCAACCCCTTCTTAAGCAATAGAATCTAATAAGGACTCCTTCTTCGTCGCCTTCGAATGAAGACCTGTAAAATAAGCACAACATATTGTCAAACAAAAGAACAACCTTCAATTACAATAGTTCGATATTATTCACTAATACTTACTTTTCTTCACAGTTTTATACATAAGTTCCATTGTCCTGTCCACCTGAATACGCCATTGTCGCTGATAAATCTGATCATCTCAAATAGGTATGCTTCTGATAACTTGGTAAAGATAGACCATTTAATTTTGTTGTTGCTTCTCCATATGCTCATTATCAGTACAGTTTGATTTCTGGTTGTATCTAACCGTAAGATCAGGCAACTCTGACACTGTAGTTGACAGGCAACTCATTTAACTTTTCATCACTATAGTTGTCCGATACCCTCACCTGCATAGCAGCTATGTTAGGCCAGTAAGAATATTGAATACTCCATATCAAAGTACTCGAACGCCCAAGTATCGACCAGATGGAAGTCAATGCCATTAATACAGGAGGCGAGAGTCTCGATCCTGACGACTGACGAACACCCTTCTTTGCTTATTTTAATATTTCTACCCTCCCAAAGATATACCATTCTCAAAGGTAACCTACACCACAAATCCCCAAATGGAGCCCACCTCTGTTGTATCACCTAACACGAAACCACTACCATACTTACTGAACCCCAAGAAGGTCACTGCGGTGCTCATACTGCTGATCGATTTATGACTCTTCGAGAGGAAACCTAAGGTTTATTCTATCCCAATATGAAGAAACAAGCTAAAGAGTATGCGAAACACTATGACAAATGCCAATGTCACGCATACGACATTCGAAGTCATTCACAAGACCTCTATTGTGGCCAAGATGCTTGGCCGTTCAAGCGGTCTGCCATTGATCTTGTGGGACCTTTCCCCAAAGATTCAAGCAGTTGAGAACATATTCTAGTGGCCACAAATTACTTTACTAATTGGGTCGAAGTCGTGCCTCTATGTCGAACCAGGGAAGAAGAAGCCAACTAGTTCTTATAGGAAAATATCATCACACGCTTTGGCTGCCCTCACATGATTCGATGCAACAATAGTCCATAGTTTGTGTGGAATAAAGTCCATAATTTCCTCAATAAATACAGTATTATCTTCTCACCTTCAACACCTTATTACCCACAGGGGAATGGTTAGGTCAAAGCAATTAATAAAACTATAGTCGACGGTCTTAAAAAAGGTGTCGATCAGAAAAAGGCCAATTGGTTCAAGAACTACATGTACTCTGGGCTTATCGCACCATACTAACAAAGGCGACAGGTTACGCTCCTTTCCTCCTGGCATACTGTACCGAAGCTGTGCTGCTTACTCAGTTCGAAGTGCCAACGCGTGACCCTCACCTCCCCGATGAAGATAACGAGTTCAAACTAGGATGTAATATGTTATGGATCGATGAAACCAGAAACTGAGACATCGCTAACCTCGGCCGATGCCATCTTTGTCTCTTAAAGTCATACAACATAGGAGTTTGACCATGCAGTTTCAATTTTGGAGATTTGGTACTTCGACGTGTCCCACCCTCTTTGAAGCCTCGCAATGCTGGCAAGTTAGCTGAATCTTGGGAAGGACCTTATGTCATATACGACAAAACCGACAAAGGATCATATTATTTGATGACGAAAGCTGATGGGCCTCTACCCAACCCTTAAAACACGATGCAGTTAGTCTTATACATCAGGCTACGACCACCACCTTATTCAACATATGTAAATGCAGCCTAATCAATAAACATATTTTTCCCCTTTGAGCTTCTGTTCTGTCTCAATGAACTTCTTTAGTTAGTCAAACCTACTTATCATGTCAACCCTACGACCTGACAGATACTTGAGGGTGTCCTCAAAGTTTTTCAAGGTTCAAATTTGAACCAACTCGAGTGGCATGAATAGTCGATAAACCGGGCACTCGGGGATACATTGTAGTCTACCACATCATGCTTCAATCTTCGACGTCTAACGCATTCAATACTTCAATTCTCACATAAAGATACAGGCATACAGACATACCAACAATTCAAATCAAATACATACAAGTAATTTAAGTCTAATACATACTAGCAGATCATGTTCAACCACATTACTCAGGGTTCAAATTCTACATATCCAATACACATTGTTTAAATTCAACATGCCAACAATTGAAGAAAAGAGAGTTCATTATAGACAACAGAAGCTAAAGACACACCTTCTACAAATACCCCACTCACATAGGAGTGGCCTAACTAACTCTTCCTACATAATCTTCTACAGCAACGCCTCCACTACCTTTGACAGCGTGGTTTAATCCAGAACCATCTGTAGTATATTTGACTACAGTACCCCCTATAGTATTTTTAGCACCATCACCATCCCCATCGACTCTGGGATCAGCGACAACATCCCAAGTACCTCCCCCTGTAGGGTCCACCTCAATCCCCTTTGTCTATCTAGCATCTTCGATAATATGTTCTTTCGTTGGTTGATAGGGCTCGAAGGTCTCTGGATCATACCCCAAACCATCAATAAGCCTCATCAGGATTGTGGTTACATCACGCTCCTTATCATAATGTGCCTAGAAACGTGTTTTGCTATTCTTTAATTGTTCCTCTTTATCAACCAGCTTCGCCTCCAACATTGCAACCATCTTATTATTGTTGGCATCCACAGCTTCGACTTCCCTCGTGGCATTGGCTCGAATCTGCAACTTCTCTCGTTCTAGTATATCGACCAGGGTCTTCAGCGATAGACGGGTCCCCTGCACGAGTTCAAGCTTATCCCTTGCCTTCTTTAGCTGCTCACTCGACACCTTCAGGGCTTTGTTAAAAGCTATCGTCTACGCATTAACCTGTACGAATACTCGACTAATTACCTGTCCTCAATGCATATTTTCAACTTCAAAATTTTAGGCAGATTTACCTGGTGTAGGGCTTTGTTTATTTGCTTCCCCGCTTCATCTGAGTTTGTACCGCAGAGACTAGTCATCGACTCGGCAGTTACTCGAGCGCTCTACTCTAATTTTACCTCGCATCGCTTTCCTTCAGCTGGTTCATCCTAATCGCCGGCCACCTGCTCTTGACCCCTCTTCTAAAAAGCTGTCTTCATTTGTTGCCTGTCAAAACTTCGTCAGTGACCTTGCCTTTTCCCTTACTGGTCGGTCGCAGTACCTCGGGAATAGTCTCGGGCACGCTCGACCATACCGTCCTAGGTCCTCCTCGCTGCTCCCTCAGTACAAAGTGTAACTTTCGACTCAACCTATCGTAATCTATCTCACCTACCTTCATAAAAAAAATTACCTTCTTTTCTTTTCTTTGAATGCCCAACAGTAACCAGAACGTCTCTCAACAACGTGTCCATCTGCTTTCATACTTACGAAATACTTTATTTACCAACTCCTCGTCCTGGCTGATCAACTCATCAATTTAACTCTTCGGGTTCTTCAATGCATTATTCGAGGGATCTACAAAACATGAATGACAAGATTCACGGTCTATTCGACCCATACAATCAATATACTTTGAGTCTTCACTTACTTGCATTATACTGCCTATACTTCAGCCCCTGTTCCTCCTCCCCCTCCACATTCCCATAATTCCCCTTCACCACCACCAAATCCTTATCCCACCCACGCACAGTCGAACACAGGTCAAATAACCATGGTTTGTCTGTACGACAATGGATATGATATGTATTTGCCTTCATATTTACTTTCCTCAAATAGAAAGACACAATGTCGAACCATTGGATCAAAACCTTCTTCTCGCGTCGCAACTCCATATTCATCCCTTCATCAACTCTCACCATCTCATAAAAATTGTCGTTCATCTGGCATGGAGCTACATCCCAAAAATTTAACAACTGCTTCACCATCCTTCGAAGAGGAAGCTGCATCCCTAATCAAATCTGGCCTCTGAACGCCATAATCCCCACCTGAGGGGAATCATTTAGCATGCATTTGGCCGTTAACTGTACCAGAATAACACTGACCTTCGACAAGCCATGTTTTTCCATTAATTGATCCAGCCTCGCCTTTTCTTGAGCTAAGACCGGTCCTACAGTTATCCCTGAATCATCCGTATACTTCCTATTATCATTCTCCTCTCCCCCTACCTCCCTCTCATTACCCAAAGATTCGACAATACCGTTGTTCCCCCTTCCCTCTACCTCTTTATTATCTTCTTCGTCGCTCTCTCCAACTATTTAAAACCCTACGACGACTCCTAGTCGATGCTCAAACTTCTGGTACTACTACGACCAACGGGGCATCCGTTGCAATCTCTAATACTTCCACTTCAATGCTCTCACCCCCTCGACCTCAATCAGATGCAGTTGGTTCACTTGCATTGTCCTCCATATCTAGCACCCTCATCCACAAAGCTTGACGGGTACGTATTATACTCTACAGAAGAAGATGAGCGATAGTAGCTCAATATATTCAGGTATCAAGGTTCCATATGATAATATTATCTACCCTCACCAAATCAACCAACCTATAGTTGAATGTTCGATTGCTACCCCACCCACCCTCTCGCTCCTCCCAATTTACCACTTGGCCAGACTTCCATCCATATGGGTTACCTACTTCCTCAATCACACAGTTACAGCAAAAAATCTAGCCGTACTGACAATGAGCACATGGAGAAGCAACATCAAAATTAAATGGTCTATCTTTTCCAAGTTATCAGAAGTATACATGTCTGAGAAGATCAGATTTATCAGCGACAATGGCGTATTTCTTTCCGCCTTTCCAAGCAACTTCAAACTGCAACAATGTGTATGTCCACTACTCTTCCTCCTTTCTCTCTCTATAATTATTTGGGAACATCGACTCTCTCTCTCTCCAACCTCTTTAAATACCTCCAAAAAAAACTGCCTCGATTTCTCCCACTCACCATCATTACCACTCCTCTAGTCCCCCCTCATTTTTGGTCCTGAGGTATTTTACCAATATTGTCCTATCCTAGTCCCACGTGCGTGTCACACACTTACACTAGATAAATACCTTTTTAGCCCTCTCGAAGCTTCTGACATACTACCCAAAGTTGTCAACTTAAGCCCGCCTGTCACACCCGCCTCTTCCCCATACCCGAGGAAACATCATGATGGCCTGCAGTAGTACACATCCCTATAAATAGTACCACCTCTGACAGTTTTGACATTTTGGCTGTCAGATTTTGCAGTTGAATCATCCCTTGCCTTCATTTTCCAGCCTTCTTATCCATTCCACTATAGTCGTATCCTTCAACCACATATGTTTTCGAGCCATCTCGTACATTTATTTTTGAACCATTGTCTACATCCTACCACAACCCATAGTACTTATACATAAGTTCTCGAACCTTTGTTCAATACTTTTAGTTATACGATGGAATCAAATTTTCTTACCATTTTTATGCGTTTTCATTACTCAAGTTTGAAGATCGACAGTTAGAACCGTGCCTACATTATCTTTGTCCGCAGTACTTATCACAGTTATACTATCACACTTTGGCAAAACATTGTTTCATTCAAAAGCCCTCGAGCATACATCACAAAAAAAAAAAAAAAAAGACACAACAAAATAACAAAACAATAATAACCAAAACATTCTACAAACCCACCCCCAATCTTAAAGACCCCCCAATTAACACACGGGGCAGTTCTTACAGATCCCCGCCTCTACCTCAACTACGTCTTCAGCATCGACCTAGTCTTCTACTAGGCTTTTCAACAAAAAGTACCAATTACTGATGTTTGCACTGAGCCACTGGATCACCCTCCACCAATGCTCGTATGGATGCCCACAAATAGCCCCCCTCGGCTCCAGCTCTACCAAGTCAGGCAGCACCACGACTAAACCCTAATCCCCAAAGAATATCTCCATTAGAACCCTTATCTTCTCTTCAATACGGCATTCCCTCGCTTCCATTTTCTCCTGGTAACGAGTATTTGGTGTAGTTTCCATGGTCTACCTGCTCAAGAGAGAAGATGAAGAATATTTCAAATCCCTCCCCCAATAACAGCCCCTATTTATGTCAAGATTAAGGGCATTTATTACCCCCTTAATCAACACTTATCTTAATTACTTTCCTTGGAAATGCCCACATTCAACCAGCCAACTCTTCAACTTCCCATGCCAAACAGTTTTTCTCAGCACGCACCATCTATACAAATTTTTGAGGCACCTGCTAAGAGGGGGAAAATGTAATTACGTACTCTCAACCTTCCAGCACCAATCGAACACTCGAAGGATGTATCAAAGCCTACTTAGAGACTCAATGCCCAGCAAGACTGTAGCTAAGTCCACGAAGCCTTTCATGACTAATCGAGCACTCGAGGACATAATTGAAGCCGAAGATAGATGGTCAGCACCAAAATTCATCTTACACTACACAAATTTTACTAAATTACCATGGATAAAGTATGTGGTAATAGTCTATTTGCCACGGATAAAGTTTATAGTAGAGGTCTGTAGTAAAAGGTTCGTGGTAATTTTTTTGCCACAGAGTTTGTTTGTGGATATCTAATTTATATTCCTACGGAGTAAATCCGTGGCAATTTTTTGCCACGGAGTTTTTCTGTGGTCATTAAATTTATATTACTAAGGAGTAAATTTGTGGCAATTTTTTTGACACCGAGTTTGTCTGTGGTTATCTAATTTATATTGATTCGGAGTAAATCTGAGGCAAATTTTTTACCACAGATAATATTTGTATTACAATCAGGATATTTACCACTGCTTTAGTCTGTGGTAATTGAATTTTTGTTTCTTTTTAAAAACAATAAAACAATAGCCACAAACCTGCACAATTTAGAAAAACAAATTGCACCTGTTGTATACACATATATAAACAAAAACACACAATTCAATAACTTATTTCATTTATAAATTTTAGCCCATAAAATTTAAGTTAACTGGTTACAAGCTATATACATGTTCCCTATAATAAATCCAAATAAACTGTGGATTGAGATACAAAAAAAGGAAGCGCATTGGCTTCAAAGCAAAGGATTAATATAGCAGTGTTCAAACCATAACCTCAAAAGTAGTAACAGATCCATCATGATAATTAATCTGACACAGGACTTGTGGCCACCTCTGACATGGCACTACTAGTGTAGATGATAGGTGTTACATCAGCAGCACTACTCCCTATTCTCCCACACTTTAGAAGAAGAAAGTAAGACTTTCATTAGCAAAGTAAATTGATAATCATTGGCAATTGTAGCGATTAATTTAAATCATTTTTCATGTATTTCTACATAATTAAACACTTAGAAATTTTTAAGAGGGAATCTTACCAGACATTGGATCGGTAGTGGACTTCCAAGGAGGATTGGTAGCTAGCATCACAAAAAGCAAAACTCTCAGGCCAATGTACCAAATAAAGTTCTAAATACGATACCCCAAGGTTCTTAAAAGAAACTCTCACAGTATTCTCAATTCTCTTAGAAGAATTAGTAGTACAATATAGCTTTTTTTGTATACAAAGCGAGTTCATTGTTAAACAGGTGTTCCTTAATCCAAATATAATATCAGAAGATGATATACTTCAAATTTACCAGTTATTAGCATTACAAGGTATGTGGAGAGTGGAGTGATAGTAAAGTATCTAAAAGATGTTCGCATCTGCATTTTCTTTCATTGGAAGACAGCCTCGTGATTGTAAGATATTATATGATAGCTGCAACCGCGAAAGATTGCAGCCTTATGCTCAGCTTTAGACCCAAGATGGACGAAGATCAAATGTCCCTGCATAACACTGTATACCTAGAATCAATCAACCAAAGGTTTGATTACAAGGCTTATTTCATTGAGTTGGACATGAAACCATTGAAGAAGATGATTCATTACTATGAGCTGGATCAGAAAATAGTTAGCTGTTACACCCAAAAGGAAAAAATGAATTGTTTAGATACTAAATAAATGGCTCTTACAATAGAGGCTAATATGTGAGAAATAAAATGAGGGAAGTCAAAAACTACTCCATAAAAACACCCTAAACAACTGCTCAATTTTGTTTATAACTGCTATAGGGAATTCAAAACAGCCAGCCCAAAACAGCCCAAAACACTGAGTAGGAATTGATTAATTTTAATCTTCCCCCATAAGAAAGCATCTTACTTTTCTAGTTTGTGATTTTCTTCTGAATTTTCTCAACCAGAGGCCTACATTCCTTTTTACTGAGTTTGCAAGCAAGTAAAGGAAGACCCAGGTACCTTACAGGCAAACTCTCCCTTTTAAAGCCAAGTATATCATTTATCGAATCTATATCAGCTTGATCAGTAGACCGGAGAAGGACACTGAACTTTAGGAAGCATTAGTTCTTAATCCAGAGATAAAAGTAAATGAGTTTAGAATGTCAAGAACTTTTGTAGCTAAGCCTGAATTAGCTTTCAAGCAGATAATAAGGTCATCTTCAAACATTAGATGTGTAATAATATCTTTTTTGCAATTAGGGATCATGGAAACATCTCCACTTTGTGCAGCTTTATTGAACATCTCTGAAAGACCCTGCATGACAATGACAAATAGGTAAGGTGGTAGGGGGTCACCTTGCCTACTACCATTAGAACTGGAGAAGAATCCTGTAAGTTTGCTATTCAAATCAATTTTGAACTTAGGAGAAGTAATGCAGACTTGAATCCAACTAACAACTTTAGAAGGAAATCTCATCCTTTTGAGAACTGATAGAAGATAAGACCATTTCAAGGAATCAAATGCTTTATGAAGATCAATTTTTAACATCATCTTAGGAACTCCACTACTTTTATCAAACCCTTTTGGCAACTCGTGAGCCAATAGGATGTTGTCTTGTATATATTTGCCTCTGATGAATGCTGACTGGCTAGTGTCAATAATCTGGTCCATTATGATAGCAATAAGCTTTGTAATGAACTTGCAGAGTACATTGCAAAGTGATATGGGCCTGAATTCTGAGAAGTTTTTAGGAGATTTAGCCTTAAGTATCATTTTAATGACTGTAATGTTGACCTCTTTAAGCAGCTTAGAAGATCTGAAGAAACTTCTGATAGCCTTAGTCTTAAATGTAATGTTGACAAACATATTACATTAAGAAGTTAGAGCCCTCCCATTCACCCACCAGATCTTCAAATACCACTCCTCTCAGGGGTGGATTTGAACAAAGATCATAAGGTCATATCCATATCTCCAGAAAAAAGGACTAACTCAAAGTTATTTCCCTACAAAGAATTTCCTACTACACTTGTTCTAAAGACAGAAACCAATAGATGAAGTTAAAGGCTAAATGACTTTGTTTACTTGGTCCTTCAGGTGTAGAACTTCAAACAATATTTCTTTTTGGAAAAGTAGGATAGGACTTCAAACAAATCACAGAAAAAACTTTATAGTAACCAAAAACTTAAAACGAAATGCCCTCATGCCCCAAAATAATCCAGGCATGGACTGAAATCGTTACGGCAACCTATCTACCTGAAAAATAAATCAACATAGTTGTCACTTTCAAAATTTCTTGTCAATGAAAGCTTAGGTAAAATGACAAAACCGAAAAGAACGATTATAGGACCAAAGAATTATTGATATGTCCTCCCAATGTAAAGCTTTGGTAAAATGACATAATTCTCAATTTTCCAATCGTGAGCCGGGATTGAGAATTATGTCGGGTTTTTTTTCTGAACTACCATGATATCAATCACCCTCCTATTACTTTTGGACATCTACAAAGTGATAAAACTATGATAGGAAATAGTAGAGATTTGCCACCACTTCAGCCCAATGATTATTATATATCATTCTAAAGTTTATTAACAATTACATCATGGCTTTAAGCTAACTATATGCATTCAAAGTGCAGATTATTACCGCAATTCAAAGAATGAAGTAGTTTACATCCAAGTACATATGATCATCAAAACAAAATATAAATAAAATAAATGCAGTCCAAGGAACCAAAAACTACAGCTACGTAATGTTTGTATGTATATACGACTAATATACTTAGAAGTCATGTTGTAAATAATTTTGGCTCTATGGCAGGATTTACTGCTGAAAGGGATGAGCAGATGTGAATCCATCACAAAATTTAGATAATTATAACACTAAAATAAATAGAAAGAGAATATGATCTTGAATAATGACATTCTTTGTAAAGAATATAACTTGAGCAAGTTCATGACGTGCGGCTATAAGCTTATCAAGGGCAGCAAGGTTTGCATGTGGAATAGAATTTCCTTGAATATACAACTGTTTCCTAACCTGGAAAAAATTCACATATATAATGTTGTAAAGAGACAAAATATTCCAAGAGTTATGTAGGGAATTAAGCTTAATTATGTGCTTCCAAATAGAGATTCTGGAAAACTAGGACATCACATCAAAGACGAGTGCTGTAACAAAACATCACAGGGACACTACATCATCATCGGGTACTAATTGTTGTAAAGAGGATAATGAACCTGGACCAGTTGTTATCCGAAACCCTTTTTTCTTTTATACCCTTTGTTGTGG
This sequence comes from Kingdonia uniflora, assembly GCA_014058105.1. Lineage (NCBI taxonomy): Eukaryota > Viridiplantae > Streptophyta > Magnoliopsida > Ranunculales > Circaeasteraceae > Kingdonia > Kingdonia uniflora. The sequence goes on from JACGCM010001725.1 coordinate 358,280, forward strand.
TACGATGAATGAGCTTAAGGAGATATTACGTCATTTCCTTTAGCAGTTTTAACCAGGAGAAATCCTGGTTAGTACATAGCCCTATCGCACCAACCAAAAAGTGTTAAGATGAGAGTTAACAATTAGTCACTGACAAAATTTGACGCTATATTAGTTTTAAGAAGTTCATCAAAGCTTGAAGAAACCAAAAGTTTTTGCAGACTAAGTTGCATGAATAACGGCAGGTACAGAAGTATATAAATAGGTAGATGGTAGTACCTTCATTGTGTAGGACATGAACAGATCAACATAATGTGCATACGAGATCCACTCAAGAAGGTACATAGATTCGCATAAACTTTGTAAAAGTTCTCTCTCTTGGGGTTTCAAGGACTCTTCATTTAGAGTAAGCTCTCCAAGGCACGAAGTTGCTAATATTATAGTGCCACCAGGGGCTGCAACACGCACCAACTCGCTCACAAACTGCCAGTTAAATATATTAATAAAAATTGAGTCGATGTAACCATATATGTGAAAAACATAAAATATTAACGCATATGCTCAATAAATCATTGGGATCAGATTCTCGTTTTGGTATTAATGAAAATGCTTAGCAATTGAAGGTTAATCAAATAGGAACTTAAAAGCGAGGGGACTGTTATTGATCTAATTGCCTACATACTATTCCACCTAAAAGTTTTGATAGTGTTTAAGCCCTTAATATAGATAATTATGAGCATCTTAACTAATTAAATAAGGGATATATTATGGTGATGTGGGGGTCTTGGAGGACCATAACACGCATGCATCACTGCAGATGAGTATATCGGCCCAGAAATAAGAACATCATGTATTACGGCAATTGTTGTGTAAGTCTTTGTAGTGCCGTGGGATTAGTCCATTAGATGCATAGGCAATAGGCATGTAATAAATTTTAGCTAGCATGTATCTTTGAAATTGAAGATGCTAGGCCAAAAGAAGCAACATTGGATAAGAAAGAATAATGGAGGCACCTTCGTTTTATCAGGCAGATGGTCTCCACACTCTAAGGACCAGACAGTACCAAATTGCCCACCAGAAAATGGCAGCTGAAGTGCATCTGCAACTTGAAACATAACCTACAAACCATAACCATTGTTACAGAAAACTGAAATCCAAGTATTGAGGGAAACATGCAATAGGTATGGGAAAGATATAAGTCCGTTACGATTACAATTTCACATATAAGAGAGCTGCATATATATGTCCCCCCATGTCCCATGTCGATCCTATGCCTTTGGCCCATACTTCTTCGCTACGTAAGATAGAGGCCCCCCGATCCCATACCCAATATTGGATGGTTTCTTCAATTCAACCTCAATTGTATTAGACCAAAAAAATGGATTTATCTTTCTTCCTCTCTTCTTTTATTTTCTTTTTCCCAACGTCTTATAACTAGATTTGTGAATACAGTATTAGTTCCAATTGAGTTTTCCGAGTTTAAAATTTGCGTGTGCAATACAATTCAGATTTTATAACTTTACAAAACCAAGAACAAGATCTTTCAGATTAACTTGGAAAAAAAATATATTGAGAAAATGTATAACAGACTTTCAGGAATAAATAGAACACGAAATTAACGTCATAACAATATATGTGAAACAGTAAAAAATGGAAGAAAATATTTGTCTTATCCCCGAGTTTCCTCAAAATCCAAATGCAAAAAAATAAATTTTCTACAGAATTCATTTTTCTTCTTTACTACCCACGAATCAAAACCAAAAAACTTCATGCCTAATGATCATTTTTAGTAATGTTAAGACTTATCAAAACATTTCTCACATTAGCATCATTGAAAAACAATACAATATTCGTTCAAAAACTTGCATGAGGTATGAACTCATGCATCACTGGACGCTTGCCTCTTAATTTGTGTTGCATACAGAGATGCATTAACCTACGTACCCCATACAATTAGTTCACTGTTCAGTCATATCGCACCATCGCAAAAATCATAAAAAGTTCATTTTTGTTTATCTGGGTGACGACAAGGTTGTTCATAAATACATATGCCAAGGTAATATATAAGTACATTGACCACTCTTGAAGAAACTATCCTTTATCGCTCTATTATTAGTGCAATCTCCAACAAAAGTTATAGATGCGTACCTGGAACATTGGCGAACCGGAGAGCTTCTTCAGTGAAACGAATTTGAGCAGTTTGCACGTTAGATTTAGTTATGGCATTAAGATCGTAAAATCCATGATGCATATGAGTTCCCCAAATGTCTTCAAACGATGAACAATGATGTTATTTTTCTCTCTTCTGATCATATGTCAATTTCCTAAGAAAAATAGTTCTTACCTATAGTCCGCGCAGCACGGGGAATCTGTAAAGTTGGACATCCAATGACAAAAAAGGAATAGGTGACCATCAGACTTGCCTCCAAGATTTTAATAGGTTTATATTCCCCCCAGATAAGCTTACCAAATAGACATCCTTCCATGAAATAAAAGAATAGGTGCATATATGATGACCAACAAACAAATGTGCAGACAGTAAAGCAGAAAATTCTCAGAGACATAAAAGACACATTAATCCTCTCAAAAGGCAGTATGGACAACTGTGGGGACAAAAGTGAAATGATATATCAAAAAGCAGATTAAATAACAAGTTTAGCAAAATGATGAAAGAAAAAGTTTACGTGTCAAATACAACTAGGATATATTTTGAGCTTTCTATATCCACGATCCTTCAAAAATTTCTTCATCTTCATCTATGTTCTCATTTATTAATCCCAGCATTGATGAAGTAAATGGGTTCCCCGTCTCAAAAATTAATGGTTCTTTATACGCGTCAATGTCCTTATCTAATCTTGTTGGAGCATCAATTACCACAGACCAATCAGTCCTTGTTGGATCTTGACAATAGAAGAGTAGCTAACTTTGAGATGCAAGACAATATGGTTCATCGTCGACCTTTAAGTTTCTCTTTAACTTTTCCAAAATCACGAAAGTAAAATTTTCTTCAGCATCAAATGTACATCCATTAACTTTATCTTCAACCCGTACCCAATCACAATAGAATACTGTTTGGGGGAAATCATAATAATCTAGTTCGATAATTTCTTTAACAACCCCATAGTATATGGTTTCCGCTTCACGTGGGGTTTAATCTCTTGCACTAGCAACGAAATTAGTCATCGCTTCATCTTAACCCCACTATTTTGTGTTGTCTTGCTAGACTCTGACTCCGCGGTACAAAAGGCAAATCCATTTATGTGATATGCTTTGTATGATGTCGCTTTAAAGCTTGGCCCATCGACTAATCTTTTAAGCGTAGACATTTCCGAGTTATCAAACTATAAAAGAAAGATATATCCAAAATTAGCTTGTCTGAGATTAATAATTATTGTCAAAATGCATTAAGTATGTTTTTTACCTGTTCCCTTAACCACAATATATAATCTAGTATTTTTCCCTTGTTTATGCTTCCCCTACGTCTTGAAACTCTCAAGAAATCTTTAAGGTAAATATCATACTTCCTGCATATTATTTAAGTATTAGGTATGACCTGCATAGTTACATTAAACTATAATGATATTTATATACGTACTTTTCCCATTCTTCAATTCCATCATATGAGCTCAAAACCTAACGACGCACTTGCTCGTACTTGAGTGTTTCAAGATTTATGACATGGCCTTTGTCAAGAGGTTGCTCCTTATCTACATCATCATCCATGAACTCTGGTTGCCCTCGCTTATGGGTCCCTTTTCTACCATAAGGTATGTACTCCATGCAGTACAATATTGCCTCATCCAAAACATAACGGTTAACGATACACCCTTCTATTCGCTTTGGATTCTTCACATAATCTTTGTAAGTTCTCATTTTCCTTATGCATGTAGTAAATTATATACCACTTTAAACAAATGTAAATTAAAAATTAAATAAGCTTTAAGCTGCTTACAAAACTCTCGAAGCCATACATCCATCTAAACCTGACGGGTCCACATCTCAATGCCTCATCCCCTAAGTGCACAACAAGGTGAACCATGGAAACAAAAGATGATGGAGGAAAGTACTTCTCAAACACACATATAGCTTCAATAACCCGTTTAACCATGACTTGCAATTCTTCTCGATGAATAACCTTGGAGCATAGCACATTGAAGAATGAGGATATCGTTCGAAAGCGACAAGTAATGGCTTCTGCTTTTTAAAAGCATGCATTAAGACTACTGGTAAGAGTTGTTGTAACATGACATGATAATCATGCGACTTAAGGCCTTTAGTTGATGTTGCTTCATGTCAACATTATGTTTCAAATTAGAATATACCTAATAGGGACCTTTAACGAATGTAAGGTACGACAAAAAGATTCCTTCTCTGCTTGATCTAATTCGAAGTGGGCCTTCGTAATGAAAGTCTTATTCCCTTTACATTATAGCCATAATTGTTTCCTTATTTTAAAATCCTCCAGGTCCTTGCGAGCTTTAATACCATCCTTGGTTTTTCCTTTAGTCCCTATTATTGTTGTTATGGTAATTGAAGTAAAGTTACTTTCCACATGCATTACATCAAGATTATGCGGCACAGGTAGATACTGTACATATTAAATAAATTAGAATGCATACTTTAACATCTAATATATATTGATTCTGCCCAAGTATTCTCTTACCTACCAATAAGGCAAATCGAATAAGATTGTTTTCTTTGACCAAGGAGTCGGATCGTCATCTTTATTTGCTACTCCTTTTCTCTTTTCTCCCACCTTTCCTCCTTATGCTACTAGCTTATCTACTCTGCTTAATACCTTTGAACCAGTCACGTATTGGCACCCTTCTATGTTCCTCAGACCCATTAAACTGTGATTTTTGTTTCCAAAAAGGGTGATCAGCTGGCAGAAATCTCCTAGTATCCATAAAAAGATGCTTACATCCATATTTGAACCCCTTTGAGGATATGTTTTTGCTACAAATTGGACACCCATATTTTCCTCCAGTTCTACAACCAGAGACATATCCATATGCCAGAAAATCATTGATCGTCCATAATAAGATTGCTTTCATTATAAACATAGTCTTCTCATGAGCATCATAAGTTAATATACCATTATCCCACACAAATCTTTTAATTCTGCAACCAATGGTTGGGGGTAAACATCGATGTCTTTTCCTGGACCACTCTTACCTGGAATAAGTAGCGTCAGAAGAGTAAAACAATTTCGCATGCATAAAGATGATGGAAGATTGTAGGGGACTATCTTCACTGGCCAACAACTATATGAATTGCTCTTATTACCAAATGGGTTGATCCCTACTGTAGCTAGTTCAAGACAAAAACCTCGTTGGTCTTTCAAAAATTTAGGGTACCTAATATCTACTCCTTTCCAACATGAAGAATCTACGGGATGACGCATGATGCCATCATTTGATGCCCCTTTATGATGCCATTTCATACTCTTAGCAATCAATGGAATACAGCGAAAGAAAATAAAAAGACATAATGCCTATTTAGTTGGTCATGTTTATAAAATAAATATACAAGTTGAAAAGATTAACACTAACCTGTAAAACCTTTTCAATCTGGGTTTTAAGGGAAAATACTTCAAAACCTTTACTAGTACCTTTCTTGATTTTTTTCCTTGTAAGGAACTCGGATGTTCATCTACTTACACCACATATTGGACAATTTTCCTTGGTTTTATGCTCCCTCCAATACAATACACAGTTGCTCAGACAAGCATCTATATTCTCATAATCCATACCTAAACACCTAATCATCTTCTTAGCAGCATACATACTTTCTTACAAAGTGCTACCTTTAGGAAAAAGTCGTTTCAATAAAACCAGCAACATTGTGAAGCCAGTATCTGACAATTGATAAGTTGATTTCAAACTCATTAACTTAATTGTTACTGATAACATTGTATCTTCTGGTGAGCATGAAGGGTATAGTGGACGGGAAGCATCATCCTTCAACTTTTGATACTCAATTTGTTCCCCGGGAAATTCATTAACACCTACATAAGGCCCATCTTCTTGCGCGCCTTCGTTAAGGCCTTCTGGTTATATATAACCGAATACATCATCAACTAAATCAATTGTTCATGGTTGTACAACATCATCATGTTGAGTAATAAATGGTTCATTAGGATTCTCAATGTGTGCATCAACAGTTGTATCTTTGGACTCCCTGTGAAAATACCATGTCGTAAATGACTAATCTATACTATAAGCTATTAAATGAGTTCTTATTTCTTCAACTTCCTTTACCCTATTAACATTATGACATTTGTTACAGGGACAATATGTTGTATTTCCTAAACTTTTTTTACATATTCAATGAACGACCCAACGTCATTGAGGAAATCATAAGTCAATCTACTTGCTTTCATCCAACTCCTACTCAAATTCGAGGAAGACATGTCAACAAAACTTCAATATCTCTAGCTAAAACAAAATAGCCCTAAAGTGGGAAAATAAAGAAATAACAAGTTAAAAAGGTGAATCATGGCTCAATGATCTGTATCTCTTGAAAATATATGCATTTTCTAATTGTATCTCAATTAATAGGCAAGTGAGGTATAACCAACAATTCCGAATAATCAATACTACAAAAATAATTTGAAAACTAATGTTTTCATACTCAAATAAATGGTAGTAACTCAAATTAAGCATAATATACAAGCAAATAAAACCAAAAGCTGAATCAAGATAAAGACAGGCGATTACTAGAAGTTGTTTATTGCATCCAATTCTTTTTTTATACAACTAAAGGTAAGGGTATTATGGTCTGGAGACCCAACAATGAATTAGTTTCATTCACCAAATCTAATCTTGAAGAGGTCTTTATTTTATTATTCCAGTAGGATACATATTTAAAACCAAATCAAATATGGGGCAGATGGCTACAGCAGACGAGCTACCTATAAGTATCAACTAAAAGACCACACAAACAGTGAAAGGTAGTAATACTAAAACAATGATAGCAGTAACAACACTAAAGCAGTAACAAATCTGCCTAGGAAACAAAGTTCACAATCACATGAAACTGACATCAAGTACACTCAAAGGGCGTAACATTGAAATAGGAACATGGTAGTAGAGTATCACAAAATCAAAGTAATGAGAAATACTCCACTTAGTATTCATCTCCATCGTCACCATCTTTGCCCTCAGCAGACTCAGCACCAACCTCCTCATAATCCTTCTCAAGAGCAGCGAGATCCTCACGAGCTTCAAAGAACTTTCCCTCTTCCATACCCTCACCCACGTACCAGTGCACAAATGCGCACTTAGCATACATAAGATCAAACTTGTGGTCAATTCTAGAGAACACTTCCGCGATACTGGTTGAGTTAGAAATCATGTAGACATCTCTCTGCACTTTAACAAGATTGCCTCCTGTGACAACAGTTTGTGGCTGGTAGTTGATACCACATTTGAACCCAGTTAGACACCAATCCACAAACTGGATAGTTCGTTTGGTCTTGATGGTTGCTACTACAGCGTTCACATCCTTGGATACAACATCACCTTTGTACATCAAACAACAAGCCATGCATATACCGTGGTGCGGGTCACATTTGGCTATCATAGATGACGGCTCAAAAGCGCTATTGGTAATTTTATCCACAGAGAGCTGTTCATGGTGCGCTTTCTCAGCAGAGATCATAGGTGAATATGAAGAAAGCATAAAGTAGATCCTCGGGTATGGCGCCAGGTTGGTATGGAACTCTGTCACATCCACGTTCAAGGCCCCATCAAACCTTAACGAGTTAGTGAGAGATGAAATAACCTAAGACACTAGAGGGTTGAGATTAGTATATGTGGGGCATTCAATGTCAAGAGAGCATCTGCAGATATCATAGATAGCTTCATTGTCAAGAAGCACAGCAACATCTGTGTGCTCCAAAAGGGAGTGGGTAGAAAGGATACTGTTGTAAGGCTCAACGACGGATGTAGAAACTTGAGGTGAGGGGCAAACAGTGAAACTCAGCTTTGATTTCTTTCCATAATCAACAGAGAGGCGCTCCAAGAGAAGTGAACCTAACCTTATACCAGTACCTCCGCCAACAGCATTGAAAGCGAGGAAGCCTTGAAGACCAGTACAGTTGCCAGCAAGCTTTCGAATGCGGTCCAAATAGAGATCAACTATCTCATTGCCAATGGTGCAATGGCCACGGGCAAAGTTTTTGGCAGCATCCTCCTTGCCACTGATAAGCTGTTCAGGGTAAAAGAGCTGACGGTAAGTCCAGGTCCTAGCTTTATCAATAACAGTGGGCTCAAGATCAATAAAAATAGCATAGGGAACATGCTTTCCTGCACCGGTTTCACTGAAAAAGGTGTTGAGCGAATCATTGCCTCCACCAACTGTCTTATCACTTGGCATTTGGCCATCAGGCTGACTCCCATGCTCCAGACAGTAGAGTTCCCAACAAGCGTTACTGACTTGGATTTCAGTGTCACGCCCCAAAATTCGATAATCGGTAGCTAGACCAATTTCTCAGATTCGAGGATGTACAGGTCGGGGAATCCAAAGAATCTCCCTACAAACAACCGAGCCATAGAAAAAATTTGGCCCAGTCGTTCACTTAGCAATATATCAGAGTAATAAGAAATATAAAACAGAAACAGCGGAAGACTAAGAAGCAAAATCTAAACATAAGATTCTACAAACCTCTACGCAGTGAACCCAAAAGTAATAACTGGAGAATGAGCCTCCAACTCAGCTCTCCAAGGATCACTACAGCAGCAGTTAAAACCTGAAATAACCTGCCACTGAAAAGGGGTTGCGAGAGTGAGCAAACAGCGAGCTCACTAACTCCCAAGAATAGCTAAATGATTATACTAACCAATGAGATAGATATAAATATTAATGATAATAGGATATAATAATTGTTAATGATAAATAATATATATCTACCAAGATGTCTAAAAGGTGCCTAATAGATATACATATATATACTAACACTAATGAATCTATTTATAAAATATACCTTGTGCAAAGGAGTGTTAATATTATAACAACGCTCCAGTCACAAGGACTACTAACTATACTCTAATCACTATCGTGGCCCTCAGCGCCACGCGCAACTAACCTACCTCAGGAATACAATAACATACGAGGGTAAATGACCCTCGGCCAACAACAATCCAACCGGGTTACCCAAACCCCAACCAAGCACAACCCTGAAGCTATCACAAGCTAAGCGAGATCACCCTCAACCAGATACCAGCCTCAAGCTCACAGCAACCAGGAAGACTAATTAGCATAAATAATTAATACTCTCGCCTAAGGTATGCTAAACGGATAACCAGTAAAGTATCATAAGAAATTAACCCATATACTAACCTAATCACAGACATAATATATATATACTAGGAATTCCTATAACTCACAAATCAGGATAATAATCTAGTGATTCAGGAAAATAAAACTTGCCTGGTAATAATCCAAGTCCGGCAGAAACCAACTCGGAAAACTGAACCTAGGATCGACGACGAGGATATCTGAACAATGAACAAGCTACCACAACTAATAACAACAACAAGTAAACAATCAATTCAAGAAAACAACATCAAGCCCAAACCCTAGAAATCAGACCTACTCCAAAATCGAGCAAAAAGAACGGAAAAGGAATCGGGAATCACTTACTGAGGATAGGAGTGAAGCTTGCGACAAATCGGGTGATGAATCCTCGAGTAATGGGGAAGAGTGGATTGAGAGTAAGGAGGAGAGGAGAAAAGGTTTGGGAGAGAAGGGAGGGAAAAAAAAGGAGAAGAGAGGAGAAGAAGAAATGAAACTAAAAAGGATGAAATCGCGCTTCTGTTCGAACAGGAATTGATCCTGTTTGAACAGAACCAAGTGTATTCAAACAGAGAACTGTTCTGTTCGAATACAAAGGACTCTATTCGAACAGGAAGAGTTTTGTTCGAATAGAACAGGTCCTGCCCCAAAAAATAACCCCAGAGGCACCCCGGACACCTCGGAAACACCACGGACCACCCCCACTACCACACAAACACTACTACAAACCCAACAAAGGTTTCCCAAGGTGTAAACACCACCTCCACCACCTCACAGCCACCAAAACGCCTGAACCCCAGAAAAGGAATCCTTGCTCAGAAAACTCTAAAATCCTAACGGTCAACCTAACAGCTCACTGGAACCACCCCAAACTATAGAAATACTAATAAAACATCACTACCAAACTTTCTAGGGGTTTCTGAGGTCTAAGCACCACCTCCACCACCTAAAGGCCACCGGAAATCCTAAAACCCAGAAAAAAGAATCAAACGGCTAGAAACTTATCCGAAAGGAATAAATGGATGCGGAATGGATAGAAAAGACTCGTGAGGAATAATATACAAATGTTTGACATGTTGAAGTGTATACGGATGCTTAATGGAAGACAGAAGGAATCTTTTCTAAAGAAAATGGATAGAAAGGAAAATAATAGACAGAAAGGAAAAAAATGGACAGAAAGGAAGAAAATTGACAGAAAGGAATAAAAACGGACAGGAGGAATCTGACAAGCCAGATAGGAGGGGAAGAATCAAGGAAGCCCAAATCTACCCTAGGATTCCCTGAGATCATGCCACACCACCACACAATAATATCACACAACCACCAAGCCACAACGGGCACCCAAAACCAAAATACAAACACTTCTGCCCCGAAACCACCGAAACCAACAGAACTACCAAACGGGGCCTAATATAAACCTGCCAAAAGAAATTACATGGATGCATAACGAATAACCATATATGAATAATAGTAACAATACTTAATAATAAACAAAAAAATACCCTGAAATTCTGGGACATTACAATCTACCCTCCTTAGAAGAATTTCGTCGCGAAATTTAAAATACTTACTTAGGTATAGTATAGTATATTTCAAATTGCAATGTGTAACCATATCGTACTAGTGGTTACACAAGGTCAATAAAATAGAAAGCCCATTGAACACCTCATCCAGGTACACGACAAAACATTTCTAGGTAACCTAACAAATATTATGGGTAAAAATATATCAATATATAGTTTGTATAAAAATATATATATATATATACTAATTTATATAGTTTGATTATAAAAACTAATAGTTTATAGATGCATATCATCATAAGGGAAAGTACAATATGATGCCCCTCTCCCTATATGAACAACGTCAAAATCTGATGTGCACACGGTCCCCCAATCTTATAACACGTATGCTATGAGATCAGGTTCGCGACACAAGAGATGGAAATAATCGGTTAAAATGATGTATTTCAGTAAATAATGAAAACCAATCCAAACGATCAGATCCAATATCCAGATCAATCCGGATTCTATTAAGAGCAAATACCCGAAACTTGATAAGAGAAATACTAAAATGGGACATACGTCAAAACTGCTACGACGGGAAACATAACGTCATCTAAATAGCAAAAAATCACAAATCTGAAGTCGAAACCCATCACCAAAACAAACAGGGAAACCACTACCACAAGAAGCCAATCAAACATCATTTTAAGGATTCAAGATAAACATCTTGAGTCCTCTAAATCAACAGCAAAAGCCTACACACTAGACCTAAGCTAGAAGCCTACACGCAGAAGGTCTCAAGAGATCAACTCTATTACCAAACATGCGAAAAGAGACACAGGATACCAATGAATCATCCTAACTCGTTCTAAAGAATGTCTCATCCAATGAGTGCTAGACACCGAGATAGAAGTAAACCTAGAGCTCTGATACCAAGTCTGTCATGCCCCAAAATCCGATAATCGGTAGCTAGACCAATTTCTTAGATTCGAGGATGTGCAGATCGGAGAATCAAAAGATTCTCCCCACAAACAATCGGGCCGTAGACAAATTCTGGCCCAGTTGTTCACTTAGCAATACATCAGAGTAATAAGGAATATAAAATAGAAATAGTAGAAGACTAAGAAGCAAAATCTAAACATAAGATTCTACAAACCTCTACGCAGCGAACCCAAAAGTAATAACTGGAGAATGAGCCTCCAGCTCAGCTCTCCAAGGATCACCACAGCAGTAGCTAAAACCTGAAATAGCCTGCCACTGAAAGGGGGATGCGATAGTGAGCAAACAACGAGCTAACTAACTCCAAAGAATAGCTAAACAATTATACTAACCAATGAGATAGATATAAATATTAATGATAATTGGATATAATAATTGTTAATGATAAATAATATATATCTACCGAGATGTCTAAAAGGTGCCTAATAGATATACATATATATACTAACTCTAATGAATCGATCTATAAAATATACCTCGTGCAAAGGAGTGCAAATATTATAACTACGCTCCAGTAATAAGGACTACTAACTATACTCTAATCATTATCGTGGCCCTCAGCGCCACGCAAAACTAACCTACCTCAGGAATACAATAACATACGAGGGTAAACGACGCTTGGCCAACAACAATCCAACCGGGTCACCCAAACCCCAACCAAGCGCAACCCTGAAGCTATCACAAGCTAAGCAAAATCGCCCTCTACCAGATACCACCCTCAAGCTCACAGTAACCAACAAAACTAATTAACCTAATAAATTAACCAGATACGGAAGAGGGAGGATTAGATGCAGAGAGAAGAGGAGTATGCAGAAGGAAGATGAATTTAATTTCACCATAAATCAATTAGGAGAAGAGGAAATCAAATAAGAGGAGAAGAATATGATGAACTAGGATAATCCTATAATTATCCCAATGCAATGGTATGTTATGATAATGATATGATGGAATGAGATTATCTTATTATTATCCCAAGTGCAAAAGATTCAATATAAAACATAATGCAGAAATGGTTAAGGATTTCTATTAGAAGAACCTACGAATTTGGAAGTATGCAGAGATGCAATGATATGTTTGATGACGATGATGATAATGATGGTACTTTATGATGCAGAATGCTTTAGAGATGTCAACCCAAAGGGCAAGCCCCCATGACTAAAGTGGGCTGACGACTGCTGAAAATGGATTTACCTTACCAGATATTGTTGGATACAAGGGTACGATGTACTGCACTAGCTCAACCAAACTATGAGGATATTACATCAATCTATCAAATCCCACGGAGCCAACGTCCGAACTATATATACATTCTGAGGCATTTCAACCACCAGGATAAGCCCTGTACTGGATTGTAAATACTGTCTCATACCATCCCACACTCCCGAATGGGTGACTAGGTATAATAGTATCCATCCTGGACCCACCTTCTATTTTAACCTGATTGAGGAATCCCCGAACCTCTCGAGGGTCAGCCGATGAGGAGTTATTTATGTATTTGATCGTAGTAAGATAAGGAGAATATACTATCTATGGATGTGAGCAAAAATCCTAAAGACTGAACCACAACTGCTGTTAACAAAGCCAGCACACAATAAGATAACAGCCTGCCTGAGAGCGTGGCAACCAAAACTAACACAGATGCCCTCCTGTGACTCAGTTGCATCATCTGAACCTAGATGAAATAGCAACTTAACCGTCACGACATCTAAACAACATCAGTCTCTAAGATTCCTCAAAGCAATATGATTACCATCAAGTACAATAGTACTCTGGCTGTCAACACAGACTAGTACTCATGGGGTGATCTACAAGTGTCCAACAAGTAGTTAACAATCCCCAATAACAGAACTGCCTCACAATCCTCCTAATCATGTACGTAAGTCTCCAACACGGATGTACAGGAACCGGATTCAATAGGAAGTTTCAGCCGCATTCCAACATCTTGGGTGACGTACAACTTCATAAACCACCGGGCTCAGTCGTGTACCTCACTGCACCATGCTGTCTCACTACCTCCTAGTGATGGAAGGGAACACAGCCCTAACAGTCTCATCCTGGGGAAAAAAGGCTTACGGGTAAGATCTATTAGCTCTAAGAATCATGAGAACAATAAGTGTCACCACACGGTAAGCAAACAATCCTAAGGCAAACTACCAGAAGTTCAACCTTCACAACCGACCACCACGGACAAGCCGTCTCCTCACCACCAACAACTAACAGTCCAGGAGATACCACACTCCCACATGGAATCCAACATTCCAAACAACCACCAATCACAATGACAGTGCTCAAGGACCAGGCCTTGAGAACCCAGAGTACACCTAGACTAGTCCTAAGACAAATCAAAACAATAGCAGGAAAGAGGACGAGCTCCGAATCGAGGACCATGTCTTACTGAAGCTATTTCGCCCCAAGACTACCATGGAACCAAGTCCAGCGACCTAAACAACCAAGGTTCTATACAATATGATGAGAACTATAGTTTCAAAACTACACTATCTCAAAGAAATGGCGGCTAAACCACAAGCCATCCATAAGTCTCTACAAATCGTCAAACCAAGTTACTACTGCCCGGAAACAAGATGGGCACCCTAATAACTTACCAACAATATCATACTCAATATATTATATATATAGCGACGCTGAGGCGTCGCAACAAACTGAGAAATGCCTTTGTTCTCAACCTCAACGAAGAAAAGATTCGGGATAACAACCCTCAATGAATCGGTCTAAGAGGAATCTCAGGAGTCATCGTCACATCGACGACAACAAAAAATAACCTCTTCTGGCTAATCATAACCTATGGGTTCTATCTAGTAGCTAAACTCACATTATTGTTGGTTTTACTAACTTATAAAACCCTTAAGTACTCTCGCCTAAGGTATGCTAAACGGATAACCAGTAAAGTGCCCTAAGCAAATAACCCATATACTAACCTAATCACAGACATAATATATATATACTAGGCATTCCTATAACTCGCAAATCAGGATAATAATCTAATTATTCAGGAAGATAAAACTCGTTTGGTAATAATCCAAGTCTGGCAGAAACCAACCCGGAAAACCGAACCTTGGATCGACAACGAGGCAATCAGAACAGCGAACAAGCTACAATAACCAATAAGAACAAAAATTAAACAATCAATTCAAGAAAACAACATCAAACCCAAACCCTAGAAATCAGACCTACGCCGAAATTGAGCGAAAAGAATGGAAAAGGAATCGGGAATCATTTACTGAGGATAGGATTGAAGCTTGCGATGAAGCGGGCGAAGAATCCTCGAGTAATAATAAAGAGTGCATTGAGATTTAGTAGGAGAGGGGAAAAGGTTTGGGAGAGAAGGGAGAGAGAGAAAAAGAAAAGGAGAAGAGAGGAGAAGAATAAATGAAACTAAAAAGGCTAAAATTGCGCCTCTGATTGAACTGGAATTGATCCTGTTCAAACAGAACCAAGTGTATTCCAACGGAGAAGTATTCTGTTTGAATACAAAGGACTCTATTCGAACAGGAAGAGTCCTGTTCGAATAGAACTGGTCCTGCCACAAAAAACAACCCCAGAGGCACCCCAGACACCCCGGAAACACCACGGACCACCCCCGCTACCACACAAACACTACTACATACCCAACAAAGGTTTCCCAAGGTGTAAACACCACCTCTACCGCCTCACGGCCACCAAAATGCCTGAACCCCCGAAAAGGAATCCTTGCTCGGAAAACTCCGAAATCCTAACGGTCAACCTAACGGCTGACCGGAACAGCCCCAAACTATAGAAACACTAATAAAACATCACTACAAAACTTTCTAGGTGTTTCAGAGGTCTAAACACCACCTCCACCGCCTAAAAGCCATCGGAACTCCTAAAACCCAGAAAAGGAATCTAACGGCTAGAAACTTATCCGAAAGGAATAAATGGATGCGGAATGGATAGAAAAGACTCGTGAGGAGTAATATACAAATGTGTGAAGTGTTGGAGTGTATACGGAAGCTTAAAGGAAGACAGAAGGAATCTTTTCTAAAGAAAATGGACAGAAAGGATGAAAATTGACAGAAAGGAAATAAATGGAGAGAAAGGAAGAAAATAGACAGAAAAGAATAAAAATGGACGGGAGGAATCTGACAAGCCAGATAGGAGGGGAAGCATCAAGGAAGCCCAAATCTACCCTCGGATTCCCTGAGATCACGCTACACCACCACACAATAATATCACACAACCACCAAGCCACAACGGGCACCCAAAACCAAAACACAAACATTTCCGCCCCAAAAGCACCGAAACCAAAAGAACTACCAAAAGGAGTCTAATACAAACCTGCTAAAAGAAATAACACGGATGCATAACGAATAACAATATATGAATAATAGTAATAATACTTAATAATAAACCAAAAAATACCCTAAAATTCAAGGACATTACAATCAGTCTAACCAATGTGGATTGAAATGTACTCCCTCATTCTCGATTTTTTAATTGGTCATTTCAAAGATTCGTTTATTAAGACGTTTCCTAGTTGCAGACGAGCTGCCTATAGGCAAAACCAACTGGTTCAAAAAATGGATGGAAGGAACACTACTCTCCTCAAATCAATCCAGCCTAAATCAATTCGGAAAGTAGAAGGAAGAGCTTTTAAAGCTTAGAAGCTAGCAGTAATAACAATAGCCCACAAATGGGTATATAGAAAACTGATTTAGAAACTCTTCCAGCCTGTCAATAAAATGGATAGAAATGATATCCTCAAAGATTCTCCAAAACCTGAGCCATCTTTTGAGGACAGACTTCCTGTTTATATTTTAAACATTTTCTCTTTCTTTAGAAGCAGCAAGACACATCAAAACCTTATCAATTATGGGGCAAATGTCTATAACAAACGAACTGCCTACAAAAAAATCTAGCTACTTCAAAAAATGAATAGAACAAGCACTATTTTCCAGATCTGGTCAATACAACCAAATCTTAAAACTTGGGAGGAAGGACCTCAATCCTCAAGTGGAAATTGAGAATAAGATAGGTGGTGAAGAAGAAGAAGCATTTAAAGAATACTCAAGAGGCCCGAGAGGAGCATTACAAAGGGGATGATGCTTCCAGTGCCGTAGCTCGGGAGACCCAACTTACAACTACTGATGGTGAAAATCAAGGTTCAGTAACCTCAAGTGAGGAACAGAAAGTAGAAAAAATAGAAAATGTCAAGTTTCAGCAGGAAAATAAAACTAACAGCAGTGAGGATGTGTAATGTCTCAGATTTTTGGGTTATTTTTTTATTTATTATTAAGTATTATTATTATTATTATTATTATTCCTATTTGTTATTCGTTATGCTTCCGTGTTATTTCTATTTATCAGGTTTTGTAGGTTAGCTTCCTTTTATGTAGTTTCGGTGGTACGGCAGTTATTCGGAGGAGGAGGTAGAATTGTGGCCTTAGGAACCCCTAGATGGGTTGGTGGTGATGTTTTTTTGTTGTGTTTGTAGTTTGGTATGGTTTCGGTAAGCCGTTGGATTGGCCGATAGGTTTTCGGAGTTTTCCAAGCAAAGATTCTTTTTCGGGGGTTTATGCATTTTTGTGGCTGTGAAGCAGTAGAGGTGGTGTTTAGACCTTGGGAACCCTTTATTAGGGTTGTGATGTTTGTTCGGGTTGTTCCAGTCTTCTGAGGGTCTTGGTGTTGTGTGTGGTTCAGGAGGACCTTAGAGTGACATTTTTAAATTTTCCCAGATTTCCGTTTGAATGAGGCCCTTTGTCGTTCGAACAAATCTCAGTGTCTTTTGGACAATCTCAGTATCATCTGGACATTTTGGCCATTGGACAGATTGACGTTCGAATGAGTTTTATTTTCGCTCAAACGAGTTGATTCATCCCTCCTGGAATTTGGCCCAAGACCTCTTGGTCGTTCGAACGACTTTCGTATCCGTTCGATCAACTTGGCGATTATATATATATCATTACCCATTCTCTCTCCTCACATATCTCTTTCACTTTCCCTTTCTCTTCTCCTAACCGAATCCTCTCCTCTCCAAACCGAATCCTCTCCTCGCTTTCCTCGCCGAATTCAACTTCGCCGTGATCTTCGTTGTTTCTCTTGGTGAGTAATTTCTCTCTCTCTCCCTTGTATCTTTGGGTTGATTTTGGTTTTGGTGAAACACTTGAGGCTTGAATTGATTTAGGGTTTGTGATTGTTGTGTTGCTTTTGGGGTCCTTGTTGTGATTCGAATTGGAGAGAGAAGAGTTGCTGCTGTTAGAGGGAGTAGAGGCAACTGTTACAGCTCAGTTGCTGCTGCCCTTGTGGCTGATCTATTTCAGTCGTTCCCGACTTTGTTGTTGCTATTTTGAAGTGTATAGGGAGGGTTGTTTTAACCATCTTCAATCTCCGTCTAATCGCCATCCATTTCCAATCGCAGCTGCCTTTTTCTGTAAGTAATTTCCTGTTGCTGTTCTAACTTTACAATCTGATTTCAGTTTAGTGTAACCCTCTTGCTTGCTTGGTATTTGATTTGAGAAAATTTTGAGAGTAGTTATTGCTATAAGTCATTGGTGTTTGATTCTCAAAGATTTGTTTATTGATTTGGGTTTAGAGGAGCGATTGTGGAGGTCGCTGTGGTGTTCCGGAGAACTAAAATCAGTTCGCACCGCCTAACTATTTTTCCCCTTTGGTAAACTGTTTTCCTCCTTTTATGAACTGTTTTTCCATCCTTGATAATCTGATTTGATAATCTGATTTTTGTTTTGGTTTAACCTATGATTGGTAGATTGGATATGGATTATGTTGGATTAGGTTGGATTATAAGTTATGGTTATGATTGGTTGAGTTGTGCTTACTCTAAATCATGTTTACTAGGATTATGACGGTGTAGTATTGCTTGGCTAATGGTTTGATTGGATGTGTTTATCCGTGAGGTGCCGTTGATGGAGCATTGAGTTTTATTGCTCGGATTGATTCTTCTAGAGCATTTCATCAGGCGAGTTTTATCTTCCTGAATAACTAAATTATTATGTTGATTCGTGAGTTATAGAAATGTATAGTTTAGTATATTATATCTGTGACAAGGTTAGTATGTGGGTTAATTGCTTAGGACACTTTACTGGTTATCCGTTTAGCATTACCTTAGGCGAGAGTACTTAAGGGTTCGATAAGTTAGTAAAACCCGCAACAATATGAATTTAGTTATTAGATAGAACCCGTAGGCTATGATTAGCCAGAGGAGGTTATTCTCTGTTGCCGTCGATGTGACGATGACTCCTGAGATTCCTCTTAGACCGATTTCATTGAGGGTGGTTATCGCGACTCTTTTCTTCGTTGAGGTTGAGAACAAAGGCATTTCTTAGTGTGTTGCAACGCCTCAGTATCTCTATATATATATATATATAATATTTTGAGTGTGGAATATATAAATAATATATTGAGTATGGTATCATTGGTTAGTTATTAGGGTGCCCATCTTGTTTCAGGGTACTAGTAACTTGGTTTGACGATTAGAAGAGACTTATGTATGGCTTGTGGCTTAGCCGCCATTTCTTTGAGATAGTGTAGTTCAGAGGCTATTGTTCTCACCTTATAGTATAGCAACTTGGTTAGTATGGGTTGCCGGACTTGGTTCCAAGGTAGTCTTAGGGCGTTATAGCTTCAGTAAGACGTAGTCTTCGATTCGGAGCTCGTCCTCTTGCCTACAATTATTTTGATTAGTCTTAGGATTAGTCTAGGTGTACTTTGTATTCTCAAGGCCTGGTCCTTGAGCACTGAGATTGAGATTGGTGGTTGTTTGGAATGTTTGATTTGTAGGAGTGTGGTATCTCCTGGACTGTTAGTTGTTGGTGGTGAGCAGACGGCTTGTCCGTGGTGCTTGGTCGTGGATGTTAAACTTCTGATAGTTTGCCTTAAGATTGTTTGCTCATCGTGTTGTGACACTTATTGTCCACATAATTCTTAGAGCTAATAAAGCTTACTCGGTAAGCCTTCCATCCCCGGGATGAGGCTTATAGGGCTGTGTTCCCTTCCATCATCTAGGAGGCAGCGAGACAGCATGGCTCAGTGAGGTACGCGGCTAAGATAGGTGGTTTATGAAGTTGTACGTCACCCGTGATGTTAGAATCTGCTGGGGTGGACTGCCAAATTAGTATAGGGAAACTGTCACCGTCGAGCATCTGTTCGCGGAGATTGTCACCTTGGGTGTAGATAGACCTGGTGGATTCCTGTACATCCATGCTGGTGACTTATGTACATGATTAGGGGATTGTGATGCGGTTCAGTTTTTGGGGATTATTGACAAGTTGTTGGACACTTGTAGGTCACCCCATGAGTACTAGTCTGTGTTGACAGCTAGAGTACTGTAGTACTTGATGGCAATCATGTTGCTTTGAGGAATCTTAGAGACTGATGTTGTTTAGATGTCGTGATGGTTAAGTTGCCATTTCATCCAGGTTCAGATGATTCAACAGAGTCACAGGTGGGCATCTGTGTAAGTTTTGGTTGTCACGCTCTCAGGTAGGTGGTCATCTTATTATGTGCTAGCTATGTTGGCAGCAGTTGTGTTTCAGTCTTTAGGATTTTTGCTCACATCCATAGACAATATATTCTCTTATCTTATTGCGACCGGATACATCACCCTGGCCTATATTTTATGTGATATGGTATGGAAAGGACTGTGGTTCCTTATGTGTGATAGAGGATGTGATTCCTTAGGGTGCTTGTGACACCCAGTGTAGTTCCCCTAACCTGGTCAACTTAAAAAATCATACCTCTATCCATAATGGTCCTTTAAGGTAATCCGTCTTTAGTAGTTATCAGCCCCCTTTAATCATGAGGGTTAGCCCTTGGGTTGACATCTCTAAAGCATTTTGCATCATTATCATCATCATCAAGCATATCGTTGGATCTCTGTATACTTCCAATTCATAGGTTCTTCTAATAGAAATTCTTAACCCTTTCTGCATTATGTTTAATATGGAATCTTCTGCCCTTGGGATAATCATAAGATTATCTCATTCCATCATATGATCATCAGGACATATCATTGCATTGGGATAATTATGGGATTATCCTAGTTCATCATATTCTTATCCTCTTATTTGAATTCCTCTTCTCCTAATTGATTTACGGTGTAATTAGATTCATCTTTCTTCTGCATAATCCTTTCCTCTCTGTATCTATTCCTCCCTCTTCTTTATCTGCTTGGTTGTTGTGAGCTTTAGGCCGGTATTTGATTGTTGGCGATCTCGCTCAGCTTGTGATAGCTTCGGGGTTGTGCCTGGCTGGGATTTGGGTAACCCTGTTGGATTATTGTGAGCCGAGGGTGTTTACCCTCGTGTGTGATTGTATTTGTTAGGCAGGTTAGTCGCTTGTGGCGCTGAGGGCCACAGTAGTGATTAGAGTGTAGTTAGTAATCCTTGGGACTCGAGTGTAGTTATAGTCTTAGCACATCTTTGCTCGAGATGTGTATGTATAATTATAGTATAGTTACATATAATCATTAGACTAGCTATGTACCTATTAGATAGCTATTAGGAATCCTGTATATATTTAGATATATATATATATATATATTGTTTATCGTTAGATATTATTATATCCTATTATCATTATTATATCCATCTCATTAGCTAGTATAATCGTTTAGCTATTCTTGGGAGTTAGTGAGCTCGTTGTTTGCTCACTCTCGCATCCCCCTTTCAGTGGCAGGTTGTTTCAGGTTTTAGTTGTTGCTGTGGTGATCTTTGGGGAGCTGAGTTGGAGGCTCATTCTCCAGTTATAACTGTCGGGCTTGCTGCGTAGAAGTTGGTAGAATCTTACGCTTAGATATTATTATCTTAATCTTCCGTTGTTTCTGTCTTATTACTCCGTTGTGATACTATTATGAATGACTGGGCCAGAATTTGTCTGCGGCTCGGTTGTTCATGGGGTGAATCTTTAGATTCCCAGACCTGCACATCCTCGAATCTCTGTAATTGGTCTAGCTACCGATTACTGGATTTTGGGGTATGACAGGATGTCACTTCCAATTCAAATGATTCACCCCTAAAGGCGTCTGGTGATGGTGAAAAAATTCAGAACAACTCATCTGTAAATGTTGCAGAGAATGAGGAAAAGGGTACAGAACCAAGTAATATATCCGATTCCAATTCAGTAGTGACAGAACTAAATAATCAGCAAACACAAAAGAACAGTTCAGCCACAGTGAATTTAGAAGCCACTCATTCAGAAGAAGGAACTTTAGAAACATTTATTTCATCTCAGCAATGTGGAATGGATAGTCATTATCAAAATGCAACATTAATGATGAAAACTTCTAATGAGGATGAACAAAATCTGGAAACAGTTTTATCAGAGAAGACCGAGAATTCTAATACATCAACTAAGGCTGAGAATGAAACAACCAAGGGAGAATACACAGATTCTTCTACGAACCCTAAAATTTTTAAACCTGCAGAAGAGAACATAATTTTTGAGACAACAACCGCTGAAAACAATGAAGTTTCTTCGCCTTCAATTAGTGACGATGTTCAGACTGATCAATCTATAAATTCTGAGAAAATTGCATAAAAGGAAGACAGATCCGTATCTTTAAACACTAGTAAAAGTATAATTGAAGCTCAGAACAACGAATCAGATTTCTCACATCTGCAAGAAGTAAAAGAGGCTCGTACAGACCTGGGGACCTTGCGTGAGATTGAAACTCAAGGTAAAAGCAATGGCAATGCAGCAGTAGAATGATGTAAAAGCTATAGCCGTTCCCAATTACATAGGATTTTGTTTCCGTAATTTTTTTTTCTTGTTTTAGTAGACTAGTACAAGGAAGGTTATTGCCAATGTATGTTGTTCAGTGAATATTATCTCAAAACTTAATACTGCAGGAAAAAAAAAGTTGTATCTTTCTTATTTATATTTACCGCTTTCAGTAGGTTAGCAGGCTATGAGAAAATCAAGTATAGTTTGATCTTCTATTCCTTCACATAGTTGCATTTTAATCCTGAAGAGATACAGACACATTTTGAAACCAAGTATTGGTGATAGGCTGAGAAAATCAAATCCAATCACATTTATGAAAAAATACGAGGAATGGTATGGTTCTCAACCTAACGAAGTATCGTGAAACTTCTCTCTATTTTTATATTCTTGATGGAAGACGCCTATCTAACAAGCATCTGCTAGTTTTCATCCAAAACAAAACATGACTACAAGGGTGGGTAACACCTAAGTATACTGCCAGACTAGCACACTAAACTGCCAATCACAAAACCCCTACAAGATGTGGCCCTAGACAATGATATTTAAGAGAAAGGATAAACTAGTGGCAAAGATGGTACAACTTTACAAGAGATCATTAGCACTACTTTGGAGGCTACTTAACAGCATGATAAATGTACATTAATGCAAAAAAAGCGAATATCAACAATAATCATATGCGCACCATAAAATTTGCAAAAACGGGGATAATCAAAAAAACAATGATTAAATTTTGTTGCTTATTTTGGGGGCTTAAAAGAGTCCTCAACTTCACGTCACAACTTACACGTTATCACCTACAAAAACAAACAAAGATACAGCTTCAAAAACCAATGTGACGACTTCCATTTTGGTGCGCATAAGATAATAGGAAAATAAAAGGTCTTCATAAGTTGTATGTTTAATAGTAATAAAGAGAAAGAAACAAGCAACAAGTATGAATATGAAGATCAAGTTAATTAGCAAAGATGAACAACATCAATTTAATAACAGTAAACTCCCAAGGATTGTTTATTTTAGGAATCATCTCTAAACTATTAAGAAAAGCCAATTCACCAAAACCCCCTAGTTTAAACTTCAACTCTAACTTTTTTTCCCTAATTCTTTCAAACCAATTGTCATTTTGATTGCTAAGTATGCTCTAATGGTTGTATTGCTAGGAAATATCCTTCTCCAACGGTCTTCTGGGTTAACCGTTATCAGTGGCTTGACTTTAAGCACTTTGATTGCTATGTATGCTCCAATGACTGGGCATATGAAGTGAATGCAAGACAATATCAGAGGGAACTTAAAATCTAATTTCTGAAAGATCTACTTATTCATGATAATCACAGTAACATTGAAATCCCACCAGTGCAATATAGTTAAAAGCGACCGAATCACACTCCACTAACACAATCTACTCTCCTCCATTAATCCTCAACTCTTCAAACCCAAGATCACCAACACCTTAACAAACAAGCAATCAATCACACATTAATCTTGCTCTACCACTGTACGATTACAGAGGCAGAGAGAGTTTTGATTATAAAGTAATCAAAGTGAAGACTCAAACACTTAATCTATCTATTATATATAGTTCAATCACATCAATCTACAAGAGAATTAGAGTTTGAAATGAAACTTACTAGAAGATTAAAGAACAAGCAAATCAACAAATTCGAGAGCAGTAAGTAAGCAAATACATTGAGGAATTTGAGAAACAATTTACTAACCTATCGTTGAGATCAGGAAACAAGAGTTTCAGCTTCAGGTTTAGGCTTGAGATCAAGTGTGTGGATTTTGAGCCCTCTTTCCTCAGGTTTAGGTAAACAATAACGACTCCAAGAGAGAAAACAAAAATAATGGTGGAAAACAAAAAATTAGAGCCAAATTAGAAAACAAAAAAAAACCACAGACTCCAATTTTTTTTGCCATAGATAAAATCTATGTCTAATAAACAACACATAATATCTGCGACAAAAAAAAATATCTATGGAAAATTGACTATTTAGCTGTAGTGATCAGTACCAGAGAGACTTTGACCATGGTAATACATGGCCGAAGGCAGACACGTCGGACAGCCAGCTCACCAGACAGAAAAGTAAAATCAGCCGCCGGACAACTACAATGTCAGAACCAATTTCGAGTATAGAACAATTGTCCCCAAAGGATATATATGTAATATGACCTCCCATGGTGACTCACCCCTTTTATATCTCCTATAAATAGGAGGGAGGCGGCACCATGAAAGGATTAAAAAATCTTGCCCATCAACCCTTCATGATTACCGTCGACTACCCTGTAGTCGACTTCTATTCGATCTGTCATCTAAACTCGATATATATCATCAACCATTAAAATCCCCACTAGAGGCCGTAGAGGAAAGCATTCTACGACTCCACGCAAGTGTGTTAGTTCAGTGATATCGCTTATAATTGTCTTATATACTTGCATAAACCCCTAGTTGAAGATTAATATCTTGGTGTAAAAGCTAGTTTTCCCTCCTACAAAACTTGACCCCTACAGCCCCATATTCTCCCTGCAAGAGCTTTGGACTTACATAACTCTCTAAACACATTGGAGTTCAGAGGGTACGATACCAATTTACCACGAAAGTCTGGAAATTGAATAGGTACTACTTTTTCCCCCGCCTCAGATTCTACATGTTCAGACTCAACAATACGACCAGAGGTCAGCGTCTCCATATCAATTGAAGTCTCCATCCCAATAATAAGCTTAAGGATAATATTTAATTTTATAACAAATATTCTTCACGCTCGACCTACATACAGGTCCAGGCATTCTATCAGTATCTTTTAACTATACACATCCATGCACACATCTACCATACTTGCATCATATGCATACGTCTATTATGTATATATCTCTTTTTACTCAAATAGATCAAAGAAATTTTTATAAAATTACTATAAACAGTAATTTTTCAAAATTTGAAAAACACGAAAATTATTCAAACCCAAACTCACAAAATCATAAATCATTTACTAACCTTCAACTTCTGAATACAAATCTGAAGCAGCGCAAAATCCTTCCTTCCCAACACTACTGTACAACTACCATCATGACACTGTACCCACAACTTTTTCTCGCCTTGCTTGTGGATTACTCTCGTCTAATCTCTTACGTGAATCTCTATAATTTTTTCTCTTTTCTCTTCCACTGTTCTTCAATTTTTTAGAAGATGATAAACATTTAAATGAAGACGATGGCATATTAATTATAGCTTCTCTCTCTAACTGCTGGCAGTTATTGGGCCTCGCACGAGCCATCCTCAGTTTTGAACCTGAAACATCCCTTATATAATTAATGTCAGACATTTTGTACCTTTTCGGTGAAAATACCTTCCCATTATTGCCCCCGATTCTATATTTTAATATATTATCATCTCTCCTACCCAAATAACCCTCTGACCTCCCCACACTCATGATGACTCAATACTCTCACGCAATCAATTTTTTCCTGTAATTACACAAGACACAAAATCAAAGCTATCTACTTTTTCTATTCCTACTTTTGTTACTTATAGAACTGCTAACGTCATTCTCAAAGCTATAACAATTTAAATTCAAATATTTTATATGTTAACAACAGTCACAAACAACATTTCCAACAAAAGAGGACAGATTCAAAACAACATTCTAACTACGTTTTAATTACTGTTATTCAACCACATTCAATTCACTCCCTCACAAATAATTGCACATAAAATATCTCAGATATCCAGGGGAACCACACCTAATCAGTTCGCCCCCAGCACTCCTCACATCCTCCTCCTTGGTCTCTTCCTTAACAATTTGCCTTACTGCCTCTTTTGAGCTGCAGGCTCCAGAATCAATTTACAAAAAATCTCTGAGTAAAAATGACGTCCTATCTTAAGTACCCTCGCCCTCGTATTTAAGCCTTCGAACTGCAATTCGGATTCAGGTAAGCCAGAATCATAATCTAACAAACCAAAAATCCTCTTTCGTACTTCGACAATTTTTATTGCCAATCCTCCCTCAACAGCATGACGAACTCTCTCAGAACGAGTCCTCACCATAGTCTCTTTCTTTTTCCTCTTTAAATTGCAATCCCCTTATATTTTTACAATTTTTGAGATCACTTCAAATCCCTAAAATTCCGTATATATATTATCGTCTATTTTTTAATAATTGGAAACCCTTAGATCTTGATAGAAAGTTATTTGAACTTATTTGTACAAATCAACCTCTTTTGATTCGTCCTGTCTACTTCACAATCTTTCGACCTATTCCTCATAATCTCTCCACTTATACAACATTTCCAAACAACTACTTCATAAGCTCAAAATATTAAATGTTTGCATATTCTACATCTAGAAAGATGTTCATCCCCCATGATTCTATAATTTATCCAGTTCGATACATATTTTCACACACCTATATATTAACACAAATACATTTTTCAGATACATTACCATATATATTGCGCAGTTCGACTAAATATAACTCCATTTTTAAGTGTGACTTCCAATATTACATTTTCATCCTCTAACATACATATTTATACTTCTTATAGCTCGAAGTCGATCACAAGAGTTAATTCTATCTATCAGCACATAGTTGGAACACAAACTTTTTTATTAGCTCGAATATCAATTGCAAATACTTTACAGTTAACAAGTCTTTCAGATACTGTTGCAGTTATATCCTAATACAGTTTTAGATATTTTTAGATATTGTTACAGTTCATTCTCAAAATCATATAAGTTTTCAGTGATATTTCACTCTGAATATTTTCTGAAGCAAAGTTAGAACTGGAAATCACTAAAGATCCTTCTTCCTTCATGCCATTTACTTCTATTTGATGTTGGGGAAGCGAAGGTGTCAGTGCTTGAACCAATCCTTCAAAAAAAAGACCATCTTAACACCAAGAGACAATGATTATGCAGGGCCAAGACCTCCAATATTTGTCTTCCTCCACCACCACTATCATCTCCTCCTCCATAACCCCCACCAACTAAGAGTTGATAACGACAAAAAGGGGTCCTACCTTAGAATCCAGTCCCTCGTAGGATACCGGCAATACTGCTTCGATGATATACCAGACCCTACATATGTCTCCTCAACCTTATCCTCCCCATGTATGCGAAGACACCTCCAACACTGCTTGCCTATCTAAATAATGTAATAAAGTCTCCACATACAGTAAAAGTCCTCCTCAGCTTCAGCCGCTTCGTCCTCCGACATACCGTAATACGTCGGTAGTATAGGAATTGGGGTGGGCAACTCCACCGATTGATCCCCAAAGTATCATAACTTCAACCTCGGTAATTCGGCAGAGACTCTCTTTTCATACACCAATCACTAGGTCTTCACCATTATCACCCAAGAATTATAGAGAATGTTTCAACATAGTATATTTTGCCAGACTCCAGTACAGGTACTATTTATATCAAACACATATTTAATGTACAGGTACGGTTCCAAAGCTATCATCATTCAAAGCAGAACCACTCACAGAACCTCAAGCGTCAAGTACATAACCATTTACCTCTATAAATATATACACAATACCCAAACAATCAAATAACCATTAATATATCATTTATTTTCGCCTTCCAATACCACCAATACATAGGTTCTTTCTCAACCAAAGCCACTTGTGCCTTCAGTTGCGAAGGGATGATTGTATGGACCTATCCCTCGACCTAGTCTGAATTCAAACTACCTCCATATCATACTCACGCATTTCACACATGACATAAACAGTCGACACTTCCATCTAGACCACGAATAGATAAAAAATGTGGATCGAGCACAATAAAAGAATATAAACAAGTCAAAGATACCTGTCTCCTACGAACTAAATAGTTACACAGTCAACCACCACCCACAAACTAAACAGTTACACAGTCAACCACCACTTACCTCATTATTCGGAGAACGTGCTTCAGTACGATAATGAGCTCCGGGTAAGGTCTATATAAAGAAAATATTCCAGAAGAGATAGGGACCAAGAAAAACTAGATTTTCTAAACTCTAACATAGGAATTTCTAGACTCAGAATACCACAAAACTTATTATTTACAAGATCAAGTATTTCTAGTTTGAGAGATCACTTGTAATAAGATATCAGCCTCAAGTAATAAAAGTTATAGTTACTAAAACCCTTAAATCGAGGTCATGGTTTTTTACCTATTCAAAGGTTTTTTACGCTAAATCACATGTGTCAGTTCTTACTTTACATTAGTTTTTATAACAGGTACATTTGGTGAAAGAGCTAATTTCAAGTCATTTTGAGCTACGGAATTAGGCCATTATAGTAGTTGTCTAGTTGTAGTTGATATAACGAACAATCTGTGATTAGGTGGAACCAAGCAATAGACTTTAACATACTAGGACATCTCTAAAACTTGTTTTGGTATGCAATGACAACAATACAAATAGAGAAGTTCGAGAGATCATAACTTCAAACAAAACTAAAACCTATAAAATCCGGTGATGGTACATCTTCACATTCGCGATTATATTCTACACAAGCCTGATCTCACTCTATCGTATCAAAACTCACAAACAAAGCACAAAATCATCTTCATTGGTAGAAATCACATTTTACCATCTTCCTGTCATTTGGAAAGCTTTATAACAATTAAATTATCTTCATGGGAAATTTCTAGTTCAATTCTAAAATAAATTACCACATACGAAAGAAAGAGTAATTCAAGATTTCTAGTATTACAGAGATAATCATGTTAGCTTCCAAGATAAATAAAATAAATAAATAAATTACTTGGATTGGGAAAAAGAAAGGGCACACAAGATATTTCTCCAGATCATAGATGTTTTAGATGATAGGGCATTTACTGACCCTTAGGTTCATATATGACAGTATAAGAAGGAAAGCTTAACTTATCTAGCAGACAACAATTGACAAATTTCTGGAAACTTTTGTGGCCCAGAGATATATGTATTATACCAAGCGAAACCATAGTCCAAGTTGTCAGGTTAAAAACAATATTGGTCTAGAAAATTAATGTAAACTGATTATGCTGAAGCCAATATTTAAGAAAAATATTAGTTTTAACAAAAGAAATTAGGTTTGTGAGAAACCCTTATTTTATTAATTAGAACCTTATTTTGAACAAGAGTACTTTAACTGAATTAACTGTCTTAACTAACCAAAAAACAAATAACCTAGCCCTTCCCTTTTATAGAACACAAGGGGGGTTAGAATTAGGAACCCTAATTCTAATTGAAATAGAATTCAACTTAAACTGGGAAACTGCAGATAACCTAGGTTGGGCCTCTTCAACAAGGCTTAAGCTAAAGACTAAAATACAAAGCATTAAATAAACATAGATTGTACGGTGGGTAAACGATCATATGAGGGATGTGCCACATCAAACCCTCCGTCTGAGAAGATTTTGTCCACGAAATCAAGGGGGTGGTGCTCTAGAGGACTCACGTACGAAAGTAGTGTGTATCCTGGTCACTCCTCATCCTCATCCTTCATAACACCCTGAACTATTGTTATTACTCTCTCACGCATACCACCCACGATGAGGCCGACTTTCCTCGCAAATATAGCACAATCACGTTTCTGGTACCCTGGTTTGCCACATCCATAATAATTACCTAAGACAAAGGTACGTGGTGCAGTAACTACTGGAATAGCTGGGGTTTCTATTTGAACCGGAGAGCGATACTGCGCATGTATCTCATTCGCCTGTTTAGCCAACTGTTCAATTTCAGTAAGACAAAAGATAGGTTGAACTGCTGTTACCTCTGAAAGTTTCTTCGTTAAACCAGATTTATGCCTACTAACCCGCTGCTACTCAGTCTCATGGAGTCATGCTCGTGCCTCAAGTTGATAATATTGGTCCATATAATCATCAAGGGAGGAGAGACCCATTTTGATAGACCAAAGTTTCCCAAATGCAACCTCGCCATAGTATTTTCCACCATTCCAAAAATAGGACGGTAACCCGTTGTATGCCCTGCCTATTGAAGACTGTTTCACCAAGTGAGGGAAAAACCAGTAAGGCGTGACTCAACGATCATCATTTGTTTTGGATGCCCATATTTCTTGTAGTTGAATATACGTTTAACCTTATCCAACCACTCGATAAAGGCATCCGCATCAGACATTCCAGTAAACTCTGGTACTTTAAGGTGAATACTATGCATCTATTCTGAGATAAGTCTAGCAAAGGTTTCAATGGCACTACCCTTACCCTTGCAGGTTGGTTGTGGTCGTTATTCCTTCCCATAATTGAAACTATACCAATCGTCTTACCAAGTCGAAGTGTACGGATGTCTTGGTGGACGAGGTGGCGAACCAAGTGGACGTTATTGATAACGGTCACGTGAATGGGTGTCAATTTGGGGGTTAGAACCACAGCCCCGGTTTCGCTCACTGGATTGCTTCTCTATCTCTCCAACTTGCATAAAATGATAACCCATAGACTTACGTTTATCCTTTGATCAAACACTGATCATATCCTCATTATGTAGCTCCCATCCGTCACCATAAGGCATTCAATATTCAAAACCAAATGCAAGATTTGTATTTGGTGGAGCCCGTTTGCCGGTATCGGATTGGACGTAGTAACACTTCAAATATGTAGTAAAAAGGAGAGACATCCCAAGGTTGCTTAATGGGGCAATCCCCGGTTACTAAATCAATCGGTCACCGACTAGAGGTTGCTGATTTGCTACGATGCACAATGGTGCCCTCGGTGCCCTTGGTGCAAGCTCGGGGTTCGGTAAACCTAAACCCACGGGAAGGGAGGTCCTCTCTCGCCCGAGCTCATCAATCGTCCTCAAAACTATTGGGAGAGTGATCGGATTAAGTTCTGGTGGTTGGCGTTCGTTGCTACAGTCGTTAACAGCCAAACCATCAATGGGGTTGAGGATGCCTTCAAGGTCTGGCCTTGTTGGTGAAGAAGGAAGCCCGGTCTTGTTCTTAGTTGGATTTTTGTTGTTTTCTTGGCTCAGGCTTGATAAATAATGGACCGGGTAAGGAAAAATAGGACCACAAAATTGTTGTTGGGCTTGGGCCTGCTGTATCACGGCCTAGATTAAGAAATCTATTTTACTTAGCATGATCGAGGCTGTTGCCATAGTAACTTTCGTGAGTACTGATGTCCGGCAAGACCTGATCTCCTTGCTGCATTTTGCTGTGCGCATTACTCATGTGAAGTTTGGTTAACATGGATGTATCCTCAGCATCGTTTTGAATATCAATCTCTCTCCTTTCGTGAACCTCAGTTTTGGCGTCCAATTTGGCAAAAGGGTTGTTTAGGCCGTCGGTCTTCACGGCGATGCTTCCTTCTAGAGAGATATTGTCGATTACGTCCAACGGAGGTAGTTGGGGGGGGGAAGGCTCCTCTACCCAAAGCCTCGATAGGCTTATCAAGCCTTTCCTCTATCCTTGATACGTTTTGAGCTAGGGTAGGTTTCTTCATCACAGTTTTTCTACAAGGCATCTTTGCTTTTAAAAGTGTCTACACCTAGATCTAACGTAGCTCTTGTACCACTTCGGGTAGTCTCCTCATGCTGGTGGTATGTGTAGTGGTTGGTGGTCATGGCCGGACCTTTGGCGATGGTTTGGGCTTCGATTCCTAATGTGTTAGGAGCCTCGATTTCGATTCCAAGACTTACAAATGAGTTATTGAGACCATCGCTCCTCGCGGCGACACTTCCCTCTAAAGAGAAAGTTTCAGTTACGCCCAAAGGAGGTGGTTGGGGGTGCGGGAAAAAGGCTCCTCTACCCAAAGCCTTGACAAGCCCTTCAAGCTTATCAAGATCTGATATCGACACTATATTGTCGGCGAGCATAGGTTTTTTCATCGCAGGTCTTCCACGAGGCATCTTTGCTCTTAAAACTGACTACTCTAAGATCTAATGCAGCTCTAAAACTTTATGTCCTTGATACGGAATAAATAACCATCTTGTATAGAGTACTCACCACTCCTCACACTTTCCTGTGCAAGAGAATCGCCAAAAATAGGGCCGAAGAATTCATCTGTAGCATAGAGGTCACGTAGTGACTCAAACCCAAATACTGAAGCGTGGAGAGTAACAAGAACCTCTTTATGTCTACTCAGACCATCTGCGACCGTGTTCTCCTTTCCCTTTATGTGTTGAGTACTGAATGTATAATCTTGGAAAAAGTTAGACCACTTAGCCTATCTATCAGAAGTAACCCGCTGCTGACTGCTCATATGTCATAAAGCATCATGATCAGTGTGGAGAATAAACTCTCTATGTACCAAATAGTACCTCTAATGAGTTAGTGAGTGGACTACTGCTAGCAGCTCAATATCATAAGTGGATTATCGTAACAGTGGACTATATAGATTTTGTGGGAAATATGCAACTGGCTCCCCCCCTTGAGAAAGAAGTTCCCTTCTACATCTTTTGAATGCATCTGTATGTACATGGAATAGCTGTGTAAAGTCAGGTAGCTCTAGAACAAGAGCTGACGTCAACCTATCCTTCTTATTGCAAAAGCCGTCGTTGTTTTTGGCTCATACAAATGGAATGTCATGTATCAGGTGGGTTAGTGGTGTCATGATCGTGTTAAAACCCTGAATAAACCTCCTATAAAATGTGGCCAACCCATGAAAACTCTGAACCTGTGAAGTCGAAGTAGGAACTGGCCAATCCCTAATGGCCTGAACCTTATTGTCGTAAACTTGTATGCCGATAGCTGACACCATAAATCCCAAAAAACTATGCATAATCAACCATGAAAAAATACTTTTTATACAGAAGAAATAGTTTGTTATCCCAGAGGAATCCAATAATAGTAGTGATATTCTCTAAGTATTTTTCCTCGGTCTTACCATAGATCAGAATATCATCGAAGTATACTACAATATTCTTGTTGATGCACTTGCGTAATACCTCCATCATCAACCTCATAAATGTTGACGGTGCATTAGAAAGGCCGAAAGGCATGACCATCCACTCGAATAGTCCATCCTTTCTCGAGAGCGCCGCCTTTCATTTATCACCTGGTCGCAGACGAATCTGGTGGTGCCCACTGCGAAGATCAAGTTTGGAGAACACCATGGCGCCATACAAGCTGTCAATCATATCCTCCAATCACGAAACCGAGAAATGGTACTTAACCGTAATTTTCTTGATAGCTCTACTATCAACATACATCCGTCAGCAACCATCTTTCGAAGGAGTCAGAAGGGAAGGTACATCACATGGTGACATGCTCTCTCTAGCTAGGCCCATGGTACATAACTCGGAGACTTGTTATTATAACTTTGCGTGCTCTGCAGGTACCATTCAGTAATGAGGTAAATTTGGAAGTGGTGACCCCGGAACAAAATCAATGCCTTGTTTGATATCACGTAATGGAGGTAAAACACTATCGGTGTT
This sequence comes from Kingdonia uniflora, assembly GCA_014058105.1. Taxonomy (NCBI): domain Eukaryota; kingdom Viridiplantae; phylum Streptophyta; class Magnoliopsida; order Ranunculales; family Circaeasteraceae; genus Kingdonia; species Kingdonia uniflora. The sequence continues at coordinate 392,136 of JACGCM010001725.1, forward strand.
TTCTTCACAAATATCACTGAATTCCGCAATAATGGACTGTAAACAAGAATGGAGGGATGTAGGAGGTGAGGCATACGTACTGACAAGGGAATATGCCCTACCATGAGATCGAGCAGCTGCGATGAAGCAGACACGTTCTCGTCGAATGGCTGCGATAAGTGCCACCGGAGGCATCGGTTCTTGCACGACTTTCCCATTTCCCCATAGGAAGCTAAACGTATTTGCCTCCCTATCATAATAGACCTTCCTGTCAAACATCCAAGGTCTTCCAAGTAGGATATGGCAAATGTTTATATCTCCTATAGAGGCGTGGATAGTATCCACATAAGCGTCGTCTATCGTGAATGTTAACACACACTCGTCTTCCGAACGTTTTCCTTATCCTGAAGAGAGCCACGTAAGATCAAAGGGTTCTGTACTTGGGAACGTCTCCAACTTGAGTCTCTCCACTAGCTCTTTAGCCATTAGATTCTCTGAAGACCCACAATCGAGAATTACTTCACTGAGCCTCCCATTTGTAATGCACCGTGTACGGAAAATATTGTTATGGAGCCAAGAATTTGGATTGCTCGGGTCGAACTTCAATGCTCTATTTACAGAAGAACATAGATGTAGGGTATGAATTGTGTTACGAGAATCGGTGCTTCTCTTTAGAGTGCCACTAGGCTTGGCTTCCTGCGGTACCGTTAGAATGGATGGTTGTGCTGGCATTGTTGTTGGTCGGGGTACGACAATCCGCGCATTGGAGAGAGGTCGGCTCGGTAATGGAAGACCTTCTCTTGTTTTGGGAACATTGAATCTCGTTAGGCTTTCTTTTGTATGTAGCTGCTTTGGGTGGAGTTTGTTGGAAAGTTAAAAATTTGGTAGGCCATCCTGCTCATGACGACTTGGGCTTGTTACTTTAGTAATAGTTTTATTTTGTATTTGGACTTGGCAACTGCTAGGAATATGGGTTTGTTGGAGAGTTGTTGCGGGCTTGGGCCCAGCAGCTTAGACTTGGGTCTGACTCGAACTAGCTGGTCTTGAAGCAGACCCATGGGGGCTGAATGGGATCCATGTGTAGCCCTTCACTTTTACCAACGGCCCTAAGGCTGGCACAATTTGGTTTGAATCTTCGACTTACTCTTTTGTAACTGAGATCGCACCTTTCTCAACACACGATTTGGACCTTGTGGGGGGATTAATTAATTCGTATAATGCCAGTAATTTACTTAGATTTTGAACCGTTGTGGCCGTAGCGTACTCACGTCGTTCGTGTCGATCGGTAGCGCTAGGGATGCCGGAGAACTCCTCGACGGCGTAGTGTGAATTGGTTTGAACGCACCTATCTCCATTTTTGTAAACTCATAGGATTGATTGTAACAACTTGAATTGAGCACTCACAAGCTCTAAAAAAATCATATGTTGCATTCATCTCGTCGAATCGAAGGATTGTAAGATCGCTCTGAAACCACTTTGATGCAAACCGATTACGCCGAAGCCAATAATCAAGAAGAACACCAGTTTTAACAAAAGGAATTAGGCTCATGTAGAACCATAATTTTTTTAACTAAAAACCTTGTTATGAACAAGACTAACTTAACTGAATTAACTGTATTAACTAACCAATAAACAAATAACCTAGACCTCCCCTTTTTAGAATACTAGGGGGGTTAGAATTAGGAACCCTGAATCTAATTGAAATTGAATTCTACTTAATCAGGAAAACTGCTAATAACCTAGATTGGGCCTCTCCAACAGGCTTTAAGCTAAAGACTAAAATACAAAATACTAAAAGCATTTGATAAACATAGGTGGTACGGTGGGTAAATGACCCAATGAGGGATGCGTCACATCAAACCCTCCTTCTGAGAAGATTTCAACCACAAAATCTAGAGGGTGGTGCTTCAGAGGACTCACGCACGTATATGCATCCCAGTCTCTTCGTTTTCATCCCGTGGAACGTGCATAAAATTTGTACGGTAGAACTCTTTTGGAAATCTTGAAATCTTCTGCAGAATTTTCTGCACCCATAAATTATACCCAAGAGCGGGGGTACGATGTCGTCACCGACATCCCAACGTCCATCGACGTCAAAAATAAAAAATTGAGAAATTACTGTAATCTGCTCCTCAACACCTGCAACAAAACCCTCCCAAAATGGATTAGCATACGGACATAATTCTTCGTATCTGGCCATCATCTCCCTTATACGGAGCAAATATTTGGATGCCCCAGACTATAATATAATTGAATAAAACTGTTGGACGATGCCAACCTACATCTCGTGTTCTGGACGTGTTTCCTGAATCCATTGTTATGTGGCACGATAATTGGTAGCTACTATTGGAGTGGCTATGCTAGCACTGGCTCATCTTGGTTCAAGGTTGAACTGCTAGAGGGTTTTTGCATATTGGACTATATGTTTAGCCAAATTTGAATTCAAAAGTTGGTTGCTTGGGACAGGGGGTTTAAAAATGGGTTTGGGCCTAGATCTGGACCGAATCGGGTTTGAAGTAGTTTGGGGCAACATATGCGAAACACGTGACTTGGATTTATTTATACTAAGTGAACTCGGTTGTATAGGATCTATCCCTCCATCATCTCTTTCACAACTTGGTTTCGCGAACTCAGCATCAAAAATCTTCAAATCCTCATCAATAACCTTATCCTCCTATTTAGAACTCTCCACGTGCTTCTTACTGTACTCAATCACCTTCACTAAGATAGTACAGGTAACATTATGGAAAGGAGCATGGATATCAACACAATCATCCTCGATCAAGTGCTTGATCGTCTGCGATTCCTCAATAACAACTTGATCGACCTCACAGAACTTTCCATCAGAGCTTTTTAAGGTGATCATCTTTGACAGTGTTAACGATTTGAAGGCAAAATCGATACAATAAAACCCTAATTTATTTATTTTTGGTGATGGTGGTGGTATTGCTGGGGCTGAGGTCTGCTTTACTTGGCACTGTCAGGTAGTCTCCTCATATCGGTGGTATGTGTGATGGACGGTGGTCATGGCCAGACCTTCGGCGATGGTTCAGGTTTTGATTCCCAAAGCGTTAGAGGCCTCAGTTTTGACTCAAAGACATGCAAATGATTCATTAAGATCGTCGCTCCTCGCGGCAACGTTTCCCCCTGAAGAGAGAGTTTTGCTTACGCCCAACGGAGGTGGTTGGGGGGGGGGGGAAAGGCTCATTTACCCAAAGCCTCAACAAATCCTTCAAGCTTATCAAGTTTATCCGATATCCTCGCTACATTGTCGGCGAGCGTAGGTTTCTTCGCCGTGGGTCTTCTACGAGGCAGTATCAAGAGCGGGGGTACGATGTTGTCATCGACATCCCTACGTCCATCGAGGTCCAAAATAACATACTAAGAAATTATTGTAGTCCGATCATCAACACCTGCATCAAAACCATCCAAAAATGGATAAACATACAGACATAATTCTTTATATCGGGCCATCATCTCCCTCATATGGATCAAATATTTGGATGCCTCAAACTGTATTATAAGTGAATGGAACTGTTGGATGATGCTGACCTGCATCACGTGTTCCATACTTGTTTCCTGAATCCATTGTTGTGTGGTACGATAATTGATAGCTACTGTTGGAGTGGCTATCCTAGCACTGGCTCGTCTTGCTTCAAGGTTGAACTGTTGGAGGGGTTTTGCATGTTGGACAACATGCTCACCCAAATTCTAATTCAACAGTTGGTTGCTTGGGTAGGGGGTTTAATGATGGGTTTGTGCCTGGATCTGGAGCGAATCGGATTTGATGTAGGTCGGGGCATCACATGCAAAACACATCACTTGGGTTTATTTGTACTCTGTGAACTCGGTTGTATGGGATTTATCCCTACTTCATCTCTTTCACAACTTGGTTTCACGAACTCAGCATCGCAAATCTTCAAATCCTCATCAACAACTTTATCCTCCAATTTGGAACACTCCACATGCTTCTTACTGTACTCAATCACCTTCGCTAAGATAGTACTGGTAACATTTGGGAGAGGAACATGGTTATCAGCACAATCAAGAAAGGGCACACAAGATATGTCTCCGGATCATAGATGTTTCAGATGATAGGGCACTTGTTGATCCTTAGGTTCATATATGGCAGTATGAGAAGGAAAGCGTAACTAATCTAACAGACAGCAATTGACATATTGCTGGAAACTTTTGAGGCCCAGAGATATATCTAGTATACCAAGCGACACCATAGTATAAGTTGTCAGGTTAAAAACAATACATGTACAGAAAACTGTTAGCTGTCCTTGAATAATTCAATAACACATTGCTTGGAAACTTTATATGGTTTTTGCAGCTTCCTCCTAGCTTCCAATTTCCTTGCTTCTTTCTTTCATCAAGCCACCAGTTACCTTAATATATAGTCACAGTTTCCAAGACCCTCGCGTTTGCATGGAAGTACTATCAAAGCTCTTTGCGTTCGCCAGAAAAGTCATGAATTGATCAAGTACCTTAAGGTGTAATCGTAGACACTCTTAGCTTTGAATACTCCAATAATGAGTGTAAGATGTCCTCTGACAAGTAGAAGTTAATTCCCTACAACACAATAAGAACATAGAACTTCAAAAGTGCACCTTACAAAGTAGCAAAGCATAACTGCAAGAACGTAACTTTGTAGGCATCAAAACTAATCCCAGAAAATACTAAAGTTTTAAGATTAGGTGTGAAATGGAGTAACTTTTAAATCGAACATATGAAGTCTTCCCATTGATCAGAAGTGAGTTCGAGATGGATCAAGTTACGAAATTCCCGCACATAATTATTATGATCATTTGAATATAATAGATCATCTGCATAGGATAACCTTGGAATACACGCAACGTTTAGTGAGGCATAAAATGAAGTTAAGTCATGTTACAAGTATATTTCTGAACAAGTGGAGAAGTGCCTTACCTCCATAACGACCATGGATATTAAAATAGTCTTCACATTAGAAAGCCCGCTAAGAATATTAATAACACGTCCTACGAATATTCACATCAGAACGATGAAGGTGATTATCTGCGAGTTTAATATCAAAAGAAACATGAACTAGTGATGATAGATTCACTATATAGATGTCTTTTTCAAAGAATGTTATGTATCTCCATGAAACTACATTTGGCGCATTGATCATGAGATTGCAATCCTGTGTAGGATATGGCTTGTCTTCGAGTCTTACAAACATGGTTAGCCTCTTAAGTATCGTAATTGCTATGGTGAGAGACTAGATCTGAATCCATTACACTTGAATTGATAGTCATATTTTCAAGAATAGAATAGCGAGAAATGAGTTGCTCCATTAATGATCCAGGAGGATCTGAAGAAGAAATGAAGTGTTTTCAATTTCTATTCGAACAGAATTGTTTTCTGTTCTAATATATTTCGGCCTGAGAGTTTTATTTGAATAGATTAAAATCTATTTGAATGCATTTTCTATTATTTTTTTGTTCGAATACATTTTTATGTGTATTCGAATACATTTTGGCTTAAGGTGTTTTATTCTAATAGATTAAAATCTATTCGAATAAATATTTTTATTCGAACAGAAACTTATTTTGTTTGAACAGTACGATTCAGCCTTTCTCTTTAGGTGTTTAAGGGCATATTTATCCTATTTTATAACAAGGACTTGTAACCCTTATTAAAGGGGCAAAGCTAGCCATTGTTAGAGCTAATTTAGATCTAGAAAAAAATTATGAGGAAGAATTTAGGGTTTAGAGTATTATCATTGTAATTACTTTGTTTTTAGCAATTGAATCTTTTATTTTTCCCAACCAATTGGTGTTCTTCGTATTTTCTCTACTAACTTGAGCTTCTCTTTCGTATTGTGGATTAAGTGGTATCAGTTTTCCAGTTGCGATTCACGGGGGGTTAATTGTGGTTTATGGTCTTAACACGCGACCGTCTCAAGCAAATGAAGGAGAAGCTAGTGAGTCCGTTGATGATCCATAGCAAACCTAATTCAAAAGAGAATGACAATTTGAGGATGGGCGATTCTGACGATCGACTCACGACTTTGGAAAAGACAATTTCCGACCTAATTTTTACTGTAGGAGAGTTAGTTGAACAATTGCGTCTCACTAACCTCGCGAAGCCTTTCGTTTCGGTGACATGGCGAGGCCGCTCTCATCGGCGAAGCCGCTCAAGGAAGAAATGGGTTTTGTAGGTGGATGAAGATGAGGATAATGCAGAGATAGATAGTGACTCTAGTGATACCGATTCCGTAAAGGAGCGTCCAGGCTTTGGTAACTCAATAAATCCTATGCGTAATCTTTGTATTGGCTTTAAGATTGAGATTCTGGTATTCGATGGTTCCGTCGATGCCAAGAAATTAGATAATTGGTTAGATAGTTTGGAGACCTATTTTTCCGATGATGAATATTCAAGCGCTCAGAAAATTTGCTTCTCTACTTTAAAATTCACAAGTCACTCACTAACGTGGTTGAAATCCTATCGAAAATGACACGATGCCGGATGTCTGAGTTGGAAGGAATTTAAAGTTTTTGTGAGGAAGCGATTCTATCCAATTGGGCTTGAACAGAAGTGATGGTACAAATGGCACAACTTGCACCAGAGGTTTGGGCAATCTGTACAACAATTCACTACGGAGTTTCATAACCAAGCGTTGGTTTTGGATATTGATGTGGACGAGTACGAGCTATTCATGAAGTATACGGGGGGTTTGTCGGAGTCCATTAAAAGAGAATTAGAACTCTTCAATGTAGAAAATATCAAGGGCGCTACCGGTAAAGTAATTGCCAATGAAGGCAAGTACTTGAGGAGTGACAAGAAAGACAACAAGAGCAAGTTAGGGTACAAGTCTTTTTGGAAGTTTGATCAAAAAGGGGAATCCAAAGAAGAGGGGTCTTCATTCAAGGGGACTATTTGTAGTCATTGTAAGGCTAATGGGAACTATTCAGATAGATGTTGGAAACTTCACCCGAAGCTTCGCCCGAAGGAGGAGAAGGGAAAGAAAGAGAAACATGTACTAGCCACAACGATTGTGGATCTTCCAAATTTAGATAAGTCAAATCCTAAGTTTACTCTAATGTTCAAGCAACCTCTAACTATCGACGAGGTGACTCGGGAAGAGCAATTTAATGTCAACATTCAAGTGAAGTTGAGCTTAGTCGAGGCCATCATTGATCCGGGTGGTCAGAAGAATTTAATTTCTAAGGTGGTGGTGAAGAAGATGGGTTTGGCTACTGTGGCCCATCTTAAGCCATACGGTTTGGGTTGAATTCAGAAAGACGCGGAGTTGAATATTACTAAGCAGTGTACGTTCAAGTTTACGATTACTGAGAAGTTTATTGACGAAATGACATGTGAAGTGGTTCCGTTGGACGTGTGTCAAGTCATCTTGGTTAGTCCTTATCATTGTGACCGAGATACAATCCTTTACCATCGAGCTTGTAAGTATCGTCTGGTGAAGGATGCGACGGAGTTTCATATAGTTGTGTGTAAGAACATATCACTACCAGTAATTTGGTAATGGCGACTCAGTTGTAGAGGTTGGTTATTGCGAGCGGCAAATTTACATTGTTGTTGGTGCGACCGATTCAAGAGGGTCCGTCGGCTACGGCATTGTCTACTTTGGCAATGTCTCCTAAGCAACAAACCGATATGGGGGAGTTGCAAGAGGAGTATGAAGACTTGTTTCTGGGCATAGAAGGGATGCCGCAGAAGAGAGATGTGGAGCATGATATCACCTTGGTGAATGGTGAGCCACTACCCAATATTGGGTTATATCAGACTTCTATTATAGAGTCTGATGATATCAAGAAACAGGTACATGAACTCCTGGAGCAAGGAGTTATTAATCAAAGTTTCTCACCTTGTGGTTTACTGATATTATTTGTACCAAAGAAGGATGGGGATTGGAGGATGTATGTGGATTATCGGACGTTGAACAAGATCACGGTGAAGAATTGTTATCCGCTTCCATGGATTGACAAGTTTTTTGATGAGTTGTAGACGTCTTGGTTTTTCACCAAGTTGGATCTTAAGTCAGGCTACCATCAAGTTAGAATCCTGCAAGAAGATACTTGGAAGACAGCGTTCAAGACCAAATAATGACTATTTGAGTGGATGATGATACCCTTTGGGTTATGCAATTCTCCAATGATGTTTATGCGGCTAATGAATGAGGTACTTCGTGTTTTGATTGATTATTTTCTGATTGTGTATTTCGATGATATCTTAATATACAGTCGTACATGGGAGGAGCACCTGGGGTATTTACGCAAAGTGTTGGGCGTTTTGCAATCATAACAACTTTTTCTTAACGGGAAGAAGTACGAGTTTAGGAAGAGGGAGCTAGTCTATTTAGGATTTATTGTTGGTGGCGGCGAGCTTAAGGCCAATCCAAAGAAGGCCTCGGTCATTACTAATTGGCCTCGACCCCGTATAGTAATGGAAGTGAGGAGTTTTATGGGATCTTGTTAGTACTTATGGAAATCTATTCGGCATTTTTCATAAATCACCGCAACGTTACATTTTTTGACGAAGACCGGGGTACAGTTTGTGTGCGAAGGGCACCATGAGAAGACTTTTCTGTTACTGAAGGAGAAGATTACGGATGCACTAGTGTTAGCATTGCCCAATTTGCAGCGGCCTTTTGAGGTCGAAATAGATGCGTCAGACTATGCATTGGAGGCAATCCTTTTATAGGATGGGAAGCCGGTTGCTTACCATTCTGTGATGTTTATAGGAGAAGTACGTAACTATCCTACCTACGATAAGAAGTTCAACAAGTTATATCAATCAGTGAAACATTGGCGGAGTTACTTATTGGGGAAGGAGATTGTGGTACATTCCGATCACAAACCATTACAGTTCTTATCTACGTAGTCCAAGCTTCAGCAAGCTTGCCATATTAAGTAGATGTCGTACCTTCAGCAGTTTACCTTATCTGCATAGTCCAAGCTTCAGCAAGCTCGCCATATTAAGTGGATATCATACCTTCAACAGTTTACCTTATTGATCAATTTTAAGAAAGGAGTATACAACAAGATGGCTGACATATTATCTCGACCCCCATTACCAGCTATCTCTGCTTTATTGGTAGATATGCATATACAACCTATTGTCCCTTCTCAGGGTATGACGATGACAAGGAGCTTAGTGTAATTCAAGAAAAGTTACTGCAAGGCAAGACATGCGAGTATGTTTTGAAGGATGGTTTGATTTACAGGGGTAGTCAACTATGAATTCGAGAGGGTGGAGACCGTTTGCATTGGATTCGAGAGGCACAGTATTCCTGGGTGGCAAGTCATTTCGGGGTTGAGAAGATTATTTTAAATTTGTGGCGCTATGTCTCTTGGCCGAAGATGCAGGTGAATGTTGCTCGTGTAGTTCGTGGTTACGTGCTTTGCAATACATCGAAGCCTTCCAATAGGAAGATAGGACTGTACTTACCATTGCTAGCTCCTAGTCGACCTTGGGAGAGCAATTCGATGGACTTTATCGGTGGTTTGCCCATGTCCAAGTGTAAAAATGACTATTTGTTTCTGGTGGTTGATCGATTCAGCAAGATGATTGTTCTTATTCCATGCCAGAAGACGGTCATAGGGGAAGGAGCAGCATGATTGCTTTTCAGAGACGTCTGGAGGTATTTTGGGCTCCCTTCTTCTATTATTTCTGATAGGGATTGCCATTTTTGAAGGTATTTTTGGAGATCGTTATGAGGGATGATGGACACTAAGTTGAAGAGAAGTATCGCTTTTCATCCGCAGACTGACGGTCAAACAGAACTAGTTAATCGCACTTTGGTACATTTATTACGGGGATTCCATTCTAAGCATCCTAAAACTTGGGATGAGAGTTTACCGTATCTTCAGTTTGCGTTTAACTGGGCTATTCATGGTTCCACTTTGAAGTCTCCATTTGAAGTTTGTTTAGGGTAGTTGCCGAAAATCCCTTTTGATTTGGCATTTAGTCTTGGCGACAAGACGATGTCAGGGAAGGAAAAAGAGGAGCAAGTTAAAGCTTGGCATTTTATTGAAAGGATAAGCAAGGTTCATGAGGCTGTTGAAGCACAGTTGAAGAAGACTCAAACAAAGTATAAGGCTCGCCACGACAAGCATCGGGTTAAGTGTACTTTTCAAGAGGGCGACCTAGTTTTATTGCATTTGGGTAAGGAACGGCTTAAGGGGGAAGGTAAGAAGCTCAAACCTATCTGTTATGATCCATTTTTGATACTCAAGAAGATTGGTGACTGTAGGGACCTATCTCTCGATCTCACCTAATGTCGAGTTGTTGCCAGTTCAAATTACCTCTATCTCAAACTCACGAATTATTAACATAACTTCCCCAGTCAATATTCTAACCTACCCCACGAACTTGTTAAGAACATAGGCCAAACTTAAACCTAAAAGCCTTATCCAGTCAAAGACACATGTCTCTCACGAACTTGTCAGTTACTCAGTTTACTGCCACTAACCACATTATTTGGAAAACGTGCTCCAGCACGATGAAGAGCTGCAGAGAAGGCCTATATAAAGGAAAAGTTCCAAAAGAGACAGGGACCAGATTTTTTTTTACAAGAGATCATCAAGAAGCTACTTATTCTAGATTCTCAGCAATATTCAAATTTCTTAGTTACAAGGTTCAAGCATTTCTATATCTAAAGATCACTTGTAATAAGATATCCGCCTCATGCAATAAAGATACTTTCACAAAAATCATCCACTAGAGGTCGTGGTCGATTGCCTACTTAGAGGTTTTTCACCCTAAAATCACCTATGCCATTTCTAACTTTCCATTAGAATATTATTGCAGGTTCATTGGTGTAATAGCGAATTCCAAGCCATTTCAGGCTTATGGAATTTGGCCATTACATTTGGCACCGTCTGTGGGAAAGATTATATTTACACGATATCCAAAGGCATTCTTTCACAACAACTTTTAATCATGGATACTTCCAGGCGACCGGCTACAGGAACCCAGCTCGATGTTTCAATAAAGCTCAGGCAACTTATAGAGTTACGAGCGAATCTCAACACCGAAATAGAGAAACGCGTCGAGCTCGAACTTCAGTTAACTAAGGATCGGGAGCTCCGTTAAAAAGAGCTCGACACAGAATGACAAGCTCGTTTGGCAGCGCTTAAACAACATGAAAACTAGATGACAATAATGCAGACTGCCCTAGAGGCTCTACAAAATATTCTGCAGTCTCCTCCGGCCAGAGGTCATGATCAGTTGCCAAAGACCTCCCGTATTTCTACAAGGGAAATATAGGGACCTCGAGGAGTTGCTAGTAAAGCTATTTCCATGAATCTATTGCACGAACCACAGCCCTCCAGATATTTTAGGGGTGAAGTTCAGTCCGAAGCCCGTCGAGGTCGCCGAATTTTTTTTTGTCAGGAGGATGAACAGCGACCTCAATATCAAGTTCCAGCATGAGATCTCCTGAGTGAATGTACAGGCACTCATCATCCACAACCTACTCGCCCAACGATTCAATCAACACGTCATTACGTCACGAAAGAAAATATGGACTAGCAAATTAAAGAATTGATCGAAGCACATGTTCTGGGTACTACCGGCGATATCCCAAAATTTCAAGGAAGTCTGATTGCCAAAGAGCTATTCGATATGGAGATACCAAAAGGTTTCTATACTCCCAAAATTCGTAAATACAAAGGTACTGACCCGAAGGAGCACATTCAACAGTACCGTGATTCATTGGGGTTATACTCAAATCTCAACCACTTCCTCTGCCGTCTGTTCCCCACAAGTCTATAAAAGGAACCTCCCTGATGGTTCCATTCTCTCCCTAAGGACTCCATATATACATTCGACCAGCTGCAGAAACAGTTCATCAAGACATATGCTCATAACAGGGACAAAGAGGAGAATTTGTATTCTCTTATCAGTCTTAAATAGTCACACGGTAAGAAGCTCGAGGATTTTGCGAAGAAATTTTTAGAGCTCGCGTGTAAAGTGGATAACCTCGATCAGAAAATAGTTATTACTACTTTCACTAACGCACTCCAGCTCGACTGCAAGGCCAATGAACACCTCCTCCTCAACAAACCTGCGACCTTGGAGGTTATGATCACTATGGTCAACAGTTACGTCGACCTGGAGTGGATGATGTTTGAGCAACAAAAATCTACTAAATCCATCCTCTCCACAAAAGGCCCATCTACAGATCAAAATACTGAACCAAAGGAGGAACAGAGATATTAGAAGTGCACCAAGGGCAACACTGGCTACCCTCGGAATGGCGGTCCGCCGAACGAACCCATCCTCCCAAAGATGAACATCCGAATCTGTACAATTTTTCTACTACTTTTGAAGGATAAGCTCTACCACGTCTCTCAACCACTAGAACCAATCGATAGTTGACCATATTGCTTGCATCACAAGGTAAACCATCATTCTACTGACAATTGCTATGTTTTACAGAGGTTTTTCAAGTACATTTTTAAAGAGGGATAGATGTTCAAATATATTGCCGGCCTGGAATCATTCAAAGATGGCAGCTATAAGAAGCAGCTTGATATTATTCAGGTCATTGATCAAGCTGAGAAGTATCTTTACCATATGCTCCACAACATCATGATCAAAATCAATCAGATCAGCAATTCTAACATATCCAAGCACATAAGAGTATCAGAATGCTGCGATCTCACACCTTAAGACAAAGAAACCAAGCTTCGTCCTGAGTCGAGCAATCGCCGGCTTAGAATTTCCTTTAAAGATTGCGATACTAGCCATGTCAAATTTCCACATCATGATGCGTTAGTCATAATGCTCAAAATGAAGAAGTTTGTCATGCACACAATGATGATCGATACTGGAAGCGATATTGAGATTCCATTTCAGAGTACTATCGACCAAATTTTTTTGGCCGACCAAATTATTCAGAGCGACACCGATATCAGTGGGTTCAATGGTTCCAGAGAAGAGCGAGAAGGCAAGATCCTCTTACCCATCATTGCAGGACCAGCCACCATCGACGTCGTCTTCTATATCATCAACACCAAATCTTGTTATCTCGGGATTATGGGCCGCTGTTGGATTCATAACATGGAAGCAGTCGCTTCTACCTATTATCAGGCACTCCGATTCAAATACGACAATGGAATCTATGAGATCAGGGGTAGTCATAAGCTCTCTGGAGCTTGTGAAAATACGATATCTGCTATCCTAGATATATCTGACAGATTTGCTACATAGCAATTAAAGGAAGCTTATCACCTCAATGATCAACCTTCCATAGAGGAACCCACAGAATATATCAACATTGATGGACCTTGCATAGGTACTTTCAATACAACTAAGCTGGCTCAGCATGAAAAGGATGCTCTTATTCACTTCTTGCAACAAAATCAAGATGTTTTTGCGTGGTCTTTTGATGAAATATTTTGGGTCGATCCGGCCAAGGCATGTCACAAATTTGCCATCAACATTAACGCCACGGTGGTCAAACAGAAATAGCGACGACTCTCACCTCGTCTTCGAGATGAACTTAACACCGAGATTGAGAAATTGATCAAAGTGGGATTTATTCGAGAAGCCAAATATCCAGGCTGGATATCAAATATTGTCGCCCGAGATTGCGTAGATTTCACTGATCTGAACAAACTACTCAAAATAATAGTTTCCCTCTTCCCAATATTTATCATATCCTCGATTCCACAGCAGGCCATGAACTCCTATCTATGATGGATGCTGCTTCGGGGTATAATCAAATTCTACTTTTGGAAGAAGATCAAGAAAAGATAACTTTCATCACTGAAAGAGGTATTTATTGCTACAAAGTCATGCCCTTTGGACTCAAAAATGTAGGTGCCACATGTCAACGGTTGATGACTACTATATTCAAAGCATATCTAGGGAAATTCACTGAAGTCTGCATCGACGATCTATTATGCAAGAGCATACAGTCAGCCAATTACATTACAGATCTCAACACTATATTCAACATTCTTCGATCTTATAGGATGCATCTAAACCCTGATAAATGTCAATTTGAGATACATTTTGGCTAATTTTTAGGAAACCTCATCAGTAAAATGGGGATTGAGGCTGATCTAGATAAGATTTAAGCTCTCCTCAACATGGCCTCTCCAAAAACAACAAAAGGAGTTTAGAAACTTGTCGGCAAGATTGTCGCTATCAACCATTTTGTTTCTAAATCTTCATACCGCTGCCGTTGGTTATTCCTATTACTCTGCAGTTGTACCAAACGAGGAAAAGTTTAGCCAAATACAGAGGTCATAAGGAAACCAGAATGCGAAGCAGCTTTTCAGGATCTCAAAACTTATTTGGGGAGGTCTCCCATAATGAGCACACCCCCAGCTGATGATGATGAACTAATTATCACCCTAGCAGTCACAAATACTTCCCTTAGCTCGGTTCTCATTTGCCTTGAAGTGAAAATTGATAAGTTAGTCTACTTCATCAGCAAAACCCTCACTCCAGCGGAAACGAGGTACTCTAAAATTAAGAAACTTCTTCTCACTCTTGTTTACACTTCATAGGAACTCAAGCACTACTTCCAAGCTCATTCAGTCAGAGTCATGATGAACTACCCACTTCGGGAAGTTCTATCCAGAAAAGAAAAATCAAGAAGAGTACAATATTGGTCAGTCAGTTTGGGAGAACATGATATCAAGTTTAAACAACATCATTCTAAAAAGGGTCAGGCCATTGCCAATTTTCTCACAGATTTTCCAGTAAAGGATCCCGAGTGGGAAGAGCATGACTCTGACCTTATATAAGAAACTCCTAAAGATCCACCCCCCAAACCATTTGACGAGCAAGCTGAATAGATTACAACAAAAGGGTAAAGACTTCTTATTAATGGATCAGCAGGACCTGCAAGGTCAGGAATCATAATCATTTTGATTACCCCTTCCAATGATAGAATTAAGAAATCAATCTGCATGGATTTTGAGGCCTCAAATAATGTAGCCGAGTACAAAGCTCTCATTCATGGACTCGACCTCGCTCTTGAGCTCGATGTCCCCAAACTCTCAGTTTACACTGATTCACTACTCATCGTCCACCATTACTCTGAGCAATACAAGAAGAATAAAAAGATGATTGAATACATAGCCCTCATTGTTGATAGGATGAACAAGTTTGCGAAAGAAACTCTCGATTATCTTCCTCGGGGTGAGAACAAACACGCCGATTCCTTGGCATATCTTGTCGAGGTCCTGGGTACAGAAGCTCGATATCTCTAGATTGAAATCATTTCAACCCCTAGCACTGATCGCATTTTTGTATGCACGATCAACACTAAGGGCGATAAAGAGGGAGACGGTGATTAGCGATGGCCATTCTTATCCTACCTCGGTGTCGACAACAGCTGGAAAGGACCACTCCCAGCAGATCCTAAAGAGCGCTGACAGCTGATCAACAACTAGAAGCGCTGCACTAATTAAAATGATATGTTATACCACTTTTCTATCACGGGGCCTTACCTTAAGTGCCTCTCCAAACCAAGAGCAGATGAAATGTTCTGCAAATTACATGACGGGACTTGTGACTCCCATCCTGCAGGTCGATCACTAGCAAACAGAGTTATTATACAAAGAGCATTCTGGCCCGGTATGCGCTAGTAAGTAGAGGAGTACTCACACAGATGTGACACCTACCAAAGACATGGACATATAATACGTGCCCCTACGCTCAAACTCCATGCAAGCAAGGTGTTCAGGCCATTCAAAAGGTGGGCACTTGATCTCGTCAGCAAATTCCCTAAATCTCCTGGAAACCACCATCACCTACTCGTAGCTATCAATTATTTTGGGAAATGGATAAAAGCAGTTCCACTATGTCAAACCAGATAAGAAGAGGTCATCTCTTTTATCTAGAAATATATCATCACTCGGTTTGCGTACCACTACCTAATTCGTATCGATAATGGGCCCTAATTTTTTGGAGAAAAATTGTAACCATCCACAACTAACACAATATCATCCACTCACCCTCAAATCCTTACTATCCTTAAGGCAATGGTTAAGCCGATATCACCAACAAAACCATCGTGGATGGACTCAAAAAATGGCTTCATTCACAGAAAAAGAAGAAGAAGGGAATTGGGTTTGAGAACTACCTCATGTCCTATGTGCATATTGTACCACTCCTAGATAGTTAACAGGATGCACCCTATTCCTCCTTGCCTATAGCACTGAGGCCATCATTCCTTCTGAATACCATCATCTAGTTCAAGCTCACAAGCTGACTAATAAAGAAAATAAGTTTGAATTGGCTTGCAACCTTAATATGATCGATGAAACCTGGGAACGCGACATCGCTAGCCTAGGTCGACATCATCATATGCTAGCCAGGTCGTACAACAGCCGAGTCAAGAATCGTACCTTCAAAATCGATAATCTCGTCCTCAAAGAGATTCCTCAATATCGCAAAGAGCCTCACGCTGGAAAATTAGCCGACAATTGGGATGGTCCATTCATTATCACAGGTCTTTCAGGCCTGGGATCATATTATCTCATGACAGAAGAGGGAATCCCCATTTAAAATCCTTGGAACACTAGGCGACTAAAACAGTACTATCGTTAAGTATTTTACTACTCTATTTTACATCATCTCTCTACTTATGTAGATTCAACCACATTCTATAGATTAAAGCATAGATAATACTAACTTTCAATCGATCTTATACCAGTTAAATCAAGGATAACACTTGGTTAGGCTGACTCTACTAAATCTCTGCGATTAAAATAAATATAAAAACTTGTTTTATATCAAAGACTCCACTAAACATGAGATAAGGCAAATGTAATACTAGCCTTCATCTACTTCAACTTGTTTGGGATATTATACCAGTTAAATCAATGATAACATTTGGTTTGGCTAACTCTACTAAATCTCTACGATTGAAACAAATGTAAAAACTTGTTTCATATCAACGACTCTAACAGGCATAAGATAAGGCAAAGGTAATACTAGCCTTCATCTCTTTTAATATATGTGCAACATTACTATAGTTAAATCAAGATTCACTTGGTTTGACTAACTCAACCCGTCTCTGCGATTAGAACAAATGTAAAGACTAGTTTTATATCAAAGACCCCACCAAACATAAGATAAGGCAAAAGTCATACTAGCTTTTATCTATTTTAATATATCTGCCACAGATACTATTTATTTTTAGATCACATTACAATGGATTCTTTTCTGCTGTTGGGATGTTAGCCATACTTTGCGCTTCAGCATGAGGTCCAACAGAATTATGTCTACGAGTTACAGCAACTTTGCTCCTCTCTATCAGATCAGCAGGTCAAGGATCTAAATTCATTTCCATGAAGGCCATACAGTTCCCTCGATCTATATTGACTCCACAAATGCATCCCTTGTCAGACAAACTCTTGAACAAGGTATCTCGTTCTAACTCATGTCCTTTTACTTCCTCTAAAAAATACGCAATGGTAAACTTTAACAGGTCTGCGCGTGACGCATGAGCTATAACGATCCTTGAAAAGTGAGATCTCACCTTCTTAAGGCGTGACTCCAAAATTCCATACAATTTCTTCTGATGTGCCATTTCCATTTCTGTTCGAGCATCAAAAGCTACAGTCTCTTCCAATTTTTTGACAAATTTCGCTGATTCAGCCTGATTAATGGCCTTTAGGTCCACCACCTGGGCACAAAGTCTTACGATTTCTACATTCAGCCCTTCCCTGGCCGAAGTATCCCTTAACAAATCATCTTTTTTCTTCATCAGAATTTCCTTTGCCCTGATTTCCCCTTCCAAGACATTCTCACTGACAAGAGCAGCATCCAACTTCTGTTGGCATTCCCTTAAGTTAGCATTCCCTTTCTGCACATACCCCTGAATTTGAGCTACGTCACCTTCCAGCTCTCTAATTTGACCCGATAGGCTAACTACATCCCCTTGGACTGGAGGAACTTTAACATCATTTTTCCTCCCCCACAAGCGCTTTCTAGCCTCGTCTTTCTTGATATGCGCGATGGCTTGTGCTAATTTGGTCTTCAATCATGCCACCCTCTCATTTAACTCGTCACATCTCCGTTGCATCCCCCAAAACTCCACATCCTTAGCGGGTAGGGCTATATGCAAATGTTCGGGTGTAGCTTCCAAGGCTGATAGATTTTTTTGAGCCACCTTCAGCTCATTATCTTTTACAATAATTTTCTATCTCAGTCGTCCCAGTTCATTTCTTCAATTCCGAAGATCAGCATAAAATTGTCTATCCGATCTTTCAAGCGCCTTAATACGGTATTGAGCCATTTCAGCTTGCCTACGCTTAACCATCAACGTGTCAATCTAACTTTGAAGCCTCGTGGCGTGTTCTTTTATCTCCGCAAGCACTTTTAGCCTCTTATTAATTTTGGCATCCTTCTCCTCGATCTTGCGAGTAAGGTCGACAACAGTCTGGGATGCCTCAATAAATTTAAAATGTACCTTCACATGTTGATCTTGCAATTAAGGTCGACAACAGTCAAGGTACAATCTCATATAGGTACTCCATGACATGTATTTCAAAGTTTGAGGTACATGTTTTCAATATGCTACTTAATCTACATACTTTGAATTTTCCTATACACTATATTATTATTATTTTCCTAAAACAGATAACAAGTTTTTGGCCTACCTCTACGTTTTGTGCTATCTTATTTAATTGGTAGCTTTATGTCAATATAGCATACAAGTCAGAAGACTTATTCCGATCTAACCTGCAGCTCAGCTTGCGAAGATAGTTTTATGCCAATATAGATCTCTCCTTCCCTGGCAAGCTCGATCTCTAGATCTTTTATTCTGAGACTTATTTCTCTAAGTGCCTACGAGAGGGTTACTAAAATAACAAGGGTTCAGCCTACAAATGTCTATTCAATAAGCACAAATCTAACAATTTACAAGACACGTCCAAAATACTCATAAAAAGACATTTTTCTACCCTACCTTCTCATTCTCGCCCTCCAGGAGTTCGGTGTCATCCCCTTGATTGTCTAGCACCGTCTGGCGGGAGACACTGTCTAACCCATCAACAACTCACACCGCCACCTCTTCCACTTCTTCATCATCACCTTCATCAACATAAGCGTCTGCCTTAATGGCATCCACCACATCCTTAGAATATCCCTTCAATATGAGGTGGCACCCAAGCCTTTCGTGCTCCGCTTCCACCTCTTCCAGATTCACCCTCGCCTCCACTTGTAGATGCCCAATCGCCACTACATGGGAAGCCTTCATGGCCTCTAACTTCTTTGCATCCTTGAGAGCATCAGCCTTCGCATGAGCTACCATCTTTTCAAGCTCGACCTTCACCTTCATCAACTCGGATTTTCCTTCTTCCACTCCGAGCCAAATCCCCTTCACCAAATGAGCAACCTACACAAATCAAATCGACCTCAGCGCGATTTCAAAATGCAATAAATAAATATTTCACATGATCAAACATAGATATATACCATCGTGCTCATGTCCTCTCTATGAAGAGCCTCCAGCCTGGCCCTTTCCTCCACTGCTTTGTGATCATCCTCAGCAACAGGTCGTTCTTCAACAACCTTTTCCCCCGACCTCCGCGAAGGTTTGATCCTTCTCCTTTTCTCTTTTTTGTCGATCTCACCACTTCCAATGGTACCAGAGGCTGAGGGACGCTTTAAAATCTATTTTTTCGGAAATGTTCAAGATAATTTGCTCGATGTAATAGACTCCGGTTGAACCGAACTGTCTATTCTAGTGGTCTTGGCAACATTGGTTCGACCTTCCCCACCAGTTCTTTTTTTCTTCCTATCATCAACACCCACCATCAGCCTGGTCGATTAAGATTTTTAAACCTTTTTCGACTTGCTCCCAACCTTCTTCTTTCTACAAAGGCCAAGTCCTTCCAACACAAATTCGAGCTCAACCTCTTCCTCCACAACTTCGTCCAACAATGAATCTTTCCTCTCCACTCGGGATTCTGGGCCTGTCATGTATTGCATTGGTTATTATCAACAAAATTTCATCAGTTCAAACATATCAGTATTATACTCTATGCATTGTTATACTTACTTTGTTTTACAGTTCTAAACAGAAGATCCAAAGGTTCTTCATCACCTCTCTGAAGACAATTATCCTTCTCCCATATTGTATTGTCATTCTAGGATCGACCTGCTGAATTCAGATCGAAGAAGCGACGCCGAGTTGCACTCGCACAAAAATATGCCCCACCACTGGGGTGATAGTTCTTCACCCCATAAAACATTAATATGTCCTTAGGGGATATCTTCCTCGCTTTCCCCTCATTCTCTCATTTTTCATTTAGATGGTCGCAAACACTTATTACCTCCCACATGTTCCCATTCAATTGAACAGGACATGCCCCAATCGTATTCATAATCCCCTTAGCCAAATTGGTGAGGGAAAGACTCAACCCGTACTCTAATTGAGATAGGCAGCACAAGAAACCCTCTGAAAGTTCACTCTGAACACTCCCATCAAAATATTCTATCAAGATCGATTCATCTATACCCCTATCTCATTTTTCCTCCTCCAAGTCGGCCAACAAATAAAAATATTCCTCCCCCGTCATTGCAGTACACCCCCTAAACAGCCTACCAGCGTATTCTATACAGTTATCTCATTTCCCTCCTACGGCAGCCTTGGCTTTACAAAATTGTTTAAATGAATCTGAACCAGAGGGATAGGCCACAAATTTGCTAAGGAAACCTGGAAATTGCTCCAGTCCTACTTCAACCTCACTATCAGACTCTACCATTTGACCAGCGGTTAAAACCTCGTTTAAAGGCTATCCATCACAACTACAATTTTACAGGCAAAGCTTTGATCCTACACAAATACCTTTCACGCTCGATCTACATACAGGTTCAGGTATCTACCATTATTTCATGCACGTCGATCATTCATATGAAACATATCTTTCAAATATTATGTCTATATGTCAAATATCATAGGTTGCTATAAATAGTGATTTTTTGGAGATTTGCTTAAAACAGATTACAAATTGAAAAAAATATAGTACACGTCTCTACTAACCTTCAGTGTCAGAATGAGAATCCGCAGTAGCGCCAAGTCCTTCCCTCATGGCGCTGTTATATAACCACCTACGTGATTCAGTACCTATAACTCTCTTCGACTGTTGATCACCCTCAGATAAGTCCTTACCAAATCCTCTACAATTTTTTTGTACTTCTCTCTATGTACGCTCCAAATTTTCAGAAGTTGAAAAATGTTTGAATGATGAAGATGAAGTACTATTTATTCTTTCACTCTCTAAGGGTTGGCAGTTATTGTACCTCACATGACCTGTCCTCAGTTTTGGAACCGATGCGTCCTTTCCACTATCCATGTCAGACGTCTTGTACCTTCTCAATAAAATTGTCCTTCCATTATTAGCCCTGCCCTCATTTTTCAATCTATTTTTATCTCCTATTACCATATCTTTATCTAACCTTCCTATACTCATGATGACTCACACTCCACGATATCAGATATTAGCAGCTTTACATAAAAAACAAAACTAGAAGCGCCTGCATTTTGTCTATTCTTGTTCCCTATACTTATAGTACTAGTGACTTCATTTTCAAAGCTAACAAAGTTTTCAAAGTAATTCAAAATTTATTTGTCAAAATAGTCTCAAACGGCATTTGCAACTATAGAGGATCAAATTGACTTCTAACTTTTATGTTAAATTCAACAACCTTATATTTATTTATGATAACACTTTGCATATAATTACATCTAAAACAGCCTCGATGACCTGGGCGACCATATCCGAACAGATCTCCTCCATCGATCACCCCATCTTAAAATTTAATCTCCACCTCAGTAATCATTCTAATCATCTCTTCTCGATCTGCAGGATCCCACACCAACTCACGATAGCATACCTCATAGATATACTGGGAATACTCAAGTTCCCTACCCCTTACATCCAGTCTAATGAGCTGACACTCCCTCACTGGTAACTCAGCATCATAACCAAATAATCCAAGAATCCTCCCCCGCACTTTAGCCATTTTTATGGCCAATCTTCCTTCAGTGGCATGACGACTTCTCTGAGAACATGTCTGCACCATCATAATCTCTTTTCCATATTTAAAATTAAATTTTACCCTTATTTATATATTTTTACAAAACTTTCCCCTCAAAAAGTGATTTTGACATTTTATTTCGTAACAGAAACCCAAAAATCTTGAGATAGACTATTTGAACTTATCCCATTCCTCGAACTCATACGTTACATTATTTTTCAAGTCGAACTCATTCTTCCAAATTTCTTCTTCCATCGACCTCTATTAGTTTGAATTTTTGAATTACAGATTTTCTATAATTTTTACATCCCACATTCCCAACACACTGACATATCATACTTACATCACAACATATTTTTTACAAATATTTATCTCAGTTTGAATAATACAATAACAATACTATCGGTACTCATAAACTTCAATTCGTTTCATACATCCTTCAAACATTTCAGTTCAATTCTACAAGCCATTTTCTATCTACATAAACACAAGTTATTGGATAAAAAATTTTATTCATGTAAATAAAATTATACTTGATTTTACAGATAGCAAGTCTTTCAGTAATCGATCTCAGGTATATTATAGAAACCAAATCAGTCCAGAATCCAACTTCAGGTATTTTATAGATAACAAGCTTTTCAGTGCTTTTGCAAGTAACAGGTCATTCAGGCACTCTAATAGATCAAATATTTTACTTCGTCCTGCTTCAGTGATCTTTCACCCTGATGCAAAGCAGAAATTGAAGACAACCCAAATCTTTCTTTACATGAGTTTGGTCAAAGTCTAGTCAAACTTCAAATGGAAACTATACAAGCAGTAGACTTAGTGTTGGCACCAACTCTTCAAACTGAAGTTCTTCGGAGCGCGAGGACGTGATAGAAATGCAGAACCAGACTCCCACTTCTCATCTTACTCCTCCACTGCCATCACCACCTCTCCTATAACCCCCCCCCCAAAGAGTTGGTAAAGATGAAGAGGGCCTGACCTTAGAATCCATGGTGATACAAGAAATTAGCATAATTGCCCTACAGTTATGCCTATCCATACATATGATGCCCGAATCTTATCCTCCGTAAGAGTATGGAGACAAGCCCAACATTCCTTGCCTGTCAAGATGATGACATGAAACCTCCACTTACAGTAGAATTCTTCCTTAGCTTTAACCGCTTCGTCTTCCGATATGCCTTGATAAGTCGGAGGAACAGGTATAGGTATCAACATCTCCAAGGACTGGTCACCAAAGTATTTCAACTTCAACCTCTGTATTTCATATGCAATCCTCTCTTCAAGGACCATCCTCCGTGTCTTCACCATTTTTAATATTTCAAATTTTTTTTACAAATTGCAAACATACTCTGCTTCAAGGACTTGATACAGGTACAATTTATATAACCCTACATTTATTATGCAGGTACGTTTTACCAAGCGTCATTATTCATTATAGACACAACTTTTCAAAATCATAACCATCATATACATCAGCATCCACATCCTCATTAAATACACGTCATTTCCCCATAACCCGCATAACTTCCACATAGTCAAAGCTAACATTACTCCATTTTAATTATCAAGAACTTCAGCCCAAATACCAATTATAATAGATCATTTCTCGACCAAAGCCACTCTTGACTTCAGTTGTGAGGGGACGATTGTAGGGACCAATCCCTCGATCTCACAAAAAGTTGAGTTATCGCCAGTTTGAATTACCTCTATCTCAGACTCACACATTTTTAATATAACTTCCCCAGTCAACATTATAGCCTGCCCTGCGAACTGGTTAAGAGTATGGGCCAAACTTAAATAAAAAAACCTTATTCAGTCAAAGACATCTGTCTCTCACGAACTCGTCAGTTACTCAGTCAACCGCCACTAACCACATTATTTGGAAAATGTGCTCCAGTATGATAAAGAGTTGTGGAGAAGGCCTATATAAAGAAAAGTTTCAGAAGAGACAAGGGCCAGAAAAAATTACACAAGAAATCATCAAGAAACAACTTATTCTAAATTCTCAGTAGCATTTAAACTTCTTAGTTACAAGGTTCAAGCATTTTTATATCTACAGATCACTTGTAATAAGATATCCGTCTCAAGCAATAAAGATACTTTTACAAAAATCTTCCACTCGAGGTCATAGTTTTTACCTATTCAGAGGTTTTTACCATTAGAATATTATTGCAGGCTCATTGGTGTGATAGCAAATTCCATGTCATTTTGGGCTTACGGAATTTGGCCATTACATTAACAATGCATTCCAGTTAGATTTTCCACCTTTCATGAAAATGTATTTGGTGATTAATGCTAAGCATTTAAAACTGTTTGAACTTCTCTTTTAGATGAAGAATCTACAATCGATACTCACCTACCATTAGTTGATGACTTATGGATGGAAAGAGAAGATCTATTGCAGAAGGATGATATTCAGGAGAGGAAAGTTTATACTACAAGACAGGGTGGTATTGAATCGATCTGAGTTGGGAAGAACGGTCACTTACCTAGCAAGTCGAAGTGGTATAGCAAGGAAATAGGAATTGCCACATTCCCACATCACCAGTTCTAGCTTGAGCTAAAGGGGGGGGGGAGCCGTGATCCAGGAGGATCTGAAGAAGAAATGAAGTGTTTTCAATTTCATTTCGAACAAAATTATTTTTTGTACGAATACATTTCGGTCTTAGGTGTTTTATTCGAATGGATTAAGATCTATTAAAATACATTTTAGCCTTAGGTATTTTATTCAAATAGATTAAAATCCATTCCAATACATTTTCTATTATTTTTCAATTCGAATACACTTTTATGTGTATCCGAATACATTTCGGCCTGAGGTGTTTTATTCAAGATTAAAATCTATTTGAATAGATTTTTTTATTCAAATAGAAACTTATTCTATTTGAATAGAGGCACGATTCAGCCTTTCTCTTTAGGCGTTTAAGGGCATATTTGTCCTATTTTGTAACTAGGATTATAAGCCTTATTAAAGCGGTAAGGCTAGCCATTGTTAGAGCTATGTTAGATCTAGAAAAAAGTTCTGAGGAAGAACTTAGGGTTTAGAGTATTATTATTGTAATTACTTTGATTTTAGCAATTATATCTCCTATTTTTTCCAACCAATTGGTGTTCTACATATTTTTTCTGCTAGCTAGATATTCTCTATCGTATTGCAGATTAATTGACCCCCCTTCTGAAAACATAACTTCAAAATGTAGGACCGTAAGATTAGGAAAACATATGTGATCGTCAACTACATCCGCAAGGTTAATGCTCAGTTTCAAAACTACGAGTGATTTACAAGTTAAAAGAAAATAAGTCAGCTCAGACATATTAATGTTCTCCCAGTATGTTAAGTCAAACTTACGGCTGTCAATTGATCATATTCGGACCAGATCTGCTATAATCCGAATCCAATCCATAACTTTTGTAGTAAACATCCATAATTGATATCCAATCCGATCCGAAACTTTTGAAGTAACATTCATAATCCATATCTGTTGGATATCAAGCACTCTAGACAAACATGCACATATACTTTGATAGATATAAGAGAAAAAAGATATTGATATATTGATTAAAAACCCTAAGGTTGTTGTAGTTTCTCTAGGTTTCAATAATGAACCCTTTTTGGGATATAAATACTCACGATAAACTTTCTCGATAAAGCCATAGCTTATATAGGCTTGTCATGAGCCTAGTAGGACACCATAACCCAGTTGGGTTCTCAACTTGGGTCAGACCCAACTCTTAATACTCCCCAATAGGGTATTTCATACCAGGGCAACTTGCCTCATCAAAACCTCTGCCTAGCAAAAGCCCCTTGGGCAAAAAGATGTTCAAGAAAAGAGTACAATCTTATGCCCTGCATGGGTTGTGGGCACGTATATGTTACCTCATTAAAATCTATAGTCTGGAAACCCCTTGGGATAAAAACTGTACAATCAATAAAAAAAGGTACATCACGCATGTGTCCACGTCAGGTCGGGACTACCTCCTGATGTCAATCTTCTTCGAGATCTATATCCTTGAAATGTATCTCCCTGAGGTAATGATAAATAAAAACTTTTGCTTACCAATTTCGTGTACTAGCTTCCTGAACGTATGTGGTGCAAGAGTCTTCGTGAATTGGTTTGCAAAGTTGTCTTCTGAAATACCTTGGACATTGTCAATCTCATTTGCCTTTGGTATTTCATTAGTATGGAAGGACTTTCGCGAAATGTGTTTCATTCTGCTTCTATTGATAAAATTGACATTGACTTAAATAATGCAAGCCGGGTTCTCTTCACACACAGTTGATACTTTATCTTGGATAAAATATACTACAACTTTAGCTGATGTGATATATCTTGGAATGCAACCATCATTCTCTGCCAGCTTCATGAAGTGCAAGAATGTCCTTGTGGTTCGAAGATGTAACAAATGTCATCTGCTTCATCAACCTCTAAGAATTTATTTTGTCCTGGTACATAAACACATAGTCCACCTGATAATAGCCTTTATGTGGCTCTGACATGTATTCTGCATCAGCATACCCTATAATTTGATGTTTAGCATTTTTCACATGGAATAGACTCCCGTCTTTCGTTCTGATCAGATACCTCAGAATGTGATTTATCTCCTTCTAGTACATTTGGGTAAGATCAAAACTATTGCAAGAAAAATAGTTTACTGCAAATGAGAGATCAGATCTGGTATACCCACCTAACAATAGCAAAGCACCTCCTTGATATAGGCACCCTAACCCTAGAAGTTTCTCCCCCCATTAAGATGGTGGAAGATGTTCTTCTACTCATCCAAGTGATGGATGACAATAAGCGACTTAGCACCGTGCGCTACATCCAAACCAAAGTGTTTGATAATTCTGCCAATATATATCGCTTGGTATACGAGTATGCCACTTCCAAGATGTTTGATCTGCAAATCAAGATAATACTTGGTTTCCCCAAGGTCTTTCATTTCGAATTCCATTTTAAGGATTTCGGCAGCTCTCGCGATCTCCTCCGGAGTTTTGATAATATCCAAATCATTTAGTATATAATATTATGATGATTTAAGCCAACATTTATGTTATTAATGAGAACGCATGGATAGATAAGACTATTTGCAAAGTCTCTAACCTTCAAATACTTACTCAACTTACTATGTCATATAGGTTCTGATTGCTTTAAGCCAATAGTGACTTATCCAGTTTTATTATATATGTACCTCGTGTGTGTTGGGCTTAATTACTTCTATAAGCTTATACCTACCCGAGTAGCTTTATGTATATATCCATATCCAGTTTCCCAAATAGAAATGCGATAACTACATAAGAAACTTATTTAGCATGTCATTGACAGCTGACAGACTAATTAGTACCTAAAAGTTATAGTGTCTATAACAGGAGAAATATGTCTCATCGTAATCGATGCCAGGTGTAGGGGCCTAACTTCGCGAGAAAGGAAATTGACTCTTATACTGCTAATATTATCTTAAACCAAAATATTTAAGCTAATAATCAGTATTAATGTGACTAATCTACTTGTAATATACTTGCGTGGAGGCTTAGAATGGGTCATTCCACGACCTCTGATGAGGATTTTTAAGAGTACTAATATAATGTTTGAGTAGTCAAATTTTCGAGTACAGAGTGATTACAGGGTATTCGGAGGTAAAATTCAAGGTCTGCGGGGAGAGTTTTTCTAACCCCTCCCTAATTCCCCCTCCCTTCTATTTATAGAACATAGGAAGGGTTGTGTCACCATGGGAGGTCAAATTACAAGAGTATCCTCCAAACAACTATCTTGTACCTGGAGTTGGTTTTGACACTGTAACTGTCGGGTTTAACACTGTAGTCATTGTTCCTAACGTTGTAGCTTGTTGGTTTTGACACTGTGGTTGTTAGATCTGACACTGTAGTTGTTGAGCGGCATGCTCTGCCATTCTGTCTGGTTAGCTGGCTGTCTGACACATTTTCCTTCGACTACGTATGATCATGATCGAAGCCTGTTCACAGTCAAGAGTTTGTATAGTCCCAGAGGGCTTGATTATGGGTTTATTAGGCTTTGGGTCATCATGTAGGCTTTGATGTAGCCTTCGAGTGTTCGAATAGAGTTAAAAGGTTGCGAGTAGGCTACTACATTTGCCCCCTCTCAGCAGGGGCCATAAAAATATGCGTAGAGGTGCTTGCTGAGAAAAACTACTGGGTGTTGGAAGTTGAAGGGTTGACTATTACATGTTAGAGTTATGAGGGAAGTAATAAAGGAAGAAAATTAAGAAGTAGTGGTGATTTCAGCTAAATAAATGAATTTAATGGAGGTATAAATATGGGTAATGGGGGTGTAACTCTGCATACTTTCATCTTCATCTTCGGTAAAATTCATCATGGAGAATATGCCTAACACCAGACATCAAAGGAGGATGGCAGAAAGGGACCGTCAAATAGGATGAAAGATGGCCAAACTGCAAATAAGGTTCTTTGGCGGCAGAGGGTTAGACTGGGTCATGCCAGACCTAGTCGAACTAGAACCTGAGGAGCCGATCAACGGACAATCGTATGCATACTTATGAGGGATACTGCAGTAGAGGTTTCCAACGGCCGAGGAACATTATCTCTTCCTGCAGAGCTTGGCCAAGCAAATAATAGAACAGGAGGAACAAGGCCAAGTGGTCGAAGAGGAGCCAGGGTTACGTTAAAGGAACTGCACCATCCATAAATAATGGGGTTCTTCGCAATGAGGTGGCAGGGTGGTGGTGATGGATTTTTTTTGTTTGACTTTTTTTGAAGATTTCTATTTTTTGTTGATGTTGGTATATTTTTCTCTTCTTCCCTTCTTTCTTATTTTTTTTGTATCATCGAAGTAATAGAATGAAAAGGTAATTCAATAGAATTATGCGTTCTGTATATGATAAGAATGGTAGAGTAATAGACTGTAGGCACAGGATCTAGCATCAAACTTCGAACGAAGGGTAAATAGTAGAAACAGTCACCTACTAGGGGAACTTTACTTTAAACTGCCATGTGGTGATAAAAAATATTGGCTAATATTCGACCTTGAATGACTCAGAGGGCCCAAATTCTTTGAAGTATTATGTAGAAAATGTTGTGACAGAGTATAGATAAGTGTCGATGATCCGAGAATAGGAATAGACCAAATGCAAGATCTCAGGAATTGGTGTAGAGTGCGCATGCCGAGAAAACGATTGAGTCTGGGAAGTTGAGAAGGTTTGATTGTTGAGATTCTGAGGAAAACAAATGAAGACTGTGATAAATATGGGTTATGATTAAGGAGGATTTAAATGCACTTGCCTTCAAGTATAAGTAGGGGTTGTCAAGAGAGCTTCAAACATCTACACTGTCTTCTCTGAATAAACTATCTTTGTCGTCTTATCCAAGTGGTCGAATTATGCATACCACTCTTAATACGAGATACCAGAGGAAGATGGAAGCCCGAGAGCGTCGGATAGAGGAGAAGACGTATGAGCTTATTAAAAAGCTCTTCAGGGACCATGAGTTAGACTGGGAGATGCCTGAATTGGCAGAACTACAGCCAGAAGGGCCAATCTATGGGATGCCTATGCTGACTGGTGGAGGGTGTTGCGATGGATGAACCCACCGGTCAGTAACCGGTTCTTATTTTAACAAACTTTGACCGAACATTTGATAACTAAAGAAGACCTCGGTGTTGAAGAGGAGGCTAAGATCTTCAAGGATTACCCTGTCTGTAAATAGGGGAGTTTTGGCAGTGGTAAAGGAGGCTTGTAGCATTTTATTTTGTTGTTTGTTATTATTGCTTATTTTATTTTATTTTAAATTGGTGTACGCATCGCATCGTTAATCGAATGAAATGGAATATTGAAACAATTGTCGAGGTATGATCTTTAGCTGTTTGTGTATAAGTAGGACAACCAAAATACACGATTGTAATTTAGGCGCAAAAATAGCTTGACGAATGTCAATTATGTAGGAAATTGAATGACCAACAAATTTTGAAATTGAATATCGGGTATGAGTGGACGAATGTTCGAGATACAGTATAGGCGATGATTCATAAATGGGAGGAAGGGATTTCGATGGTCGATGGGCTTCGGCTGCAAAATTTGATAGCCAAAATAGTTGGCATGTCAGAGGCAGTATTGTTCATAGGGCAGAGTGCCCTGCAGGTCATCATGATGTTTCCTTGGATTACGGGAAAAAGGTTGACATGATGTATAGATTTGATTGGACGGCTTCGGATAGGATACCAGGGAGGTGTACGTGTGAGTTTTTGAGGATAAAGGCGTCAAAACGCAACTCAGCGAAAAAGTAGGTGTAGTGGGGTAGTGGTAATGATAGTAGTTTTGGAAATTGAGGTGGTTTATTAATATTTTGGGGAGGTATTTATTGAGGTAGAAATAAATTATTGTTCCCAATTTGCGAGGAAAAGAAAAAGTAGAGAGAAAGAGAATATACTCCATTGCTGAGGAAGTTATTGTTCAAGAGGAGTGGAATGACCATTCTTTGTTGCTGTTTGAATCAATCATACAGGTATTCATCTGACCTTCTCTATTAATAGGTTAAATGTGGCTTACTTTTGTAGTTTTGTCTGTTGTAAATGTTATGAGGGATAGGTACTGTTAGGGTTTTATTGGTGAAACCCTGGCCGAGGGAGAGGGTGATCCAAGTAGTCGGAGGTTCAGCCCAGCAAGAAAGTAGGAATATTGGGGTGGTGACTAGAGCTGTAATCGAATGTTTGACAATGGTTGTTTGAGTTGGGGAGGGTAGAACTAAATAATTTATTGACACGTAATAGTCGAATATATCGATATAATTGCGTGTCTCTTCTTCTGTAAAGTAAAATGCATACCCGCCGATCTTCGAGACTGAGGCTGATAGACGAGGAAATAAAAAAAAATGAACCGAGTGTGTTTGGTCGTGCTTCAGTGGGTGAGAGCAGCGATATAGAAGATTTAGACATTATAACAGATGCCCCATTAGCCGTGGTGGTTCCTAAAATTGGGACTTCGAGTTAGAGCCATTGAAAGGCTTGAGTGACTGAGGAGAGGGATGGGGTGATGGAGGGAGGAGAGAGAAGGGGACATGAAGGTAGTGTCGAGCCTTCAGGGGATTAAAGAAAAGAGGGGGAGAAGAGTGGTAATAGTGAGAGTTCGACTTATTCGGGGGAAGCTGCAGGGTCTGTCTCGGCTAAAGAGAAGCTGAGACTGAATTGATTTGTGGCTAAGATAGAGTTGTCGAAGGTAGGGGTGATATTATATGTAGTGGGGTCTAGGTATTCCTTCAGGTTTAAACCCCAAGAGGGTTTCATGGTATTTAGAGGCCTGATTCGGCTTGGGATGCAACTACCCTTTCAAAGGCTGGTGAAGGAGGCTTTGAACTTCTAGGAAGTTGCCCCATACCAAATGAATGGGAACTTCTATGAAATGATGAAGGTGGTCGAGGGTATGAATGCAAAACTGAGAAGTAAGGGGAGGGGCTTGATCGAGTGGTACGATATTGTGTCATTCTACTCGAGGAAAGCAAACCAGAAGATAGACATGTACTACATCCAATGTCACGCAGATAAGCCCTGGTTGTTTGATTTGTGCTCGACGGGTCGAGGGTGTGATAAGGACTTGGTTGTGGCACAGGGAAATTATAAGAATGCCGAAGGGGAGGACGTTTATAAGCTACAACATAGGATCTATAATCCTAGTAAGTTGATAGTCAAAGATTTTTTTGAAATATTGATCGAATAGACTGATAAACATGTTTCTATTTTTTGAAATATTGATCGAATAAGACCAACTCTTTACAAGGTCTACCACAGAGGCTACATCTCTTCTAGATTTCAAGTTTCTCACACAAAGGCTTTTTAACTAACGCACTGTATTAAGAGGCTTTGAACTCACACTCTATATTTATAGACTTTCCATTAGGTCATCTCCAAAGTACGCATCACGAGATAAACCGTCACTTTAGAATAAATCCCCTTCAGAATGAACTTAGAAACAAACAAACAGAGCATTTTTCGTTCGAATGACTTCATGACTCGTTCGAACGACTTCAACGTAAAATTTTCGTTTGAACGACTTAGTGACTCATTTGAATGACATCCCCTATTTTTAGAGCCATAACCTTACAGATGTAGTTTGATCGCCTATAAGCAGATCTATTTTATGAAAAAGGATGTATTTTTGTTTCTGCAAACAACTGTAGCGCTGAATTGAGAAACATAGTTCTTTCTTCTACTGTTAGTTCTTCTCTTAACAAAAAACTGTAAAGATCATTCAATTTTTTCTTCTACTATTAGTTCATCACTTAACAAAAAACTGTGAAGATCATTCAATTTTTTCTTCTACTATTAGTTCATCACTTAACAAAAAACTGTGAAGATCATTCAATGTGACTTCCTCCGCTCAGACTCGAATTGATGTTGAGAATGAGACGAATTCAAGTGGCAGGCCATTTAAGTGATGAAAGGTCATATTATTATCTGAGATGGGAGAACCAGTTGAAACTAAGTTGTCTGAGATGTGTTTGATAGATTGTAAATAGTCTAAAATCGCTAAAGAACCTTTCTTAAGAGAATGAAGCTTGGATTTCAGTTACATAATGTGAGAACGAGAGACTAATAATAACCTCCATTCTAGGGTTGACCACAGTGCATGAGATGTTGTTGAGTTCACCATGTACGGCAGGAGTGAATCGGAAAGAACAGCATTGATCCAAATAAGAAGAGTTTGATCATTCTCAATCCAACAATTAAACTAAGGATTTTGTAAGATTGTAGTCTGACCTGATGCATCAGTGATGGAGAGCTTCTATGGTTGACACTGATTTAAACCATCAACATAACCAAGAAGTGAGTAACGACA
This sequence comes from Kingdonia uniflora, assembly GCA_014058105.1. Lineage (NCBI taxonomy): Eukaryota > Viridiplantae > Streptophyta > Magnoliopsida > Ranunculales > Circaeasteraceae > Kingdonia > Kingdonia uniflora. The sequence continues at coordinate 424,944 of JACGCM010001725.1, forward strand.
AAGAATTGGCAAGAACAGCGATCGCTAGACCACATATTTGTCTTTTATAAGCTTAATTGGGATGAAGTTTGAGATATTTAGAATCACCATTGATGGATCCTGAGGGAATTAGGGAAGATCTGTAATGAGAGAGAGCTTGTTGCAGATACCTAAGTTTGAAGAAGATGAGCCTTCAATCACCAAATCAAGATCGATTTTGCCTCTAAAACACCAAATTGAGATCGATTTCATTTCTAAATCATCAAATCAAGATCAATTTCACCTTGAAATCGATGAATCGCTACACAAGTAAAGATGGATTTAGCTCAAATACAGTAAATCAAAGTTGATTTGAGCTTGAAACAATGGAATTTTTTAAGAAAATTGGGGATTTTGGTTGTAGAAACTTTAATTGGATCAGAGAACCACAAGGTTAAATTGCTCTGATACTATAATAAAGATTAGAAGATAGCAGAAGATAAAGAATTCTTCATTGATTGTAAAGGAATCATTCCAAGTCTATTTAAAGACAAATACAGGAATTAGTTGTAACTAATCTAAACTAATTACTGTTTGATAACTAACTTTGTTAGACAGCTATAGGCAGTTATGTTATTACAACAGTTAGACTGACTCAGGATTACTGACTGTGTATTTGTTGACTCATCATTATCCTTAACACTATCCAAAAAATGCACAAATCTATCCGTATTACATAAAAATTGACATTCACCAATGTCTAGATTGTGGATTGACACCCCACAAATGTACCCATATTTATGATAAAATACAAGTTTGAATCGCATCAAGTGTGGGCAGGATGGATAGAATCTGATGAATAATAGACTCAGGTAAATTAGTGAGCATATCAATTACTTTCCCAGTATTCCCTCCAACATGAAAAAAAAATTCCCATTGCTTTTGGAGAGCACAAAGCTTTTGGTTTATGTTGTTAGTTATTATATTCATAATTTAAGCAGTAGCCCTACAAAATGAAAAGCAAAAAACATTATTAATTTGTATAATAAACTCTCTTACTCAGTTAATCAAATAAAATGCTTTAAAATAGACTCGGCTATTTCCAGACCGAGGTAGACATGAGACCCCGCTGTATTTGTCTTACCTTGTGAGTATGACCACTGCCCCAAAGCAAACAAGATGGTTGGATTCTCTTTCCCCAATGATTGTCTAGGTCTTTAACACTAAGATAAGAGTCTCACGATACTTCAACAAGACAGTGTTTAATGGTAGATTAGCCCCATCCCAAACTATCATAAAAAAGGGTAAATAACCATAGGTCGAAATAATCCTGTATATATAACCATTCGCATCTTTTTCATAATATATAGCCTTACCATTGGCAAGGGATTATAGTTTTACAAGATTATAAAACAAGACACTCTAATATACTTTTCCATTCTACTTAAACTAAATTGACGCAACCTTTGCTCACTTAAAAAGAGTTCTTAGAGCATCCTCAACAGCCTCCTTGAAAGATAGGGAAGGGTAGTGACATGTACTCCCTAAATTTATATTTTACATTAATAAACTCTAAAAAATGGAGTGAAGTAACTTTTTATTAGAAAAGTAGGAGAACTATTTTCCACATAATTAAAATGCATATGTGGCTACCCAAATATAACTTCCCGCTTCCTATTGTTGAGGAGAGAGAGTGTAAAAATAGGGAGTCATCAAGATTTAAGGAGTCCATAAAAACCTTTTTAACTTTATTTGCCTCCCTAAAATAAGTATAGGGAGGCTTCTTTGGACTCTCTTACAATAGTATAGGGCACAACTTTAAGGTTTTAACATGGGGACAGGGTTGACCCTAGCTATAAGGGTAAGAGGTGGCCGCCTAGGGCCTCCAATTTTTGACATAAAAAAGGGCCCAAATTTTTTTCAAAAAAAGTAGTTGCCTTGTTGGTTTACAGCAATAGACTCTCACCATAAGGTTAGAGGTTTAAACCCTCACCTTGCTTACAAATTTTTAAAACTAAATATACCCCTACCAAATTTTTTTTCTTCGGCGGGGGGCCACATTTTCGGACCTCGCCTAGGGCCCCCTAAACATTAGGGTTAGCCCTGTATGGCAACATGTCACAGGCCAAGGCAGGCGCCAACCCGTGGAGCGTACATTATCATTCATTTCAAACATTTTACGAAAATGATACTTATCTAAGTCCAATTGCTTGGCACCGATCGAACACGGGTATGCACGCAGCTATGACACAAGCACGAACTAATCAAGACCGACGGCATGAGGTGATGTCTTCTTTGCACTAAAGACGGTGCGAAATGGCTTTAGTGACGTCAGCTACGTCTGCCCAAATTTTGAATTACCACTAATGCCTCCCAGTTTTAAAAATCGACCTTCATTACAAAGGGTAAAATAGTAATTATGTATTACTCTTGCAATCTCCCTCGTCTCGCCTTCCTCTCTCTGTAGATCTAAGGAATTCTCTTCAAAAATGGTCCCAATCTCCAACTCTCTTTGATTCTCTCTCTCTCTAATATTTGCAAAGATTAGGGTTCTGGTTGATTTAGCTTTCAATCTAATTAAGATCTACCGATTTCTCTGTCATCTTCATTATAAGTTCACAATTTAAGGGTTCAAATCTCTAACGCAAACGAAGTCGCCTCTGCAATCTTAATTATGAGTACTAGGGTTTGATTTTTATGCTTACAATCTTGTTGGAGTTTGATCTAAACTCAACCTGATGTGTCTTGCTGAAGAGGTCTTTAGTCTTTAACTAGAATAAGTTTTTACCTATTTTGCTGATTAATAGTTGTTCTAATTAGTGGCATAAGACTAGGAATAAGTTAAGCATTATTTTACATAAAGTCGTTAGTATGAGAACACCTTATAAATAGGTGTATCTCTGAGTTGATTTAATTATCAGTTATCAGTTCATTAATAAAACTTTTGTTCTGTATTTGATCCTTTGGAAATTAAGGAATTTTTAATTTCCTACATTTGGCAATCATAGCCATTTTATCTAGTGTTCTTGTGTTTCTAAGTTTTACTTGGATTGCTTGTAAGTAGGTTTACAATAATGAACAGATCAATTCAACCTCAACTATTGAGGTTTTCCGGGGGGGGAAATTGCTCAATGGTGTATCCAAATGAAGGCCTTGTTCAACTTTCAGAAACTATCTGAGATTATCGATCATGGGTATGTAGAGCCTATAGATCAGGCTACATCTGCAGCTCTCCCTCAAGTCTAGAAAGATAGTTTGAGGGAAATATAGAAAGGACAAAAGGACCCTATTCTCTCTCTATCAAGCCGTAGACGAGATTGTCTTTGAAAATATCACAAGCGCAACAACGGCTAAGGCAGCATGGAAGATTTTGCATAAATTATACAAAAGGCGGTGAGAAGGCAAAAAGTATATGGTTGCCAACCTTACGAGGTGAATTCGAAACTCTTTCTAGGAATGATTCAAAAACCATATCTAATTATTTTTCTCGTGTGCATTTTGTTGTCCATCAATTACAGGTTAACGGTGCAAAATTGGATGATTTACTTCTCGTTAAAAAGGTCATGAGATCCTTAACAGGTCAGCTTGATTATGGTGTTGCTGCAATTGAAGAAGGAGGAGATCTATCAATAATGACTATCGGAGGATTAATGGATTCATTATGTTCTCACAAGTATAGAATGAATCACAGAGTTGGAGGATCTTAACAAGCTTATTAAAAATGGGCGACGATGTCCGGTAAAGCTATATTGAGTGATGGAAAACATTTAAATCAATACGAAGATGAGAAGACTCATGACTCCAAGAATATTGTCTCCACAATGGAATGAAACTCAAACCAATGAACATCTTAAGGTTGAAGGTATGATAAATCAAAAATTCAGTGTTTTCGTTATAAGGAGTACGGCCATCCCCATGGTTTTTAGTTTTGGACTATTATTTTGGTTATAAAGTGATTAGGGTTATTTTCAGCTATGAAGGTTATCTCAAGTTATGAAATAAAAGATAGAGTTTAGTGTTAATTATGATTTCTTGATCTTGATTACCTAATTACGTTATATTTTGGTATCAGAGCCTAGGTTCTAATTAACCAATTCAATCATTGGAAAATGATTCAGGTACAAGTTGTGCAATCGAGGGGGAGAAGAGGAAGACGAAAGGGTCATTGCAAAATCAAATAAGATTACCGTTAGAAATCAAGTAAGAAACCACACCCATGCTTTTGGTAGTATGCAAGAGGTGATGAAAAGAATGCAACAAGTTTTAGAAGAGAAGCACGTATTAATCGCGAATTATGCCATCAATTTGTAGAAAATCAACAAGACATAGAGACTAATCCACTAGCAATCGAAGACCATGCGATGTAGGAAAAATAAACTTCTTTGGGTTTTATGGCGAACGCATAAAGGGGAGAACTGTCAACACCGACGCTCATGCGAGGTCAGGGTCGAAGCTTTAGTATTGGTGAAGAGCCAGTGGGACTTGCTCAATCAAAGCTGCCATCAAACCTGGTAGTTTGGACTAACATCGATATCCCAGATCCAGCGAGGTTTACTAGCATCGTGTTAAAGGAAGAAGATGGGTCAGATGATGATTACACGGCAAGCCAAGCGGCGGCCAGAGCAAGGGTGATCAATTGTGATTCACAAAGCAAATAGTGGTGTAAAAATAGAATGATATAGGTAGGAATCTTGAGATGGTGGAAACAGTTGTTAAGACCGGATCAGCTTTACAACATTGCTCCCTCATACATCGAATCGGAATAACAAACCCACGGTTTCCACAAAATATGTAGCTGAAATTGCCCTCACCACATATTTTAAGGAGATACAAATGACGTACAGAGGGGAAACCATAGTAAGCCTGGTACTCCCAAGAATCCAGAAATATAAACCATGCGTCTGGTTCTGCCAGATCTTTAACCCAACCCATCTCTCCAAAATAAATAAAATACCAGCGATAAGTAACACGAGTTTTTCCTTTTTGCTTGAACCTGAGCTTTGTTGACCTCGTGGACAACATAGAGGTGATCCTTGATGGTAAAGTCATCGTCAATGATGATAAATTTCATACCCCTGTTGGATTTCATTACCAGCAAGTAGTATTTGTCGACAATGATACTTGAAATCCGTTGATAACTAACAAAGCAGCACACCCTACATCCAGTAAAGGGCAACAAGAGGGTAATTGGGTTCCTATATTTGGAATATAAGGTATAGGAGGTAAGGTAGATAGAGATGGGGAAAGTGGGAGTAAACTCACTTGAATAGGATTTACAAAGCAATAAAATGAGGGTTACAAAGACAATCCCTCCCTTGTTGATGAGAGTAATCATTTCTAGGATAGACCATGGGATGATAATGGCAAATATGTGCCTATATACAAGGGTGGGTCACGAGGAAGGGGTCGCGAGTGAAGTGGGAATGAAGGGCCAATAGGGTCTAGTATCAATGAAGATGACTATGAACATAGATGATGCCAACAATACCAAACTGAGAGAGGTAATACATATCAAATTGATATGTTTTTTCATGTTCGTTCTACCCATAGCCCAGAAGTAAAACTGGATATCCCATAATTTGATGGTCAACTCGATTTCGACACATTTCTTGATTGGCTTAATCGGATTGAAAAAATCTTCACCTACCGCAAATTAGAGGATCCAAGGCAAGTTTAACTTGTAGAAACAAAACTAAAATGGTACACTCTCTACTGGTGGGATGATCTATAGAATGATAGAAGAGAAGGAGGCTTGTGGATAATTACAAATTGGGGAAGAATGGTTCATGAATTATGAGGACACTTCAATCCTCCAAATTATGAAGTGGAGAGCTTCATCAAATTGCATAACCACAAATAGAGTAAGTTGATGGTGGAAGAATATACAGATGAGTTTTATCTATTATCATCTTGAGTGGGTTTGCAAGAATCAGATCAAATGAGGGTGTGCAGGTTCATGTTAGGTCTCTCTAAAAATATACAGTCTAAGTTAGTTGTGCACAGTGCGAGTAAATTATTCGAGATAGGATCCAAAGAAAGTAGAAGATATGTTAAAAATAAAGGCTGAAACAAAACCAATATCAGCGAGGCCATTGAGGCCTTACAAGTCACTTACACGTCCATCTATTAGCTCAGATACAGGAGGAGTTAGACCAACTTATTTTGAATACAGTAAAGTGGGTCATATGCGCAGGGATTGATGGTTGCTAAAACGAATATGACATTATTTGATGATAAATTTCAAGAACATTTGGTTACAGTAACAGAACGAATTTTGATAAGTCACGTGGTCGTTACAATATCCAAGTAGGTGGTTGTCTCTCTACCTTGCATGATCACTATCTCTATTTAGTTATTTCAAATTAATTTATTTGATTTGCATTATAATTATAAGAAGTTTCCAAATTAGAGTCTAGCCATGGTTTCTATTTATGCTAGGTCACTTCTCCTATAAAATGGAGCTTAATCTTAGTTTATTTCCAATGCTGGTTTTAGTGAGAGAAAGGCTTAGCCTTTAGAATTTTGTAAAGTTTGGGATAAAACTCATAAATCCTAAGTGTCAGACATTTTATTTTATGCAATTGAGAGATCATAGTTTTAATTGAGATTAATTTAGCTTCCAAAAACATTATTTTTAGCAACTTAATACCTAAGCTAGCAAGATTATGCGGGATATTTTTTACACCGATTGCTACAGTGATTTTTGCATCTGCTAGAGTGATTTTGGCATCTACTACGGTGGTTTTGGCGGGAATATTTTTTCTTTATCTCGGCGACCAATGGGGAACAAAATGTTAAAACGACAAACACATGGTGGGCAATTAAAAATGATAGAAGAGTCTACCAAGTTACTTATGGAATCCAACAAGGAGTTTACGACATCCAGCAAGATGATGCTTAAACAACTTGAGGCGATGTTTGCCAAATTGCATGCCCTTATGAATTCTGATGGTGACGGGAGATTTTTCAACACCATTAAAGATGAATTAGATGTAGAAAAGAAAAATATTGAGGTGTGTATTGTGACGGAGGATTCATTAAGATTCGATGGAGTAGCCTTGAAGATGAACCACTATAAGGAGACGGCGGAGAGAGAGGTTTACCGTATGATTGATGTTGTAGGTGGGGAAGACGAAGACGTATTGAAAAGTTCTCGATCAAAGTCCTATGATAGAGTAGTGACCTTGACGCGAGAAGTTCACCCGATTGATGATTTTAATCATCATGAAGTCCAACCAAAGAATTTAATTAATTCAGATTTTTGTAATCCATTTTTATAAGGGTTTGAAGACTGTTCAAGTCAAAATTTTAATCAGTTTTTGGGGATTCAAAATGAAGTCACACACTGGTTTTTTGGCGAAACAATATTTTTTCTATTTACAGGCAAACAAGATGGATATGCAAGTATTGTGATAGGATTTGTAGTTATCCTATACATAATATTGTTTTTTCTGTCTTCAAAATTTTTGGACAACTTTTCTAAAGATGGGGAGAGTTGATAAGTCACATGGTCATCACAATACCCACGTAGACGGTTGTCTTTATACCTTGCATGGCCACTCTCTCTATTTTAGTTATGTCTAATTAGCTTATTTTATTTACATTATAATTAGGAGAAGTCTCCTAAGCTTAGTTTATTTTTAATGTTGGTTTTAGTGAGAGAAAGGTTTTTGTTGTGCACAAAAAAATATTTCTTTATTACATTTCAAAAAAGGTTGCCAAACAAGGTGGATATGTAAAAGATATTATTTGTTTTCCATCACTTTGGCATGGATAAAGAAAATATTGTTTCATTTCACTTCTTATAGTGTTTTAAAATTGATCATTTCTGATATATTGCGGCAAACGATTCTATCGTTGATAGTCGAAAAGAAGCATATCCTTAGATAGTTATGCAGAGTTTGGGGTATAACTAATAAACCCTAGGTGTCTGGCCTTTTATTTTATGCAATTAAGAGTGTAGTTTTAATCAAGATCAATTTAGCTTCCGCAAACGTAGTTTTTAACAAATTTACTTAGGCGATGAAGATCTAGGAGCTCCAACACAAGTCCTGTTGGAGAAAGTGTCAGCGAACCCCTCGCGTGGGGTACCATTTCTTTGAATTCGTTCTCATAGGTGGAGGGGGTTGATGTACTGCAGTCCTGAATACCCTATATGAATGCCCAAAGAGAGGGCGTCTTTCTCCCCACCGTCTACGTTGGCGCCACCCTCTTTACATACAGTTAATTATTTTTTTGTATTTTTCGTTATTATTTTGGGAAGTTATGTAATTAGGAAGTCTAACTGCTTGAGGGGGCATCCTCACTTTTAGGATCTTATTATTTTAATGGGATTAGGACATCTCTTTATAAAAGCCATTTCCTAGGTCTTTAGTTTTATACTGTTATATTGGTTATAGAGTTATTAGGGTTATTTTTAGTTATGAAGCTTATCTTAGGTTATGAAATAAAAGAGAAAGTTTAGTGTCAATTATGATTGCTTGATCTTGATTCCTTAGTTATATCAATTTATATGGAAAAACAAAGCAGTCGTAGGTCGAAAATGTTTCGAACGGATAGAGGAGGAGAATACACATCTAATGAATTCTTCAAGTTTTTTAAAACTCATGGAATTAAGCATCAACTTATAGCCAGCTATTCACCTCAACAGAACGGAGTTCCAGAGAAGAAGAATAGAAAAATTGTTCAAATGGCGCGTAGTATGTTGGAAAAAAAAAAAACCTTATCGAAAAGTTTTTGAGCGGGAGCCATTTCGTGTGTTGTTTATCTTTTGAGCAGGTGTCCGACAAAGAGCTTTATTGATATGACACCTGAGGAGATGTGGAGCGGCTATTAACCTATGCACATGTACCTGCTAAAAAAGGGAGGAAGTTCGATGATAAAGGTGAGAAGTGCATTTGCATTGGTTATAGTGAGCGCACGAAAGGTTACAAATTGTTTAATCCCAAAACGAATGAAGTCGTTGTGAGTAGGGATGTTGAATTCATTGAAGCCAATGCTTGGAATTGGACGAATGAAAAGAAGAAATAGATGGGAATGGATGTGATTGAGGATTAAACTAGTAAAGATACACAATCTGATCCAGTACCTCAAAATTAGGCCACATGATTCCATCTTCTTCCTCTTCAACTCATAGTGAAGCGACTCGTACATTTGCACGTACTCGTTATCTGTTGGCACGCTTAGAAGATTATGATATGACCTATGATAGTGATTTCTCTGATGAGGAACTTGCACATTTTGTATTGTTTGCAAATTACGATCCTCTAATCTTTGGGGAAGCAGTACAAAATGAAGGCTGGATTTGGGCGATGGATGAAGAAATAAATTCTATCGAAAAGAACGATACTTGGGAGTTAACTTCTCACCCCGCAGGAAAGAAATCAATTGGTGTCAAATGGGTGTACAAAACCAAGTATAAACCTGACGGTCAAGTGGAATAGTTAAAGGTGAGGTTGGTGGTGAAAGGATACAAGCAAAAGCCAGGCATCAACAATTATGAAAATTTTGGGCCCGTCGCAAGACTTGATACTATTAGAATGGTTATTGCTTTAGCCGCCCAAATGAAGTGGACGTTACGTCAGATGGATGTAAAATTGGCGCCTCTTAATGGATTGCTCGAAGAAGAAGTCCTTATGGATCAGCTCATTGGCTATGTTAAGAAGGGTCACGAAAATATGGTTCTGAAGCTAAAGAAAGAGCTTTACAGGTTAATACAAGCGCCGAGGGCGTGGTACACCCGTATCGATTCTTATTTTCGAGATAATGGTTTTAATAAATCACCTTTCGAACATATGCTTTATATCAAATTCAATTCGCAGAGAAGCATGCTTATTAATTGTTTATATGTCGACGATTTGATATTTACTGGCAATGACCCAAGTATGTTTGCTAAATTCAGGGTGGTGATGACGAATAACTTTGAAATGACTCATATGGAGCCATTATCGTATTTTATTGGTCTTCAAGTTATACAGAGAGATGATGGGATATTCATCTCACTGAAGAAATATGCAGTTAATATCCTAAAACGTTTCAAGATGGAATCGTGTAATCCGATCAAGACTCTAGAAGAAGCAAGGTTGGAGTTCGATAAGTTGGACAGTGGTAAATTGGTTATCCTCTTTGAAGTTGGTCTAATTAGCAGGTTTATAGAGGCACCTAGTCAAGCTCATCTAAGTGCTGCGAAACGTATCTTGCGTTGTGTTAAAGGTACTTGAACTCATGGTATATTTTATTCATATGCAGAAAATTTTGAGCTTGTCGGGTACACATATAGTGATTGGGCAGCTGATACGAAAAGCAGAAAGAGCACATCCAGATTTGTCTTTCATATGGGTTCCGGTATATTTTCTTGGTCATTGAAGAAATAATAAGTCGTTGCACTATCAACTGCCGAATCTGAGTACATGGCAGCTACCTCTAGTGCATGTCAAGCTGTCTGGTTTCAATGATTATGTGATGAATTTAATCAGAAGCAACCATCTCCTATGAATATCTATTGTGACAACAAGTCAACAATTGCACTAACCAAAAATTTGGTGTTTCACCGAAGAAGCAAACACATTGCCATCAAGTTCCACTGCATTCATGATATAGTTAATGAAAATGAAATTGCCTTGGTGTTTTGCAAGTCTGAAGATCAGGTGGCCGATATTCTCACAAAGCCTTTGAAAGCTGAAGCATTCTATAAGTTGAAGAGGATGATGGGGGTATGCAGCTCTGACAACTTGATTTTAAGGAAAGCTGTTGAAGTTTGATCTAAACTCAACCTGATGTGTTTTGTGGAAGAGGTCTTTAGTCTTTAACTAGAATAAGTCTTTACAAGTTTTGGTAATTAGTAGTTATTCGAGTTAGTGGCATAAGACTAGGAGTAAGTTAAGAATTGTTTTACATGAAGTTTTTAGTATGTGAACACCTTGTAAATAGGTGTATCTATGAGTTGTTTTAATTATCAGTTTTTAGTTCATCAATAAAACTTTTGTTCTGCATTTGATCCTTTGGAAATTAAACAGTTCCTAATTTCACACAAATCTCATCGATGATAAGGTCAGATGATTTCAAATCATTGCTAGAGTATAATTTGGAGATTTTTACCTTAGTTTTAGTTTATTTTGGGGTTTCTCTCTCTCTCACCAACATAGATTTATGATTTGGTGGCCTCTCACTATGATGATTTTGAAGTCATTTTTGGGGTTTCATTCAATCTCATTCTCTTTCAGATTGCAGGGTTTTCATTTTATGATCAAAGTGGTGAATCTTTTGTATAATTGTTTATGGGGATCTCATTTGGTTATGATTACGGGGTTTATGATTGAAGAATAAATTCTTAATTTAAAACATATGGTCTTTCTACTGGGTATAGTTTATAGATCGGATTGAAGTTGTTTCCGGGTTTTTGGTTTGAAGGATATCATGTATGTCCAATATTCTCTATCCTGGCTTCCATCAACAATTGCACTCAATTAAGAGAACTCTTTTTGAATAGAGCAATATCCAGAGAAGTTAGGGATATTCTCTGAGAATGCTTTTAGCATAGTGAAAATCTGTTAAAAACTTTTGGGGTATTAGATGAATAAGCCGTCTGGTGAAATCCCTAATGCACTAACCGAATATGTGAGAATATAGCAACTTCTTTTGGAGCAGAAATGCAGAACTTTTCCCAGGAAAGCATCTCCTAATCTTTTGGAACTTTAAGAGCTTTTCAAATTTATGATATTTCATGCAATAACTTGGTTGAAACTTCCTGAACTTCTTCGAACATTTCAAGATTTACAATGTGGTGATTTTAAGACTTGTAATGGAGGTTTTTAACATTGGAAAGGGAAATTGTATTAAATGTTGCATCTTCAGCATCCACACAATGTAGGTGATGAATAAGGACATTATAAAATACATTTGCACCAAAAATACATTTGTAGAATTTGAGAACAGTAAGGTTGTATAGGGCTTGATAATACTGCGGCATTTCATTGTGGTATAAGGAAATATGTACAGACATTAGGAATGAACTAGATTACAAGGATAAGATATAGTGGTTGTAATGAGATTGTGGTTTCAATCAGATCGAAATTCTTCAAATTTCTTTGATTTCATGATCAAATCCTCGAATTATCAAACTCTAACGTGCTCAATGCTTGAATATTTGCTCCAAAACAAGAGGTTGGGATGAATTTAGCCGCACTAAATCTGTTTGAAATTGCAGTCTCAAGTGGGATTCATGCTCTGAACATTAACAAGGATGATTTGAAGAACGGTAAGCAAATAGAGGAAGCTAAACATCAATAAACAACATCAAGTAATCTCAAAAGACAGGATCTACTATTTGTGGAGGAGATGCAGAGATTAAAAGAACTAAGGAAAGTGGGGCTGCAAATTCTTGGCCTGGAGATGATGTATCATTCGTGGAGCACCAAATGGGGTTTTAATCCGGAGAAAAATTAAATCCCAGTGATAAATTGAAGATAAAGGCTGCAACGAGGATGGCTGAAGGGGGAAAAGAAGCTTAGGAAGCAGGGAAAGCTATGCCTTATGCATACAAGTTGAAAGGTATAACCAATCAAATTAATCTGGAAGGTCCTCCAAATCCTGGAAGAAAGTATTAGATATAATGATGCAGCTTTTGATAGAGGTACTGATGTATATAAACACAGTCTGGTGGGAAAGATTGATCTCCAAGAATTAACATACTCTAAAGTTAAGATGAAGGCTCCAAAACTTTGGAGATTACATGGTTCTGTGAGTATAATACCACTGGGTAAAGGGTACTTTGTCATCAAACTGGCTAATATGAGGATAAAGGAATGGTTTGGAGTGGAGGGTCATGGTCTATTGAGGGCTTTGCCATTAGACTAATGCCTTGGACCCCTTAAATTTAATCCTGAAACTCAGAAAAGCTCTAATGGTTTGGTGTGGGTCAGATTTCCAGGATTAAGTATGGAATACAGTGATATGAAAACTTTGATGACATTGGAAAAGGCTTTGGGCACTCCAATTCAAGTAAATGGGGCAATAAGAAGTATGTGAAACATCCATTTTGGAGTTTGTTTCATTTAGAGTCTAGAGTATGTGTCAGCACTATTTCATGGATATCCGGCGTCAATGAGTGCGCGTGAAGCGACTACAGCTGGACTGACACTAAACAGGTAAGTGGGAACATTTTAATTCAAATATTAAGCCCTACGTATTTTTACAGAATTTGGAAACGGTAATAAGTATGTCTTTTTAAGATAACAGAATTTCTATTCGAATAAATTATTTTTTCTATTCGAATAGAACTGAGAACATTTTAATTCAAATAGATTTTATTGTATTCGAATAAAATGCCTCAGGTTATTTTCTATTCGAATAGATTCTTTTTCTATTAGAATAGAACTGGAAACATTTCTATTCGAATCGATTTTTTATTGTATTCGAATAAAATGCCTCAGACCGTTTTTTATTCTAATAGATTGGCCCAGCGTGATTTTTATTTGAATATATTTATTTCTATTCGAACAGAGAATGTGATTTTTTTTTTCATACAAAAGACAACTTTCCTTTTTTCAGAACTCAACTTTTTGAAAACCTTTTTTTGAGGGCTTAAGTTTTTAGAGTGAGGAGAGATTGTTCTAAAGAGATTCAAGGGATAATTAAAACACTCAAATATTAAATCAATCATCATTGATGAAGAAACCCTAATCATGAATTGAAAGACTTGAGGGATTCAAGATTGGAAGCTTCGACGAGATATTGGAGTGAGAAATTGCGAGAACGCGGAATTTATTGTAAAGAGCTTGATTGGAAGAAATGTAATCCTATAAGTAGTTAAACTCTTGTAATTCTTTTTCAATAGTGGATTGTTTAGCTGTCGAGTAATTCGACAGCGACCTGTGGGTTTTTTTCCTGAGAAAGGTTTTCCACAAGGTTAAAAAAAATTGCCCATGTCTTTATATTTTTATCTGCTTGTTTGACATTAGATAATCGAATCAACTTAATTTAGGTTAAGCTTAGACCATTAACTCAAAGGAATTATGACATATCGATTTAGACCTAAAACAATCAAAATTGGTTAGTCTCAAGCGTCAAAGAATTTTAATTAGTATCAGAGCGGTCACGCTTCGAGGTTTAACAACCTAAGCGTGGATTTCAGATAGTTCGCTTGAGAATAGTGAGTTCCGAGAAGTTTGGAGGTCCTGTAAATCGCCCTCCACTCTTTGATGGCAAAGACTACCTATACTGGAAAATCCAAATGGTTACATTCTTACAATCAATCGGAGAAAATGTATGGATTGTTATTGAGGATGGATGGACACACCCTACTGTGATGCAAGGTCCACCAGGGAGTGCTATTGAGGTCCCTAAACCTAGGAACCAATGGTCAAAGGAAGAAAACGATTCTGCTGGTTATAATTCTAAAGGCAGCAATGCTATCTTTATCGATGTAAGTCAAAGTGAGTTTTGACATATCTCTGCGTTTACCACTTCTAAAGAAGCTTGGGACATCCTAGTTCGAACTTATGAAGGTGATGATATAGTAAAAGAAAGTAAGTTGCAAATGCTTACTTCACAATTTGAGAATATCAGAATGAGTAAAAACAAACCTTTTGACGAGTTTTATACGAGACTAAGTGATATTGCAAACACTAGTACCGCATTAAGAGTAGCGTACTCCGATGTTCAAATTGCTTACAAAGTTCTAAGATCTCTTCCTAAGAACTTTAGATCCAGACGTGATGTTATCGAGGAAGCACAGGATCTTAAGAAAATGAAACCCTATACATTGGCTAAAAAATTGTGAACGTTTGAACTAGAGATGAAAATAAAAAACCCCGAGAAGAACAAGAGTGTTGCTTTCAAGTCTTCATCTCACTCCTCTTCTTCTAAAGGTTCCAAAGAGGTTAATTACTTATATATCTCAGATGATGATGAAGGTTCGGATATAAATTCATCAATTGCTCTTATTAGTCAACAATTTTAAAAAATCTTAAAAAAAGTTAATTTTAGAAACAAGGGCAATCGATGAACTATAAACCGCGACCTCATGGTCGGATTAAATCTTATAATCGGCAGACCAATAATGATACTAACCTTAGTCAAGCTGAATGTCATAAATGTCACAAGTTTGATCATTATGCCCATAGTTGTCCTGATAAGAAATTTGGAACGAATCATAAAGCTATGAATATCAGTGTTACTTGGGATGATAGTGATGATGAACATGATAATAATGAGAGTAATCCCCAAGTAGTTAATAATGGGCAATATTGTGCATATCTGGCGTTTCTTAATTGTGGCAATAACAACTTTGACATTTTTGAACTTGAAAATTTTAATGAAAATCAGAGTAATCAAGAACAAAATGAGTTTGAGGACCCGCATCTTGAGGACTTATATGCTCAGACTCTCGCTAAGTGTATAAAACTCGGTAAACTTAACAAAGTCTTAAAAGTCCAACTTAATACACTTACGTGCGAACTTCAAGACAAAACTGAGAATACAAGTCACGAGATAGAGGTACTTGAGAATGAGAAACAAGGCCTTCATGATAAAGTTGTGTTTTTTTTTTAAAAAGTTAATGATGCAAAGGAGAAAGTAAAATCAACTTTGGACGAACTTCATTCAGCCAAGGTTGATGTAGTTCTATCTCAGGAGAAACTTGAAAAGTTCTATCATGGGGCCAAAAACATTGATAAAATGTTATGTATGGGAAAGAAGGATAGTGATAAAATGGGTCTAGGATATGAGGAACCTCTTCCTAATGCCAAGACTCCTCAAATCATAAAGTTTGTGAAAGTAACTGCTTCTACTTCGGTGCCCAAACATAACATGATATCCACTACTCATAATCACTCCAAACGGGTCTCTTACTCTCATATTTATTATTAGAGTTTATGTGGTCAAAAGGGACATCTTGCATCTCACTGTAGATTTACTGGACTCTATCAATCATATATTCGCCCTTTTAATGGATATAGATATAATTCTAATGTGATTTCTACTAATGTGAAAAGTGAGAATGTGTCTAGATGGTTTGCAAAGGAAATTATAGATAGAAGAACTCTACGAAGCATTTGGGTACGAAAGATGGATTTGGCACCTCAGATAAGTGCAATGTTGCACTAACTGCTTTGAATACTTTCAAGTCAGTTTAATGGTATATGGATAGTGGGTGTTCCCGTCATATGACTGGTGATGAGTCCAAGCTGAGTCACCTAGAGGATATTCAAGGAGGTGATGTTACTTTTGGTGATGGGAGCACATCTCCTGTAATAGAAAAGGGAAAGGCCGAAGGACTTGGTGCTCCAGCACTTGATAATGTTCTCTTGGTTAAGGGGCCGAAGAAAAATCTTCTTAGTGTCAGTCAACTATATGATATAGATCACACTGCTATATTTTCCAGAGGTGGATGTGATGTGTTGAACTCTCAAGGACAATGTGTGATGCATGCTGCTAGAACCGTTGATAACTGTTATGCTATTCAACAAGAAGTTATACTGTGTAATAAAGCAAAATTGAGTGATGTGGACTTATGGCATCAAAGGTTGGGACATAAAAACTTCAATGGCTTGTCCAAGATTACAAGTAAAGAGTTGATTCGGGGAGTTCCGAAGTTGCAAAAATTGAGTAACATGGTATGTGATCCTTGCCAAATTGGCAAGCAACCAAAGAACTCTCACAAGAAGTCCAACAATATTACTACTACTCGGATTCTTGAGCTAATATAAATGGACTTGATGGGTCCTATGATAACGGCATCCTCGGGAGGTAAAAGGTATATTTTGGTAATGGTGGATGATTTCTCTCGTTATACATAGATAGCGCTTTTGAGAGAGAAGTCAAATACTTTTGAAGAATTTTGCAGTATATTGCTTCTGTAGGGACTTATCCCTTGATCTCACTCATCATCGAGCTCACGCAGCTCAATTTACCTCCTCTCAGGCTCACGTAATTTTAGCACTTAACACTCCAGTTAACATTCAAAGCAGCCCCACGAGCTACTCAAGAACGTGGATCGAGCTAAACCCGGAAAACATTATCCAGTCAAAGATACCTGTCTCCCAGGAACTTGTCAGTTATTCAGTCAACCACCACTAACCACATTATTCAGAAAACGTGTTCTAGCACATGAAGAGCTCTGGAGAAGCTTATATAAAGAAAAAGTTCCAGAAGAGACGGGGACCAGAAAAATTACTTAAACTTCTTATTTGCGAGATCAAAAACATTTCTATATTTTAGAGATCACTTGTAATAAAGAAATCTACACCAAGCAATAAATTTACTTTTACAAAAATCCTCCATACGAGGTCGTAGTTTTTTACCTGTTTAGAGGTTTTTCACGCTAAAAATACTTATTTCTATTTCTTACTTTCTAGTAGAGTACTGTCACAGGTTCATTGGTATGATAGCTAATTCCTAATCATATCGAGCTTACAGAATATTGCCATTACATTTGGCATCGTCTGTGGAAAAGATTGTATTTCTGCAATACCCTAAGGCAGTCTTTCATTACAATTTTTAATTACAGTTTCTTCCCGACGACAGGCTGCATGAACTCAGGTTAAAATTTATGTGAAACCGAGACAGCTCATCGAGTTACGGCCGAATCTCTACGGCGAGACAGAAAAACATGCTGAACTCGAACTTCAATTAACAAAGGATCGCGAGCTCCGAGAGAAAGAGCTTGATACAAAAAGACAAGCTCGTTTGATAGTACTCAAACGACACGAAGATCAGATGACGACGATGCAGACTGCACTCGAGGCTCTGCAAAATACTCAGCCAGCTCCTCCAGCTAGAGGTCACGATCAACTTCCAGAGACCTCACACATTTCAGCAAGGGAAAAATTGGGACCTCGGGGAGCCACCAGTAAAGCCATTTCCAAAAATTGACCACACGGACTATAGCCCTCCATCCATTTGGGGGGAAAAGTTCAATCAGAAGTTAGTCGAGGTTACCAGATTCCCATCCATCAGGAAGAAGACCAACGACCTTAACATCAAGTTCCAGCACGAGATCGCTTAAGTGAAGGTATGGGAACTCATCATACCCTACCAGCATGTCCAGTGATTCAACTAATACAACATTACGTCACGATAGAACACATGGAACAACGAATTAAGGAGTAGATCGAGGCACAAATTCTGGGTACTACCGGTGATACAACGAAGTTACAAGGAAGTTTGATTGCCAAAGAACTATTCAATATAGAAATACCGAAAGGTTTCCATACTCCCAAAATTCACAAGTACAAAGGTACTGACCCGAAGGAGCATATTCAGTAATACTGCGATTCATTGAGGTTGTACTCCAATCTCAACCACATCCTCTGTCGCCTATTCACCACAAGTTTATAGGAGAAGCCACTCCGATGGTTCCATTCTCTTCCTGAGGAATCTATCTACACGTTTGATCAACTATAGAAGTAGTTCATCAAGACATATTCTCACAACAGAGACAAAGAGGAGAACTTGTACTCTTTTATCGGTCGTAAGCAGTCACATGGAGAAACGCTTGAAGATTTCTTAAAGAAATTCCTAGAGCTTGCAACAACGGTAGATAACCTCGACCAAAAAATAGTTCCAGCTCGATTACAAAGCCAAAGATTATCTCATCCTTAATAAGCCTGCAACAATAGAGGAGATGATCACCAAAGTCAATGGCTACGTCGACTTGGAGAGGATGATGTCTGAGCGACAAAAGTCTGCTAAATCTGTCCTCTCCACCAAATCCCTACCTGCAGAACGAACCAGTGAGCCTAAGGAGAAATAGGGAGATCAGAAACGCACCAAGGGAAATACTGGATTCCCTCAGAGAAGCGGTCTACAAAATAAACCCGTCCTTCCAAAGCTGAACGTCCGAATCTCTACAATTGTTCTACTGTAATTGAAAGACACGCTCTACTGCGCCTCTCAACCACTGGAACCCATCGAGAATTGACCATTTTTCCTACACCATAAGGTAAATCAT
Source organism: Kingdonia uniflora (assembly GCA_014058105.1). NCBI lineage: Eukaryota > Viridiplantae > Streptophyta > Magnoliopsida > Ranunculales > Circaeasteraceae > Kingdonia > Kingdonia uniflora. The sequence continues at coordinate 443,851 of JACGCM010001725.1, forward strand.
CATTCTACTAACAATTTCTATGCTCTACAGCGGTTGCTCGAGCTTATTTTCAAGGAAGGATGGATGCTCGAGTACATTGTTAACCTGAAGTCATACCAAGATGGTAACTATAAGAAGCAACTTGAAGTTGTTCAGGTCAATGACAAAGCCGAGGTGAAGCATCTCTATTATATGCACCTCAGCAATATGATCGAAATCAACCAGATCACCAATTTCAACCGATCAAAGCGCCGGTGGCTCTCGGAATGCTGTGATCTTACACCTCAAGACAAAGAAGCCAAACTTTTTCTCGAGTCGAGCAATCGTCGATTCGGAATCTCTTTTGTGGATTGTGATACTAGTCATGTCAAATTTCCACATCATGATGCGTTAGTCATAATGCTCAAGATGAAACAGTTTGTCATGTACACAATGATGATCGATACTAGAAGCGGTATAGAAATTCTTTTTCAGAGTACGATCAACCAGATGGGTTTGGCTGACCAAGTCATTCAGAGCGACACAGACATCAGTGGGTTCAATGGCTCTAGGGAGGAATGAGTAGGCAAGATTATCTTACCTATTACCGCAGGACCGGCCACTATCGACGTTATTTTCTATGTCATCAATGTCAAGTCTCGCTATCTTGGGATTATGGGCCGCCGCTGGATACACAATATGGAAGCAATCGCTTCCACATATCATCAAATACTCTAATTTAAACACGACAACGGTGTTTATGAGGTAGTCAAAAACTCTCTCGAGCTTGTGAAAAATACTGTCTCTGCCATCCTAGATACTTTGGACAAATTGGCCGCATAGCAATTATAGAAAATTGATCACCTCGACGATCAATCACCTACAAAGGAGCCCACAGAATATGTCAACATTTATGGACCTAGCAGAGGTACGTTCATCGGAACCAAGCTGGTTCTGCATGAGAAAGATGTTCTCATTCAGTTCTTGTAACTCAATCAAGACGTTTTTATGTGGTCTTTCAAAGAAATTCCCAGAGTCGATCCAGCCATGGCTTGCCACAAGTTAGCCATCAACCTTAACGCCACAGCGGTCAAATAAAAATAACGACGACTTTTACCCCATCTTTGAGATAAAGTTTACACCGAGATCGAGAAATTGATCAAAGTGGGATTCATTCGAGAAGCAAAGTATCCAGACTGGATATCCAACATAGTCGTTATCCCAAAGAAGAATAGAAAAGATTGTGTTTGCATAGATTTCACAGATCTGAATAAACATACTCCAATGGACTGTTTTCCTCTTCCCAACATTCATCAGATCCTTGATTCCACAGTAGGCCATGATCTCCTATCTATGATCAATACTGCTTCAGGGTATAATCAAATCCCACTTCTGGAAGAGGATCAAGAGAAGACAACGTTCATCACCGAAAGTGGCTTTTACTATTACAAAGTCATGCCCTTCAGGCTCAAGAACGCAAGTGCCACATATCAATGATTGATGACTGCTATGTTCAAAGCACACCTGGGGAAAATTGTTAATGTCTACATCGATGATCTCTTGTGAAAAAGCGTACAGTCAAATAATCATATATCAGATCTCAACATAATATTCAACATCCTTCGATCTTACAGAATGCGTCTAAACCCTGATAAATGTCAATTCAGGGTACATTCTGGTCGCTTCCAAGGCCACTTCATCAGAAAAAAAGGGATTGAGGCCGATCCGGATCAAATTCGTGCTCTCATTGACATGCCTTCTCCAAAGACAACAAAAGACGTTCAAAAACTCGCCGGCAAGATTTCCGCTATCAGCCGTTTCGTCTCTAAATCTTTAGACCGCTGCCGTTGGCTATTTCTATTACTCCGCGGATGTTCCAAACGAGGAAAGGTTTAGCCAACTACATAATTCGCATGGACACCAGAATGCGAAGCTGCTTTTTCAGGATCTCAAAATCCATTTGGGGAGGTATCCCATAATAAGCACCCCAGTAACTAATGAGAAACTGATAATCTACCTAGCAGTCATAGACACTTCTCTCAGCTCAGTTCTCATTCACCTAGATGGGAAAATAGAGAAACCAATCTTCTAGATCAGCAAAACACTCACACCAGCAGAAATAAGGTACTCTAAAATTGAGAAACTTCTTCTCACCCTTGTTTACATTTCGCAGAAGCTCAAGCACTACTTCCAAGCACATTCCATCAAAGTTATAGCGAACTACCCACTTCGGGAAGTTTTATCTAAAAAAGAGAAGTCGCGAAGAGTGCAATAATGGTCAGTCAGTTTGGGGGAATATGATATCAAGTTCGAACAACGTCATTTCGAAAAAGGTCAGGCCGTTGCCGATTTTCTCGTAAATTTTCCAGTGGAAGATCCCGAGTGGGCGGAGAACGACCCGGACCTTACCGAAAATATGCCAGAGAATCCAACTACCAAGCCATTCAACGAGCGAGCTGATAGGATCACTACGTCAGGATAGAGACTTCACACAGATGGATCAGCAGGACCCGCAGAGTCAGGGATCGAGATCATTTAGATTACCCCTTTTAATAACAGAATTGAGAAATCAATCCGCTTGGATTTTGAGGCCTCAAATAACGTCATCGAGTATGAAGCTCTAATTCACAGACTTGACCTAGCACTTGAGCTCGATGTCCCCGAACTCTCAGTTTACACAAATTCATTACTCATTATTCATCATTATTCTGAGCAATACAAGAAGAACCGGAAGATGATTGAATACACAGCCCTCGTTGCAGATAGGATAAGCAAGTTTGCAAAAGAAACTCTCAAATATCTTCCTCGAGATGAAAACAGACATGCTAATTCCTTGGCATATCTAGCTGGGGTCTTGGGAACAGAAGCTCGATATCCCCAGATCAAAATCATTTCAACCCCCAGCATTGATCACATATCTGTATGCACGATCAACACTGGGGGCGATAAAGGGGGAGACGGCGATTAGCGAAAGCCTTTCTTAGCCTACCTCAGTAACGACAACAAGTACAACGGACCACTCCCAGCAGATCCAAAAGAACGCCGACAACTGATCAACAACTCAAAGCATTACATTACTCAAAATGGTATGCTTTACCACCTTTTCATTATAGGGCCTTACCTCAAGTGCCTCTCGAACTCAAAAGCAGACAAACTACTTTGCAAATTACATGAAGGAACTTGTGGCTCCCATACCGCAAGTAGATCATTAGCGAAACGAGCTATAACTCAAGGAATATTCTGGCCCGGCATGCGCAAGCAAGCAGAAGAGTATGCCCGCAGGTGTGATACCTACCAGAGACATGAAAATATGAAACGCGTCCCTGCGCTCAAGCTCCATGCAAGCAAGGTTTTTCGGCCATTCAAAAGATGGGCACTAGACCTCGTCGGCGAATTCCCTAACTCTTCAGGTAATCGACGTCACCTACTCGTTGCTACCGATTACTTTACAAAATAGGTATAAGCAATTCCACTATGTCGAACCTGAGAAAAAGAGGTCATCTTTTTTATCTCGAACTACATAATCTCTCGATTCGGGAGCCCCCACCTAATTCGTATCGATAACGGGCCCAATTTGTGGGAGATAAGGTCGTAACCTTCCTAAATCACCACAATATCATCCACTCACCATCAAATCCATACTATCCTCAAGGCGATGGCCAACCCGAAATCACAAACAGAACCATCGTAGATAGACTCAAAAAGAGGTTTCACTCACAAAAAAAGAAGGAAATTGGGTTTGCGAACTACCTCACGTCCTGTGGGCATATCGAACCACTCCCCAAAAATCCAATGGGTGTACCCTATTCCTCCTTGCTTATGGGCACTAAGGCTGTCATTCCTTCTGAATATCATCATTCAATTCGTGATAGCGAGCTGACTAACAAGGAGAATGTGTTCGAATTGGCTTGCAACCTCAACATGATAGATGAGACCATGGAACACGTCATCGCTAACCTAGGTCGATATCATCATGTGCTTGCCAGATCATATAATAATCGAGTCATGAGCCGTTCTTCCAAATCAAAGATCTCCTCCTCAAAGAAATTCCTCAATATCACAAAGAGCCTCACGCTGGAAAATTAGCCGACAATTGGGAGGGTCCATTCATTATTACAGGTCTCTCAGGCTTGGGATCATACAATCTCATGACTGAAGATAGAGTCCCCATTTCAAATCCTTGGAACACTAGGCGACTGAAATGGTACTATCATTAGGCATCTTACTACATTTCTATACTTCGCTTTTTGTTTTCCACTTCCAAAAGTGAGATTCTAATCTCCATCCAATGTAAATTCTGAGCTTATCAATAAAATTTTTTTTTTGAACAATATCATTCTCTTCAATAATATTCGTTCGCATTCTACAGATTAAAGCATAGCTAATACTAGCTTTCAATCAATCTTATCCAACCTAGATCAAGAATATCACTTGATTTGGCTTCTTTTACTACATCTCTGCGATTGTAGCAAGTGTAAAAACTTGTTTCATATCAAAGACTCAGCCAAACAAGAGATAAGACAATGATAAAACTAGTCTTCATCTTTTACAACTTGTTTGGATCATTTCTACCGGTTAGATCAAGGATAACACTTTGTTTAGCTAAATCTTTACATCTCTGCCATTATAGCAAGTGTAAAAACTTGTTTCATATCAAAGACTCGGCCAAACAAGAGATAAGACAAATATAATACTAGTCTTCATCTTTTATAACTTTTTAGATCATTTCTACCGGCTGGATCAATGATAACACTTGGTTTAGCTGAATCTTTACATCTCTGTGGTTGTAGTAAGTATAAAAACTTATTTCATATCAAAGACTCAGCCAAGCAAGAGATAAGACAAAGATAATACTAGTCTTCATCTTTTACATCTTGTTTGGATCATTTCTACCAGCTAGATCAAGGATAACACTTGGTTTAGCTGAATCTTTACATCTCTGTGATTATAGCAAGTGTAAGAACTTGTTTTATATCAAAGACTCAGCCAGGCATAAGATAAGGCAAAGTTCATACTAGCTTTCATCTTTTTCAATATGTCTGTGACATTTCTATAGCTCAAATCAAGTTTTAACTTGGTTTAACTCAACCCATTTCTGCGATTAAAATGAATGTAAAAAATTTACTTTTTATCAAAGACCTCACCAGACATAAGATAGGGCAATGGTCATACTAGCTTTCATCTATTTCAATGTGCCAGCGACAAATACTATTTATTTTCAAGTCAAATTCATATTACAAAGGATTCATTTCAACTGATGGAGTGTCAGCAGTGCTTCCCCCGACATCAAGAGGTCGAGCTTTCAGTTCGCGGGCCACAGCAGCTCTACCTTGTTCTATCGATTCAACAGTTTGAGAGCCCAGTTAGGTCTCCATGACGCCCAGACAGATCCTTCGATCTATCTTAGCTCCACAGATGCATCCCTTATCCGACAGAGTTTTTAACAAAGTATCTCATTCTGACTCAAGTCTTTTTACTTCTTCTACAAAATATGCAACAATCACCCTTAACAGGTCTGATCGAGATGCATCAGGTATTACCATTGTTGCAAATCTCGATTTCAATCTCTCAAGGCAAGACTTTAGTCTAGCGTAATCACTCTTTAGCTCAGTCATTTCCGAATCGACCTTATCATGATAGATAACATCTTCTTCCCACTTGGTAATATACTACCCGAGCACGAAGTCTTCCAATTTTTGCGTTCAACTCTTCCCTAGCCGGGAGATCTATTAATAATTCTTCTTTCCTCTTCACCAGTGATTCATTTGCTTTGATCTCTCCTTCCAGAACTTTTTCCCTTATAAGAGCAGCATCCAACTTATGTTGGCATTCCCTCAAATTCGTATTTCCCTTCTGAACATGCCCCTGAATATGAGATATGTCCCTCTCTAGCTATCTAATTCAACCTGAGAGACTAACTACATCCCCTCGAACTAAAGGAGCCTTAACCTCAGATTTACTTCCCCCTTAACGCTCTCTAGCCTCAGCTTTCTTGGCACGAGCAATGGCTTGCGCCAATTCGGCTTTAAGTCGTGTAACCCTATCGTTTAAATCGTTGTACCTTCGTTGCATTTCTCGGAATTACATATCCTTGGCGGGGAAGACTGTTTGTAAATGTTCAGCAGCAACTTCCAAAGCTGATAGATTTTCTCGAGCTACCCTTAGCTCGTCGTCCTTTTCGATGAATATTCGTCTCATTCGCTCCAGCTCGTTCCTACAGTTATGAAGATCAAATCGAAATTGTTCCTCTAATTGCTCAAGCGCCTGAATACGGTATTGAGCCGTGTCAGCCAGCTTACCCTTCACAACCAATACATTAACTTTATGTTGAAGCTTCTCGGCACGTTATGCGACCTCAGCTAGCTCTTTTAATCCATTCTTTACCTCAGAATCTTTTTCTTCGACCTGACGAGTCAGGTCGGAAACGGCTTGAGTCAACTCTACAAGTCTAAAATGTGCCTTTACTTATTGATCTTCTTTATTTTCACTCGCCTCCTTCATCCTATCAAGTTGTTTCGCAAATTCCCGATTACACATGAGTACGTCATCCTCATGTGCGCGAGATGAATTTAATTCAACTTGGGAAATATAACAAGTTTTAGTACAGTTCAATTCGGAAGCCTTTTAATATATACATACTACATTTCTAAAGAGACTATGTGATTTCTAAACATCTGCTTCCAAATACTTTTAGACTAAAATTTGGAAGTCCATTCTCAGATCGATGAACGTTTTATGAGTTTTCTTTCGAGATACAAGGTACATACTTTTGATATATTACTCTATATTAATAACGTTAGATTTTTACCATGCATCTATATCCTATTTACTTGATAAATTAACGTTAGTATAACATGCAAGTCAAAAAACCTATTCAAATCTAACCTGCAGCTCCGCTTGCGCAGACAGCAAAGCTTTAGAGGTCTTTCTTTCCCTAGCAAGTCTAGACTCTAGATCATTTATTCTGAGACTCATCTCTCTAACTACCTATAAAAGGTTTGTAAACAAAGTCAATTTACAGAAGTTCTATCCTCATACACAATTCAAACCACTTACAAATACTTATACAAACACATATGTCTACTTTGTCTTCTCACTACCACCTTCCGGAAGCTCGACGTCATCTCCGTGATTGTCGAGCACCGTCTGGCGGGAAACACCATCCAGACCGTCCACGATCCCCACAGCTTCTGCTTCCTCCTCATCTTCTTCCTCAACGTAGGTGTCTGCCTTGATGACATCTACCTCCTCCTCAGAATAGCCTTTCAGCATCAAATGACGCCTTAGTCTGTTGCGCTCCATAACCATCTCGTCAAGATTGGCCTTTGTCTCCACCTGCACCTGACCAATCGCCACGGCATGAGAAGCCTTTAGCTGCTTGACATCCTTCAAAACGTCAGCCCTGGATCGAGCTAATTCTTTTTCCAACACAACATTGACCTTCTTCAACTCGCTTTTCTCTTCCTCTATTCCAGACCAAATCCCTTTGACAAGATGAGCAACCTGTAAAAATTACATCGATTTCAGCGATTAGCTCGAAGTATATTAAGCATTTCTTTTTAATAATATAAACTTACCATCTTGCTCGTATCTTCCTCTCCCTGGAGAATCGCCAATCTGGCCCTTTCCTCGACCTTTTTAAGATCGTCCACTGAAGCAGATCGCCCCCTAGATGACTTTCTCTCCTGAATCCCTCGAGGGTTTGACCCTCCTCCTCATATCTTTTGTGACCTCACCACTTTCAGTGGTACCAGAGGCCGACAAAGCCTTTAACATCTATTTCTTCAGATATTTTTGAGCTACTTTGCTCGGCTTGACAGGATTCGGCTGAGCCAAACTTCCAGTTCCAAGAGTCTTTGACAAATTAGTTCGAACCTCCTCACCGCTTACTTGTCTTTTTCCTTCATCGACTCCCGTCATTGACCTGGTAGACTGAGCCTTTCGAACCTTATTCGACATATTGTCAACCCTTTTCTTCATACTCAGGCCGAGCCCCTTAAACACCAGTTCGAGTTCCATCTCCTCCTTCATAACTTCGTCTAACAAAGATTCATTCCTTTCCACTGTAGACTTCACACCTACAATAAACACATTTTTACTATCAACTACAGTTGTCAACAAAACATAACAATAATTCTATTTATGCATGTCTATAATTACTTTGCTTTACAGTTCTAAACCGAAGGTCCAAAGGTTCTTCATCATCTCTTTGGAGGAAATTACCCTTCACCCATATGATGTAGTCATTCCAGGTTTGACCTGCTGAATTCAGATCGAAAAAACAAAGCCGAGTTGCGCTCATACAGAAATAAGACCCCCCACTGGCCTTAAAATTCTTCACCCCATAAAATTGCAAAACGTCCTCAGGGGTTATCCTCCTTATTTTTTCCTCCCTTTCCCATTTTTTATTCAAATGGTCACACACAGTTATTACCTTCCACATTCTCCCGTTCAATTGAACAGGACATGCCCCAATTACATTCATAATCTTTTTTGCCAAATTGGTGAGGGGAAGGCTCAACCCATACTTTAATTGAGATAGGCAACACAAAAAACCCTCTAAGAGATTACTCCGAACATCCCCATTAAAATATTCTAACGAGATCGATTCATCTATGCCCCTATCTCATTTTTCTACTTCCAAATCTGCCAGCAGATAAAAATACTCTTCCCCCTCCGCTACCATACAACCCCTAAACTGCCTACCGGAAAACTCTACACAATTGCCCCACTTCCCTTCAACAGCCGCCTTGGCTTTAAAAACTCTCTAAAGGCATCAGAACCCTGAGGATAAGATACCAATTTACCAGGAAAACCCAGGAATTGTTCCAATCCTACTTCCCCATCATTATCAGACTCATTCGTCTGACCAAAGGTCGATACCTCATTAATAGACGAACTATCCATCTTAAAACAATTTCTACAGGCATGTTTTCAACCTACAGAGATGCCTTTCACACTCCACTTACATACAGGTTAATGTATTTATCATTCTTCCATCTATGTATGTATATATATATATATCTTCAACATGTATATCTAATTAGTCGTTTACGTATAACAATATATCTTTAACATATACATACATTAACATATATTTGTGTACATCTCTACTAACCTTTAGTATCCGAATGAGAATCTACAGTAGAGTCAAGCTTTCCCATCACAACGCTGTTGTATTGCCACCTACGAGATCCAAAATCTTTTACCCTCTTCAACCGTTTATCACCTTCGGATAACTTTATATCAAATCCCCTGACCTTTTATCTATCTCTCTGAGTGTCCTCCAAATTTTATGAAGTTGTAAAACGTTTGATTGGAGATGAAGATGCGCTATTTATCATTTTTCTCTCTAGCGGCTGGCATTTATTGCTCCTCGTACAAACCGTCCTCGATTCCATAACCATGGCGTCCTTTCCACTCTCCATGTCAGACATCGTGTACCTTTTCGATAAAACTACATTTCCATCATTACAACTCCCATCATTTTTTAACATATTTTTTCTCCTTGTTTCCATATCTTTTCTTGACCTTCCCGCACTCATGATGACTCACTTTATACGATGTCAGAGTTCTATTTCGTTTTGCATACAAAACAAAACTAGAAGCTTCTTCATTATCATATTTTTGTTTCTCTGTCCTTGTTTATCATACTTATAGTGATTGACATTATTTCTAAACTGTACAAATGTTCAAAATTATTCAAAATATTTGTTAAAACAGTTTTAAAATAGATTCGCCTATATAGAGGATCCGCTTGATTTATATTATTTTTGTTATATTCAAAACAATTATATTATTCATAAGACCCACTTTACACACATCCATCACAGCCTTCGTAACCTAAACAAACATCATTTAATCATATTATTCGTTAATCCACAAATCTTTAAATTCGATCTCAACTTTAGCAATCAAACCAGCGAAGGTCTCCTTACATCTAACCTTCGAGCTCACATTCCCTCCTCAATATTTCAATATAACCAACGAACCCAAGATCCTCTCACGTACATCAACAATCTTTATAGTGAATCGTCCTTCCACGACAAGACGAATTCTCTGAGATCAAGTCGTACCATCCTAATCTATCTTCTGTTTTTCTTGTACGAATCATACCCGTATTTATACGTTTCTCACACACTTTCCCCTCATATATGTGATTTTTACCTTGTAACTCGTAACAGAAAACCCCAAATCTTGAAATCAATTATTATAACTTATCCCCTCACCAGTATACAAATAATCATTGTACTCGACCTTACGCTACCACGAGTATTACCCCTTTTGACCTGTAAACAACTCGAGTTTCTATAATTACATATTTTATACAGTTTTTATTCCTCATTTGTTAAACATAAATCATTTATATCAGCACGAGATTGTCGCCACATATTCATATCAGTACGATCAACACTGCAACATTGTTTAATCACTTATAAGCAGTAATTCAACAACACTTAACGCAATTTAGTTCGATTAAAAAAAAATCTATACACAGTTTAGTAAATATCAACTTTTACTCATGTCAAAGATATTACATAGGATTTACAGATAACAAGTTTTCACATAGGAATACAAAAAAATGTTATCCATCCAGCACCAAACTCCAGGTACTTTACAGATAATAAGTTTTCCCTATTTGTTAAAAGTTATAGGTCATTCAGGCACGCCGAGGTATCATGTCTTCCAGTTCTTCTTAATTCAGTGATTCTTCACCCTGATACAAAGAAGATATGGGGCACAACATAAGGTTTCCCTCACATGAGTTTGGTCGAAGTCCAGTCGAACTTCAACCGGAAGCTATGCAAGTAGTGGACTCAGAGCTGGCCCCCACAAAATAAGATGAAGGTCTTCTGAGCGTAAAAACACGATGGAAATGCATCAGCAGGTTCCCCCTTTCTCATCCTGCTCATCAACTGCCATCACCGCCTCGTCTATAACTACCACCACCGAAGAGTTGGTAGAGATGAAGAGGGCCTAACCTTAGAATCCATGGCGACATAAGAAATTAGCATATCAGCCCCGTAGATACACCTACCCCTACATATGAAGCCCTAACCCTATCTTTTGCAAGAGTGCGGAGACTGGCCCAACGTTCCTTGCCTGTTAAGATGAATACATGAAATCTCCACATATAGCAGAAATCTTCCTCAGCTCAACCGTTTCCTCTCCCGACAAGCCTTGGTACGTTGGAGGAATAGGGGCGGGGATCGCCATTTCCAAGGAACGGTCACCAGAGTATTTTAACTTCAACCTCTGCATTTCAGACGCAATCCTCTCTTCAAGAAACATACTCTAAGTTTTCACCATCTCAGAAAAAGTTATGCATGCAGGAATTGTTCCAAAGATTTCTTAAAGGTACTCTTTATATAACCCTAAATTTATTATGTAGGTACGTTTTCCCAAGCGTTATCATTCATTACGAACGCGACTATTCAAACGCAACTGTTACATATATCACATCATTATTTAATACCCATCACTTCCCAATATCACGTAACTTCCACCCAGTCAAGCACCATCATTACTCTGTTTCAAATTTTAAACTTTTAATACATTCTTTCTCAACCAAAAACACTCGTGACTTCGGTTACAAGGGGGGATTGTAGAGACATATCCATCGATCTCACTCATAATCAAGCTTACGCAGCCCGATTAACCTCCATCTCAGGCTCACGCAGTTTTAGTACTTAGCACTCCAGTCAACATCCTAAATAGCCCCACAAACTACTCAAGAACATGGATCGAGCTAAACCCAAAAATAGCTATCCAGTTAAAGATACTTGTCTCCCACGAACTCATCAATTATTCAGTCAACCGCCACTAACCACATTATTCAAAAAATGTGTTCTAGCACGATGAAGAGCTGTTGAGAAGCTTATATAAAGAAAAAGTTCCAGAAGAGACGGGGGCCAGAAAAATTACTCAAACTTCTTATTTACGAGATCAAAAGCATTTTTAAATTTTAAAGATCACTTGTAATAAAGAAATCCACTCCAAGCAATAAAGATACTTTTGCAAAAATCATCCATACGAGGTCGTGGATTTTAACCTGTTCAGAGGTTTTCTAGGCTAAAAGCACATGTTTCCATTTCTTACTTTTTAGTAAAGTATTGTTACAGGTTTATTGGTGTGATAGCTAATTCCTTATCATATCGAGCTTACAGAATTTGGCCACTGCTGCTTCGAATCTAAAATGATAAAGATTGTTAGTGATCGCGGAGGCGAGTTTAAGGATACTAGGGTGATTAAGTATTAAACTTCTAATGGGATTAAACATGAATTATCTGCTCCAATCACTCCACAACAAAATGAAATAGCAAAACGGAAGAATAGAGTTCATCAAGAAATAGGACGAATCTTACTTCACAGCAAGGATCTTCTGGCACACTTTTGAGGGGAGGCTATTCATACTGCGTGTTATAATATTAATAGAGTATATCTACGTCCACTTACTTTAAACACGCCCTATGAGCAGTAGTTTGGAAAGAAGCCGAATGTTAACAACTTCTAGGTTTTTGAGAGTAAATGTTTCATCTTTAGAGATCGAGAGAACATTGGGATATTTGACTCTCAGAGTGATGAAGGTATTTTATTGGGCTACTCAATAAATAGTAGAGCTTTTCGAGTCTACAATTTGAGGACCAACGTGATGATGGAGTCCTGTAATGTTGTTGTGGATTATACTTGTACCATTGGTTCTGAAGATATGAGAGAAGATGATAGTACAATGAAAAATCAATTAACATCAACTAGTGATATTCTTGCATCGAGCCCTATATCAAAGGTTGGTTCTCTTTTGTTTACTAGTGATACTCCACCACTTCCAGCTTTACCACCCCTTCCCGCCCTAAGTGTAGCACAACCCAGATGGCATCAAGTTCATAAGGATCACTCACATGCCGATATCATCGGGGATGCTACTTCTCGGGTTCAGACTAGAAGCCAACACTGTGAGACGGTGTACTGCGTTTGTTATGTTTTTGTGATCGAACCAACAACGGTAAAGGAAGCACTTTAGATGAATATTTGCTACATGATATTCAAGATGAGCTTTGCCAGTTTCGACGTCAAGATGTTTAGGATTTGGTTCAACGTCCTTCAAGTACAAATATCATTTGGACTAAATGGGTTTATAGGAACAAATATGACGAACTTGGGAATATAATTCGAAACAAAGCTAGATTGGTCGCCCAAGGGTACAATCAAGTAAAAGGGGTTGATGTTGCTGAAACATTTCCTCCAACTACAAGGCTTGAGTCTATTCGCCTACTATTTGCTCTTGCTTGCCATAAAAAATTTAAGTTATATCAGATGGATGTGAAAAATGGTTTTCTGAACGGGCTCTTACAGGAAGAAGTGTATGCGACTCAACCAAAAGGGCTTGAGGATCCTCATCATCCCGATCATGTGTTCTACTTGAAGAAGGCTCTTTACGATTTAAAGCAAGCTCTTCTAGCATGGTATGAATGGCTCTCCAATTTTCTTTTATCCAAGAGTTTTGTTCGAGGGGGAGTTGATAAAGCAATATTTTTCCAACAGAAGGAAGGCGCGATACTTGTTACACAGGTATATGTTGATGATATTATGTTTAGCTCTACTTCAAGTTCACTAACTACTTCTTTTACAGCTTTAATGAAAAGTGAATTTGAGATAAGCATGGTTAGGGAACTAACTTACTTCTTAGGTCTCCAAATACGTCAAGTGAAGAAAGTAATGTTTATTTCTCAATCCACGTATGTCAGGGATCTTGCAAAAAAGTTTGGTCTCTCTTCTGCAAAGTATGCCAGGACACCCATGAGTACCACTACAAAGTTAAGTAAGGACTCGACAGGTAAGGATGTTGATCAAAATATATATAGAAGTATAATAGGTTGTTTACTTTATCTTACTGCTACTAGTCCTGATATTATGCTTAGTGTATGCATTTATGCTCATTATCAAGGTAATCCTAAAGAATCCTATTTACAGGCTTGTAAAGGTATTATTTGTTATGTATGTGGGATTTATGATTTTGGTTTATGGTACTCATATGACACAACTTCTGAGGTTATTGGGTATTTCAATGCAGATTGGGCAGGTAATGCAGATGATAGGAAGAGTACTTCGAGTAGATTTTATTATATTGGGAATAATCTTGTGGCTTGGCAAAGCAAGAAGGAGAATTGTATTTCTCAATCCACAGCAGAGGCGAAGTATATTGTTGCGGGTAGTTGTTGCACTCAATTGATTTTGATGAAATAAATGGTGCATAACTATGGAATAGTCCAGGGGACGATGCCAGTTTTTTGTGATAATACAAGTACGATCAACATCTCCAAGAATCTTGAACAACATTCCAGAACCAAGTACATCGACATTCGCTTCCACTTCATTTGTGATCTTGTTGAGCGTAAGATAGTCAGTATTGAGTATGTTCCTATAGAGAGTCAGTTAGCCAATTTTTTCACCAAGCCGTTAAATGCTATGAGGTTTGAGCTTTTGAGATGATCAATTGGTGTCTGCTCTATTGATTAGGTATGTCTCTTACTTCATCTCTACACTCTTTTGTTAGATTATCACGATAATATATACTTGGTCAGATACGTTTTCTAATTCAGTGTTAGGACAGTTCAGTATAGTGTTTACTTAGATTTGATTTCTTTTATGGCAGTTAACTATCACATGCTTAGATAGATAAACACTCATTGATATTATATTTTAGGATACATGTAGAGACTTCGTACCTAATGATATGCGAGGATATAACCTTATTTATGAGCTTTGAGTGTTATGACATTTACTCTTCTTTTTAATTTTGTTGTTTGTGATCTCGTTTCGTTTCCTTACCCAATTGTCAAATGGTACTATCAAAGTCAAATTATACTAGTAAAGCCTTCATGTTTTTATTTGGGGCAAAAAAGTGAGCGTGTCCAACCGAAAATATGATAATAGGTATTTCATTTCTTCTCCCATTTTTGGCCTTTGTTATTTTTAACCTTATTTGTATCCACTTGCAGCTCTTTGTGCCTTAAAATATGCCCTTTCATTTTTTTCCAATTTTTTTTATTATTTTACCCTTTTTGTTCTGAGAATTTTCAATGAAATAAATAAATACAAAATAAAATAAAATATATTTGTGTGATTTTTGGGGGAAGATGAAAATAAGAATACAATAAGTTCTCCAATGATAGTCTATTATCTCAATAAAAAAAAAGGATGTGAAGAGGTATGGTTGTTTGTGTATTTCATATGAAAGAGGACAACAAAAGAAGTAGTGTAACTGGAGTCTCAGAATGTCAACAAAAATACCTACTCCGTCATAAGCCTACCCGTGTCTACATTATAACCTATTTAAAGACCTATTTGATCTTGAGTTCGGCTTCATCAGTATTAGTGGAGATTGGAGATAGGGAATCTAACTTAGTGTAAACTTGACACCATTAGTGACAAATGGGTTTCCTTTCCATGAGATCTTCCAGCTCACAGTGCTTCATTTTTCTAATAAAATATGACTTTTATTGCGTTATATTCATATTCATATTTCACACAAAGTGCTAGCTTGTCAATTCTCAATGATTTTGAGTGACCACCATGAGAGGCCTAAGTTGAAATAACTTTCCTTCTAGTATCTTATTTCAGAATGTTGGGTCTATTGAATACATGGTACTATTTTACGTTGACTGCGCAAACATACACACTCTTAGTAAATACTTATTATGACTGGTATTTCTATTGAATGATTCCCTATCTGTTATTCATATAGCCTGTAATTAGTATCTCATATAGAGTAGACAGGGGAAGTATTGCTTTTTTATTTAGTATCTCTCGATTGTGTTGCCTTCGCTTCGCTTTCTGTTAAAAAAAAAATCGAATAATTTTTTTATTATTCGAATATTTTACCTCAGCGCATTTTTTATTCGAATAAATTTTTTGATTTATTCAAATATTTTTCCACATTTTTTTTTTCAAGAACAAAACTTTTATTCGAATACATTTTTTGTGTTATTCCAATACATTTCTCAAGTAATGTTTTTTTTGAACAAAACCAAAAAAAAATCTCTCTCTCTCTCTCTCTCTCTCTCTCTATTTCTTACTACAAACTTGGTACTGTTTCTCTCTCTTAAATCCTTACAATTTTGTGATCCTTGCACGAATTTCATCGTGCTTCTTACCTAATATCCTTTTTTGAGTTTAGGGTTTCATGATTTGAAGCTCGGCGTTCCAAATTGGTGGTTTGATCTTGGCAGTTTCGCCCTAGTTTTGTGTTGGACTTACCCCTCCAAATTGATAAGCTTGTTCTACTCTCTCTCCTTCAAGTTTGTTGCTCAATTTGTTTCTCATATTGTGACTTTGTCAAATTTGTGCTTGGAATTGGAACTGTCATTTGGAATTGGATTTGGCACTGGGACTGTCAATTTGTGTTTGAAGAATTTAGTTTATGAGGGTACTTCTGTATGCTAGTTTTATAAAATTATTGGGTTTCATTGGTGGAGAACTGGGATATTGAAGTGCGTTTTGGTTTCTTGCAGTGATTGGTGTTGGTTTGCTTGGTGATTGCTTGCTTGTAGTTGTCACGACCCCACTCTACGAGCACCGATATTGTCCTTACTTAACCACTGCGGATCTTCTGCATTGTGAGGTTTTTCTTCCTAAGAAAAGGCCTCGGTGACATGTAGAGTAAAATCTTAATTTAAGGACCATACACCTGGCAGGATCTTAAGCAATGTGAGACTAAACTATTGGTGCTACCGTCTATGCTAATAGGCTAGGCGCATTTCCAATACTCGCTTAGCCGGGGTGTTACAGTCCCCCCACCTTTAAGATCAAGTCATCCACGGCTCTGATACCATTTTATCACGACCCCACTCTACGAACATCGATATTGTCCCCACTTAACCACTACGGATCTCCTGCAGTGTGAGATTTTTCTTTCTAAGAAAAGGCCTCGGTGACATGTAGAGTAAAATTTTAACTTAAAGACCATAGACCTGGCAGGATTTTAAGCGACATGTAGAGTGAAATCTTAACTTAAGGACCATACACCTGGAAGAATCTTAAGCGATGTGGGACTAAACTATTGGTACTACTGTCACCGTTAATGGGCTAGGTGCCTTTCTAATACCCACTCAGCCAGGGTGTTACAGTTCCCCAACCTTTAAGATAGAGCCGTCCCCAGCTCTGAATACCATTTTGTCACGACCCCACTCTACGACCACTGATATTGTTCTCACTTAACCACTAAGAATCTCCTGCAGTATGAGATTTTTCTTCCTAAGAAAAGGCCTCGGTGACATGTAGAGTGGAATCTTAACTTAAAAACCATACACCTGGCAGGATCTTAAGCGATGTGGGACTAAACTATTGGTGTTACTGTCACCGCTAATGGGCTAGGCGCCTTTTCAATACCCGCTCAGTCGGGGTGTTATAGTAGTGGTGAAGAATTGGTGGTTGTGCTTAATTGGGTTCCCTACTTAACCGTGTTGGTCAGGTTTGGGGAAGTGGTGGTGTTGTTTTTCTTGCAAGATTGAGTAAGTTATTTGTTATTGTTTGATAAAGGCCTATTGCATGACTTGGTTGCTATGGCTAGGGAGAAATGCCCTGAGACTGCGTCCTCCATTCCACTCCAAGTGGTACGGCTAAACGGGGTCGAATAAAACGAGATACTAGGATGGGTCCTAGCAATGTTGTCCCTCAAGGCATGGTCGAGGAGGAGCTAGTGGTGTTGGGGGGTCTCGAGCAGGGTCACGAGACAATGACGGGGGGAATTATGGCATGCATCCTAACACCTCACACACCCCCATTGGTCTACTCCGCGATTAGGTTTTAAGTTTAGAAACTATCAAAAGGAGGTGTCACTTGATGAGGAGGAGCTGCATATGCATTACCCCGAGATCTCGCATATTTTTAATATATTCGCTGATCATGGCTGGACTAAGATTATTCATCCCCAAATGTTGTATTATCCACGCTTGGTGTTACTATTTTATGCTTCTCCCTATGATTTACAGGGCACGGGAGATGACAAATTTTTTAGAGTTTCCATTGATGGTTTAGAATTTCATATTGGGTCGGATGACATCCGACATGCTTTTGGTCTGGGTGAGTCTGCAGTTCCGGATGAAGAACATTCGGAGTGGCCTCCGGTTCATAGTGAGTTTCTTCCCAAGAAGGAGATGGAGGAGGAGCTTCTTGTCGCAGGGAAGTTAAAAGGCCCCTACCTCAGGCACAAGAATTTGAACCCAGTACTATGCCTCTTTCATATGGTTGCTCATAGGAACATTATTCCCCAACTGGGGAATAAGAATGTTCTGGTGAGTAATATGTTTTATTTAGTATATCTTTACAATAAGGGGTACAATGTTGATTTGGTGCATATTATTATGCACGAGATGACTCTTACGGCTAACCCGAATCTTCAGGCACGGGCTTTGCCGTACAGCAGGTTTATTTCTCAGCTTCTGATTGGGATGGGGTATGTTATCCATGCGGATGAGGAGGCTGTAGAGAGGAACAAAGTGATTAATCCTCATTATTGGGGAAAAAATAGAATGCATGCATATGGTACCTTATGAGTCGGAGTCTGAGTTCGAGGAGGGTGTAGAGGACTCGGGGACTGAGGTTGTACCTACTGTAGCTAGGCGAGCTATTAGGCATACTGCTACTTTTGTGCCTGATGTTTCTACAGCTGCCCATACTGGATTGGTCCAACATGATTTTGCTTCTATGTACACCTATATGGAGTCTCATTTTGATAGGCTAGACACTCAGATACAGTCTTAATTTTAGCTCTTCAAGGATGATATAGATCGGTTCCAAACTTCTGTGGACGGATTAAGCAGTATAGTGCGAGGCTCATCGAGTGGTCCTCCCACTGCAGATACAGATGAGGGGTCTTAGGTCGTCTAAGATTTTAGATTTATCTTTTACACTTTAGAGTGATAGTTCTGTGTTTTATCTTTTCAGTGACTATTTTTTATTATGCTCTCTTTATTGTATATATATTCTATGTAGGTGCTCTATCTGACTTTGTTATTTATTAACAGGTTTGTTATGCATAAAAATTCTATCAGGCTTTTGCTATATGATTATTTTATTCCATGATCTTTACTCTTCCATAACAGTTATATATTTTAGCATGTATAATATAATTCCACTTTTTTTTATTTTTTTATTTACTTACCCTTTGTTCTTCTGTGTCAAAAAGGGGGAGAGATGGTTCTTTAGGAAAGTCAGGTAAGTAATTTTTGTCCTCTGAATCCCTTATTTTGAATGTGAACGGTTACGTAATGTATCTTATTTATTGTGCAAGGATTTAAGAGGAAATGCTTTTGTAAATGGATGTTCATTGAGTGAGTCAGTCTATCAAGTTTGTAATTTTCTTTTATTACCTATAACTCTAGTTTTGACACAAAATGAACTAAAAGGGGAGATTGAAACATCTATTTTGGAGTTTGTTTCATTTAGTGTCTAGAGTAGGTGTCAGCACTGTCACGCGGTTATCCAGCGTCAGTGAGTATACGTGGAGCGACTACAACTGGACTGACACTGAACAGGTAAGTGGGTTTCTAACTTCTTGTTCTAAATATTAAGCCCTACGTATTTTTACAGAGTATAGAAACGGTAATAAGTATGTCTTTTTAAGATAACATAACTTCTATTCGAATAGATTCTTTTTTTTATTCGAATAGAATTGGGAACATTTTTATTCGAATAGAACTGAGAACATTTTTATTCGAATTGATTTTATTATATTCGAATAAAATACCTCAGGCTATTTTCTATTCAAATAGATTTTTTTTCTATTCGAATAGAACTGGGAACATTTTATTTTTTATTCGAATAGATTTCTTTGTATTCGAATAGATTGGCTCAGCCTAATTTGTATTTGAATACATTTATTTCTATTCAAACAGAGAACGTGATATTTATTTTTCTACAAAAGATAACTTTCCTTTTTTCAGAACTCAACTATTTGAAAACCTTTTTTTGAGGGCTTGAGTTTTTAGAGTGATGAGAGATTGTTCTTGAGAGATTCAAGAGAGAATTAAAACCCTCAAATCTTGAATCAATCATCATTGATTAAGAAACCTTAATCATGGATTGAAAGACTTGAGGAATTCAAGATTGGAAGCTTCGACGAGAGATTGTAGCGAGAAGTTGCGAGAACGCAGAATTGATTGCAAAGAGCTTGATTGGATGGAAGGTAACCATGGAATGTGCTTATCGAGTCTGTAAGTAGTTAAACTCTTGTAATTCTTTTTCAATAGTAGATTGTTTAGCTGTCAAGTGATTCGACAGCGACATGTAGGTTTTTTTCCTGAGAATAGTTTCTCACAGGGTTAAAAAAATTTGCCATTGTCTTTATATTTTTATTTGCTTGCTTGACATTAGATAATCGAATCAACTTGATTTAGGTTAAGCTTAGACCATTAACTCAAAGAAATTAGGACTTATCGATTTAAACCTAAAATAATCGAAATTGGTTAGGATCAAGCGTCTAGGAATTTCAGTATAGCCTATGGCTTCTCTATAGGCATCCTTGTGGACATTGATATGTAAAAAGCTATATATATCTAATCAAATTTAAGTTAAATCTAAAGGAGGCGATTTTTGGCAAGAAGTTTTGATTTACAGATATCCTAAACACTACACCAAATTAACAAAATTGTCAAAGTCCATTTATAACTTTGTCATCGATATATGCCAAAGTAACTTTGACACAGAGTTTATCCGTGGCAAATATCTTTGTTGTCTTTGGTTATTTGGAGTTCTCATTTCCCTAACTGTTTCTTCTATTGTTGGAGTTCGTAACTTTGCATAGACCAAAACAGGAATCTCCACACCAATCAAAAATTATATATCTCCATCTAAATAAAACCCTTAAATCTCGATCTAAAACTTGAAAATTCGTTAATTTGCCATTCTAAAGGTGGGAGAAAGAGGGAGAGATGTGGTAAAAAACAGATTAGATATGTGATTTGATACAGTTTTGTTTATGGTTTCGGACCCCTCTTTTGCAATCAAGGTATTTATATCTCTCTCCCTCTCTCACTCCCTATAATTCTTCTTCTCAAATAAGCAATTTCATCGATAATTGTTAATGGTAAATCTTCAATTTTGGCTAAGTACATTGTTAGGGTTCCAATTGAACTTATTTTTTGAAATAGGGTTTTCGATTAACTCACTCATGATTTTTAGGATTATAATTTTAGGTTTTCCAATTACTGTGTTTATTTCCATAGAGTTTGGTTTAAGGGTTTGCTTTTTTTGATTTTAATTTGCCTATAATCACAACTTAGATCACATTACCCAAAAATTGATTACGGGTAGAGAGGGTAGTCGAACATGAACTTACATAACAGAAAACACTTTACTGAATTTTATCCCGATGAGGGTTAACGAACTTGTCGTAAGGGCGATACATTTCTTTTCAAGCAGATAGTGCTAGGTTTTGATCTTTAGCCTTCTATTGTATCTTTTCAAGCACTTGTGTTGGAATTTGCTACACATCAGGGTGCTGAGCTTTGTGAACAGGTGCTAGAGCTTGCTTCCCTGGCTTCTGGCTTTGTTTCCTGCCTCTTTTTAATTTATTTTCTTATATTGTTGATTTTTGGTTGTTAGTTCTCCAGTTCCAGTTTGATGCACCTTGGTTCCCTGCCAACTTTCTTTTTTATTTTTTCTTTTAGTTTTTTTTTCTCCTTCCTCGCCCTTGTATTTCCTTTCCCTGGTGTAAGATTCTGATTCTTTAATCATCTGTCCCCACCTTGTATTTATCTCTGTTCGATTTTATTTCATGGGGGTATGCCCCCCAAGCTCACCATATAAAAAAAAGGGTTTGGATTAATAGATTTTTGCTACAAAGACAATCATGATTAGGTAGATCATTAGCTATTTTCATTAGGGTTACGTCGAGGAATTAAGTTGTGAACTGCTCCACATGATTTCAGAACGTCGAGGAATACTCATAAGCTAATTAAGGTATATGTTGTGGAACTTGCAGTATCAAATATCAAATATCAAATATCAAAGTAGATGACTGCTTTTTTGGAAAATAACATAAAATTTAACTATGATGAATATTCTACAACATTTACTGTGATCAGTGCGATGAATGAACAAGTGTGAGATCTTCAAGATTAATTATAGTTAAAGTTAGTTTAGGTACAATTTTTATTGAGTAAAGCCACATTTTTCCACTAGTAGAACCCGAGGAATTACATTACTTAAGTAAAATGATATGAATTATTACGAAATAATCATATAACCGATAGGACCATTGTAGAGTACCGATGCGAGTTATTCCCGTTGAAGCATATTTTCATTCGCAGCAAATCTGTCTAATAACAAAAATATTGAAGGGGGGATTTTCTATAAGTTTATTTATTTTTTGATAGAAACCTTTATCTGTTCGAATGGCATTTGGTAACAAAAAAATTCACTTTGGTTAATTGATAAATGAGGTACATTTGTACAGTTATGTCTTACCTTATTAAAGATGTTCGAATGCCAAATATGATCTAAAGCTATTTTCTGTACTGTATATTTATGATTTGTAGATATGCTAGTTTGCTTCAAATCTCAACTGATAATTCTGAATCCTAGAATGTGAAAATTATTGTTAGTTTAGTTAAGTGGATTGGTAGACGTAATTTAACTTATAGAAAAACATGAACTTGATGTTTTGGTTTGTGGAATTTTTATGTAAGTCGGGAATTCTTCAATTTAAATTTTCTCATTAATAAAATGCGATTTGCAGTTTCACGTTGCGTTAAGGAATAAGTTTGATGTCAACTTACTAAATTTAGGTTGATTGGAAAACCCATTTGAGTAGTTCTTTATATGAAGGAGAACATGAATGTATTTTTGCTACATTGATTTTTAATATGAAGTATATATTCCATTTCCAAGTTCGGGGATTCAGTTTTGTTGCTCTATCGGTACTTCTGTTTATAGTTATTCCGTCGTTACTCCTTTTTGCTGGAGTTCCATATGTTCTCCAAAAGTGATTTATTTTCAAGACTAACAGAAATGGGCTGCTGTAGCTGTTTTGGATTTATACGAAAGACCAACAGATCATTGAGACCTACTTCTTGTTCTGGAAATCGGTTATCTCAGGAATTATTATTGGATGAACATCTAGAAGACGTGGATGGTTTATATAATGGTGAAGCTACCCATTCATTACATAGATGTGACGGTAAGCTGCAAAGCCGTGCAAGACATTCTGAAGAGATTCTCTTACTTAAAATTCAAAATGGAATGATATGCAGGGATGTTCCCGTCAGAGAAACTCATAAGGTTATTTGCTCTGAGGTAACTAATAATTAACCAATTTTACTCTAGTTATGATCTCAAACTTATATCTTTATAGTTTTGACTAATGCATCTTCTTAACACTTGGTACATGTTTGCCGCTATAATTATTAACATTGAAGATATTGGAAGCTCCATAGGATACACATCCATATTCATATCCAAAATATTATAAAATACATAATTTTGACCACACTTCCCGTAGTTTCATACATGTATTTGGGTAGCATAGTAAGCCACCAAATCAAACAGTAGCATTGTGAAATACTCGATTTGAATCTGCTTAGCTATGAAGTTGAACGGAATCATAAGCACTATAGTTCTTGTATAAAATGCTGAGACATTTCATTTCAAGGAGACATTTTTGTGGCTGAAAATGTGTTTACAAGATCTTAGTGAATATATCGCTCTATCACTACATAATTTCTAAACAAAGATCTGTTCAAGTTACTGAATTCAAATCATGTAAAGTAGTTAGCATAAGCCGCATTGCCCTCTCAGCTTACAAAAGAGCATAGGTCTAAGTTGTGTATCAATTGTGAGGATGATCTTATTTACTATAAATTTTATAGTATTGATTAATGGCTTTTTATGGTCAGGATGACGATGGAACAAAATGGTCAATGAGTATGTTCGAGAGCGTAAAATTGGGTCTGGAAGCTATGGAAAAGTGGCAAGTTAGGTTTATTGACCGTATGTTAGCTTTTTTATATGTTCGTTAAAATGAAATTTTCCATTCTCTTACTTTTTCTAACTTTTGACTTGGGCGGAACAGGTTTTGTACAGAAGCAAAAATCACGAAAAGCAGTATGCTATTAAGGAATTGCTTCTATTTTTCCGCGGTGTAGAAGCCTGCTGGAAGATGGCGATTCCATAACATTCTTTTTTCCATCTGTAGCAAGTAGTCTGAAAGCATAAGAAACTGTGCTGGAATATTGATAGCTACATGTATAAATTTTCTAATGTTATCACGGGCATTCCAACGTAACTTGCAAATGTCCAATTTGTGCTAATGAGACTTCTTATCTTGAAGATAACTATTATAGTTTTACACTATATTTTGTCTAACCATGAAATATATGTATTGCAGGTTTTTCACAAGTCTCATTTATTAAAAAGTGCTATGACTGATGTTCTTCGCGAGGTTTGTGCTTATTTTTTGGTATTTTCCCGGACCAAATATTGTAATTTCACGAATAGGGCTAAATATATAAATTTTATTTTCCTTGCGGGTACTGATAATGAAAATTTTGGGCCACCCCAATATAGTCAATCTCATTGAGGTGATTGACAACCCCAATACTTATCACTTCTACATGGGTAATTGATACTATATTTTCTCTATACCATTTTGTCTAAATAGTTTACCTGAGTTGAGTAATTTTCCTTTTAAGAATAGTTGGGCAAATTTTGTTACTTATTGTTATTACCTTGTGTATAGCTTCGAGGATATTTTTGGAGCTAACTTTAGCCTCGAAAATATGATGTAACACCCCCAAATAATTATCGAGGCTTTGCCCCCGAACCCCCGACGATCTTAGCCCCTCCTAACATAAATTCCTGGTTCCGCCCCTGATCATAGTGGTAATATAAGTGATCCGTATTTATGTTCAATGAACACTGCTTAACATGCCTAAAAGGTAAAAACAGATTGGAGGTACAAAATCAGGCAATCTTCGCATAATATTTGATTCAAGTATTTGCTACTAGGGCTCAAAAGTCCTTTGCCTGGAAAGTCATTTTATAATTAAGCAATTGTGGTTTATGCAATCTGGTTATTCATAGACGATGAGATAGTTTTTTTGTTTTTTTCATCGTATTTGAATTTGTTTAAGTAGAGTTATAATACTTTCTCATGATAATCACATAACATAGTGCACGGGGATTTTAAACATGATAATCTCTTGGTTACAAGTACTGGGACGGTGAAGATTGGAGACTTCAGTATCAGTCAGGTCTTTGAGGTAATGTTATTGCTACTTTGTTCTTCATTTACCGTCCAATAGCGGTATTTGAGTTGATTTTATCATAATATGAGCACATAACTTTTACCACCAAACATATTTTCTCTGATTGTATTGGAGGAATATTTAATTGGGAAAGGCTGTGAGGGATATAACTAGCTTTTAAAAGGCGGCATATTACCCCAATGTGGTGAACGAGGTTATTGTTTTCATCAACTAGTGGGTTGGAAGCTTAAATTCTTAAGTGTCTAAACTGAAAAATGATATGATAAAGCCTTCCAGATAGTAGTAGCTAGGTCGTTTTGATATGTATGAGGATTTTTGTGCTCTGTGGGTATTCTGTGAAATAATCATTGTAACTAGCAAGTTTGGGGTTTACAAGAGTGGGTTATTAAGAGAGTTGTGTCGAAGCTATATAATCTCTCCTCATATCTTGAGTTTATTAAAGCCTTATGCCACCTATGACTGATTGGATTGTGTATCGTAAAAGCATCAGGACTGGCCGATGCAAGTATTTTTTTGTGCGCAAACGTGACTTATCTACTTGATATTCTTTATTTATAAAATAAGGGGGTTTGTACATAAAATGTATCAAGGTGAAATACTTTTAATAAAGAAACTTTATATATCGTCTAGGTTGTCTTAGATATGGTGTTATATAAGCAATTAATTGTATATCTAAAGGAGATGTAAGAAAGTGCTGAAAATATTTCGTAGAATACCTTGAAAGAGACTATATTAAATGCATACGTTATTTTTAGTGGTTGTTGCAATCAATTTTGCATTAAGTATCCCATGTCAAGTTGGTTTCTCTCCACACATGTGAGAATCTTATGTTTTCAATATGTATATGTAGATTATTCCAATTCCTGATGGTCCTAGATTGTTGATAGATGATATATTACAACACACCTTTACTTTTTAAGCTTCTGGTAGTTTTCATCTGCAGTTGTTTACGTTTTGTCTGTTTCTTTGCTTGCAGCTAACTCATGAGGTCTTTTATGATTCTCGGGTTATGGATGTTGTTCATGCTGCCCTTTGAAAGTATTGTTGTGTCTTCAATAGAAAAAAGAAGAGGGAAATACTTTGTACATTATAGGTATGTAGATGATCTATATCTTCTCAAATATTGTAGCTTCTTAATATATGCATAAAAGTTCACCTAATTCAAGATTTGTTATTTGGCATTGCAGTTCAGATCATAAACTTACGTGCATCAGTTAATTTGTTGGTTGTTCTAGGGTATTACTGGTCCAGCCTCCATTACAAGCACGAAGAAGCCAAGTTAAAAGGTTTTTTTAGCTGTTAGTTATAGCCTAATTAGAGAAAGCGAATATGATACAGTCTTCTCCATTAATTGTTGTATGAAGATTTGTGTTTCTTTTTGTTGAGAAATTGAAAAAAATTAGCCACGGACTTACTCTGTGGTAAATATATGACCACGATGGAGTCTGTGGCTTACCTTGCCTCATAATATGGATTATATTCGTGATAATAAAAATAGACAGAGATTAAATCTGTGGCAAAATAGTGCGTTAAGCTCGGAGGAAGTCCATGGCAAAAAAATTATCACACCTATTTTACTACAGACCCCACCAGAACTTAGTCCGTGGCAAATAACATTTTACCACAGACCAAGTTTGTGATATTTTGTTAAAATTGGTATAGTGAAATATTGTAATCACTGTCAAAATAGTGTGGCATGTGTGGCATAATTTAGGAGACTCTAAAGCATTGCAAAAGACATTCAGGCAAGAGGCTAGGCATACACAAGTACAAGGAAAGCATAAATCTTTGCCTCAAGTGGATGTAATAGTTAAAAATAGAGCTATTAAAGTTAAGGAGATCGGGAGGAGCAAGCAGATGGTTAGGAAGGAAAATACAGCAGATGAATACACCAGGTTAACGAAGAATCTTATAGACAAAGCTCAATCACCATAGGCTAACGAAGAATCTCCAATTATCATCTTCCCAGGTTATGAGCGTATAGCAGCTAAGTTCCCAGACTTAGGTCCTAAATTTAAGGAATTGATAGAGAGATTGACTAACATGGCCTCAACATCAAATTGCAACATTAGCATGAAGTCAATAAACTACAGATGGTAGAGTATGAGAACCAGTCTAGAGCTCAGATCACCCCAGCAAAGAACACCAATTATGTCGAAAACTTTCTGATGCACCAAGGAAGGTTAGTAGCCATTCCTGAAACTGGCATTAGTGATTTGGGTCAGCTTCAAGTATCAAGAACAACTAGTGGTATGAGCTAACGGAGGAGGAAGATAAAGAGAGGGAAGAAGAAAGCCTAATTTATCTTGAGAATGGTGTTGTGGATCAGGGGGAAGGCTCGATGACTCAAAAAAGAAAGTGGACAAAGAATACTACAGCTATGAAGGTTAAACAGGCTGGTGGAGACCTACCAAATACAAGTGCCAGGTCAGGTAATAACCCTAAAAAAGTTTTTTAATGAGAACAATTTATTGGAATGCTACGTGTTTGGGAAATAATAAATCTATAGGATACTTAAGGAAGATGGTTAAGGATAATGATCCTGAGGTGATATGCATAGCTGAACCTAAATTAAAGCCTACTCGTGAGGCTGTGTATAGGCTTAGTCTCAAGGTTATGTCTACTAATATACTGCACAATGACTCTGATGAGGTCTTGGGAAACATTTAGATCAGGTCAAAGTCAACATTACCTACACCTGATCTCTTGCATGCTTCAAATCAGGTTATCTCCTTTATTATTGATAACAATATTATATCTGTTGTTCATGCATAGTGTTTGATTAGTCAAAGACAAAACCTAAGGGATAATTTAAAATGCTTCACTAATTTCCCCTTCCCATGGCTGGCTTTGGGAGACTTCAACTCCAACATAAGAATGAGGGAAAAATCTGGAGGAAGAGGGACAAATTAAGGACTACTCGCGATTTTGCTGCTACAATAGACTCTTGTGGGCTTATTGAAAGTGTCAGGGAAGGTATGAGGTATAGCTGGACCAATTGACAGATGGGGAAAGCAAGAATTTACAGGTAACTGGATAGAGCATTCTATAAACAGCTATGGTATAACAAGTTTGGGGGCTGGAAGCTTAAGATTATGCCTAAAATGCATTCTGATCACTCCATGTTGTTTGGCAAGAGTGCACTGGTAGCCAGGCCACATAACTGCCCTTATAGGTTCTACAAGGCATGGATTGATCATCCAGAGTTGGTTGAAGTGGTTAGAAACAGTTGGGGGTCTCCTATTGTGGGAGCTCCATTGTATGTGTTTAGATCCTAGCTAAAAGACTGAAGAAGGATATCAAACAGTAGAACTTAACAGTTTTTTGTAATGTGAAGATGAAAATTAGACAGCCTGAGAGAGATATTGAACAGTTACAAGTTGCACAAGAAGAAGACATTGATAATGATGAGATTTATGGTACTATGGAGGGGGGAAAAGGAGCTAGATGATATTATTTCCCAAGAAGCTATACTATGGAAACAAAAGTCTAAAACCAAGGGGTTCAGAGATGGTGACAGAAATACAAGGTTCTTTCATACTCTTTTCCAAAATGAAAATGGCAAAGAGTCAAATCACAAGTATAGAAGATGAGAATGGCAACATCATAGAAGATCAAGACCTGATAAAGCAACACATTGTTCAATCATATGAGACAAAGTTCACTGCTTCTCCTGCAAGTACTAATGATGAGCTATTTAATCTGATTACTATAAGTGTATCTAAGGAAGATAATCTCTAGTTGACTCAGATTCCTAATGAAGAGGAGATCAAAGCTGCTGTTTTCAACCTTGACCCTGACAGTGTACCTGGGCCTGACGGATTTAGTTGTAATTTTTATCAACAATACTGGGAAGTCATTCAAAAAGATGTCATCAGAGCTATCTCATCATTTTTCATAGACAACACTGCCTGCTGGATTTAATTCTAATTTTCTGATCTTAGTGCCTAAAGAGGAGAATGCAAAGAAGTTGAAGAACTACAGACCCATATGCCTAAGCAATTTCAGTTGCAAAATCATAACCAAAATCATGGCTTCAAGACTAAAAATTATAGCTGATAAACTCATTAGCCCTGAGCAAGGGGCATTTGTTCCTGGTAGAAATATCCAAGGTAATATAGGCCTGGTATCTGAGATGGTTAATGAACTTCAAACCAAGAGAAGGGGTGGAAACATGGGATTGAAGATTGATATATCACAGGCGTTTTACACTCTTAGCTGGAAATTCCTGAGCAAAGTGCTGATTAAGTTTGGGTTTGAAAGAATATAGGTTAGCTGGATTCAGACTCTTCTGCAAAGTACAAAGATATCTGTGTTAATTAACGGGGGACCATGTGGCTATTTCTCTACTATCAGGGGCCTCAAACAAGGAGATCATCTCTTGTTATTTGCATTGGCAGAAGAAACTTTGAGCAAGGGATTGAAGAACCTACAAGCTACAGGTCATCTTCAGCCTATGATCAATCTTAGAGGTACTCATGGTCCTAATCACCTTCTTTTTGCTGATGACATCCTGATTTTTGCAAATGGAGGTGTGAGGGGTCTTAGAAGATTGGTGGAATTCCTAAAAACTTATCAATTAACATCTGGTCAACACATAAATGCCGATAAGAGTAAGTTGTTTTTTGGAGCTATGAACAATACAAGAAAAAATTTAATTTGCTCTATGTTTGGCTTCAAGCAAGGTGTGTTCCTTGAAACTTACTTGGGGATTCCTATAATGCAAGGAAGGTTCAAGCAAGCATATTTGAGACCACTTGTTGATAAGATAAGGAAGAGAGCAGCCGGATGGGTAGGAAGGTTATTATCTTATCAAGGGAGACTTATACTTGTTAAGTTTATTCTTTCCAGCATTCCTATATATAACATGTCTATATATAAGTGGCCTTCTAAAATCATTCAAGAATGTGAAGGTATCTTAAGAAATTTTTTGTGGAGTGGAAACCCTGAAAAGAAAAAAATGGTCACTGTTGCATGGAAAAGAGTATGTAAGCCATTAGAGGAGGGTAGTCTTGGGATAAGAAGCTTGAAAGAAACAAATTATGCTTTGCTTATGAAGTTGGCTTGGGATATACTTGCTGGTAACTCACCCTGGGGTTAGTTCATGCGACTAAAATTCTTAAACAATAATGGGATGCCTATAAGATACTACAAAAGATCTTTAACCTAGACTGCTATAAAGGAGATGATTGGTGCAATGTCTGAACATATTTTTTGGAAAGTTTATACATAATGGACACTGGACTATACCACAAGACATCGAAACTGTCTTTAATTTTCTGTTGGTGGAGCCAACTACTATCAACTTAGAGATACATCCGGAGGATAAAGCTGCATGGAAGCCAAATATTAAAGGCATTCTTTCTGCCACTTCTGCCTTCTCTTGGATTAGATAGAAAAGGCCAAAGGTTTGGTGACATTCATGGATATGGAAAACTCCTAACTTACCAAAAATCACAAATTTTAGATGGAAGCTCCTAAATAACAGATTACCCACTGAAGAAGAACTACACAAAAGGAGCATAGTGATGCTCTCTCATTGTTTTATGTGTAACTTTTCTTAAGAAAATACTGCCCATTTATTCTGGGACTGTGTTGTTGCTACTGTCATAAGAAAATGGTACTGTAATATGTTCAACTTACAAGATCAGGGTACAACTGACTTCAGAACTCTGATGCTGCCGGGGAAAAATCTCAGTCCAATGCTGAATGAAATGTAGAAGGTTGTAATATTATTTGCTGTATACCACATTTGGCTTACTAGAAATAAAATTATGTTTCACGACTTTCATGTTCACTTTTCATCTATTCAGAGTAAGATTCTATCAGATTTGAAGGAAGGGGTTACAACTTCTAAAGCCACAATGTTCAACACAAGCTTAAAGCTGCAGATTCTTCATAATCTGGGGATACGGGGAAGATGCAGCAGACCAATTCAAGCCTTATCATGCTGCTGAATTCCACCACAACAAGGTACAATCAGAATATGCTGTGATAGGGAATCTTATGGTAACCCAGGTAAAGGGGGTTGTGGAGCTGTCTTTAGAGATCATCTGGGAACTGTGTTACCTGTGTTAGCCATTAACTTACCAATGACAACTGCTAATAATGTTAAATGTACAGCTGTGGTAGAAGCCAACTCAAAGAGCACTACAAATGGGGTATAACAAACTATGGATAACTACATATTCTACTGCTGCTGTTGCAACCCTTCAGGATAACACTATACCTTAGCACACCTTCAGGACAGTTAGGGATGGCTTCAAAAGGAGATTCTTGATATGAGAGTGTCTTTTGTTTGGAGAGAAATAAATTTCTCTGTTGATGAAGCAGCTAAGAGAGGGAGTAAGTAACCTGTAGGGAGAAGAAATTGATTGGCATATTGGGATGCCTTCCTTTCTTACAAAGATGGAGAATCCTCATATGGAGTACTTAAGATTTGTGTAATTATAAGAGAGAGCAGATGATTTAAAAGTTTCATAGGGTACCAATCTAGTTAGGATGTTATGATTCTCAATGATGCTTGGTTCTCTTATACTTTTATTTTCATTTTTCCACTTTTGTAATTTTTCTTCTTCTGTATCTCTTTTTTAAGAATATATAAAAAAACCTCTGCTTGCATCGCAAAAAAAAAAGTTGTAATGAAATTGTAGGAATGAAGGCACACCACTGTATGTGTAAAAAGTACGCCAATATATAGTTCCAAGCATGAAATAATTGAATTTTCTTACAGCAACTACTGTAATTTTTCAGAAGTTCTAATTGGTAGTGCCGTAGACAAGTCGCTAAAGAAGGGCAGTCATTTTGGCAATAAAAAATAGTGGCGTCGGTCTCCCCACCGTTCAGCAGTATAGTAGTATATTTTCATTTCACATATCTACTCTCTAGTCCCTACCCTAAGCATCCACAGCACTAGGGTGGGTGGATTTGCCCAAAACCAGGGTGAATCCAATCCACCCCAAATCCACCCACAACAGTTCAGAAGAATAAACAAGGTGAATTTACTGTGCGCTGTTTCGAACCGCGCGGTAACACCAACGACTGGATTCTAGCCACGTGTTTTAATCTCAGCCATCTATCTATCTAGTGCACTTCTAAACTGCGTGGCACTTATAGCCAATAAGGAATTGCCACGTCAATTTTTTTTAAAAATAATTAGCTGCGCAATTCAGAACCGCGCGACATAACGCTACAAGTTTTAGGCATAAATTTCACTTCCCTTTCTCAAATGTTATTTCAAGTTTTACCAAGGCATATCCAAGGCACACCCAACCCTTACGATACAAGTTTCCCAACACAACCCATTTTCTCTGTCATCGACGCCGTTTTTTGTTTAAAAATATCGGGAGAGTCTAGTTCACCACTGAGGTTGAATTTTACCAAAACTAAACGCAACGTAAACGTGGAAGTAAAGCAAAGGGGGAACGCCGAAGTAACAAATATTTGGCCGTTACAATTGACGTCGGACAACGATCCCTTCCGAACGCTCAAAGAGTTGAGCCGAGTAGATATCCTCCCGGACGGCTGGGTCCATATTTTTGTTAGATCGGAGGAAATGCTGGTAAGTTTTGTGTAAATTTTAAGTGTTATTAACGTATATTGCAATGTGTTCGATGAAATGCCTGAATGAAAGTCTAACGTGTTAATGTATGTTTTTTGTCAAAACCGAGAAGAATTACAGTGTAGGGGATCATTGGATAAGGTACTGAAGTGGTACCAATGGATTATCGTGTACCTGAAGTTGAAGAAGTTGGTCGATGAAATGGGTTTTGAGGAGTTTTGCTCGATTAAGATGGGAAACTCGGATAACAGTCTCATTCATGCTCTCGTGGAACGGTGGTGGCCTTCCTTCCATACCTTTCACTTCCCTTGCGGGGAACTAGGTTTCACACCGTTAGACTTCGTCATGCAAACGGGCATATCTTTTGGGAGGGGTCGCGAACTCTCGTACGACGAGAGGTACTCCAAGTTAGAGGAAGCAGAAAATATGTTACCAAGAATCATAAGCTCTGACATCAGATACGGTAACATCATTCTTGCCTATTTAAAAAAGTAGAAAGAGCCTTTGAATCCACGTCTCAACAATTACGACCCACAAATGGATATCGTGTATGCGAAAACATTTATTGCTTATATGATGGGTAATCTCTTCTTCTCAAATGGTAGCACATCTCTTCGGGCGGGTTATCTTGCAGCCTTGACAGACTACAATATTTTTGGTGGGTCGGCTTTTGGCTGGGGTACGCCGATTATGGCAGCTTTGTATCGAGGGCTTGATGAAGTCTCAGTTCTGAGGGACGGGAAGGTGAAGAAACCGATCATCGGATTATATGCGATGTTAGAGTTCTGGTTCTTTGAGTATTGTCGAGTTAGAATATATCTAGTAAAGGTACAAAACTTTAACCATATTTATCCCCGTATGGGTGTGTGGAGAGATGAAAGGGCTAGTACAGAGTCTAAAATCTATCATTCTTTTGCTGTGATCAGAGATATGATAGAATGGAAGGACATAACCAACATAGATTGGCAACCATGGCACAGGTCTAGGCAATTAATCCGTCCAGAGGTAAGAGTTGCTTCAGTGCTGAGCTTCCAGAGGGTTCCATTGGTGTCAATCCCATATGGGCACGGTACCTTTTGGTATTTAGGAGACCAGTGTATGCGTCAGATGACCGGGCATGATAGTGTGCCCTATGACCCCCCTCAAGAGATTATGGAATTCTCAAGGTACGATCGAGAGTTATATCAGAGTCTGAAAGATGTAGACTTCTACGATGGTCGTAATTATCTTGTTTCAGGCATAGATTACATGACATATTGGCGTGCCGTTCATCCAAATCCCAAGATCGGCTGTAGTTTAGTAAAGAGGGCGGGAAATATTTGGATCGTCGGGCATGATCTAGAAAGGCCCGATGTGCATTTGTCATCTACGTCGAGTTTAGCTACGTCTTCACAGGTGCAAAACTATAGTGTTTAGGCGACCGGCGATCCACATGATATGAGATGGTTCATGGATGTGGCGGGAACGAACGATCAACGTAGACAGATACCGATCTCGGTGATGTAGGTACCATACCCGTGTCCACCTACGTATAGTATGGATGAGTTGTGGCATAAATCCCAAGGAATGCGGTATGCGGCATATGAAGACCCGAGGCAACTAGTTAACAACAATACTGAGTTGAGGAGGGAGTTAGGCCGGGCACAGGAGGTCATTAGAGAGACTTGTTGAGATATCCATTTCCTACCAGATAGAGCCAGTTGTGCAATGTACCTATGACGAGAATCTCGCACATAGCAGACGCGCCCACCAAACGAAGAGAGGTCATCCCAGTTAGGCAATGTTTTATTTAGAACTTTGATTTATGTTTTGTTTAAAATATGTTGAGTATTAATCTTATTTAAACTATTTTTTATTCATCGGGTCACAGAAAATTTATTATTGTTTATGCAAACTTGTTGTGTTAGTTACTCAACGACCATATTAACGGCTAGTTTTTTTTTTTGAAAACTTGTTGTCCAAGTTACTCAACGGCCAAAGTTACTACACGATTACAATCAAGAGTCGATCTAGTTTTGTTCAATCATCAGCGACTAGTATTAATATTGCTTGAATAATATTGGGATCAATGGGGTAAATCCCATTAACCCGGAACCGTAAAAAAGCTACCAGGTTATCATGGTCAAGATTACTCATTATTAAAGAATATCTTAATGGGGTTTGCAAGAACATATTTTTAACACTACCATGTCTATAAATTAACCAATGATGCCATAAGCTAACTCGAGTTAGACACTTGGGGGTATCTAGGTTTACAATATATGTTATTCGAATCGATGCCAATATCTCATTAGAACGAGAGTGTTTAAGCAAGATACAAGATAGTGTAATGATTCATATTAAACAAACCCAAAGAAAGAGATAAGGGTTACTTAGAATTGTTTTGGTGAAATCATCAACCATGACTCTAAAAAAGGAAGAGTCATTATTCATCTCTAGGGTTTTGGGTTTTAGAAGAGGTATTGCAGAGAGCTCTTAAAAATATGAGACTGAAGTGAAGTGAGGAGTGTCAAGTCTGGTTGACCTCACTCTTATTGGAATTGCCCAACCAATGATTCAGTAGTCCACAAAACTACACGCCTACACTCTCCTACCTTCTAATCTTCTATACTCTCCTCCCTCCTTACCTTACAAACAAAATACATTACAACTTCTTATTATTACTTGAAAACAAAATACATTACTTTAGAAAATAAAAAAACAATGATGAAGACTACATTACTCCGCCTCTTTTCGATTCTACAAATGCGCGACAAGTTCATCTCGTAATTGAAAATGTGCACCTTCATTTTTAATTTCATGAACCTTCTGTACGATCTGCCATAGTGTTGATCGCGTGTCTTAGATTTAAGTCCTTCTTCCAATTCTTCACGAATGTTATAAATTCAGGACTAATGTTCATTTGCCAGATGTAAGTATGGCGTTCATCTTCGACGATCATATTGTGCAGGATTATACATGCGTACATAACATTTCCTAGATCACTAGGTTTCCAAAATCGTACACCGCGTGCCAAATTTGAAACCTAGCTTGTAATACCCCAAAAACACGTTCAACGTCTTTTCGGCATGCTTCTTGCATCTTTAAAAAATGTCTTTCGGCATCGTTGGACGGATTTCTTATGGTTTGAACAAGTGTTTGTCATTTTGGATGGACCCCATCCACTAAGTAATACCCCATAGTGTGTGGTACCGTGCCTATATTATAATTGCATGGCAGCGCAACTCCATTATACAAGTTGTTGAAAAGCTACCCTTGATGTAAGACGTTCACGTCATTGTTAGAACCGGGCACCCTAAAAAATGTGTGCCATATCCAAAGATTTTGCGATGCAACCGCTTCTAAAATCATCGTCGGGATTTTCTTATACCCGGTATATTGTCTTGCCCACCCGGTAGGACAATTCTTCTATTTTTAATGCATACAATCTAAACTACCTAACATCCCCGGGAGGCCTCGCGATCCATTCACTTCTAGCAAGTGTAATGTATCGTCTTCATTGGAAGATCTAAGGTATTGAGCTTTGAATTGTGTTATAATAGTTTTACAAAGTTCTTTCAAGCACAAAATACTCGTAGACTCCCCAATCCAAAGGTATTCTTCTTGGGCGTCTGCGCTCGTATCGTAACATAACATACGACGTACGCACATCTTCGCTCATGCGGAATCGACGACGAAATAGGATACCTTTGAATCTTGGGTTGTCACCGAAATAATCCCAATTAAGGCTAAACTCCCCCAATTTATGATCACGGCCTTTCTGCTTGTCAATCCTTCACCTTTTACTACCTCCCCACCTCCATGATGATGTCTCCTCTTGCTCTTTTTCTTCTGCTTCTCCCATCTCAATCATAATCTTGTTATACTGTGCATCAACTCAATTTCACGTCGGAAGAGCTCTTTGCTTCCGGACGATGATGAAGACGATGACTCCAAAGGTGAGAGTGATGGGTCACGCATGAGTAGGTCAGCCAGGATTTCGTTAGACATGATTCGGCAAAAATGATAACAAAGGAAGAAAGCTAAGTTTTGAGATATAAGATGAATGAGTTGATTGTAGAAGATGAATGGGTTTTATAGATAGAGAAAAAACTAGCTGTTTATAGCCGTTGAGCATCTTGTTGTCCAAGTTTGATCAGGAAAAATCAAAGTATGGGGGGAAACCAGTGTACTTATTTCATGCAGGCTTTTGCTGCGCACTTCTGAACTGCGCGGCAAGACTAACCGTTTGAATTTGTTTTAACTCAGCTGCTCACGTGTTATAATCTTGGCCGTTGTGTATACGTGCAATTTAAAATTGCGCGCAATAGGAGCCACTGGATTGTTGACATTTGGCAACATCTTATTGGCTCGTAGGCTACGCGCAGTTCAGAAGGGCGCGACATTAATCCACCAAAAATCCGCCCTGAGGGTGGAAAATTCATCGCCACTTCACAAATCGACCTAGCTGCTGGGAGGAAAAGAGGGTGGATTTGAGAATCTACCTGTCACGTCAGGGTGTACCTAGCTGTTGTGGATGCTTAAAAGAGTAGAATTTGAGCTATTTTATGGTCTTCCCAAAATGAGAAATATTGCATACATGATTTGAAATTGTACTTGAACATTATAATCGAAGCACAATAACTAGTCAAAAGACATAGTAAGGTAAAAACACTATAAAAAACTAACCTTAGCTGTTATTTTCATCGTTCTCTCAGCTGGAGGCTAAGCTTAAAATTGGGGGAGGGGGACTTTAGGGATTTTGATTTTAAGGTTGTACCAAAATGTCTTTCCTTTCCGGAACTGTACCTTACTTTTAGGAAAACCCAAATGAGACGAGTAGGGTATTGTAGCGGTTTAGAGTTTAGACCCACCGAGTTAGGCAATCGATTAGGTGAAGATGAGACCGGTATTTTGCATTTTTGTTTGATTTAGTTTGGGTTTTAATTAAGGTCATACTGTTGAGAACAAAGGCACTCTAGTTATCTAATCATGCACACATATATAAACACAGATATATAGAGAAGAGAAGCATTCATTAGGTAAACTATTAGGTTACAAAATATAACCCTTCTTAGGATTTAAATAGAAGCCTCTAAAACTCTCTAGGATTCGGAGTCGGTGGGACACCCCAAACCCAATCGGTTTGGACCCAACCAAATGGTTTTTAATACTCGCCCCCCCCCCCCCCCCTTTGGGGTATCCCACATCTAGACAACTTGCCTCATTAAATCATCTACCTAGCAAAACCCTTTGGGCAAAAAGCTATGCAAGGAAAGAGTACAAATCTTATGTCAAAGATGGGTAGTGGGCACATGTGCAACATCGATACTGAATTATTTTAGGATCTGTTCGGTATATGTTACCTGGTGAACGAGTATGCAACTACCAAGGTGTTCGATCTACAAACCGAGATAGTACTTGGTATTCCCAAGTTCTTTCATTTTAAATTTCTTCTTAAGGTATTCAGCGTCACTCGCGATCTCCCCCAGAGTTCCAATGATATTCAGATTATTAGCATACACTTTAATAATAGTAAGCCCATTTTTTGTTTTCTAAATGAAAACCCACAGGCAGATAGGATTATTTGAGAAACCCTCAACCTCTAAATATTTAGTCAACCTATTATGCCACATGAGCCATGATTACTTCAAATCGTACAGTGACTCATCCGATTTTATTACGTATACACCCCATGTGCCATGCTTCTGGAAGCTTATACCCTTCGGATCCGTATTTAGTTTCCCATATAGATACGCGGTAACTGCATCCATAAGATGCATGTATAGATTGTCATCGATAACTGACAGATTGATCAGGTAATGGAACATTATAACATTCATGACTAGAGAGTAAGTTTTATCGTAATCGATGTGAGGTTATTGTAAGAAGCCATGTACAAGTCTTGCCTTGCATCTTACTACCTCTCCATGTTCATTACATTTCTGTACGAATAACCATTTATAATTGATAGACTTTATGGCATAATGCCTACAGATGATAGGTCCGTACACTTCGGGTTTTACTAGCGAGTTGAGCTAAGATTGGATCGCAAATTCCCATTTTGGCTAATCCTTACGGTTACAATACTCATCAACCTTAAGGGGTTCTGTATCGCTATCCTCGATGGCGAGCGCTACAATAAAAGTGAATACACTATCGACATCAACTTTAGAATTTGGAACTTCAACCTTAATGGAAAATATAAGTTAATGATTTTGGTGAAGATGTAAATGACTCACTTTCAGGCATTTCAAATTTTGTAAATGTCGATATAGAGAAACTACATAGGTGTTCTGGAATAGTTGGCTTTACTACATGCATGGAACAAAAAAATAACCATCCAAAAATACATGAAGGTTAAACTTTATAACATGGTTCAAAGGCCACAAGTGTTGTCACATATAAAAAATCTTTTATTTTATAGAGTGTTGATTTGTGATCCAACGGTCAAAGTGTTTTGTATAAGTAAAGCGAATAAATCAACCCATAAGTTTTGAATTAGTCGTTTTCTTTTGAGCACCCTGTCACTCAGCTGGCTTCAATCTAAGACTCCCTCTTTTGTGAAGTGTAAATAGTGTCTATGATGTGAATCATCTCTCATGATCGTTTCTCACATGTCAACGAACTATTTATATTTATACCCTTTTGATTAAATCCTCTGCTTGAGATACTTAGTAGGTTTTTGGGTACCGGTGTTCCTAATTAACCAACATAAGGTTAAGATGGTACTTTTCTCAGTTTCTAGAATATTCCAAATTAGGGTTTCTACCCCCTTATGTTCTATAAAAGGGAGACTAGGTTATCTATTTTTTTAGTTGTTGAGTTGAGAATAAGCTTTTAGCTTGTAGTTAATTTGAGATAAGTAATAAACTTAGGGTTTACTAAAATCATTGAGTTTAATCCTTCATTTAGTTTTATAACTCGTTGCTTCTGCCGAGTTAGACTCTATCAAATTGGTATCAGAATGGTAAAATCTAAGGGATACGCGAAGATAAAACCATACCAAAGGGAAAGAATTCAAAATCGACCGTTGCGTCATTGTCGAAGAGGCTCAATGAATTAGTGGAACTTTTCCACGCGTCTTTATTGGAGCAAAACACCCCACTCCTAATTGCGAAGGAAAATTTGTCTCAAGCTTTAGCGGTTATCAATGGGGAGAAACCGACGAGTGTAAGTCTTAACCAGAAATTCTAGACGAGTATAAGTCTTAACCGACGAGTGTAAGACTTACACCAAAAATGCGTGAGGGGCCATCTAGGGTACAAGAAATAGTAGATATACCACAAGGGGGATGAGACACCATAGAAGGTCTCACGAACCAAGAAGGGATGCGAATCGGTCTTTTAGTCCAAATTGTCATGCACAACACAATGATTCCTGCGGTACTTTTGGTGAACATTATTCGTACGATGAGGAGTGGGTTCCAAGTGATGACTATAAACCTCTGTTCGAGGAAGGAAGAGGTCAGGGTCGTGGTCCTAACCCCCCGAACAACATAAATCAAGGTCACCATATGGCTTTTTTACCACGAAATCCACGATACCAAAACGAAGCTCTAAGATACAATGATGATTACGAGAACGAGTTTGACTTTGCAAGAAGCCGTCACCAAGGCTCTAATAAAGGTAGCAATATTGTTTCTTCTCTTATTCGTGCATTATAAAGTTCTAATCAAGATATTAAGTTGAATTTGCATGAGTTCGATGGAAAAATAGACTCGGACAACTTTACTGATTGGTAAAACCATGTCGAAAAGATATTCGTTTATAAACGGTATGGAGATCAAAAGCAAGTAGTGCTTGTAGAGACAAATTTAATTGACTACGCATTAAATTGGTGGGATAACCTCTAGAAAACAAGGCAAGATCATGGGTATCCTCCAATTACTGAGTTGTGGAAAATAAAGAGAGAGTTACAAAAGCAATTTATTCCCTCAACATATGAGGAAGACAGTTTCACTAGATTGCAAAACCATCGTCAGGGGCTTACTACGGTGGAATATTACACCAATAAATTTTACCTCTTGTCTTATCGAGTTACCACATACGAATCGGAAGCACAAAAGGTTAGCAGGTACAAAAATGGGCTGACCAAATAAATCTAAGATGAAATGACAATGCTAAATGTCTATACAGTTGCTGATGCGGTTGAATTAACAAAGAGAGCGGAAGCCGAATTCAAAATGACTCCTACGGCCACATATTCAACTATTCTGATAGTCATTGCGCTGCGTACTTATGTTTTAGGTAACTGTTATGGATGCAGAAAGCCCGGACACCAAAAACGTGATTGCCCAATATTTACAAAGAAGGTCGGGTTAGTCGTAGATGGTATGCATGAGAGTGCTATAGCAACTGTTCAACGAGTTCTACAAGAAGAAGATGAGGATGTGATACATACCTCATTTGTGCATGAGTCTTCTGGAGCACCACCTCTTTGATTTCGTGGTCAAAATCTTCCAAAGACGGAGGGATTTGATGTAAATCATCTTTCATGATCGCTTCTCACATGTCAACGAACTATTTATATTTATTCCCTTTTGATTCAATCCTCTGCTAGAGATGTTTAGTAGATTTTAGGGAGTTCCTAATTAACCAACATAAGGTTAAAATGGTACTTTTCCCAGTTTCTAGAATATTACTAATTTGGGTTTCCACCGCCTTATGTTTTATAAAAGGGAGGCTAGGTTTTTTATTTTTTAGTTGTTGATTTGAAAATAAGTTTTTAGCTTGTAGTTGATTTGAGAAAAGTAATAAAGTTAGGGTTTATTAAAATCCTTGAGTTCAATCCTTGATTTAGTTTTATAACCCATTACTTCCGCCGAGTTAGACTCTATCAGTTTGACTAGAATAGATTTGGCTAAGGTAATGTTCACAACTACCTTTTTAGTGTTAACTAAAATGACCTTACTCCCACTCATATCTACTTGGGATCAATAGTGATGTTATTTTCTTGAATTTTGAGATAATCGTAAATTTTGAATTATATTAAAACATCTCTATTTTTATGATAATATTCACTACCAACGAATTGGATGAACATATATCATACTTTATGTGTTAAACTTCCACACTCCTTCCTCAGTATTTAACTTCAAAATTATGATAATTATTAGAAAACTTATATCTCGATTACTATGATTACACGAGTTAACCTTTAGTTATTGAGTCAACTCCACTAAATGACTAAATCAGTGTCTTTTAAGTTATAAGATACCGTCTGCACTAAACATGTTGCTTCCTGGTTGTTCAATATTTAATGGTTACCTATCAACACAACATCGGTCACGACTAAATGGGCTATGGCCAAGATGATGAAGCATTCAGACATTATGAAGAAAGTCCAAGAAGAACTAGAGAAGGTGGTCGGGGGAAATAATCAACTTTGTTTTCCTATCTGTTATATTTTTTTCTCTTTAATTTTGCGTCTTCTATTTTTGCCATTGACAATGTTGAAGTTTATACTCTACCTAGGTAAAGATGGACCCAATTTGGCAATTGAAAAAGCTTTTAATGTTTTGCAATTACAAAGGCGTAACTGTGACCGC
Source organism: Kingdonia uniflora (assembly GCA_014058105.1). Classification (NCBI taxonomy): domain Eukaryota; kingdom Viridiplantae; phylum Streptophyta; class Magnoliopsida; order Ranunculales; family Circaeasteraceae; genus Kingdonia; species Kingdonia uniflora. The sequence continues at coordinate 486,164 of JACGCM010001725.1, forward strand.
CTATTTTACCATGGGAGCCAAAGGATATGGCTGAGGTTCCAACCTTGTTATGAACTCCAAGGAGCTTAAAGGGATTGCAGAAGTTTCTGGAAAAACCCATTCTCATGTCCAAATTTAGTAATTATTTTCTAAATCATGCAATTTAGTTTTTAGGTTCAACCAAGGTTTATAAAATCAATGGTTAACAAAATAGCTTATAGTGAAATTAATAACATGTCATTACAATATGTATTGGCCATATTATTGTTGGAACTTATCAAACCAAAGCATAATATATGTGGCTGTTTCACTTTGCTAACAAAGAGCCGTCCTTTTTTCCTAAGATAATTGTATACTTTTAGTTTTCACTTTCCGGTGATTGACAATATGTTTAATGAAAATACTGTCACGTGTAATATTTTGATAATCACGATATGTCATGACTAAGTTATGAAATTAATACTTTCATTATCTAGTTAGAACATCCAGTGTATGCAATGTTAACTTTTGAACTATGAATTTCAATATCATACAATGCTCATCAGTTTGTCTGACTGACTGCAAGTTCATCTTAGATGGGAATATGAACATGGGGTATATGATTGTTGGTGAAGAGCTTCATTGAGGGAAGGATCCAGAAGAACAATGAGATATTCGATTGGACTCTAAGTCTGAAGAGGAGTTTTGGGATGGAGAGATTTAGTCAATCTTATGTCCCTGAAAGAAGTATTTCAAAAAAATTCCCTTGTTTGATTATGTTAAGATTGTTTTTTGTGTCAAGTAATTTTAAAAGATATAAAAGTGAAAACTGCTCACTATTTTATATTATTTCTTCTTCATGATTTAAAGCAATATTCATATTATTTTGTATTATAAAAATTAATGATTTCGAGATTTATGTGTTTTGTGTTAGGAGTTGGGTCCAAGCCCAAGCTAGGAACCCAACAGGGTTGGGGTGTCATATACGGACTCCTAACAAGCCCATAGGCCCGATAGGGTTATGGGGAGAGTTGGAATAGATTGAGTAACTTATGTTTTAGGGTTACCTATATATATCTCTGTATTATGTACATAGAACACAACTATGATGAATCAATAAATCTCTCTTTCTCTCTCTCCTTTTGTTCATAAGCTATAGTATTATATTGCTCTGGATTTATCATCTTTCACATTTTGTACATTTATTTCAGTTACATTTAGTGGAGGAGTGTAGTATAAATGTGACATTGCATCTCCCTCACCTTATCGATATCGATTATAATATTATATAAGCAGCCTCTTAATTATTAGATTAGAGGATGCTGGCAAATGAGAGAACTCTTACAAAATCATTGACGGGATGGAGAAACATAATATTATCTTTGGATTCTGCATATTTAATTGAAGATGAAAATCTCTGGCTTGATATATTTATGGATTATGTATATTAGTATTGTATTCATTAGCCATTTTTGACATTTTCTTATTTTGCTATGATATTTGTAACTCCGTTTCCTTAGTCTCGACCACTTTGCAAAAGCTAAAGGGAGATGATGAATGAACCTTAGTGGAGTTGATCAAGACATTCAAGAATAGCTGATGTAGACGGGTAATTCCAAGAATATCAATTTGTTTCTACGAATAGTAATTAAGTAATCTGCATTAGTGAGCCACAAAGGCAATGCACGTGTTGTACTGAAGACAAATAATATACCTATATTGAACTAAAAGGTTGAGTTACTTTATCCCCTAAAATCAGATTACATAATTACTGTCACCATACAAAATACCCATATAAAAGCTAGGGGTGAGCAGAAAACCGATAAAACAACCAGACCGAACCGAACCGAAGCAGTTTAAGCAAAACGGTTCGGTTTCGATTTTAAAAAGAGGAAACTGACAGAAATCGGTTCGGTTTCGGTTCTCCAATAAGAGAAACCGGAAAAACCGAACCGAACCGAGAAGAGTAATCTTTTTTTAGTTTATAATATAAATAAACTGCAGTATACCAAACCCATCTAAATTATTCACTCTTCAACCTCTCCACCCACTTTTTCATTATTATCCTCACTTACTTTTTCATTATTACCCCTCATTATTACCCTACCAACTTTCTCCAACCATCTCGTTTGAAGGCTTGGTGGATCAGATCTGATCAATTTAAATACTACTTGCTTTTCCCTCTTTCTTTTATCCCTCATCTCCGTGTTCTCGGTGTGATGTGCCTTCAAGTTGTTGTTTCTCTTGTGGCTCACTAGAGTCTTGGGGTCTTCACAGGATGTTCTCATTTGGCTCTTCTTCTTATTAGTATCAGCAGCTATGACTATCTCCCTTGCAAATCTACTAGCTTGCAAAATCTTCACCACTGTGATTTAAACTTTCAATCTAGAGAGAGAGATGATCTCTGCAGCATAACACGCAACATAACACTCTATCCATTTTCTTGAATCTTTGTGCTATGATTTCAGGAGTATAAGGTCTCCAACAATCCAAACTTAAACAGTTTCCCCTGCCTCTTTTCATCTGCCAATTTCTTCATTCTTCTACAAACTTATACTCTCTTGCCTCTTGGGATGGGTTCTGTACAAGATTTGCCTCTCTGTTCCGGGTTTGCCAGTTCGGTTTCGGTTTTACTGATATTTCATCGGTTCGGGTTCGGCTCGGTTTCTTGCTAGCTCCAGTTCGGTTTCGGTTCTCAAATTTAGGAACCGACTTAGGTCGGTTCGGTTTTGGTTCAGGTCAAAACCCAACCCGACCCAAACCGACCCGTGCTCACCTCTAATAAAAGCTTCTACATAACAACAGTATTATTACAACATCAAAACACCAATGAGGTTTAACATGTCGTTGAAGGCACACGCGATAGCACGCGCAAGTGCTAGTATACACTGATGAAGTGAAAAAAGACTCCAAATACTGTACATAAAAGTTTCATATTACATGCATTGTCAATTTTGCATGACAGTTTACCTATAATTGCTGACAACAATCACGTAAGAATATATACAGAATCCAATGAAGTACATCATATTCATGGATGAATATATGCCTACATAATGCTTGAAGCTCCAGAACTTCATCTAGTAATATCCAGCTTGTAACTACTTCCATAATTCTTTCCAACAGGAACTCAATTTTGTAATTCCGAACTCAACGTACATCCGTCATCTCATAATTCCCATTTTAACAAATCTCCCATGCTCAAAATCTGTCAATATGTGGCATGAAGAGTCTTGCTCTACTACTCGAATTCTTTAGAAGAATTCAATTACACAACTCTCCGACAATTTAGGCAGCATTAGTATTAGTTTCATAACCCTTTGCATCTTCTTGGGTGAGAGATTAGAACACTCTATCGCCACCTTCTCAAGAACTCTAGCATTTTCCAGCAAGAACTTTAGTAGATAAGACTCAGTCTTGTACCCTTCAAAGTTCATGAACGCAGCTGCCTTAAGGTGTACGAATAAACAACTTCTTGTTGTATTTAGCATACAAACATCATCCCCGGTATCAAAATATGAACAGAAACCCTGAATTAAAATACAGAAGTTCAACCATAAGAATGAAAAGATAATAACTGATAGGGAATAGAACAACACACTGATTGTTATTTTAGTCAGACTTACACGAGTAAGGACAAGATGCTCTAGATTGGGTGAGACTTGAAGCACATCTATCAGTACTTGGATCGTATCAATCACCTTTGAATTCACTTCCAAATGGATCAAATTGTGAAACGTCGGAAGGTATCTAAGCAGATCTTTTCTATACGAGAGACACTTAACACATGACAAAACAGAAAAAGAGTAGGGAGTAAGATAAAAATTATAAAAAAGCAAGATTAGGGGACCAAAGGGGAGTAACTATACCTTAAAGGTACCATTGCAAATTTTGAGAACCTTTACATTAGACATAAACTGAAGTAGCTTGCATGCAACAATGCCTGTTTCTTCCATTCTATCTTTGTCCAATGGGTTGTGTAAAAGGTTAATCTCTGCATCAACTAGGGATGATAGATGGCCTATGTCATAATCTCCTGATACGTAACTTCTGCATCTGAAAGATATGAGATTTGCGGCATAAATCTTGATCACACAACCAACCATCTCCTTTTCCTCCCTTTCATCGTATGGACTATCTAATGTCAATCTCTTTAGTGTGGTAACGGAAATACATAACTTCTTCATATCAATACATTTGCAGTTATCTATTATCAACTCTTCAAGGACGGGGCAACTAGAGAATAAGTTTTGGGTAGAACTATCATCAGGAAAAGTAATGAAACTAAGATGAAGGGTCTTTAAGTTTGGAAGAAAAATGAGTGTGGGAACTTCCAGATTGCTATTGTTCATTTCCAATTTCAATGATATCAGAGATCCACAGCCATAAAGAGAGCTGGGAAACACAAAAGATTGACCAAATAAACAGATGGTGAGAGATAGATGTTGAACTTTACGCTCAATCACAGTTGAGATCCATGTTTGAAGAAGTGATTCATCAAACTCCCCATGTAATGAGAAACTGAATTTATGTAGCATGATAGGGAAAGACAACAGTTTATCGACAAAGTTCATAAAGTTCTTTCTCCGTTCTGGTTCTTCCCCTATTGGTGAATAAAACAATACATCCTCAAAGTCAACAACCTGGACTTTGGTCCAAATGTATCTCCATCGTTTAGATAAACAGCTTGTAGCAACAACACACTTTACTGGAAGAAAAGATAAGATGTGCTGAAGTATGTCACCCGGTAAATCACTAATCACATCCTCTTCCGTCCCTGTGTTTTGTTTCTTAGAAACAGACTCCTCCATTTCAACAATTTCAACCAAATTCCTACAAGATGGAAAGCATAGCCGTATATTATACCATAGACTCAAAAGACCTGTAAGCAGAGAACACAGTCCCATTTCCATCTAACAAAGACAGAGAAATAGCAGAAAACAAAAGAAAAAAACTAATCAAATGCCTTCCAATATTCACTAACTGAAGAAAAATGTTTATTTATATACATAAGGGTCACCTAAAAATCAAATCAAAATAAAAAATACCCTTTGATACTGTTAGAAACTAAGTGCGGTGGTAAGTGCTAAGACCGAGGCTGTGGTAAGCTTTTGCTTGATCAACCCGTAAGGGATGTGATAGGTGCCATAATACTACTCAACCCGTCAATAAAATGTCAATAGAAGGTAGCAAACCCATGGAAACTCTGTACCTATGTAGTACTCGCGGGTACCGACCAATTTCTGATCGTCTGAACTTTCCCTTCGTCTACTCGAATCCCCTCAGCAAAAATTGCGTAACCCAAGAAGTTCACTGAATCAACCATAAAAGAGCACTTCTTGAGTTGCAGAAGTAGTTTGTGCTTTCGCAGAACCTGTAAGACCCTCTCAACATATCACGTGCTCCTCTTTGGTCCGACTATGGATCATGATATCATCAAAATAGACGACGGCAAACCTCTCTACAATACAGTCTCGCAAGACCTCTATCATTAAACGCATGAAAGTAGACAGAGCGTTAGACAGCTCGAATGGCTTAACCAACCACTCATAGAGACCATCCTTAGTCTTAAAAGATGTATTCCACTCATCCCCTGGCCGCATACGAATTTGATGGTCACTACTCTTGAGATCTAATTTTGAAAACACCCGTGCCCCAAAAAGGTCATCTATGATGTCCCGTAACCTCGGAATCGGAAATCTGTACTTCACTGTAATCTTGTTGACCACTCAGCTATCGACACACATAAGATAACTTCCATCCTTTTTAGGGACTAGAAGCGCTGAAACTGCACTGACGACATACTTTCCTTCAACAAACCCTTCTTACATAACTCATTAACCTACCGCTGTAATTCCGCATGCTTAACACGAGCCATACGGTAATGGAGTAAATGGGGTAATGGTGCACCGGGTACTAAGTCAATGGCATGTTGAATGTCTCGTAACAGGGGCAACTCTGGTAGCTCTGGTCTAAAAATTGCTGAAGCAATTGTCGTAACTCGTCAAGAACTGCGGTAGGAGCTGTCGTCGTCGTACATAGCAACGCATAAGCGACTCCTTGTGCTCTCGCTTCTGCTAGAAAACTGGTGTGCTGAACCACAGGAGCCCCAACTAGCGGTAAACATGGTCACTTCTGACGAACTCCCTGCCAAGTGAAAACGTATACATTGGGTCTTCCCACATGAACTGCGTTTCTCTCCCATGGCCAAGGTCGCCGCAAAATCAAATGACACACATCCATCTCAATTACCGTACATAGAATTGTATCCTCGTAGCTACCCATCTTGATTTTTACCTGTGTACAAAATAATGGATGAGTCGTACTATCCCTCTGTAACCAATGGAGTGTAAAGGATTTGGGATGCGGAGTCAATCGAAGATGTAATTTCTCTGCCAAGTCTTTTGAGATAAAATTCTATGTGGACCCATTATCAACTATCGTTTCCAGCCGCTTACTATTTGATTCGGCCCTCGTTCGAAAAACATTATGCTTCTTCTAGTACTCATCCGCTCCTGAACCGCTCTTGTTGTCTCTGTTAACCGAACCGCAGAACGTTGATAACTTCATAGGTAGAACCCTTGCCCTTTTTGGCCGTTAGCGATGGAGTAGCCTCTTCGTCGACCTTGGATCCTTCTTCCTCCTCCACGATCATTGTCATTGACATTATGGGCATCCCGACACCCTCCCTTATTGTTGCCGGCGTTGGCCCCTCGATAGTGGTCTTCGGGAACGCCTTTCCCATTGTTGTCGGCGTTAGTTCCTCGTTGGGGACCTCTCTCTTGTTGCTACCGGGGTTTTTTCCTTGATGGGGCTTTCTGGGGACGCCACTCTCGGTACTACCGACGTAAGTTCCTTGCCGATGATCTTCGGGGTTGCCCTTATCATGACGACGGGGGTGCCGCCGTTTTGGCTCGCGGGGATGCATCTCTCGTTGCTGTCGGCGTTGGACCCGATTTGCCGGTTAATGGAGACTTCTCTCCGGTTAATGAAGACCCCTCTCTCTCTTTCTCTGATTGGTAAATTTGCGGTAATGGAGTTGGCATGATTTGGGTTTTCTTGGGTTGAATCTCTTGATGATTAGGAACTGCAATTGGGTAGGTTTTATGCCCCAAAACTGCGATCTCATTGTGAGATTTTGTTCGTGCACTTCCTAATGCAACATCGCCTTCTTCAGTTACAATAGCAATCACCCGTTGACCCTTTTTCTCTGCTGATTCCTTGTGTTGGATCATACTTGAGTTTCCTCCATCGAATTCGATCAATCCTTTTTCCCTTATACCTGCCTCAATCTCTGCGATTCGCACAATAGTTTGAACATACATCGCAAGACTAAAATTCGTCATCTCTTACCCACGGAATGAATCTCGCTCTGGTACCAAATGTTAGAAACTAAGTGCGGAAGCAAAATAATTTATTGAAATTGAAACTAAGGTTTCTAGAGTTTTACCCTAAACTCACATAAATTTCTAAAAGCGAGATAACTAACTACTCTAGGAGGTTCTCCCCCTACTTATTAACCAAACAACTACTAAAATGGAAATACGTGGGTGCCTTGTGGGTCACGATCCATCCCACAATCTATCTATATTACAAATCAGGAGGGTTGCCCTACATGGAGGGGTTTGTCCCAGTCCTAAGTACAGTCAGCACTCATCTAGAAAAAGGAGAACACACATTAAGCCCTCCCACGTCTCTCTCTTTCTCAACGATAAGTTCTTCCACAATCTTCACAACACATGCACTTATCCCCAACAGAATGCCATCAGTCTAGGAAAAAGACTACCCAAACCTCTCTTCCTATTAACCATCCCATGGCTCTCTATTTTTCTCACATCTCATTTCTGGCATATCTCTCTCTCTGCATCCGAAGTACAAGAAAGGAAATTCTTTTATCCATATTTTGATCTCTCCCTCAACAGATCAAGCATGGCGATGAAGTTGAACCGCAGGCTCGCGTCACCGCAGCCACATCTTTGTAACACAGCCATGATCTCTCCCTCTGGCCTTCATTTTTTTAAGAAATCAAGAGAATTATTTCAATCCGCAGGTATTCGAACCTTGCCCACTCCAATTTAAGTGATTTACAACTTTCTTTGGATGTAACGACTTTACCATTTCTCAATATAAAGTTATCTTGATCTTACTGTTTGTGATAGTTTTCTATGTGAATTTATTACTAGACTGTGATTCGTTTCTGTTTGGCCAGTGAAATTTCTCCATTGTTTTGTGGTTCATACTATGTATATTTTTCAGTTTTGGAGATTCTTTATCGTTAGGATAAGCGGTATTAATTATAAACTTATCAAGGGGACTCCAGTTAGTATAATCTTATGGTTCCTTTTTCTGAATAATTCTTAATGTGGTTACTTCATTTTGTGGTTTTGTTAATGGTGTTTGTTTGGCTTGCTACAGATTGTTCTTGCCTTGATGTCGTTGTATTTATGAAATTCTTATAAACTAGCTCTCTTCCAGTGAAAGCGGTGTTGTTTAGTCAAAATGGAGAAAAGGGTATGCCACCTTACATTGGAGTTTGGATCAAAGACTTATTTATAAAGGTGTTATTCTATCTCATTTACAAACTTGAGTACAAGATTTAGTAACTGAGATAATTCTCTATGTAAAGGCATTAATTTCACTTTGTATCATTACCTTTATTTGTGGTTGTTTGCACTCTGAATGAGTCATTGTTTTAGGAAAGTCTATTATTAAAATAAGGAGAAGAAAGCGAGATTTGCATGCCTCGGGGATGTGTTGTTGGCAGATTTTTTGAGTTTGCATTATAACAATTCTTTACGAGGACAACTACATTGAGAGTTAATTGGGAGTTTATGCTATGGTTTTGAATGGGGAAATGTCGAAAGCCTAGAAAATTTGATATGATTGCATTTAGTAAATAGCAATACAGGAGAGTATGAGCCATTGATTTTAGTGCATAATTGTTGGGAATATGGGCTCAAGATTTTGGTGTTGAGCAAACGGATTGATTTACTTTCCAAAAACATTCATGATTCAAAACCTCACTCAAATTCGGGAAGGCTATCCTTGAAGAGATATGGGACAAAACTCTTCCTCCAAGAACTAGAATACATTAGGGAAAAGGAGAGTTATGATAAATTTGTGTAATATCCTTGAAGAGACCTGGATAATAAATGGAGTTTAAATATCTTAATCACGATTCCATATATGCCTGCTTAACTAGATTACAATATTTTTACCCTAATTCGCACTATGAGATTATCAGGTTGGAGGATACAAATATTTATGTATTTTGGGAGTGCTTATGGACGTACTTACCATACATTAGCATGGGTAGTACTACCCATGTTCCGAGTTAAAACTGAAACTGCAAGCTGAAACCATGTTAGGGTCAATGGCGCTTACTCTTGAACTTAAGCGCCAAAAATGCAGCAAACATAGATTTTTAATTATAGCGCCTTCGGAGCGTCCACATACTTGTCGTGCCTTGAAAACATGTATATGCATCAAATATAGCACTGAAGACGTGTCGACGTATTCACCGTGACCAAAACTAGTCAGATACAATAGAGAGAAATAAGCATACCCACTTCCAAAATCCAATATCTTTCCCTTCTAAAGGGGAAATTAAAGAGGGTTTTTTTATACTAAGTTAGCATTGCAATTCACTCTGAACCCATCCAAATCCCCAAAACAAATTAGTTTTGCCAAATAAGCTTACAAAAGGGAACTCTAGAAACAAATAACAATCACAAAGAAATTGAAGATATATATGTTGATCATCATATAAATAAACAACAGAAACACTGATTGACATGAAACATTCACATACTCAGATAACAACTGAAACAAAGATTGAGATAAAAATGAAAATTGGAGATTACCCCTTTGTTTGTTTTCAACCAGAGAAGAACCCCTTTGCTTGTTTTCAACCAGGGAAGAAGTAACAGTCACATGTTTCAGAGCTTGATCATCAAGTTTGTAATAATGGAAGACTGATTGGTTTGGTTGAGTTGGGGTTTAAGAGGTTCTGCAAATATCTCTCTTTCTACGCGTGATTAGGTTTTGTACAATCCCTACCAAACTCTAAACGCGTCTGAGAATCAGAGACAGCTTTTTCTCTCACAAACACCTTTCTCTTGTGTTTTAACTTTTAGAGCATCTCTAGCAGCGAGTGTGGGTTTAGGTGTGGATTCTGACACCCTGACCCACCAAACCCATAACTCAAACTCAACATCTCCCAGCAGACAGTGTGAGTTTGCCAACGTGGTTTTTTTTTTTTTTAATTTAGAGAAGATTAAAATACCACGCGGTAAAAAGAATACCGCGCGGGGTTCTAAATACTGTGCGGGGTTCTAAACACCGCCGCATTATCTGTAAGTAAAACTCACTAGTGAATTCGACTATTTTCTAGTTTTTTACATCTACCTCTCTCTCAAAAATCCCTTGGTAAAAAAATCTTAGAATTCCTACAAAATCAAAATGCATATGCCAGAGGGAGACCCACACCCCAGTACTCTGCCTGGGTTTAGAGGAACAAGAGATCCAGAAAGTTCCGTAACTCGCTCGAGGTCCAGAAGGAAGAAAAAGCGGGTAGAATTTGAAGATGTTCAACCCCAAGATATACCAAACCCAATCGAAGATAACTTCCCGCGGAGGTGTATTACCCAACTCCCAGACGGAGTCAGTTACATCTATTACACGGGAAAGGAACTCACGGTAAGTTTTAGTGTAATTGTGAAATTGTTGTTTCCATAAATCAAGTGTTTGACAAAATGCCTCAATGAACAAAATCGAGATTCGATGCGTGTGCACGGCACATTCATTATGGTGTTCAAAGTGTGGAAGGATATTGCTACACTTCCAGCTGCAAGGGACGCCGTGGTGAATATTTTCGGACAGTTTATGGATATACGCTTGGGCAATTCAGATAATCGGCTAATTTAGACGCTTATAGAGCGTTGGTGGCCGACAACACACACGTTTATGTTCCCTTGGGCAGAGATAGGGGTCACTCCCCTCGATTTTACTATGCTGACATCATTGTCCATCGACCGATATCCGACACAGGTGCCATATGATGACACATGGTCTATTTTATCCAATGCGAGACAATTGCTCACTAACATTGATTCCAGCCATATAAAGAGTGGGAACGTCAGCATTGTACATTTGAGGACGTACTTGACCTTTGAAGCTAATCGGGATGATGATATTACTATTGCTAGTGTTTTTATCCTTTTCAGGATGGGACATTTGTGGTTCCAAACGGCCAACGACACCATCCCGCTTGGATATCTCGTAGCCGTGAATGATTTGGACTCGGCTACCCAATATGACTGGGGTTCTACAATTCTTGTTTCCCTGTACCATGGTTTGGATACCGCAGTCACGACCGGGGGTGCTATCACTGGAATTGCACAACTTCTTCCAGTACATTAACACTTTTTCCATTTACAAATCAAATATCTTCCAATAAACGTCTTAAATATAAATTCTAATTATTTTTTCTGTTATTCCAAAATGCAGTATTGGTTCTACGAGTATTGTGGGGTTGGTCACCCTATAGTCAAGGAAGAGGTAAAGTACCCGGCCTATCCGCGCCTCAGAGCAAGGGAGAAAGGGAACAAGAGGAAAACAAATGACCAGGCGACCAATTTGTTTATTATAGGCAGATACCATATTGATCACCGCACTGTTAAGACGACCACATGGGAACCTTGGTTCGATTCTACAGTGTCTGAGACAGAGGACGTACTGAATGCAAAACTCCTATCCCGTAAAAGGATACCACTTTAAGTACCAAATGAAAACTGCGAATATTACTTGGGGGATAGATGCTGGAGACAGGTGACTAGCGAGGTACGTATTCCTTTGGATCCTCCGCTTAGCATGTCGCCACATATTGTCCAGCGGCTTTACATGAGATAAGACAGGGCGGGTTCGTTGACTGTGTGAAGTTTGTGGTAGGGGAAGAGCGAGAGACTTACGCCTCATATTGGGTTGAACAAACTTCGGAGGTAGGCCACATGCTGACAGATTCCCAAAGGATAGGGAATCAAGATTTGTTTAGACCGAGTGCACTCAGAGCTGGTATTATACCCGTGGTGGTTATGTCAGCGTCGGTTCATAACTTTTCCCAGGACTTCAGTTTGCCTGGCGAGGTAGAGAAGCCAGACCTGGGGGTGGCACATGGAGTGGACAGGGCGGCGTGAGAGGCTCCCCATTGCCCGCTTGAGGGACACGCCACCCATGTCTTCATCCTACGGCGCAGAGGAGCTATGGCACCTGACCCATGGTATGCGATGACTCATCCATGCAGAGTCTGCGCGGGATGCACAAAGGCTCCATAAGGTGGAAGATGAGCTTGTTATTGCCCGCAGGCAAATTGACAGTATAGATCATCAGCTATATGCCCATGTAAGTAATTTATTTATGTATTTATTGCGGTATTTTTTCTTAATGTCATATTTATTTTGTCAAAATATTTATAAAGTTTATTTGTCCCGTTTAGGACCTGCAGCTGAGGAGGGGGCGTGACGTACGGGTGGTGCCGCTACAACCTGGAGGAGGCGTGAGGATGAGGTAACGTAGATCTGGTCTGCGAACCAGGGGAGGCAGTACTAGCCACAGGGGGCAGGGTACTGGAGATGATTCTGAGTAGATATATGTATTTTTTATGTTTTTTTTAGACGATGTAGAAGTTGTGCTTTGATTATGTAGATGATTCTGAGTAGACAATATATTTGTAGACGATGTTTTGGATGTTTTTAATGTTCATTAGCCATTATTATCTAATGTTGAAATTGACTAAAGTTTTTGTTGAAATTGACTATTTTTCTATTCGAATAAATTTTCACTGAGGTATTTTACATTTCTACAGACTATTTGGTGATGTTTTTAGGTTATTGGTAGAGTTTTTTCAATGTCTATTCGAACAGACAAATAAATTTCAACAATTTTGCACAATTTTTCATTGAGCAGTTTTATTCGAATAAAATCTAATTCTATTCGAAAAAAATTGTCACTGAGGAATACAAACATAGATTTGGCGGTGAAATGAACACCGCGCGATAAAAGGAACACCGCGTGATGTTCATTTCACCGCCAAATCCCTGATTTCAAGACCCACAGCTTCTTCTTCTTTTACATTTCACCCTTTTACACTTCTCTCTTCCATTGGAAACTTGTTCACCATCTGTTATTATACCCTTCTCTTAACTCCACAACCTCAAATGTCTTTTTCATCGTCATGGTCATCCATACCCGATCATCCAGGTTTATCGTCGTTGTCCTCCGATGATGATCTTATCTATAATTGTGCGGCGACAATTTACGTTCTGCACCAAACTGCAGTAAACAAAGTAGTTGAGGATGCAACTTTGAGTTACGGCAGGAGTGTCATGGGCCATAAGGATAAGAGAAAGAAGCGAGATCACAAATTGGGGCATTTTAGCATTATACGAGACTACTTCTAGCCGAATTGCACATATGAGCCATGAGAATTTTGGCAACATTTTCGTATGTGTAGAAACATGTTTATGCGTCTATTCGATGCAGTCATTGTACATGATCATTATTTTGTCTAGAAACCCAACAATGCTGGTACTATGGGGTTATCACCGTACCAGAAGGTAGTCGCAGCACTGTATTTCGTAAGCTACGGTGTTGCGGCAGATCTTTTTGACGAATATATCCGAATAGGAGAAAACACAACCTTGTTATGTGTGAAAAGGTTTTGTGTTGTGGTTATATAAATTTTTGGCGAAGAATATCTTCGAGCACCAGACACGGTCGACGTCGAAAAGTTAAAAGTGATCGGAGAGTCCCGGGGATTTCCCGACATGTTAGGAACCTTGATTCCATGTATTGGATATGGAAAAATTGTCCCAAAGGTTGGCACGGTCAATTTACTGGTCATTACCCCATGGCGACACTGATTCATAAAGCGGTAGCTTCACACAATCTTTGGATTTGACATGTTTTTTTTGGGTTACCAGGGTCTAACAATGATAATAATGTCCTGCAATAATCACATCTTTTTACCGACCTGGCCGATGGTATTGCCTCGCCTTGCAATTATACAATTGTCGGGAAAGTTTACGATATGGGGTATTACGTAGCGGATGGCATATACCCCAAATGAGGAACACTTGTCCAAACCAAATCCAATCCGGTTACAGCAAAACAAAAATTATTTGCTCAACAACAAGAAAGTTACCGAAAAGACGTAGAACGGGCGTTTGGGGTTTTACAATCTCGGTTCAATGTTGTAAAAAATTCGGTGAAATTGTGGGACCCCCAGGTTTTGAGCACTGTCATGAAGCCGTGCGTGATAATGCACAATATGATCGTCGAAGAGGAACGAGGTGCATTCCCATCATACTTGGACTACGATCCGGCCAAGCCCTCAACTATCGAAGGCAAACGGTTCAATATTGTACGCGAACGTGGAACAATATAATCTTTTATATCGTAAATGAACCGGATTCGAAGTCGAGAACTTCACTTTGATCTAAATGATGATCTAATCGAGCATTTGTGGGCCGCGAAGGGAAATCTTCAAACCTAGTACTCTATTTCTTGCAATATCTGAGTGTTATTCATGTAATTTAATGCTTCTTGTCGTACAAGTTTATTAAACAAGTTTTTGATATTGCATTAATCTTGTATTTGTTTTAACGCAATATTATCGGAAATAAACATTTCGAAAACAAGATTGCATTCTTCAATAGCAAAGTACATTATTCAGACGATTATATTATTGGAAGGTAAACTACATTCTTGGAAATAAAACTCAAATATACAGTAAAGTTAAATTACATTTCAATACCACTTCAAGTACATGGTCTGCCCTATTGGCCAAACGGTCCATTATCTCAGCTTGCCTTTGTAGATAGTATTGCAATTAATTTCCAGAAAGAGTACTCAAGTCTTTCTCCATGATTTTGCGATCTTCTTTTGCTTGCTCCAAATCCATTTTGGCTTGCCAGTGCTGCATTGCTTCTACTCTTCTTCTTTCCTTTTCTTCTTTCGCTTGTATCTTCTCTAACTGTAGTTTATCCAGCAGAGCATGGACACCGCTACCAGATGCAGTAATACCCTCCATTGCATTTTGTGATGCAATCTTTTTCTATAGTGTTTTTGGCTGGTGGGTCTGCTTCCACCCTCATACAGCGAACCATCTAAGTCAGAATTTTGGCCCGCGGATTGAGGTGTAGGTAGGCCGTTGGGGTCCTCCGATAGACTGTTTGATCCGACCAAGTTCCCCGGAGAAGAATTGTCTGATGTTCTCCTGGTCACATTTCTTGGTATATTCACCGCATGGTTCAACCCATCATCCCTTAGGTTGGCCCATCGCGGTTCTCGCGCCAAAATCTTATACGCTTCACGATGTTTGAAGTCATTGCCGCCATTCAAGCCTTTATAGATTTTGTGTGCATCATTTTCCTACAATTCGCAAAATTACCCAATACAAATAAATAACGTGTATATCCGCGAGAAATAATTGAAATTGAGTTAAAGGAAACTATAACGTACCTGATCTTATTCTGCTTTTCTGCTGGTATTCCTAAATCGTTCTTGAGCAACTATCCCCTTATACACCACACATTGTGCATTAAGGGCATACCACTGAGATTTTGTCGACCTACATGATCGTCGTGTGGGGCACTCGGGGTCTCTATTAAATACAATATTGACCTTTTGATAGAAAGTAAAGCCCTTTGTGCGGCCATTTGTTTGGATAGAAGTTGTTACCCACGCCCTTGCAAGACACGTAAAGTCTGCGTCCGTCCAATACATTCCAGCATTATCCATCTCGTCTAAAAACTCAACAACTTCTGGCACTTGCAGGCTTGGTCTTTGTTTTGCGGGTGCTCTTTTCTTTCTTCCTTTTCCTTTTTCTTTCTGGGGAACCGCCGCTTCAACAGGTATTGACGTATTTGCATCACTTTGACTGTGCTGAGTAAATTCACCATGGAATAGATAGTTTTGAAAGTAATTTGGCGGTTAAAAATCTTGAGGTTGAGTGAGCGGATAAGGATGATAGTATGGGCTAAACGCCTGAGGTTATGGTTGAGATAGTGTAAATGGACTTTGATATTGTCCATAACTGGGATCCCCTTGTGACATAGTAAACGGAGGTGGGGTCAGTGATTGGAATTTAGATTGAAATTGCGATGTGTTTTGGTAGAGGTATGGAGTGAATTGTGATAATGGTTGTTGAGCGAATGGTGTTCAATGTGGGTTTTGAGTGGATGGGGTCGACGACATAGAGTTATTACTATTAGTGTCGGAGTTCGCCATTTGGGGAGAGTGTAGATGTTCTCCTCTGCTTTAAAATTGGTTTTGGGAAAGAAGAAGAAGCCTCATAGAGTTGATCAAAATAATTGAGTTTGGAGGTGTTTAGATCACCGCGCGATGTTCCTTTTGCCGCGCGGTAAAAAGAACACCGCGCGGTGATCTAAGCACCGCCAAACTCATTTTTTTTAGTGTGAGTTCCCTACACTCAGTTGAGTTACTGTAGTGCCAAGCCACATAACTCACACTCAAACAGTGCCTGCTGGGAGATGTTTTGGTGTGGGTTTGAGTATGGGTTGGCAAACCCAACTCAACCTACACCCTGCTGCATTTGCTCTTAATGGTGCTTTTAAGCATCAGGGCTTTTTTTTCTTTTCTTTTTTCTAGCTTTTGGATGAGAGCTTGGGGACACTATATTGCATCATTTTTATCCCAAAGAAATACTGCTTGACTAATCAGGATTTATTTTTTGGTGTTAAGAGAGCCAGAGAGGACCGCCGTCAATGGTTTAGATGTTCTTAGGAGCACTTCAAGTTATGATGCATGGCTGATTCGGTAAACTCGGACTCTCGAGGTAAATTATTCTGCTGGAGGTGTTTGTCTTTGAACTCAGAAGTGTACCAGTCAACAAGGCACTAGATTTTGCTTGTTTGCATAGTTACTGTAGGGACCTATCCCTCGAACTAGAGTAACAATGAACTATTGCAATACTAAACTCACGCAAAATCTACATGACATACACCCTATCGACATTGACACCTGGACCACTGACTAAAAAGGAACGTAGATCGAGCACTTCAAAAGAACAGAATGAGTCAAGGACACCTGCCCCCACCCCCCTCTCACGAGGTAGCAGTTACAGGAAAAATATCTACTCTATCCCCGAATCCAGGAGAACGTATTGCCACACACGAACTGAGGATGGGATCTATAAAAGGGATAGCAGAAAGAGGAGAAAGGCCAAGGGATTTTTCACTCAAAAGATCTCAATTGTATTTAACATTCATTACTCTTAAGCAATAAAGCTACTCTTGCTAAATCCTTGACCTGAGGTCATGGTTTTTACCTATTCAGAGGTTTTCACGCTAAAACTTGTGTCATCATATATTGTCTATTTAGTAATATTTGTGTCACAGGTACATTTGGTGTAAGAGGCCATTCGAGCAAGGAATTTAGGTCATTACATTTGGCACCGTTTGTGGGAAAGAAGATATGCGTATTCCTAAAATCCTATGACAAATAGTTACTCAAAGATCATCAACATTCAATCCTGGTGAATCCCAAACGACCAGCCTCAGTCGTTTAACAGAAATATCAAGAAAACCTAACCATTTAGCAAAATTAAGGGCAAACCTCAACACCGAAACAGTGAAGCGAAACCAGCTCGAACGCCAGTTGGTTCACGATCGAGAGCTTCGCAAATCGGAACTCAAAGAGGAGTGCAGAGCTCGACAATTGAAGTTTAAACAACATGAAGAGCAGATGACAACACTGCAAACTACCTTAAAAGCCCTGCAAGTCAATCAATAGGGATAAGCTTCTAAGGAACGAAAGGTCATACTCTTAAATTCTAAAATATCAGCACAAGACAGACTAGGACCTCGAGGCGCTATAAGTAGGGGGGCTTCCAGGCATCACCACAACGATCCATAGGGACCAGAAGCCTCAATTCATCTGGGACAGAAAGGTCAGTCAAAAATTAGTAGGGGACGTTGGCACTTTAAACGTCAAGAGGAAGAGCCGCGACCTCCATCCAGGGTTCTAGTACGGGAATGCTTGAGCGAGAGCAACAAATATCATAACCCGAGACTCGCATACCAGTTAATTCTAACACCATACCAATACGTCCCATAGGAACACATGGATCAACGAATCAAGGAATTGATAAAGCCTAAGCTCTTTGTAACAAAGACGATTTTGGCAAATTACAAGGAAGTCTGATTGCCAAAGAGTTATTCGATATGGAAGTTCCAAAAGAATTCCATACTATAAAAATATGCAAGTACAAAGGCACTGATCCAAGTGAACACGTCTGACAGTTCTGAGATTTGCTGGGGTTATATTCGAACTTAAACCACATTATACGAGTCTTTAGGGTGAGCCACTCCGATGGCTCTACTCCTTACCTGAAAATTTTATCCTTACATTTGACTAATTGTAGAAATCTTCGTGAAGACTTATACTCACAATAAAGATAAAGAAGAAAATTTGTATACTCTTATTAGTCTCAAAGGGAGAAGCTCAAAGTTTTTACGAAGAAGTTCATCGAACTTGCTCAAAAATTTGATAATCTCGATCAAAAGACAGGCATACGTTTTGGCATTCTACATATCGATTGTAAAGCAAAAGAGCATCTTTTCTTAAACAAACCCGCAATTTTGGAAGAAATAATTGAAAAGATAAATGGGTATATCGACCTGGAAAGGTTGATGTCTAAAAGGCATAAATCTACTAAAAACATCCTCACTACCAAGGTTCAACTATGGATAGTGACAGTGAATGCAATAATGATGAACAGGGTAACAAGAAGTGAGCTAAAACATATATAGGAAAGTCTTGTAAAGGAAAGTTATTGACAAAACCCGTCCTTCCAAAGTTAAATATCAAGCTTTCAGGGATCCACCCAATACTGGTGAAATGCAAATTCTTCTGTGTGGCTCAGCCTCTATAGAAAATTGAAGGAAAACCTTACTATAAGCATCACAAGGTGACGCATCACGACACAGACAGATGCTACGCCGTACAGAGATTGTTGAAATATATTTTAAAAGAGGGAAGTATGCATGAGTATATCATCGACCTAGAATGACATAAAAATGGGAACTGCAAGAAGCAGGTCGAGGTCATTCAAGTCGAAGAAGAGTCAGAGGAGAAGCACTTGTATCACCTTTACATTAACCACATGATCGAGATTCATCAGATCAATAATTTGACCAGATTCAAAAGAAAAAGGTTAGTACAATGCCATGACCTCACAGCCCAGGAGAAAGAAGCTAAGCTCCTACCCGAATAGACGAACTAGTATTTCATTCAAAGATTACGACATAGGACATGTCAAGTTCCCACATCACAACGTGCTGGTCATCATGTTAAAAATAAAAAACTTTGTCAGGCATACCATGATGATAGATACGGGCAGCGCAATCGAAGTCCTATTCTAAAGCACAATTGAGCAATTAGGACTAACAAAAAAAGTAGAGCCGAGCGACGTAGACATTAGTGGATTTAATGGATCCAAAGAAGAAAGACTAAGAAAATTCATTATACCAATAACAGCTGGGCCCAACAGCCCTCGATGTTGCATTCTATGTAATCAACACAAAATCTCGATTCTTAGAAATTATGGGGCGTTCTTGGTTACACAACATGCAAGCGATCCCTTTCACATACCATCAGGTCCTTCATTTTAAATACAATGAGGGCATCTACGAGATCAAAAGAAGTCAGAAGCTCGCTCGAGCTTGTAAAAATACAGTGTCTAACATACTCGACACATCCGACAAATTTGCTTCATAGCAATTATAGAAAGTTGGTCACGTCGAGGATCGGCCTTTCATAGACGAGCCTATAGAGTACATTGAGATCGATAGATAGAACAGGGAAAATACATTCGTACCGAGTTTATCCAGTAGGAAAAGGAAACTTTAATACAATTCCTTCAAGCCAATAGAGATGTGTTCGCATGGACGTTTTAAGAAATGCTAGGAGTTTACCCAGGGAAAGCCTGTCATAAATTAAGCATTTGAGATAAAGCTACTGCGGTCAAACAAAAACAGAGGAGGCTCTCACCTCGACTCAGAGATGAAGTCAACAAAAAAATTGATAAATTGATCAAAGTAGGTTTCATTCGAGAGGCCAAATACCCGGATTGAATTTCAAACATAGTAGCAGTTATAAAGAAGAATGAAAATGTCAGAGTTTGCGTAGATTTCATTGATCTAAACAAATACACGCCAAAAGACAGCTCCCCTCTCCCAATAATCTATCAAATTTTATATTCCACAGCGGGACATGAGTATTACTACCTATGATGGATACAACCAGATAGCTCTCTTTGATGAGGATCAAGAGAAGACCACCTTCATCATTGAAAGAGGCCTCTATTACTATAAGGTCATGCCATTTGGCCTAAAGGGTGCGAGAGCAACCTATCAAAGGTTAGTTACGAGCATCTTCAAAGAACATCTGGGGAAAATCGTAGAAGTATATATTAATAATATGTTTTGCAAAAGCTTAAAGAAGGAAGATCATATAGCGTATCTCGATATAGTCTTCAACATATTACGGTCTTATAAAATGAACTGAATCTAGATAAATGTCAGTTCGGAGTACACTCTAGAAAATTCTTGGGGCACCTCATTAGTAAGAAAGGGATCAAAACTGACCAATATCAAATTCGTGCCCTCATATCCATGTTATCACCAAAGATAAAAGAAAGATGTACAAAAGCTTATTGGCAAAATAATGGCTATCAGCAGATTCGTCTCAAAATCATCAGATCAATGTCGATGGTTATTCATACTACTTAGTGGATCTAACAAAAAAGGTTAAAGAACACATAATGAGGAGATCGATTGGACGGAAGAATGTGAAGTAACTTTTGAAGAACTTAAGAAGTATTTTGGAAAATCTCCAGTAATGAGCACGTTGATTGACAACAATGAATTAATTATCTACCTCGCAGTTACAGAAGGCTCCTTAAGTTTTGTCCTCATACGGTTAGAGGGGAAGATCAAAAAATGCTATCTAAGAAACTATAACACTATATCCAAGCTCATTCGGTGAAAGTCATGACCAACTATCTAGTTCAAGAAGTGCTATCTAAGATGAAGAAATCACAAAGAGTGCAGCAATGGTCTGTTAGTTTGGGGGAGCATAATATCAAGTTGGAATAGAGAAAATCCGAAAAAGGGCAAACAATTGCCGACTTTCTAGTTGAATTCCCAGTAGAAGACCCCGATTGGGAAGAGCACGATCCTGATCCCATAGAAGAGATTGAAGGCGGTCTGCCTACAAGATCTTTCGATAAAAGAGCTAAATGGATCACAAAAAAGGGTAGAGATTACTAACAAATGGATCAGCAGGACTCGCAGGGTCAGGGATAGGAATCGTACAAAATATACCATCCAATGACAGGATTAAAAAATTGATACGGTTAAATTTTAAAGCCTCAAATAATCTCACAGAGTACGAAGCCCTAATCCGTAGGCTAGATATGGCACTAGAAATTAGAGTACTCGAATTATCAGTATATACCGAGTCACTGCTAATAGTCCATAATTACTCTGAGTGATACAAAAATAATGGCAAGATGAACGACTGCGCAACACTAGTTACCGACAAAATGTGAAGATTTGATAAAATTATGCTCGATTGCCTACCTTGTGGTGAGAATTGCCACGCCGATTCCTTAGCTTACTTAGTTGGGGTATTAAGTACAGAAGCAAAGTACCTTTAAATCAAAGTGATATCAACCTCCAGTATATATTGATCACACTTCGACATGTACGATCAACACTAGGGGTGATAAAGAAGAGAAAGACGATTGAAGAAAGCCCTTCCTCATCTATATAGGCCCAAATAATAAGTGTGATGGACAACTCCCAAAATATCTAAAAGAACGCAGACATTTGATTAAGAACTCGAAGCGTTATACAGTACAAACGAATAATTTATACAGAAGATCTGTGATTGGACAGTACCTAAAATGCCTCTAAAAAATGACGTCGATGGAATGTTAAAGGATTTACATGAAGGAACTTGTGGCTCTCATGCTGCAGGATGTTCTCTCATGAACAGAGCAATCACACAAGGAGTGGTCTAGCCGGGAATGAGAAAACAGGCCAAGGAATATTCGCAAAATATCAATGCCATGGTCACAAGATACGAGCACTTATACAGGATCTTCACGTCAGTAAAGTATTTTGGCCATTCAAACGATGGGCACTTGATCTTGTAGGATAATTTCCAAACACACCGGGCAATAAAAAGTTCTTACTCGTGGTAATAAGTTATTTTACAAAGTAGGTAGAAGCCGTCCCCCTTTGTCATACTCAGGAAGAAGAAGTCATCATATTTATCTTAGAACATATCATCATAAGATTCTGTTGCCCCTACTTAATTCAAATCGATAATGGGCCTCAGTTCATTGGAGAGAAGGTGGTCGCATTCCTAAAAAAATATAACATCATACATTCACCTTCAAATCCTTACTACCTCTAAGAAAATGGACAGGCTAAAATCACGAACAAGACCATAGTGGATGGAATCAACAAGATACTCAAATCAGAAAAGAAGAAGAATTGGATAAGGGAACTACCACATGTCTTGTGAGCATGCCACACTACACCCAGACTATTTACAGGATGTTCCCCCTTTCTACTAGCGTATAGAATTAAGGCTGTAGTCCCAGCATAATATTACCATCCTGTCAAAGATCATGAACTAACTGATGAACAAAATAAATTCGAGTTAACATGCAATATGAACTAGATAAACGAAACACAAGATCGAGCTGTGGCAAACCTGGGTCGATATCTTAATATGTTAGCCAACCCGCACAATAGGAGGGTTCAAAATCAGAAATTCAAAATCAACGACTTAGTACTCAAAGAGATCCCTAAAAATAGAAAAAAGTCTAACACTAGGAAGCTCGCAGAAAACTGGGAAGGCCCGTTTATAGTAGTGGGGAAAACCAACCTGGGTTCCTACTACCTAATAACAGAAGAAGGCATTATGATACCAAATACTTAGAACACAAAGAGGTTGAAGAAATAATATTGTAAGTTCGATATATATTTCTGAACACAGGACACATTTACTATTATTATTCATATTCCAAAAGTAAGAAAAATCTCCAAGAGTCTGTACATTCTTTTCTCATCAATGAAAATTTTTCAAGTTTTTTTCCCACATTGCTGTCTATAATTATATATATACATATCTACTCAATCTTGAATGATTGAGCAAAAGGTATAACTCGCTTCAATTTATTTGACATCTAAACGATACAACAAAAAATCAGTTCAAACGTTCTCTACTGTGGGTTATTTTTGGTTTATACCAGAGGAACTTCCACCAACTTCAGGAGTTCTTGATGACAAATATTCTTGTGCTCTAGCAACAACAATTTTTCTGCCATATTCTACTCGTTCCTGCATAATGAGACCAATACCGGGCTCCAGTCGATTTAAATATTCAACACGAATTATATCAATATTACAGATAATGCCATTTTTGCTCATGAAATTGTTCATCATATCCGTCTCTTCTTCAATCCTCTTAATTTTACCCATAAAAGACGCCATAACTGTTGTCAACTCTTTCGTATGCACCTCACCAGCCATGAGCCTATCCCTGTTCGGTACAAAGAGATCTGTAAAATTTATAAATGAACTCTATAACATATAGTTTTGCTTCTCTTAGAAATTTTTTAATTCATCTGTCTCAGCGAGCGCCTTTATCAAACGGACCTCCAGCTTCGATCTAAGATCATTCATTTCCTTCATCGCAGCTAGTGATTTACCTAAATTGACCTTACTCTTCAATTTATGTTGGGCCAATTTTTTAACCTTACCTTGAGACACCATCAAATTATCCTCTATTTTTTATATGACTTTGGACAAATAATTCTCATTATCCTGGGTAATTAATGCCTCTACCTCCATTTTTGCTATTACTTCATTCAAAACCCTCTCACTACCTCAAGACTTCATCAAATAGACCTCCATGTTCTTTATTTGCTCGGTCTATTTCCTCGTCGAGCCTCGAAAATATGCCAAGTCCTCCTCCAGTTTCTCGATATGCTCGGCTAAATTATTTATAGTACCTTGTGTGATCACCATATCAACCTCCTTTTTCTTCATTCACTTCGCAAAATTCGTCGCAGTACCTTGTCCTCTTACAAAATCAACCTCCCATTACTTTATTCACTCGGTCAGATCGCTCACCGTACCTTGTGACTTGATAAAATAGACCTCTATTTTTATATTTAGTTCTACAGAATTTTCCAATACGTCGTACTCTTTGTTTAAATCGAACATGAGTTTTTCATTAAAGTCGGATATAACTTATTGATGAATTTGTACAGTTTCTAGCTCGTCCTGCACAACAAATAACTTTCTCATAGCATTCTTTAAGAAGTTATAAAATTTATTCCTCATATAAAGCAGTTCTTACATAGAAACATTTTACATAAATTTGAATTACAAATTTTATAATATCTTAAATTATAAATAGATCATCGACACACCAGCACGAGCTGATACTTCTCAAGCTTTTAAACTATGCAGGTTTCTCGCTTTGGTTGCCATACGCCCGATGATATAAAGATTTGGACAAATACCTCAGCCTTCTAAAACCCTAAGGTAAATTCATTTAGCCCCCTCTCACTATCTATCTCAGCCTCTAAAAAGATAGTCAACATCATAAGGTCCTTAGTTACTTCTGGCATATTCTCTATAATACTGCCAAGCTGAAGGTTTGAATTTTTAGATACCTACTCCTATTTTTTGTAACTACTTCGTCCTTTTCAATTTTTTCTTTGTCCCCTCCTAGCCGAGCATCACATAAATTTCTCCAGTGTTATTCACTAAGGGCTTTATATTATCTTACTTGAGCCCCAGTACGTCCAATTAGGTGAAGATGAGACTAGTATTTTGCATTTTGGTTTGATTTATTTTAGGTTTTAATTAAGGTTGTACCGTTGAAAACAGAAGCACTCTTGCTATCTAATCGTGCACACACATATAAACACAGATATTGAGAGAAGGGAATCATTCATTAGGTGAACTATTAGCTAGGCTATAGAATATAACCCATCTTAAGATTTAAATAAAAGCTTCTAAAACTCTCTAGGATTAGGAGTCAGTAAGTCACCCCAAACCCAATTCAGGTTGGACCTAATCGAACTGTTCCTAACACCCCCCAGCCCCCTTGGGGTGTCCCACATTTAGATGACTTGTCATTAAAACTTTTGCCTAGCAAAACCCTTTGGGAAAAAAACTATGCAAGGAAAGAGTAAAATCTTATATCACAATAGGTAGTGGGCATGTATGAAACATCGATATTGAATCATTTGTGGATCCGTTCGGTATATGTTATCATAGTTATGTGTCATGTTGGGCATGTCTGGTAATGTTCCAACTGGTTACATAGTTACAGTAGCCTTATTCAATGGGTGGTTCCATCCTAGATGAACCAACTACACCATTAGTCATATCAGGTCCCAATTTTTGTCACTTCCCCGAAGCCGGTTCTTTGTCCTTAGGAGGACGTCCATAGGGTTCCATGACCTTTGATTGTTTTGCGGGAAGCACGGTAGTTCCTTTCGAAACCTTTAACGGTGAAGGAGCATTACTTGCAGGTACATGCCCTTTGGTCACTTTAGCAGTATCGTTAAATGCATTTGGTATTTCATTTGCGACTTGTTATAAGTGAAGTATCCGTATGACTTTGTTATCACTTTTTTTTAGTAACAGGTGTCTTATAAGATAAGGATGGTGTTTCCCAAGTTAACTTAGGATCTTCCATGGCATTATATGTCATATCTCCCCTAATACTAGGAAAATTGTTTCATCAAAGTGACAGTCTATACAAATTTTACAGTAAAGACGTATCTTGAAGTGAATAATAACTCACACAGATAATAAGGCGGCGGTAGGGACCCATTTTTGTATGTTGTAGAGGTGCTATCGATGGCACCTACACAGCACATTCGATGGTGCTCAAATGGGCGATATTGGGTTCCATCCCAGTGACTAGTTGCTTGGGGAAAGCTAATGATTTATGCTCAGATGAACTATAATAAATGCTCTAGCATGCAAGAGTATATATTCCCAAGTAGTGGATGGAAGTTGAAATCTTAATAACAATGGCCTAGCGATTGTCTGTAATCGCTTGATTAGATTCTCTACTAAACCATTTTGGGTATGGATATGGTGTACCGGATGTTCCACATCTATCTCATTAGCGATACAATGATCATCGAATGCGTGGGAGGCAAACTCACCTGCGTCATCAAGTCAGATCGACTTGATCAGGTATTCTAAAAAATGAGCCAGTAACCAAATAATTTATGTAAGAAGTCTTGCAAACACCATGTTCCTAGTAGATAATAGGCAAATGTGTCACCATCTCAAAGATGCATCAATAATGACTATAAAATACCTAAACAAGCAACTATGTGGATGGAGTGGCCCACATATATCTCTATGGATGCGTTGGAGAAAGGCTGGAGACTCTGACTCTACCTTGGTCACGCTAGGTTGGATAATCAACCTACCCTGAGGGGAGGGGTTGCAAAGGCAGTCTCGCAGTATGTAAATCTTTTTCCTTTTAAAAAAATGTCTGGAGCTACTGTCGATAATCTTTTACATCATCCTAGAACATGGATGTCCCAGGCGATCGTGCCATAGTTTGAAAAAAATTTCTTGTAAGGAAGAAATTTTTGTTAAAGCGTAGGTCTCGATATACGAAATGTTTGTGGAATATATTCCCGAGGGGTATATTTGACACCATTCTAATACTATTTTCTGACCATAGAAGTGGTCGAAGTGATACACAAAACCTGGTTTTGTCCTTCTCCCCTAGTTTCAACTTGATATTTATTGTTATGGATATCCCAAACACTGAGTAGATTCCTAATAGAATTACTAGAGTATAAAGCGGTCTGGATACTTAGTATCGTACTATTAGGTAGTAATAATGTGGTACTACCAGTGTCTTCTATCATACTGGTCGAGCCAGTGATATTTGTGGCATCGCCGATGCATAAGGTCAAAGACGAGAAATATTTTTTATCTCTTATGATCAAGTGCGTGGTACCACTGTCTATCTAACAGACTTCGCTACTCATCCAATTTTCAAAAAATGCCCAATGGGCGAAAAGATCTATATGGGCAACCTGTATATAGAAGAGTAACTATCATACAATATAATTAACTACTGTGCCAAGAAAAAATCTAAAATATAGCAATTATAACAAGAAAATAAATATCTTATTAATGATGATACTGATTGTATGTCACATCACCTATTAAACTAAACCAATCACTATGTTTCAAACATAATCTGGAAAAGTACTAATAATGCAAATCTACTACTGACAACAAAGTAAAGAAACTACTATGTGCTCTTAATAGGTGACATCAATCATCCTATGAGATGGTGTTATTGACTACTTATGAGTCTGGTCTATCATTGCATCAGTATCCTCTAAAAAATCTATCACCATGAATTATATTTTCATAGAATTGACATTAGCTGTCATATAGTGGGTTTGAACACGATCATCATTGACCATCTTAGGTGACCTACAGTCCCGCACCCAGTGTCCAATCCCTCCACAATTGAAGCACGGAAAGCCTTTGTCAGGCTGTTTGATCTTTCTGTACCCTTTCTTCCTAACATTTTTGTTCCCCTTTCCTCGTTGTAGGGCAAGGAAATTATGATTCCTTCCCTTACTCCTGTTATGTCCTCCAAGAGCCTATCCACCACCATGAGCATTCCCCCGATCGTGATTGATGTTACCCAGATTTTTGATGTTATATACCTCAGGTATTGGCTTATTCCCAGCTGGCCTTATCTCATTATTTCTCATGAGGAGTTCTTTAGTCTGCTCAGAGAGTAGCAGATCCTAGATAAGAGAAAAGTGCTTCTTAAATCCTTTTTGCCTATATTGCCTTTGGAGGCCAATGTAGGAGGTGTAGAAAGTGGATAAAGTCTTCTTTATCATATATTCATTAGTGACCGGGACCTCACACAACCTAAGTATGAAGGTGATTTTGTGGACTGCTGAGTTGTAGTCAGAGACAGCCTAAAAATCTTGAAACCTTAGCATGTTCCATTGGTGCGTATCTCTAGGGAGTAGAACCGTTTTTTGTTCTCCAAAGCTTTCAATCAAGTTGGCCTTGAGGTCAATGTGTTTAGTCTCAGTAAGGCATCCTGTCTTCAGGTCTCCCTGAATGTGGTGACAGAGAGTGACCAAGGCCTTTCCCTTGTCCGTAGGATTCTCAGTGTTCTTGTTAGTGATTATCTCTTCAAGTCCCAAAGCTTTGAGATATAATATAGCATCCAAACACTAAGTGAGGTAGTTGGCTCCAAAAAGTAGCAATAAGTTTACATTCTTGAGTTTTGCAGCCATCTGAAATACGACATGTAAACCTTGATATAGTAGTAGTTTAACGATAAACATTCCCATATCTGAATAAATATCATAATAAGTTTAGAAAAATGGGGACACAAATTTATTCAAAATCAAGTTAATATCTTAATCTTGTTCATATACTAATACTCGTGATATTTGTTAAATCATTAATTTACCAAGTAAAAAGTTCATCTTAATATAAGAAGTGTGCTTTAATAGGTCTTACCTAAGACAGCCTATTCAAAACCACTTGTTGTTACGGCCTTAATTAACTATACTGAGTTTCCTAAACTTTATAGTTTATAAGGTCTGCATATTCTAGCCATATGAACAATTACTATGAATTTCTGGGGATATTAGGGCTCAGTTGGATTCTTTGAAAGTACGATGTAATGCGAATTTGATGCATTTGCAATGATTTGTATTGCATTAAAAGTTGGGGGATTTTTTTATAATAAAAGCAGGAATGCAATATACTGCAAGTGCAACTAATTGGAGCTTGATGGTTATGTTTGGTTAGGGGCATTTTCATGCAAAGGCAATGACAACGACATTTTTTTCATCCCTTAAAAAGTCCTTATTTTCCTCTTATATATATTTTTCCTAAGTAGAAAGCCAAAATGCAAACTCCATTGCAGAGATTTTTTACTGCAACCAAGTTCAAGCAAAAAGAGATGTTTTTGCATGGAAATGCAAAATGTTAACTTTATAAAAATGAACCAAACACATGCAAGTATTTTAAAGGTACCACATTGTAATTGCAAATCGAGCCAAACACATTTAAGTGGTTAGAAATGCAAATTTCTTGTATTTACATCATGTTTGCAATGAACCAAACTGAGTCTAGATGTTTAGTAAATAAGTGGTTTTATCCCCGAACTCTGTTGGGCTCCCCAGATATGTATTTAAGCCTATCTTTTGGAACTAATGATCTAGGAGTATATCAGGGAGCTATAATGACATATATACTTATAGATGTTATTAGGTAACATCTAATTACACGGAGATACGAAAAATTGGTTCCTCGAAGCCATATTTTTAGAAATTGGACTAGGTCAATCAGCAATTGAGTGCTTAATAATATCCTTGATATCAGATTGTATTCAGAAATGACTATAAGTCGTATCTAAATAAGTTAATGTATCAATTTATCTTTAACGCTTGGTTAGAATAAAGTATCTTTGCGGCATAAAATGTTTTAAAATGTTATTTTATATATGTTAGGAGTTGGGTCCAAGCCCAAGGTAGGAACCCAACAGGGTTGGGGTGTCCTATATGGACTCCTAACAAACCCATAGGCCCGATAGGGTTATGGGGATAGTTTGAGTAGATTAGGGAACCCTTCTAGGTTGTCTATATATATCACTATACTATGTATAGAGAACACAATTATGTTGAATCAATAAATCTATTTCTCTCTCTCTTTTTCATAAGCTATGCTAGTTATATTTCTCTAGATTCATCATCTCCCAACACGTTATCAACACGCACACTCTAGGAACGAGGAAAGCAGATATTCCCTTCTAATAAGAGTTTTCATGAAAACCAAGCGATCAGGAGAAGAGGTATTTAACAATTTTTTGTATACCTATATTCAGATCTATACTATATGATAGGTCATCATGTTTTGAAAACCTATTTTACCCTCTTTTTCTTGGATTAAAAATGAGGATTTTTGGTGCTTTTTACCCTTGATAAAGAGATGTTTTCAAACATGTATATTTTTCACTGTGCAAATTGGATATAGGCAAGACAACTTCGGTTGGATAGCCTGCTCTGAGTACTTTCCAACGGTATATGGCATATCTCTAGGAGATGTCCCAATCGCCGGGAATAACATGTTGAAACTAGGTAGCTTCACGACCAAAAATGGTGTTTTTTGGTCGATGACGTCACCAATTTTTTTTTTTTATTATTTTAAAAATATTTATCCTTTATGACGTCATCCTTATCCAGTATGATGTCAACAGTGACACGTGTTGAGGACACGTGGTACGCCAATTTGGCATGGCACGTGCGTGGCATGTGTGACACGTATGGCATGCCTGGCACATGCGCGGCACATGTGGCATATCTGACACGTGTGACACGTGGCAGTCATCGGACTGTCATCGGAAATCAGATGGCCGCTGGTCAGATGCTACAATAAGGGACATGGCAGACACGTGTGCAGACACATGTGCGTAAGTGACGTGTGTGTGGTACGTGTGTGTGGTATGTGAGCACTCCGTGCGTTTGACACGTATGACAGAGCGTGCATGACACGTAGTAGACCAGGCCAGACCGGTTCAGACCAGTTAACACGATCCAGACCTTGACCCAGACCGAGTTAGACTGGTCCAGACACTATAACGGCTATAAATAGCCCATTTTTTGGTCAAATTAAGCCCAATTTTTTTAAAAAAGAAATCCTATTGACTGGGCCTACCTTGTGGGGGACCCATTTTGAATTTTTTTTAGGAATGGGTGTCTCGTATAGGAACATTAGCTCACTTATATATGATATTAGTAAATGGTGTAATACCTATTTAAGTATCTTACGATAGCTAATAGGATATTACTTGTATGCCCCTAGAATACTAATTATAATGATCAGGGATCATAAATAATACGAAACAAAGATTAAATTAGCATACGACTATGAGTCATATCTGAATCACAGTTAATTATCAAGGACAAATATCTAGAGCTCAATTAGGAATTGACTTAGTCTTATTTCTAAATTTTTGGTATCTGAGGAACCAATTTTTTGTATCTAGGTGTAATTAGATATTATATAATAACATATAGAGTTATGTATGCATTAATAACAACCTGTAGTACCCTAGAATATTAGTTCAAAGACAGGCATAATCAACCTATCTTGTCAGCTAAGCATCTAATACCCCTCATATTCATAGCAAATAGGGTCATTTGGCTAGAATATACTTACCTTTATAGAATTTAAGGGCTTAGAACACCCTAGTTCTCATAATAAGGACAACACACATTTAGTAGTTTTGAATAGTTGTCTTGGCTAAGACTCTATTTAACCGTACTTTAAGGTTAAGATAACCATTTTACAGGGTAAATTTAGGATTTAACACTTATTAGGATATGAACACAGTTCACCTATAAGTCATGATTGGGAATCATTGACTTGAATACTATAAATTTCCTTTAGTAATAATTGAAGATCATGTACTTCAAAAGGATTTCATAAGAAACGCACGCATCTTGTGGTTTTGAATAACAATATTGGCTAAAATTCTATTAAAACGCACACATAAGATTAAGATCGTCATTTTTACAGGGTAAAATTTGGGATTTAATTATTATAAAATAATTTCATGAGTTTTAGAATATGAACAGGGTTCACCTATAATATGATTGAGAATCATTTATTTATGTTTATTCTAACTACTATGATTTGTTTTTAATATAATATATTTAACAAGAATTTTCTCTTATTACAATTTATATCTTATATTACAGATATCTGCGACACTCAAAACTATTGAATTTCTATAATTGCTGCTCACTGGAACCAATTATCTCACTTGGTGCATTGACGCTGACTTATTCTTGAGGTCGCTTGGTCTGCAGAAAGCCATCGTCATTTGCAACAAGGAAGATTCCATGGAAAAAACAAGGGCTTTGTTTATCCTCCGTTATCATATTTAGGATGACCTGAAGACTGAATACCCAACAAGATTGAACAAGCTGACTTATGGGCAAGCTTGCAGGGGCATTATGGTCATCATAAGACCATTATGCTCCCAAAAGTGGTGCACCAATGGAACTCCCTTAGGTTCTAAGATTTTAGGATGGTCGCTGATTACAACTCAGCAGTACATAAAATCACTTCTGCACTTGAGCTGTGTGAGAAGAAAGTCATTAATGTTGAAATGATAGAGAAGACTCTATCAACCTTCCATGCTAGTAATATTGTGATTCAGAGGCAATATCGGTGAGAGAACTTGAAGAATCATGTAGTCTTGATTCAGGCACTGCTTCTCTTTAAGTAGAACGATGAACTTCTGATGAAGAATCATGCTATGCAGCCTTCTGGGAGTGCGTTGTTGCATGCCTCAAATAATGTTCAGTTTTGTGGAAACAACTCTGCACATCAGGGACAAAGATATGGAATGGGCAGGGGAGGCTACCAGGTATACAAGAAAGGTGGGAACCAGACACCCTTTGGCCCTAAGAGAGGTAAAGGATTTAAGAAATCCTGGACACTAGGCAATGCGAAGAAGTAAAAGAAGATTGATCAAGGATCTACTTGCTTTACCTGTGGTAACACAGGATACTGGGCACAGGATTGCCATGTTCCATGGGTAGCTATAGGAGACAGAGTCTGCACCTACCAGGCAGTTGTTGACACTAACTCTGCCCCTCAGGAGGTTACAGCGTCAGACTTCTTCGATGACACTGATGCCATCATGGATCAATAAACGGAGTAATCTGCAATAATATCTCAGTAGACATGTGATATCACATTAGAGAGAACATTAGTAGTTTCTTGTCTAGATAGACTTGATTTTCTTTTATTGTCAATATTTTTGATTTTGTTGGGAACATGTCATTTATATTTTAATAAAGTGCTCGTGACATGCATGAGATCCATTTTGTTATAATAAATTATGATTATTCAAATTTATTTCTTGGGAAGTAATTAAATTCTTTGTAGGATAATTGATCTCCTACATATAACCAACCTATAGATCTATCTTCTTATTGAGCATGACCGGCAGTCGGATGAGTGGCGGCATATGTCTCAGAGACATTAGTACCACACACTCGATCCTTTTGAAATATGACTATATTTCTTGTCTAACCTTGTACATCGGGGATGACACAAATATTATTGGCACCACCAATATGATAGAATGAACAAAGTGCGTAACGCTATTACTCTCTAACGGTACGATACAAGGTATCTAGTCTACTTTATAAAGTAGTAAATCCAGCTAGATTTTACTGAGTTTAGTGAAATACATGATAATACTTATCACGTAATGACTATCGAGGAAAATGATAGACAGGGTTCTGTGTATTCACTCCATGTTTAAAGGTTAGAATACATTATTAGAACGGTTTCTATTATACTCCTTAGGGCTCGGATAACGGGAATGATTATTGGGATTACATCACATCTCAACTTTCCTTGAACTAAGAGAAGATCCAGAGAGTGTACGTGTAATGATTGCTTTCAAGGAAAATCTATTATATCATCCTAGTATGACCAAGGTGGAGTGAGATCTCCAGCCTTTGCTCCAAACACATTCATGGAGACACATGTGGACCTTTCCATCAACATAGTGGCCCACTTAAATATTTATGGTCATTAAAGATGCATCTAGGAGATGGTTCTAAGAATATAACATTCGCACAACTTTTCACTTGGATCATTCGATCGTAGGCTCAGTTCCTAGATTAACTGATTAAAGTCAATTGATGCGACTTGACGGGGGCTTGGGAGTTGAACTCACATGCTTTTAATGATTATTTTACCACTAAATGGGATAGATGATTGAGCATCGTGAGTACCACATACCATACTCAACTCAAGATTGGCGGAGAACCTAATCAAGCAATTTCGGATACTTACTAGGCCACGGTTATTGCGATCACAGCTTCTGGCTAGTGTATGGGATATGCATTCTTGCTCCCACAACACTGATTAGGGGTCGTCCCTTAGCAAATCATCAAAAAATATTTCCCAAAAGCAACTAGTAACTGAGTCAGAGCTCGGTGTTGCCCATCGACGAATATTTAGGTGTTCCTTATAGGTACCAATCGCACCACAATGTATGAAAATTGAACCCTCAACATCGGCCTGGTATTATGTGAGTTAGGATATGTATTTATCATTGGATATTTGGACCCACTGGCAACGTATATACTGCAGGGTAGATAATTGCCACTTTAATGGGATGATATTCCCAGTATTGGGGGGAAATATGACAGTTAATGCTGAGGATGTTTCCAAGAGGTCTTGGAAAACACCATCGTTGTCTCATCTAGATCCCTATAAATAAGTTAGGTGACTATAAGGTTCAACGGATTAGAAACCTCCAATAGGTCGCAAATGATTTGCTAGATGCATTTATAGGCATTATTAAAGTATCGTAAGTGTATGTACCTGCAAGTAATACACCTACACAACAGAACATTATGGGGGAACTAGTACCGCAGCAGAACGTTCAAGGGGAATTAATACTGCAAATAAATCTGTGGCTCGCGCTTAGTGCAGAGCACCATTGGATGAAAGTATTCTGAGCCGGGGAACTGCAGAATAAAAGGCAAATATGACTAATGGTGTAGTCTATTCATTGAGGATGGAACCACCCATTGACGATGCAATAGTAGCTACGCTACCAGTTAATGCATTACGAGACTAGCCTTGCGTGGCACATACGTATGATAATAATAAGATATCGATCTATTAAAAGTCTATAATTGCACAATGAATGATCGTTCAATAGAGATGTGTCGACAAGGTATTCATGTTCGTTGCTGTACTCGCCATCAAGGATGAGGATTCAGAGCCACTTATTATAAATAATTGTATGCTATTATGCATTGGCCAAAGTAGGCATCTGGAATCCAAGCGGAGCTCAGCTTACTGGTATAATGCAAAATTATACAATTAAGCCTATTGGTTATAAATGGGAAAGGTACATAAACACAATTAACTAGGATAAATAATTTGGTCAAGACAAGACTAGTTGCCCATGAAATTTTTAAGAGATCTGGCATCGATTGTAGTATGACCTATTACCCGGTTATGGGCGCTATAATGTTTCGGTACTAATCAGTCTGTCAAGTGGTCAAGGACAAGCTAGACATGCGTCTAATGTAAATACCATGTCTCTATATATGAAAATAGATACATATATATACATGAAGCTTCCTGGGAAGGTATAAGCTTCCAGAAGTAACCATGCCCGACACAAGAGGTATGTACGTAATAAAACTAGAAAAGTTATTATTGACTTGAAGTAATTAGGTTGATGAGACATAGTAAGTTGACTGAGTATTTAAAGATCGGGGACTTTGCAAATATCCTTATCTGTCCATGCGTTCTTATTTAGAACACAGAAATTAGCTTCACTTATCATAACAGTGCACTAAATGATTTAAATATCATTAGGCCTCCGGGGGAGATCGCGAGAGCCGCCAAATACCTTGAGAAGGAATTCAAAATACAAGACCTTGGGAAATCAAGAGTGTCTCAATTTTCAGATCGAATATCTTGATAGTGGCACTCATACACCAAATAATATATATCAGAAAAGTTATCTAGCACTTCGATATGGGTATAGCACACAGTGCTAAGTCGTTTATTGTGCGTCTATCACTTGGGTATGAACAACAACATCTTTCACCATCTTAATGGGGGGAGAAACTCCTAAGGCTATGACGTCATAGCTAGGAGGTGCTTTGTTATAGTTAGCTGGGTATACGAAACCCAATAACTCATTCGCAGTGAACTATTTGGCTTGCCATAATTCAGTTCCTACCCAAAGACACTGTAATGGGATCAAGCACATATTTGGCTTGCCGTAATTTAGTGAAGCAGATGATGGTTGCTACATCCTCGAACCACGCGGAGATTCTTGTACTACATGAAGCCGGTAAAGAATGTTTTTGGTTGCGGTTTATAATCAACCACATCAACGGGAGTTACGGTCTAAGTTATATCCAAGATAAGCCGACGACACTTTACGAAGACAACGTAGGTTGTATCGTTCAAGTCAAAGATAGATTTATTAAAGGTGATAAAATAAAGCATATTTCACCAAAGTTCTTCCATATACGAGTTACAGAAGACGAATGAGATCTGCGTTGTTCAACTCCATTCAGAAGACAACCTGCTGATCTATTAACGAAGGCTCTTGCATATCCTACGTTCAAGAGATTAGTTCATGGAATCGGCATGCGAAGTTTACAAGATTTATTATCTAATGGAGATAAATCTCAGGGAGATCGACGTCAGGGGGAGTAGTCCCAGCCTAACATAGACATATGTGTGTTGTACTCTTTATCCTGATAGCGCAACTTTTATCCTAGGAGGTTTTACTAGCTGAAGGTTTTGATTAGGCAATGTATACGTGTCCATAGCCCATATAGGGCATATGATTGTACTCTTTCTATGCACAACTTTTTGTCCAAGGAGGTTTTGCTAGGCAGAGGTTTTAATGAGACAAGTTGTCCTAGTATGGAACACCCCAAGGGGGAGTGTTAGGAGTTCAGTCCAGGCCCAACAGGGTTGGGGTGTCCTATACGGACTCCTAACAAACTCATTGGCTCGATACGGTTATGGCCGGGGAGAGTTTGAGTAGATTAGAGAACCCTTCTGGGTTGTCTATATATATCACTGTACTATGTACAAAGAACACAGTTATGTTGAATCAATAAATCTATTTCTCTCACTCTTGTTGATAAGCTATGCTAGTTATATTTCTCAAGATTCTTCATCTCCCAACAATATCCAATATAGAAGAAAATATTATAATTAAAAACTATAATATGCTTTACCCTATCTAATTATTTTTCTAAATAAATAAATAAATAAATAAAATAGGGTCCTCCTAGAGGTCAAAGTAGGAGTAAATTATTTATTTATTTTTTAAAATAAAAAAAATTGGGTTTAACTTGGTTTGGATCTGTCTAAACCGAGTTCAGAACTATAAACTTGGTTTGAATCGAGTTCAGACCGAGTCAAACATAGTCTGACCAAGCTAGACTAGTTCATACCGAGTCTAAACTAGTTAGGATTGGTTAAACCAGGTTCTAGGTTGGGTCAAATCCGTATTGAGTCTGACCGAGTAGCGTGTCACCGTGATCCTAAGACCCCTGGTGCCACGTCATGACCCGTGGCAGTGCCACATCAACATGTGTTGGACCCATGTGCCATGTCATCGATGACATGTGGCTAGCCACGTCAACAGTTGTGAGACCCTCTATGCCACGTTAGAACGTAGTACCATCGGTGCCACGAGGCAATGACACATCATTACGTTGACCCTCGGTGCCACGTCATTACTGTCACATGTTTTACACGTCAGCACTTGTGGGACCCTCCCTTGCCACGTCTGCTTATGGGGTTGATACCTCAGAACGTTTGGGAGATACTAGATCGGCCTGTCATGGAGTGACATGTTCGCAATGTGAGTCCCGCCACAGTCTGATGATGCCTTCAATCCTAGGGATGATGTCAGTAAACTTTAAACCCTAGGATGATGTCATCCTTAGGTTAACCACCACAAAAATATAAAGAATTGACTGATTTGTCGTGATTTTTTAATGTTTTTGCGGTCAATTTCCCGATGATCGGATCATTTTCAGGAGGCATATAATATACACCTACAATCATTTGAACGCAAGCTATGCAACAAAATTATACTCGCAATAAAATTATGCTAAAAAGTGATAGTAAAATACCTTTGAAAGAGGTATAAATTAGGTATAATCTATAAAATAAAATAAAAATAACCTAGAAATGCATGATTTTGCCCTAATTAGATCTAAACAACTTCAAACGTATAAATCTAATCAAGTATTTATGCATAAACCACTAGGATCAATATAAAATATGATTATACCTCTCCGCAACATAAAATAATCTATAATAGAGAGAGAGAGAGAAAAATAAATAAAAAATAAACAAAATAAAAGAGAGAGATATTCAATCAATAATCAAAAAGCTCGTAGTAGACTCGCACTGATAATGTGTTGAGAACAAAAACACTCTAGCTATCTAATCATGCACACACATATAAGCAGAGATATAAAGATAAGAAAAGCTTTCATTAGATGAACTATTAGGTTACAAAATATAACCATTCTTAGGGTATAAATAGAAGCCTCTAAAACTCTCTCGGGTTAGGATTCGGTGGGTCACCCCATACCCAGTTTGGGTTGAACCCAACGGAATTGTATCTAACACATTCCTGATTTTATATTAATTTCTGGCTGGGTTTGAGTTATAAAGATGAATTGAAACCGGATACTACTTGGTTATCGAGAACTACGATTGAACCGGTATCTCGCCAGTTTTTCTACTCCCCGGTTTAGGTGCTTCAGGCTTCTTCTTTTTTTTGGGCTTATTTTAATATTTTCTTTTGAAGACCAATGAAACACTTGTCGTAGGTATTGACCTTGTAATGTAAGGGTGTTTGGAGGAAAACTCCCATATAGTTTTTTTATCAAAAAACTACAAGAAATCGTGGCATATTTACCCCCCATAAGATAAAATAAGCTTAATAGCTATGCAAACTTGGAAGCAACTATAAAATGAATTATACAGTGTTATTCACCATAATCTCAACCATAAAACATTGTTTTGGAATAAACATCAATGCAGATGTGTTGGGCATACAACTGCATAGTTCATACCCACTTTAAATATATGTGATTGTATAATGTACAAAGTATACATTAACTTGCATTGTAGGAAATAACAGTTCTCCAGTTTTTTTACAGTTTTTCGGATGGTTAAACACTACAGGCTGTAATTGGAATACCATAAAGGAACTTATCTAAACACGTTTGTGTTTACAGAAAGAAAAAAAATACACATTTGTTCAATTATTTGATTTCAAAACTATGTCAGTATACAACACTATGAAAATCTGGTAAGAGTTGCATCTTATAGCTTAGAGCATCCACAGTAGTAGGGTGGGTGGATTTGCCTAAAATTAGGGTGAATCCAATCTACCCCAATCCACCCCACAACAGTTCGACACAAATCAAGGTGAATATCACTATGAGCAGTTCAAAGTCACGCGGCGTCACTACACGCAGTTCAGAACTGTGTGGCATAATTAAAAGCATATAAGATCTAGCCACGTGGATTTATCTGGAGCGTCCATTACCCAATACGCAGTTCTGAACTACGCAACATTAATCCACCAAAAATCTACCCTGAGGGTAGATTGAGGTAGATTCTCCATCCTCAGAATGGAAAAAACCTTGCCACATGGATTTGCGACCTAGCCGCTGGGAGGTGAAGAGGGTGGATTAGAGATCCATCTTGCCACACATCAGGGTATACCTAGCTGTTGTGGATGCTCTTAGCAGTAGGGTGGATGGATTTGCCTAAAATTAGGGTAAATCCAATCTACCCCAATCCACCCTACAACAATTCGATACAGATCAAGGTGAATATCACTACGCGCAGTTCTGAACTACGCGGCATCACTACGAGTAGTTCAAAATTGCACGGCATAATCAAAAGCATATAAGATCTGGCCACGTGGATTTATCTGGAGAGTCCATTACCCAACGCGCAGTTCAGAACTACACAACATAAATCCACCAAAAATCTACCCTCAGGGTGGAAAAAACCTTGCCACGTGAATTTGCGACCTAGCTGCTAGGAGGTGAAGATGGTAGATTTGAGGGTGGATTGTAGTTCCACTTTGCCACATCATGGTATACCTAGCTGCTGTGGATGCTCTTATAGTTCCTTCAAAATTCTCAAAAATACAAACTTACTTATAATATACTTTTTGTAGGGCAGGTTCAGAAGAAAAATATAGATTTCAGTTACAGCTTAAAAAAATAAAGTTAACATATAGAGATAGGAAAAACATAGTCTGAGTACCCAGGTTCAAATAAAAGAGATCCAGAAAACTTTCAATAATTTTAAAAGAGCCTAATTACACATTCGTTGGTTGTTTTCCACATTTTTAGCAGCCTCCCCTAAACCTTTAACACCATTTGCACTTTTTGTATATATTCTCCCACTTGTAGGGGTCTAATCTTGTAGAGGGGAGATTAAACTCTTCCACCACTAAGTTAATACTGGCCTAGGTGTTCTAACAAGCGTATTTAACATTCAATTTTATGTGGAAAACTTAGTGAAGCCTGAGAAAAACCACGACCTCGAGGAGGGTTTAGATGTAAAATCCACTAAGAAGCTAATCCATTACACTTGTAGAGCAAATAGTATATAGGGTGTGCAAGAAAAAGAGCGATCCCTACTGTTGTATGCTCTGCCTGTATTTATAGTTTGATACAGGCAATTACACGGTTTGAACGTTTCTCTTATTTTTTAGGATGGTGGGTGAACTTTGCAGAGCACGTATAACGACTATATTTGTCCAAGTATAGCGGTTGCAGTATATGGCCGAGCTCTGCAAGATTAGATCGAAGTGTTCTCGATTTAGAGACAAGTATGTGAACAAATGCCCTCGACATGGCTTTAACAGTTTTTCTTGTCGAATATGATGAATATGCTACTACAATTGCTCATTCTCGATACAAGTACTTGTGGTTGTATTGTGAAGAATATTTTGGAACTTGTGTTGTTCACCTTGTCTTGGAAAATATTTTATAAGTAAAAAATTCTGTGATTTGCGGCGCAAATCCTAGCAAGTTATATGTGAATGTGACTGTATATGCTCTCATATATATCATTCTCTTCTATATATAGCTTCCCTCTGTGCTGGAGTATATGCAAAAGAGCCTACTACCATGGTGAGGACTAGGTCTCATCGCGAGCAAAATACAAAGGAAGGTCGCCTTGCTATCAATGTTACAGAGGCAGAAGAATGGTATTTTTATTATATTTCTATCTCTGATGTTCTTCCTCCAAAGAGCTCGTTAGATGTTGTAAGGATGCCACCAGAATGGATGTAGGTAGAGGTTGACTGCTGGTTCTGGTATGACATATTTGTAGAAGAGGTGTTGGAAATTGCTTATCGTCATGCGTTGTTGAGGTATATTGCAGTGGATGAGATAAGGCAAGAAGATATCCTTGCTACTAGGGGTGTGTTAATCCCTTGTGGTCAACTTGGCCATGTTCCTTCCTTTAAATGTAATTGCATGTGATGGTTTTATGTACTTGTTCACGGTAAAATAAAATGGTTCTTATCTATTGATGTCTTCTAGATGTAGAATGATAGAATTGTGCAAGTTTTGTTGTCGAGCATCTATTTCCTTACAATATTTAAAATTTAAATATTTGTTCTAACTGCCCCCTGAATATTGGAGGTAAATTAAAAAGAAACGATTAGGTATAGGTTTAATGGCTAGGTGTATTGCCATAGGTGATGTATTAAGTTATAAGGAAGATGATGTTGATCTTCTTTTTGTGAGTTTGAGAGCTTCAATTGAGAAGATAATGGGGAATGATCATGAGGGTATTGTAATGTGTTAGGATGAGCTTGAACAATAGTATAATAGTCTATTGGTGTTAAGAAGAAAAAGAGCTGAAGAGTTTGACAAAAGGGGTAATAACCGTATAAAAAAGAAAACTATGAAAAGGTTAAGCGAAGTGTCTCGACGAGGTGCATCCAACAGTCACGCTGTGGCTATAAATAACTCTTCACTTGATGAATGCTTTCATTCTTGTTCCTCCAAAAAATTAAAAAATCATCTTGATTCTCCCTTCTCTTCCATTGCTATCTTGTCAACATTGGTAACAAGGAGATCTTTGTATTAGTAGAGAGGGCCAAAGTTGCGAAGAAGAGAGATTCATAAGCAGTTCGTCTTCAAGGTTGGCACTTTTCTCTCCCTTGACTGATTTCTCGCATTGGTTTCAAATTTGATGTGATTGCCTGAAACCCAATGTAGATTATATCCTTATGTATATGTGTTGTGATTGAATTTGAACAATGTGTAGTAGTTTACAAGTAATTAGAGATTAGAAATTTTAGGGTTTCGGCTGGTTTTCTGATTTTGTGGATTGGGATTTTTGCGAGTAATGGTATTGTGCCACTCATAATAAGGTTGATGTGTATATGGTGGATTGATTTTCCATGAAGGAAATGAGGATTGGGGATTATCGTAATGTTTTGGGTATGGTGTTGAGTTCCAAAATTTCGTTTGAGTTTGATAGTTAAGGAGGAGGTGGGGATTTATTAAACTATGAATGAAGTGAATCTGGGAATAGTCGTGATTTGTGTTGTGCAATGCTATAATATCTGCTGGTGGGTTTGATTTTTTTCTTTTTTGGCAGGATAATGGGCGCCTTTCCCTCTGTACAAGCTTCGAGGAGCATTAGTGAGGAAACCTGTATAAAACCTCAAAAAGAAATGTAGTTAAGAAAAATATACCTCGAATTAAGTAATAAATATATTTGTTGTGTAAATCTAATCAATACTATATTTGTTGTGAAAAATATACCTCAAATTAAGTAATAAATCTAATCAAGCTTCGAGCTATCAATTTTTTTTACAGCTTTGAAGGAGGTCGACAAGAAATCAAAAGTGAAGAAAAGGTTGTAAAATCTGAGGACAAATTATTATGGTCGTATTGATTCTCTTACCAAGGATCAAGTGGCGGTAGAGGAACTGTTTAAGGAAACGAAGTTGAAGAGAGGTAGAACTAATACGACGAAGTGTGCTGATCGATTGGAAGATGTCTGTGAAGATGAAGAAAGCTACAAATTCTAGCATTCTTCTCGAGAACCCCGATTTAAGTGGGTATACGACTGACTCTGTTGCTTCAGATCAAAGGCCCTGTTGAGTGGTAGTTTCAAGAAGGTTGGTAAGAAGAATTGGGTTGCCACTCTTCCTCATGTACCTGCTCCTCCTTCAAAGCGGGTGATTTAAAAGAACCTTCCAGAAACACAAGGGAAAGGAGAGGTTACCGATGCTAATCCCCTAGGTGAGGTGGCTGGTGCTCAAACGGGAAAGTTATCTTCTGTGACCCAATAAAAGGCTGCGGGGCTAAAAAAGGGTAGTATCGATTCACTAAAATCAATGCACTCTGAGAACTTGGTGGACTCAAAGGAAAAGACAAATCGAATCATCGAGGCCTTTAGTTCTGGGTTGATGTCGATAGAACAAGACTTTGATAACGGCTTAGCTAAAGCAGAGAGTATATCGACTTTCTTTATT
The DNA here is from genome assembly GCA_014058105.1 of Kingdonia uniflora. NCBI lineage: Eukaryota > Viridiplantae > Streptophyta > Magnoliopsida > Ranunculales > Circaeasteraceae > Kingdonia > Kingdonia uniflora. Next base: position 529,385 of record JACGCM010001725.1, read on the forward strand.
GATGGTCATAGAATGATGAACTAGGTGCAGAATCTTAATGCATTATTTTGATTAGTAGATCTGATTCCTTCTTCAAGAACTCATGCTCTAATTATAATGCACATTAAAAAGTTATTTCTTGATGGAAAACTTTTATTCTTGGGTGGGCAGAACTTGGCTAATGAAGTCTTGGTATAGAAAAATATCGAGAAAAAATTAGTGAGGGAGAAAGAGGAACTTGAGGCGAGCTCTCCAAAGTTAAAGCTGGTACAATGAAGTCGAAGGTAGCAGCTATCCGCGAAGCTAAGAAAATATGGGAAGTAGAGAAGAGGAAAAGAGCTCAAGAAGCTGAAGGCGGACAATACTAAGGAGAGAGAGGAGGCCTTGACTCTACAAAAATCAAATTTTGAGGATGATGTTCGAAAATAGATATTAGTTGTGAAGAAGTCGATAAAGGCAGAGAAGAATAGGGCTCTTGCCAATACTGACAAAGAGAAGAATGAGGTCGTTGTGAAGGCAAATTTTGTAGGCCTCGAGTCCTTAAGGTGTACGTAGGCAAATATTTCTAGGGAGTTTGAATAAGTTTGCTTATGTTATCTTCTCCATGTTCCTAACCTATCTTGTTATGATCAAACAAGATAGTTACTTAGATTCTTTATTCCTCCTAATCCTAGCTATGGTCAAGCATAGAACGAAGGAATATGAATATGCATTATGCCGGGATAAAGAGGATGCAATTACTCTAACTAAACTACACAATCTACACTAAGGCTACATTGGATGGAGCTTCCTCTAGCCTTGGCTAAGAGGTTTAGCTACTCAACCTTTTGATCATTTCCATTATACTATTACTATAATAAGAGTAAAAGATAAGAAAAAGAGAAGAACAAGAATTTTATTGCTTATTAAACCTTGATATTTACACTCTCCAAGATGATACCTCATGGGTGGGATTCCCCTCCTATTTATAAAGTATAGGAAGGGTTACAAAATATCACCATTAATATAAAATCCCCTAAACAATGCCTAAAATCATGCATAGATATTACAACTCATGAGAATAATATCTATATTTAATTCTCTTCAATAGGATTCCATGCATGGGCCTTTGGTTGACAACTTCAAATGCGAATCATTGTTGGAGTGCATCACCATTGTTCTTCTCTAAAAATCAGAAAAATGTACGACTTGTTTATCATGTGACCAATTTCTATAAATACAAACAAAAACACTATTAGTGTCATATTTATTTAATAAATGACTAGGTAGATATAAATTTAGGAGTTGTACATGTAAATATTTTGTGCCTATCAGAGTTTGACACGATAAAGGAGAGAAAAAACTTCTATAAGGGTCTTGTCGTGGTTGTTGGTATCCAGTTTACAGATTCTGATAATGAAGAAGATCCTTTATGATAATGATACTGTCATTCCTATCATACCCTATGTGGCTTTGAACGCTGGAGAGAAAGTTCTCGATGAGCTTACTCCCGGTCTTCTAGTGAAGAATGTTGACGTTCTAGAGTTGAATGTGTAGCAGTGAACTTGTTTGATGTTTTTTGCTTTTCGAATATTTTGGTAACATTGAATTTTTGTTTTAAAAGGATAGATGTTTGACTGTTTATTACTATTATTTATCGATGTTTGAGATATGAGTAACATAGTATATGCGATATAAGGATATGTTACCCACTGATGGGATATCCGTTTTGTTTGATTAGATCAAGATGGATAATAGTGGAGTTATGGTGTGTTGTTTTGATAATGGTGTTCAGATATTTTGCCCATTAATGGGATATCTGTTGTGATTGATGATATCGAGATAACATAACCATTTATGGGTTCTTGTTTCGATAATAGTGTTCAGATATGTGGCCCATTTATGGGATATTTGTTTTGATTGGTGAGATCGAGATAACATAACCATTTATGGTTTATTGAGCTAATAATGATGTTCAGATATGTTACCTATATATGGGATATCTGTTTTCGAATGACCGTGACTCTTGGATTTGACATCTAACTTATAAAGTTTTTTCAAGATTAATAGTCGTAAGAATAGATTATTTATTGATAAATGACGTGAAAGAAAACTACTTTCATGATAGAGGATAGATTACACCTCTTATATTTAAAACATCTTCAAATGAGTTGTATTCCATGGGTACTCTAGTTGTACTTCGTCTTCTATCATTAACCACTAGGTACCACAATTAGTTTTGTCACTTAAAATGTAAGGACCTTCCCAATTTTATGATAATTTTTCATAATTCTTTGGTCGAGTATTGTCTTGTATTCATCGAAGTATTAGGTCACCAATGTCGAACGTCCATTTTCTCACCTTCTTGTTGTACGCCTTTATAAAGGTATCATGGTAGTGCCCTAAGTTTGCGATGGAATAATCACAAGTTTCTTTGATCCAATTGAGGTTACGTAGAAGCCCAACTTTATTTTCTTCATCAGTCAGCTACCTTCTAGCAGCTGGATGGTTGAGGTCGGAAGGGATGACTACTTATGTTCCGAAAGCCATCACTAATGGTGTGAAACCTACAGATGTTCGAGGTGTGGTCCTATATGCCCATAAGACACTGAACAACTCCTTGACCCATCACCTTTTTTTTTCTTCGTCTAACCTCTTTCGTAAACCCAAATTGATGCTTTTATTGATAACTTATGCTTGGCCATTACCTTGTGGGTAGTAAGGTGTTAAGGTAGATAGTTGTATTTTGTATTTGTGGATGAATTTGATGACTTTGTTGCTGATGAATTGCTTTTCATTATCTGACCTTATCATTAGTGAACATCCGAACCTTGTGATGATGTGCTCCCATAGAAACTTGATTACTTCATTCTAGTCAGTGTGATGAAGTTGAACAGCTACGACCCACTTGGTGAAATAATCTGCACCTACAGGGATGAATCTTTTGTTTCCTGATATAGGGTGAAATGGACCAATGATGTCAATTTCCCATCTTTTGAATTGCCATAGGACATTACTGACATGTAGGTTGGGAGCTGGGTTTTTGATGTCTTGAGTATGAATTTGGCATTTATAACACTTTTGAAAAAAATCTTCACAGTCTTGCCTCATCGTCGGCCAGTACAAACCTTGAGTGAATGCTCTTTGAGCCAGTGATCTTCCTGAGATGTGTGTTGCACAAATTCTTTCGTACAACTCCTTAATTTTGACTTGTGTCTGTTTCTGCGAAATATATTCGATAAGGGGACCGCCTTTAATAATTCTATATAGCACTCCACCTTGGACTCTGAATCTTAAATATTTTACTAAAAGAGATCGAGGTTCTTCTTTGTTTTGTGGGAGGATAGTAGAGTTGAAGTATGTAAGAAATGGTTTTCTCCAATCTTTAGGGTCATCATCTTCAGTTACTTGGATTTGCATCATATGTTTTGTATCGATACTAGAATATTGGATTACTTCGATGTCCACCATTCTTTTCTCACTATTTTCCAGCATTGCGGTAATATAGATATGTGTATCAACATGTCTGTTTTCAGCTCTGAATAAATAAGAGATATTGGCTTTCCCAAATTTCTTCATCTTTTCTTCGACTAAAGCCGCACATTCGACCATTTCTCTTGATGTTTTGAATGTCTTGTTGTAGTGATTGGCCACTAATAATGAATCTACGTAGGCTGTTATTACTTCTGCTCCAAGTGCCAATTCGAGATCAAGATCGTCTAAGATTGCTTCATACACCGTTTCGTTGTTTATTGTATAGAATTTGAGTTTGATAACTTTCTCGATTATGTATTTGGAAGGTATTACTAGGACGATCCCAATCCCTAATCCCCAAGGTCCTACAGATCCATTTGTGATGAGTCTCCATCCTGTGCTTTTGGACCTTGCATTTGACTCCGCGATAGAGTAATCGGCTAACACATCTTCTTGCTCCTCCCAATTTTGATATTCGGCAGGAAAATTGCCATAAATTAACTACTTCTTGTCCTTTAACTAAGATTTGGGGCTCAAAAGAAATATCATATTCATCAAGGAATACGGACCACTGTTGCACAATTCTGGGTTTTTCTTTCTTGGAAAGGACTAACTTGTGATGGAATTTGGTGATGACTTTGATCCGATGTGCCTGAAGTAAGGTCAAACTTTTTGGGAACTGTAAACCAAAGCTAACATCTATTTTTCAGTAGTTGTGTGTCGTGTTTTTACAGGCATTAGAGTTTTGCTGATGAAGTAAATTAGTTTTTTAACCCCATTATCTTCTCGAATTAGAGCAGAACGGATTAATTCTTTTGTGGTCGATAAATATATTATTAAAACTTTGCCGTCAACAAGAGTGTTCATTATTGAAGGACGCCCCAAGTACCTCTTGAGGTCTTGAGAGGCCAATTCGCATTCTGGAGTCCATATGATTTCCTCAGGTTGCTTCCTAGTTATCGGTGCTAGGTACCTTTGAAGGAGGAGGTAAAAAAACTTGCATCAATCAGATGACTTTAAGATAAATCTGTAAAGAGCGGCTACTTTTCTAGCTAGCTTCTGGACATTCATTTTTGCTCAAGGAGAGGGCATGGCCATGAGTGCCTTGATCAGCTCCAGGTCAATTTCAATCTCCCATTTGCTTAGCAAATGGCCTAAGAATTTACTGGAAGCCACGTCGAATTGGTATTTTTCTGGGTTTAACTTCATTCGATAAGTACGGAGGATATCGAAGATGGTTTACAAATTATGGTAATGATCTTCTCCTTTCAGGCTTTTGTAAATCATGTCATCGATGTATACTTCCATAGTTTTGCCCAGGTGCTCTTTGAACAGTTTTTTCCTGAGTTACTGATATGTTGCCCTTGCGTTATTTAGTCAAAAAAGAAAGCATGACTGTATAACAGTAAAGGTCTTTTTCTGTTACAAATGTCATATTTTTCTTATCTTCTTCGGCAAGTGGAAAATGATTGTAGCCTGATGTTGCATCCATCATTGACAAAAGTTCATGTCCCACCACAAAGTCGAGGAGTTGAGGTATCAATGGTAGGGGAAAGTTATCCTTGGGTACGAACTTGTTGGGCTCTGTGAAGTTCACATAGATCCAGATCTTCTCGTTCTTCTTTGGGACATGATCTACAATATTCGAGACCCATTTTGGATATTTGGCTTCTCGAATGAATCCAACCTAAAGTAGTTTATTGATTTCTTCATTAACTACTTCTCAGACTCTAGGTTCCAAGTTACGTCACTTCTGCACGACGACTTTGTTGTTGGGTATTAGGTTTAACTTGTGGTATGCAATGGAAGGATCAATTCCCAGTATTTCTTGAAAAGACTACGCAAAGAAATCGACATTCCTTTTCAAAAGTTGTAGGAGTGTTTCTTTTTCTTATGGTGAAAGTTTGGAGCCGATGAAGGTACTTCTCCCAGGTTTATCGAATTCTATTGATTCAACGGTTTCAATATCATGTTACTCAAACATTGGGAGAGGTTCTTTCTCTAATCGCTATGCTTTTAGAAGTTTGGACGCTTGAGCATTCGTAGTAGTATTTTCATGCATCCTAGCCACAACTTGACTTCCTTTGATTTTGTACACCCCGTGATCAGTTGGAAAACACAAAGTGAGATGATATATCGAAGGTACTGCCTTAAGTGAGTCAAGATAATTTCTTCCCAGGATCCCAAGGTATTTGGATTTGGCATTGATTACAATGAATATGACAAAAGTAGTTTCTGGCCTTGCATGAACAGGCAATGTGATTTTCCCCAAAGCATGTTTTTTGAAACTATTAAAGCAGGTGATGGTTGTTGTCGAAGCTTTGACAGAATCTCTGAGATCAAGGATGTTGATTGCTATTTTGAATAGTATCTTAACAGAGCTACCAGTGTTCATGGGAATGTATGTAGTTTGTCTAGGCCTACTTTGAGAGCATTATCACTAGTGGGTCATCGTAGGGGTACTTCACATGACTGGTACTACAGTCTTCAAAAGAAATGTGATATGGATGTTTTGCTTTGCTGAAGCTAGGCATAAGTTTGACAAATTTCTCGAAAGAAGTCATCTTGTAACATGATATAATCCGGTCATCTCTTTTACGCTTTTTTTTTCTTCCTTTTATGATCTCGATCATGTATAGATGATAAGAGTGATCTTGCCTTTATTCGTCTTCCTTCCTCTTTGTTTCTTCTTCGAGGAACTTTTGAATGTCGATGACATACTCATGAAGTCTCCTGCCATAACAATACGGTGAAAAATACGTATGAGGGAGTAGCAGTTGTCGATCTCATGACTGTGTACATTATGATACTAACATAAAGGCCTATTTGGGACGTCGGGGATCTCCTAAGCTTCTCGAAAGAGTTTGTCTTCTCTTCGGATGGGTAAGATGTTTGACAGGGTGGTAGTTATTGGTGGTTGGACTGGTATTGGCCTATCCTTCTTCTTGTCCTTTCCTTTTAAGGTTATCATTGGGTCACCCACGTCGTTTAGTAGTACCAATGCTTGTTTGCTTCGAGTGGAGTGGTGAAAGAACATCGTTGTAGTGAATGACGCAGGAGCTTTTTATTTTATCTTTTTTTGACTTCTCAAACTTGATGTAATAATTGACAACATCTACCATTTTTTTCACTGTTTTTGGCTTATGATGTATCAGCTCTTTTGGAACCTTAGAGTTGAAGTAAATTGCAGACGTGAGTGTTGGCACCACAATTTTTGGATCTGAGTTCCTAATCATCCTTATTTCTTGTAAGAATCATTTGTAAAAGTATGCTATACTTTCCTATGTACCCTGTTGGAAGAAGAAAAGCAAATCGATGGTAATTTCTCGTTCTTTGGCATGAGCGTAATTTGATTCAAACAACAGTTGCAATTGAGCAAAACTGGTTATTGATCCTTGAGAATTGTATGAAACCATCTGAGAGGTTCCTCTTAGGCTCATGTTAAACAGGTAGCACAAAATGTGATCGAGTTTTGAGTAGAATCTACTTGCTACTTTGAAGTATCTCACATGAGTTAGTGGGTTGGTGAGGCCTGTGTACCGATGGAATTTTGGCATGTAGAAGTTGTCAGGAATAGGCATGGTTACGAGGAGAGGGGAGATGGGGCTCATTACGATCCTATCCAGAGCTGATCTTCGACTTGGATTACTAGTATTAATGGCCTAGATCTGTTTGTTCAAGTCATCCAAAGTGATGAATTGGGGGAGCACCTGAGGTACTATTGTAGGTGTATGAGGGTTGAAGTCTCCTTGCCCCTCAAGGCCCAATCTTTCTCTTACAGATAGTCTTGGAGGAGGTGGTGGTGTCTGATGCAGTGGTCATCGACTTTCCTGAGTGGTTGATGCTGATAATGTGAGTCCGAACTGATGAAATACTCTATCTGGATTCCTTAATCGGCCTCTCAAAGTTCGATGTTGCTCTTTACTTGGCAACCCATTGTCCCCCTAAGTTGCTCTAGACCGATGGTCATTTCAAGCCTAAATGGGTGACCCTTGTCGATTGGTGAATCGATCTTGTTGCCTGCGCAGGCTTTCCATCTCTTTTTTATGAGTCCGGCTTTACTGCTTTAGGGTTTTCCTTCTCTCATCTCTTTCGTCTCGAAGGGCTTGAGCGTAATTTTTTTGATCTTCGACACGTTGTACTCTTTCAGATTCCATTTAATTTTGGAGTTCGAGGACATCATTTTGCAAATTGAGGGTGTCTAGTAGTACTGCGGATGGAATGCCTTCATTGTCTTTCTAGGTACTAGAGGCGCTTCGGAGGTTTATGTTGGTCATGGTAGGGACTGGTAAGGATGATATTTGATAGAGAAAAAGTAGATTTCCCACTGACAGCGCCAATTGTAATGGTTAGTTTTTCGGTAGGTAAAATTCGTTAATACTTTATGTAAATAAGTAAGATTTAAGTGCAAAGAAGAACTAGTACACAGTTGATTGCACGTAGTGGCGGAGCCAGGATTACTGGTAGGGGGGCAGGGATTTTTTTGGGGTTTGGGGGCTGTAGCCCCCAAAAAAAATTTGGACAGAAAATGCAATCCTACATTAACGAAAATATTACTAAAAACTAATCCTACATTGAAACCCCCAATGCCTACCGCATATATATGATTTACTAACAGAAAATCCCCAATGCCTACAGCTAAAAAATCAGTTAACATCTTCCTATAGCAAAAAATTGTGTATGTGTGTCCAAAATGGTTTTATATATGTAATATAATACACCTTTTGTTACATTAAACACTACCATATCATTTAGGCTATACTAGTGATCAATTGCAGCATTGTTCCTAGAACAACACTACCCTCTCAAAACTATTGCTCTCAAATAAATGTCCAAGTTGTCCAATTACAACCATTTATACAAGTGTAAGAACAATGGGTTTTTTTTTAAATCACTAAAACTAAAAACTTAATCATTCACCAATCTACAAAAAAAAATTCAAATCAATTAGATTTTAAGCCTTGATAGAATACCAAACAAAAAGCATAAATGAGAGAGAGATCGTACCCAATGAATCAGAAAGATCGTAATGCAGTCAAGAAACAATTGTGGAGATTTGTTAGAGCTGGAGAAGTTATAATTCTGAACCCCAAACACTAATACAAAGTTGGAGAGAGAGCTCAAGTAGAATTTGAAAACCTAAATCGTAGGAAAGGAGACGGAGAGCTGTAGTTTTTTTTTTTACCTCTAACCTACCTAATTACCAAACTAACCTCATTTTTCTAAAAAACTGAGTACTGGTCCTCATGTGGCTCCGCCCCTGATTGTACGTGAAAAACTCAGTGAAGTCTGAAAAACTCAGTTTAGATGTAAAATCCACTAAGATGCTAATCTATTACACCTATAGAGCAAATAGTATAAAGGGTGTACAAAAATGATAGCGATCCTTACTGTTGTATGCTCTACTTATATTTATAATTGGATACATTAACGTTTCTCCTATATTTCAGGAAGGTGGGCGAACTTTGCAGAGCATATACAATAACTATATTTGATCGAGTATAACGGCTACTGTAGATGCTCAAGCTCTGCAAGTATAGATTGAAGTGTTCTCAATTTAGAAACGTCTATACGAACAAATGCCTTTAACAATTTTTCTTGTCGAATCTGAGGAATATGCTACTACACTTCTAATAGACACTTACATGGAGTCTTAGAATGGGATTCATCCACGACCTCTAATATTACAAATAAATGTTCGAGTATACTGAATCTTCAAGCGTTAGAAGGTGCTCGAAGGTTGTCAGAGCTTCTCAAGGGTGGGGAGAAAATTCTCAGCCCCTTTACGTTAGCTCTCCTCTCTATTTATAGAAGATAAGAAATATGACATTATTATAGAGATGCTAAATTACAAGTGTATCATTCTTCACAACTGTCTTGATACCCGAGTCGGTTCTGCCAGAGTTGTTGAGGTTAAGCTTGTTGTAGTTCTGATAAACTTGTAAGTACGGTAGGCTTCGAGCTGCTCGGGAGTCTTCTAGTATCTAATCTGCTCTCGATGGCTGCGCGTACGCTACTACACCACTCATCAATTAAACATAAAATCAAGCACTCTAAAACCTTCGCATTTCTAAGAAAAAAGTCCATGTATTGAAGTTCTTTGTTTTCACCAGTAAATTGATGAACTTCAATGGCCTTAAGGTGTAGCCATAGGCACTCTGGAACTCCTCCTGGGTCAAAATTAAGTCCGTAGTCACAATAATAGAAAAATCCAAGAGTTTGTACCTTAAAGAGAACTTTAAGCATAACATCAACAAACCAAAAAATTTGAAGGAAACTTACCCAAGCAAATACCAAAAACTCGATATTGGCTGAGAAATGGAGAAGTTTTTAGATGGGACAATTGAATGCTTTCTGAATAGAATAAGTGAGCTCCAGGTGGATCAAGTTATGAAACACTGGCAGATCATCTGTGAAGTCTCCTGCATAGGAGAGAATCTGACACAAAATGATGCAGATTGTTTAGCAAGGCGCATAATCAAATCAAGTCATTCGGCAAATATACTTTTTTGCACAAGTAAAGAAGTGCAATTACCTCCATAGTCATCGTGGATAAGAACAAGGTCTTTACATTGGAAAGACCTCTAAGAAGTTGAATAACTCGGCTACGAACATGGACATCAGAAAGCACAAGTGGAGGAAGTACAGCAGATACGAGGTTAATGTCAATAAAAGCATCAACTATTGATGATAGATTGACTATAGAGAAGTCATATTTAACGTATGTTGTGTAGCACAATGAAACTAAACTGGGAGCATTTATTACAAGACTGCAATCATAGGTTTCTTTTTTACAAATATGGTTAGCCTTTTAAGTGACGGATTTGCTTCCAAATCCAAACCACATGAATTCAAAGTCAGATCTTCAAGAATAGGACAGCCAGAAATGATTTGTTCCATCGAGCCATTACATGTAAACATATAATCAAAATGAGACTGCTGACTAAACCATAAAACCGCGTGCACAACTTCAGAACAATGAGTGACTGGCAAGTAGTATAAAGTAAACGAGGCAGATTATCCATATAAACCATGTGATCTATAGTTAGGTCAATTTCTTGAACATTAGGCTTAACTACAGCACAGATCCGCGTACTGATACAAAACAAATCACAGCCCTCTCTGTTCCTAATCTTGAGACAGAATTTATGAATCTTTAATACATCGCGGAAAATCAATACCCTATCCACAACATTCATGATTTTATCCGTGCGGAAAGAGAAGTGGCATTCATCAATGTCAAGATTGGGGAAGAGACCCCTAAATTTGCCCATCTTTTTGACAGAACGCAAGTTTGAATTGGATATTTTGTGGGGAGGAACGATAGAATATGAATAAGAACAGAGTGATGCAAATTGCTCAGCCAATCAAATTCTTCTTCTGCTTTCTCTCTATCACAAAGTCTTTTGTTTCTACTAATCTTGGATCTTACATGCCTTCCATCCATGGTTTAAGACTTTAAGCAAAACCCCGTACAACATGAATTACATTATCAAATCGTAGAAGTAAATATTCACATTTAGTCAGCAAAATCAAAACTAAGGACGAAATGAATTATCATCGGCTATTATTAGTCTTCCAAACTATGAAGTCATAAATCACCAAGAAATAGAAAGGCTTGTTTGATCCACCTTATTCACTTTCAATATTAAAATAGAACAAATATCTATGAGCATAATGGGCATATCGAATGGTAAGGTTAACTAACTCTATAAAGTCATATGTTTTCAATAGTAGGCAGAAGCAACTAATCATTTTCTTTCTTTTTAGGGATTTTTTGAGTTTGGCCCCACCTACATTTTGGATATTTGCTTTTAGTCCCCAAGTGGTTCAAATATGCACTTCTGGTCCCCAATTAGCGTCTGACCACAGGTCAACTCCAGTTGAAGTTCACTTTTGCCTTCAAGTACCTAATCTACCCTCACACGAGTTGCACATGAATTTGGAGAACAGGTAAACAGGTCGTCTTCAGGTTACCATGCCACATCAGTAAAGCCACATCACCAATCCACGTCAGCTCCTTCCCCAACGATCATCTCCACCCCCAATACCCCAACGATCATCTTTTTCTCAAAGCTATATATTGGCTTCTCTCACTCTTTACTCTCTCTCTCTCTTCTCTATCTCAAAACTTTTGGTGTTGGTTTCTCACAAAAGCTAATCTATAGGAGGTGGAGGTGCTAAGAAGGTAAAATCACTTGGTTTATGTTTGTCTCTCTCATAAATCAAGTGTTTTGTGTGAAATTTAAGAAATCACTATTAAGGCTTAAGAGGAAGAAATGGGGACTAAAGACTAATTACAGGGAAATTTATTGGGACTAAAGACTAACTTCTTTACGATTGTAGTGTAGCCTACTGACGTGGACATGTGACGTGGCATTGTGACCTGAAGAAAATCGGGTAACCTCTTCTCAAAATTCACGAGCAACTCACATGAGGGTATTTCAGGGAGATCAAGTACAAATTGGACTTCAACGAGAGTTGACCTGTGGCCAAAGCCAATTTGGGGACTAGAAGTGAATATTCGCACAAAGTGGGGACTAAAGGCAAATTCATGTAATGTAGGTAGGACCAAAGTCAAAAAATCTCCTCTTTTTTTTGTGTTAAAGTAGAAGCAACCAATGCTACTGAACCAAAATACCTCAAAATCTAAAATAGAGAAGATATCTTCTAAATACAATATTCCCTGGATTATGCCTAGGCTCTAAGGCTTTGACCTATAAAATTGAACAGTTAACCCTTTTCTATACAAATTAACGTAAAAAAGAGCGATAAAAATAGGATTCAAGGGCAATAAAGATGTTTATTCTTCCATATCAAGGTCTATAAATAAAAAGATTATGTTCTACTAAAAAATAAAAAGATACCCTAAGTCGAAATTCAGAGAAATTGAGCTTACCCCAGTTCTCAAATTCGAGCAAATGTTGACTCCAAATGCGAAATTAGAGATTGGTTGAGTTAGGGTTTCGAAGCTCCCTCAACAATGAAACTTCTGAAAATTATTGGCTAAATTTAAAATAAAAAAATTTGAAAATTTACCAAAAAATAATGTCCTTTGATTACCTGATTCATGTTAGCCTTGGTATCAGTAAGACTAGTGGGGATGTTTTTTTAACTTCATTCCTCACCACAGGGCACACAAATATGACCAGTGGGATTCGGTGTTAACGCGGTTATGGACTTGCATCTAAACAGCGTCCTGTAAGAAAACCATAAGGGGTGGTAAAATACCACTCTCGATATTTCAATTTGAATCTAGTGAATGCATGTTCTAAATCAATTGGGTATCGAATCAACCTTATTCCATTTTTATGTCTTATTCTGAGGTATTATGACTCTAAGTGTTGTCGTCATACACAATCCAAGTACGATAGTGAAGTAAGTAGCCTACTTTCCGAGATTTTGGACAATCCCAGCCACAACCATCTATACAGAAGATCTTCTTATCCACCTTCTATGTAGTTATATAGATTAACTAGTACTACCCGTGGCTCGTCATGTTGAATACGTTGACACACCTTCGGCGCTACACAATTGTCCATTAACGCGCCTTCGGCGTAAAAAAACCCGTAGATACAAATAATCCAAAAACTTCCCTGTTAAGAACCTACGGTACTGCTACGATGTGAAGATAATATGTTCTTGCAGTAAATATTTTGAAGACTAAATACTGAAGATGTTCATACTGTTATTGGGATTTTCCAAAGAGTTTACAATCATATTCTTCCTGAGCCAATCTTCAAGTCATATATTTGTCCAGCTTGTGAAGCTTTATAGCAATTAAATACTTATGACAGATGCTAGATGGATTGCTCCTAATCATTTGATTGGTTACTCTCTAAGGTGCAAAGTAACTCACAGTAGCAGTTACTCAAACTAAGTATAATCTAATAACCAAACAACCTTTGAGTATCCTATTTAGCTTGTGTCTCAATACAGAGAAGGAATTGTTAATAAATCAAAACCTTATCAATACAGAAATAAATGAAAACTCATATTACAAATTAGAATTGCCCAGATCATAACCAATCAAGATGAAATCGGTAGAAATCGAAACCCTAGGTGTGCTTCAGTAGAAATCAAAATCCTAGGAAGACAAACATTCAACATTGCAACAAAATAATTAAACTTGGTCATCATTTTTCTTCACCATACAAATCGATAAATGTAATATGATGTCTACAAATAAAGATGTTACTTCCAACTAAGCTAAAAAAAAATCCACTCTAATATGTATAATTGACTCCATCACAATTTACTTATAATTGCAGTTTCATCACAAAGTTGAGTATTTTCATGTCCCTTAAATATGTACCTATGAAGATACTTAATAGGTTCAACACCTGAATAATCTCCATCCTTTAGATGATGAGGTTGAACACGAGCTTCAAGACCCTTTCTATTACATTTTTCGTCATTTTTGCGCTTCGGCAGCGAGTTTGTCATGGGTGTAATTAGAACCTAAATATAATTTAGATCAAAATATAATGAACGTTTGTATAATTTAGAAAAAATTTTATAACATTTTTTCCTTTTTTTACTTTTTTATTATAAAGAACCAAATATAGTCTAAATATTCCTAGATAAATTATAGATCATCTCAACAGGATATCATGGGAAAATTGTGAGTCAAAAACCAATGTTGATGTTAATAGGGTATTAAAACATTTAACTGCAGTTAGCTATTTATTGGCGTGGTATGTTTTGTTTGTACATACGACCGAAGATGGTGTTCGTGCGAGGGAAATTGTTGTGCTTAATAGTAATGTACTAACACACCCAAATATTAATGCCACCAAATTCCCAGTAAACCCCAAAATTGTCACCACAAAAACCGATTCAACTACAACATTATACTTTTAAGTGAAGGCTAAATTTGGGTACAGAAAAAGCCTTAAAAGCTGTATTGGCATCCCGAATAGCAGCATTCAGTTTCTTCATTTTAATGTATACGCTAGCTACACTTATGACACACCAAAAGCAAGTAAATCAACAAACCCAAATCCCATCCATAATCAAACCCCCAACATATGCTGCCAACATAAAACATTACCTCTGGTCCCGTACATAATAGCCGATGTCGGATTAAGTAAAATCGCCTCTGTAAGACTCTCAATCGCTTTCTCAAGTTCACCTAAACAATATGTACACAATCAAGTTCCACAAAAAATTAACACACAATTATCATATTATAAACATAATCCATTATTAATATGCACACTTCTCAATTATCGGAAATATGTATGATATTGGATGATGGATGAAATCAAACATACAGTTTACTAATGATATTTTTCTTTTCCTTTAAACAAAAAGCCTTTATCAACTGTGAAACAACTTTTATATAAAATAACTCTGTCTACCCAAAGAGGATCTGAAATGACTGTTGTAGGGACCAATCCCTCGACCTAGCCCAAATTCGAACTGCCTCAGTATCTGACTCACGCATTTCACACGTGACATAACACAGTCAGCATTGCTACCTAGACCACGAACTGATAAAGAAAATGGATCGAGCACTACAGAAAATGTGAACAAGTCAACATACACCTGTCTCCCATGAACTAAACAATTACACAGTTAACCACCACTTACCTCATTATTCGAAGAATGTGCTTCAGCACGATAACGAGCTGCGGGTAAGGTCTATATAAAGAAAAGTTCCAAAGGAGATAAGGATCAAGAAAAACTAGATTTTCTAGACTATAACACAGGAATTTCTAGATTTTAAACACCACAAAACTTCTTATTTATAATATCAAGTATTTCTAGTTTGAGAGATCAATTGTAATAAGATATCAGCCTCAAATAGTAAAAATTATTGTTACTAAAACCCTTAACTCGAGGTCGTGATATTTTTACCTATTCAAAGGTTTTCTATGCTAAATCACCTGTGTCATTTTTTGCTTCACATTAATTTTTGTCATAGGTACATTTGGTGTAAAAGTTAATTTGGAGCCATTTCGAGCTATGAAATTAGGCCATTACATTTGGTGTTGTCTGTGTGAAAGAAGATATTTTCATAATATTCTAAGGCATTCATTCACTCTACTATCCATTTCCAATCATGGTCACTTCCAAGCGACCAGCTACAGGAATCCAGCTCAATCTTTCAGTTGAGTCAGAATAGCTTACAAAACTACGAGCAAATCTCTACGCCGAGATAGAAAAGCATAATGAGCTCGAGCGTCAATTAACTCTTGATCGAGAGCTCCACGACAAAGAGCTTAAAATTGAGCGGTAAGCTCGTTTGACGGCATTCAAGCCACATGAAGAATAGATGACCACAATACATACTATATTACAAGTTTTATAGAACACTCAACTGGCTCTCCAAACCAGAGATCGTGATCAAGTTTTGGAGAACTCCCAAGTTTCTGCAAGAGAAAGATTAGGACCTTGAGGAGCTACCAGCAAAGCCATTTTCTAAAATATTTAGCACAAACTTCAACCTTCCATTTATTTGGGCGGCGAAGTTCAGTCTGATATCAACAGAGGTCTCCGACCTTCTGAGTGTCACGAGGAAGAATAGTGACCTCGACCTCGGATTTCAATACGTCATCGCTTGGGTGAGGGCACCGATACTCATAATCCTCAACCACCTTGCTAAGCCACTCAGGCCACACGTTAATATGTCGCACAAGAGCCTATGAATTAGCGTATCAAGGAGTTGATTGAAGCTTAAGCTCTAGGCAATAAAGACGATCTTACCAAGCTACAAGGTAGTCCGATTGCCAAAGTGTTATTCAATATGGAAGTACCGAAAGGTTTCCATACTCTAAAAATACGTAAATATAAGGGTACCGATCCAAATGAGTACATTCAATAATACCATGATTCACTGAGATTGTACTCCAATCTCAATCACATTCTATGCCGTCTGTTTATAATAAGTCTATAGGGTGAACCCTTCTGGTTGTTCTACTATCTACTTGAAGATTTCGTCCTTACATTCAATCAGCTACAAAAGTAATTCATCAAGACATATGCTCACAATAAATACAAAGAGGAGAATTTATATTATCTTATTAGTCTTAAACAATTACAAGGGGAGAAGCTCGAGGCCTTTGCAAAAAAGTTTTTGGAGCTCGCATACGAAGTGGATAATCTCAATTAGAGAACAACTGTTACTGCTTTTACCAATGCGCTCCAGCTCGACTGCAAAGCCAAATAACACCTCTTCTTAAATATATACCAACGACCTTGGAGGATATGATCACCAAGGTCAATGGGTATGTCGACCTGGAAAGAATGATGTCTGAAAGGCATAAATCTACTAAATTCGTCCTAACAACTAAAGGTCCAACTACAGAATGCAACAATGAACCGAAGGAGGATCAGGGTGATCAAAAGCGTTCCTTGGCAAATACTGGCAAATCGAGGAAAGGCAATTTTTTACCCAAGCCAGTCCTCCCCAAGATGAATGTTCAACTCTCCATAATTTTTCCAATTCTATCAAAGGACAAGTTCTACCGTCTATCTCAACCACTAGAACCAATCGAAGGCAGACCGTACTGCATGCATCACAAGGTAAATCATCATGACACTGACAACTACTGTGCTTTACAGAGGTTACTAGAATATATCTTCAAAGATGGGAAAATGTTTAAATGCATTGTCGATCTAGAATCCTATAAGAATATAAGTTACAAGACGCAGATCGAAGTAGTCTAGATCAAAGATCAAGCTGAGGAGAAGCATATGCACCATATATACTACAACAACATGATCGAGATTCATCAGATCAATAACTCTTGCAGATTCAAGCGCAGGAAATTATCAGAATGTTACGATATTGCCAACCTAGGTCGATATCACCATATGCTAGTCATTTTGTAATATAGAAGAGTCAGAAGCCGTGAGTTCCAAGTTGACGGTTTCATCCTTAGAGAGATCCCATAAAAAAAAGTACATGCTAGGAAACTGGCAAAAAATTGGGAAGGTCCATTCCTCATCATTGGTCAAACTGGTCTGGGATCATACTATCTCATGACGGAGCAAGAAGTTTGAATCACAAATCCATGAAACACTAGGCGACTGAAACGGTACTATCGTTAAGTCCCTGGTTTATCCATTTAATATTCTCGTTCTTCCAATTCCAAAAGTGAGATTTCAATTTTCATATAGTCTACATTCTATTTTACTCAATGAAAACTTCTAAGTTTTTTCCTATATTACTCTTTACTTTTGTAGACTCTACTAAATCTCATAGATTAAAGCAAAGGTAATACTAGCTTTCAATTAACCTCTATGCACATATTAAAGAAAATGTAAAACTAGCTTTTAATTACCCCATCTAAATAGATTAAAACAAAGGTAATATTAGCTTTTAATCAACCTCTATACATAGATTTAAGTAAAGGTAGCTGTCAATTGCCAATCTAAACAAATTAAAGTATAGGTAATACTAGTTTTCAATCGACCTCTATACATAGATTAAAGCAAAGGTAATACTAGCTTTCAATCAACCTCTATACATAAATTAAAGCAAAGGTAATATTATCTTTTAATCACTCATCTAAATAGATTAAAACAAAGGTAATACTAGCTTTCAATCGACCTCCATACACAGATTAAATCAAAGATAATACTAGCTTTTAATCACCCATCTATACATATATCTGCGATTAAAACAAAGGTTATACAAGTTTTCAATCAAAGGTCCCTAACAGACATAAGATAAAGTAAAGGCAAAACTAGCTTTTATATCTCAATATGTCTGCAACTACATGTTACTTCTACATGTTACTTATAAAGGTTCTTAACTACTTATGGGAGGTCAGCCACGCCTTCCCCTTCAATAGGAGAATGTTCAGCCATAAATTCTAGAGCTTGGGTAGCTACAATAATCCTGCCTTGCTCAGCCAATTCAGCAGGTCAGGAACCTAACTCTATTTCTATGGCATTTATACAATTTCCTTGATTTATATTGATTTTTCAAATACATCCTCGGGATGATAGATAATCGCGTAAGGTATCCCTCTCAAACTCAAGTCTTCTTACTTCTTCTACCAAATAGCCAATAATAGCCATTAGCTCCTGCGAGCACACTATTTCTTGAATAGACGAATTTCGATCGAGCATTACTACCCTGGAAAAATGCTTTTGTAATCTCTGGTGACGCTCTTTCAAGTTTTTGTACCTTTTATCTTTTCACTCCATGTGTTTATTTGCATGTGACATAATCTCATGGTACTCCTTCATCTTTTCTATTGCTTTATCTAGCTCTACCTTGTTCGTCGTCCTCAACTCTGCCAACTTAGCATGAAACTCCTCTAGCTCCCTATCATTCCCTTTACTTCCTCAAACAGGAGCCCTCTTCAACAACTAGTCCTTCTTCCTCAACAACTGATCCTTTCTCCTGATCACCCCCTCAAACTCTCGTTCTCTACGAAGAACAATATCCAACTTATATTGGCTCTCCCTTAAGTGTTCATTTGCTTTCTGTACATGAGCTTGAATATGAGCTACATCTGCCTCCAACCCTTTAATTCGAGCTACTGGGTCAATCACATCCCCTTTTACAATAAAGGCCTTTTTTCTTCTTCGACCTCTCCCCAGTCTCGGCCATCTTGAAACGTAAATTGGCCATATCCAAACCCGCTTTCAATTTAGCCACCCTCTCATTCAGCTCGTCACACCGTTGTTGAACCATAAGGAAATCCATGCCCTTAGCAAGTAAAGCCTCACTCAACAGCTCAACTACACTTTTAAAACTGGCTAGGTCAGCTCGAGCTTTCTCAATCTCATTTTCTATCCTAGTAAGTTTACTCGCCAACTCTGTAATAGCACTTGCAGAATTTGCCAGATCAGCTTGAGCTTTCTCAAGCTCGTCTATTTTCCTGGTCAATTGACCCTTCAGACTAGCCATAAAACCCCGTAGCTCTTTTTTGTCTATTTTAACAACTTGATACGGTATCGAGCCATGTCTGCCTCTTTACCTTTTACCATCAACACATTATTTTGGGTTTTGAGCTTCGCTGTTTCATCCTTTGCCTTCGTGAGCTCTTTTTGCACCATTTCTATTATGGCATCTTTTCTCTTGATCTGCTGAGTCAAGTCACAAACAGTTTTTTTTGCCTCGAGAAATCGGATCTGCACATGTTGATCCACCCTATCTTCAGATGCCTCTTTAATATGATCAAACTCTACCTCAAATTTATGGTTATATTAGAGCCTTTGTTGTTCACTCGAGTGAACAGTCTCCAATTTGACCTACATCATAGATACGATATATCAAGTTCGATTCAATAATACTCCACAGATATCAATCATAATACAGGAGACTTTCAAAATTCAAACAAATTTCTATTTTCTGACATTTTTTGACATTCTACTGTTGTGAGACTGCTTCTAAACTTAAGGTCGAAGGATGATCTCAGTTCAATGACAATAACATCTACATCTAATTTCAAGGTACACATTTTCTATGTTATGATTTTCTAAACACTTTGGCATTTTCTGGACATACAAGATTACCATCGTCCCTAAATTGCTAACACATTTATGATATATATATATTTCTTAATTTTACTTTGTAGCTCTAAAGTAATGCAGCATACAAGTCAAATATTTTTTATACTCTTCCTTCTCATTATCTTTCCCCTGGTTCTCCAGATTAGTTCTGGGAGAGACTACATCCAACCCTGTTACCACACTATCAGCCATAGTTTCCTCTTCCCCTTTATCCTCTTCGAAGTAGGTACCAGCCATAATGGCTTTAATGCCAACTTTTGTGTACCCCACTACGAGGAGTTGGCGCCCGAGTCTGTTGCATTGAATTACGATGTCATCAACATTCTTCTGCGCCTTCTCTGTCAGCTCCCTAATTAGTACCTTCTGCACAGCCTTCGCTACAACCAATCGCTCCCCCTCCAAAGCCACGTCAGACTTAAGTCGAGCCACCTTCTTCTCGAGCTCGACTTTCCCAGACCTCAGCCTTTTCCTTCTCGATCCCGAGGCAGATCCCCTTCAACAAAGGAGCAGTCTGCAAAAAGTCAAACACATTTTTACCTCAAATCCAGATATAAAGTTCAGATATAACAAAGTCATGACGTACCATTTTGCTCAACTTCAGCTATACGGAGGTACTAAACTCCTTAGTACCTTTTCGAGATGCAATTCTCACCCTGTTTTCTACAGCTCGTGGCTCATCATCTTCAGCAGGTCGGCTCTCTGCGACCTTCACCCCTATCACTTCAGCAGGAGGATCTACCCTCCTTCTTTTGCATCTCCTTCAACCTTACCATTCACTGTGGTTCCGGATATCATGCCATACTTCCCAATTTTCTTCTTTGATAATTTTAGAGCTAGCTTGCTCGAAGTGGTCACTTCCGGAACATCCTCCAAATCTATTTCTGAAGCCTTCGGGAACACTGGATACTTCTCCCCGTCCACTCTTCTCTTCTTGCTGGCTTCAGCTCCTGTTATTGGTATCTTCGCTTGAGACTTATGCACCTTCACGGACCTACTGCTAGCTCTTTTATTTCAGTTGATGCCGAGCTCCTTTAGAGCTATCTCGAGCTCAACACCTTCTTTTGCAACAGTATCTAGTAGTAACTTCTTACTTCTCACCATAGACCGAGGACCTGTATAAACAACACAACACATTGTCAAACCATAGAACAACCTTCAATTTCAACAGTTCGATATTATACACTATTACTTACTTTTTTTCATAGTTCTATGCAAATTTTTTATTGGTTCTTTGTCTTCTCACTAAAGGTAATCACCTTTGACCCATATCACATTATCGTTCCAAACTCGACCTGCTAAATTCAGATTGAAGAAATGTAGTCGAGATGAGCTCGAACAGAAATACCCACCGCCAGATGTGGAATAATATTTTACAGTATAAAACTGTAAAATGTCCTCAAGAGTTATTCTCCTCTCCACTTCATTCTCCTCCCATAATCTATGGAAATTCTCACAAACATTGATTTCCTCCTACATATTCCTATTCAGTTGGGTAGGGCAAGCCTCTATTGTATTTATTATACCTTTAGCTAGATTGCTAAGAGGTAAACTCAGCCCATATTCCAACTGAGACAGATAACATAGAAAATCCTCGTCCAGGTTTTCTTGGACATTCCCATCAAAATACTTGAGAGAGATCGATTCGTCCACTCCTCTATCCGATTTATCCTTTTCTAAGTCAGGCAGCAAGAGTAAATGCTCTTCCCCTGATGATATAGTACAACCTCTAAACATTCTACTAGTATGTTCTGCAATATTGCCCCATTTCTCACCTACAAGAGCTTTGGATTTACATAACTCCTTAAATACATCAGAGTTCAGAGGGCACGATACCAATTTACTTGGGAAGTCTGGAAATTGAACAAGTACTACTTCGTCCTCCCCATTAGACTTTATAATTACTGATTCTACATTCTCAGTCTCAATCGTATGACCAGAGGTCGACATGTCCATATCATGTGAAGTCTCTATCTCAATTATAGGCTTAAAAATGAGGTTTGATTCAATAACAAATATTCCTCGCGCCCAACCTAAATAAAGGTCTAGGTATTCTGTCAACTTATCATTATCTTTTATCTATACACATCGATACACACATCTACCATACATCCATCATACATACACATATATCATATACATATCTCTCTTTTATAAATATATTAAACAAATTTTTATAGGTTATTATAAATAGCAATCTTTCAAAATTTGAAAAAACCACAAAATCTTTCATAATCCATATTTACACGATCATAAATCAGTTACTAACCTTCAACGTCCTAATACGAATCTAAAGTCGTGCCAAATCCTTTTTTTATAACGCTGATATGCAACCACTATCGTGACTCTATTTCTGCAACTTTTTTTTCCTTGAGGGAAGATCACTTTTGTCTGATCTCTCACGTAAATCTCTATAATTTTTTCTTTCTTCTCTCCCACTATTCTTCAGTTTTTTTTGAAGTTGATAAATGCTGGAATGAGGAAGATGAACTATTATTTATATTTTCTCTCTCTAACTGCTGGCAGTTATTAGGCCTCGCACGACCCGCTATCAGTTTTGAAACTAAGGCGTCCCTTCCAAAATTAATGTTAGTTATTTTATACAGTTTTGGTAAAACCTCCTTCCCATCATTACCTCAACTTTATATTTTAATATATTCTCATTTCTCCAACACAAATCTCTCTCTGACCTCCCCATACTCATGTTGACTCAATACCCACGCACAATCGAACTTTCCTTTTAAGAGCACAAGAGACAAAAATTAAGGCTCACTTGCTTTTTCTATGCCTACTTCTGCTACTTATAGAACTGTTGAAATCATTCCCTATGCTATCACATTTCAAATTCAATTTTTTATTATTTTCACAACAATTCCAAACAATATTTGCAACAAAATAAGGCAGATTCAAAGCAAACATTTTACCTACATTTCAATTACAGTTATTCAACCTCATTCAATTTACTCCCTCACATATAATTATACATAAAACATCCCAGATATCTTGGAGAACTATACCTAATAAGTTCACCACCAATAATCATCACATCTTCCTCCTCGATCTTTTCCTCAACAATTTGGTTATGGCATCTTTTCGAGCTGTAGGCTCCAGAATAACTTCACGGAATATCTCCAAATAAAAGAGACATCCTATCTCAAGTTCCCCACCCTCGAATCTAAGCCTTCAAACTATATTTCAAATTAAGGCAAGCAAGAATCAAATTTTAATATCCTAAAAATCCTCTTCCGCACTTCTGCAATATTTATCGCTAATTGTCCATCTACAACAGGCCGAACTCTCTCTGAGCGAGTCCTCACCATATTCACTTTCCTCTTCTTTAAAACTATATTCCCATCATAATTATACACATTTTCAAAATAACTTCAAATCCCCTACATTCCGTATATATTATAATCTATTTTCTATAACTGGAAACCCCAAGATCATGATAGAAAGTTATTTAAACTTATCTATACGCAACGACCTCTTGGAATTCGTCCATTCATGTTTTGACATACTCTTTTTCCACCTATATAACATTTACAAACAAGATCTTCATAAGCTCGTATTTTTAAAATTCTGCATATTCTATCTATATCTGAACAGATATTCTATTCCATGATTCTATACTTTATTCAGTTCGATACATATTTTTACACATCTACTATTTACACAAACTTATTTTTCACATGTACTCACATATATTTAATGCAGTTTGATTAAATAAAACTCTATTTTTTAGTTTGACTTCCAATATTATATTTTTGTCTCTAAAATTTATCTATATATATTTCTTCTAGCTCGATTTCAGTTAAAAGAGCTAATTCTATCTATCAAAATAGAGTTTGAACAATTTTTTTTTTATTAGCTTGAATATCAATTACAGATACTTTACAGATAACAAGTTTTTAAGATGTTTAACAGATACCAAGTCTTTTAGATACTTTACAAAAAATAAGTCTTGAAGAAACTTTACATATAACAAGTCTTTCAGATAGTGTTACAGTTCATTCTGCAAGTTATATGTCACTTTTTAGTGATGTTTCACTCTGGGAATCTTCTGAAGCAAAGTTGGAACTGGAAATCATTGATGTTGATTCTTCCTTCACACCATTTACTTCGACTAAAAATTGAGAAAACAAAGGTGTCAGTGCTTGAACCAACCCTCCTAACAGGACCTTCTTCACGATAAGAGAAGATGACAATGCAATAGAGAGACTTCCAATCTCCTTCTCCATCTTCCACCACCATCATCTCCACCTCCATAACCCTCACCAACTGTGACATGGTAGATATTAAGGGGAGTCCTACCTTAAAACCTAGTCCCCCGCAGGATATCAGCAGTAATGGGTATGTACGTTGGCCTCCATATCTGCCTCCTCAACCTTGTCCTCCTCAAGGATGTGGAGACATCTCCAACGTTGCTCGCCTGTTAGAACAACATAATGAAACCTTCACATATGATAAAAATCATCTTCAGCTTCAGCCACTTCGCCTTCCAAAATCCCATAGTACGTCGGTGGTATAGGAATGGGCGTAGGCATCTAAAGAGGCTGATCTCCAAAATACCGCAACTTCAACCTCTGTATTTCAGTAGACACTTTCTCTTTAAGAACTATTCATCGGGTCTTCACCATTATCATTCAGGGACTACAGAGAATATTTCCATAATAGAACACTTTTACAGAATCCCCGGTAAAGGTACAATTTATATCAAACTTATATTTAATACACAGGTAAGTTTGCAATGCAATCTTCATTCAAAGAAGAGCCACTCTTGTAACCCCAAACGTCAAGTATATCACTCCTTTCTATCTCGTAAATGCTAGATACATCCACCATAAATACCGAGTACTCAACCAGTCAAATTCCCATTAATACATCATATCTTTTCAACTTCCAACACCAATAATCCACAGGTTCTTTCTCAACCAAAGCCATTCGTGCCTTTTGTTATGAAGGGGCGATTGTAGGGACCTATCCCTTGACCTAGCCAAAATTTGAACTACCTCAGTATCAGACTCATGCATTTCACACGTGAAATGAATAGCTAACATTGCCACCTAGACCCCAAATTGATAAGGAAAGTAGATTGAGAACTATAGAAAATGCAAATAAGTCAATAGACACTTGTCTCCCATGAACTTAACAGTTACACAGTCAGCCACCACTTACCTCATTATTCAAAGAATGAACTTCAGTACGATAACAAGCTATGGGTAAGGTCTATATAAATAAATTTTCCAGAGCAGATAAGGACCAAGAAAAACTAGATTTTCTAGACTCTTAACACATGAATTTATAGATTCTAAACACCACAAAACTTCTTATTTATAAGATCAAGTATTTCAAGTTTATGAGATCACTTGTAATAAGATATCTGCCTCAAGCAATAAAATTTATTGTTACTAAAACCCTCAACTCGAGGTTGTGGTTTTTTATTAATTCAAAGGTTTTCTACCATAAATCACCTGTGTCATTTCTTACTTATTATTAATTTTTGTCAAAGGTACATTTGGTGTAATAGCTATTTTTGAGCAATTTTGAGCTACAAAATTAGGCCATTACAATTGTAGTAGTATATGATTTAGAAGCACCTTTAATTTCTAGCTATACTGACCGTATTCAGCCTCTTCTCGATGCGATTGATAAGCTCTAACACTTGAAAGTCATGAATGAAGGCATACAATTGCCTACCATTCTTGTTATTGGTGACCAGCCATCTAAAAAGTCTAGTGTTCTTAAATCCTTGGCAAGGATTGGACTTCCTCATGGTCAGGGTATCTGCACTCAAGTACCTTTAATTATGCACCTTCAAAATCATTTATCGGCAGAACCTGAACTTTACTTGGAGTTTCACAGCATGATCGTCCACATTTATGAAGCCCATAATGATAATCAAAATTTTGAAGATCAAATCAAATTTTGAAGAACCTTGAAGACCAACTCAGAATTTTAATTCAACCCTTTAATGATAATTAAAACCCTAACTCCAAATTAAACCCAATTGTTCTGCCTTGATGATCGATAACATCCAAAATTGTAGCCCCTATAATAAAAACAAAACCCTAAATCATAGAGATTGATTCATGATAGGAACCCTAAATCTCCAAACTAATTTATGATAACAGAAAGATATTTTGGGAGAAGACGAGAGAAGCTATTATCTCTGTGTTTGAAAGAGATTGAGAGTGAGAGGGTTTTTAAATAGAAAATGTGGTGATGAGAAAGAGAGAAGAGTCGGGATGAGATAAAGAAGAGTTTATAGAGTAATTTTTCTGACTAAAATGACCTTATGTTTGAAGAGAAATTCCAAAACTGCCATTAACATCATTGAATCTCCTCCACCCATCAACATTGGAGTTACAATCTCGATGTTGTAACACTTCATCTCAGCCTCTCTTTGTGTCTAGATAAACCTCCTCTCTCGTGGGCAAATTTGTCCCTGGAGTAAAACACCATTGTGTAATGTAATATAGATCTATATTACATTACGCAATGGTATTTTTCAAATAAACAAGTTTGTTATTGTCTCAAAGATAAAGAGATGCTGGGATTTGTGGGAAAGAGAGAGATGGACGGCTTAGATTCATTTTACTCTCAACTTATGGGTATTTTGGACATAACACATAAAAGGGGTAGTTTAATCTTATTGCTTCTCTTTATCTCTCCCATCTTAATCCCGACTCTTCATCTCTTTATCTCTCCCATCTCTCCCAACTCTTCATCTCTCCTAAAGACGTCTCTCACATTAGTGCCTCCCTCTCTCTTTATAAGCAAGGTACCCTCTCTCTCTCCCTCTCTCTCTCTTTTTCTCTCTCTCAACTTATGGTGTTATACTATATTGTTGTTTTTTCTATAATTATTAGTTTAGAATCCACAATGGTATAACAGTTAATGAATGCCTTGGATTACATATTGTCTTGAACCCACTATGAAGTTACACCATCTATGTTTTTCATTTGAAGTATTCAATATGTATGACTCTTAGTGGAACATACGTGTGCTTTCATAAGCATGATGTTTTACAAAAGCATATTTTTCAGATGTTTGATCATTATCCAAAGCGAAAAGGTGAAGAGAGATCATTTAATTTTCCAAGTAGCAACCTGGAAAGAAATATTCTTTGTAATCTATTATTCTCTCTTATAGTCAAATATGTACACGTTTAAAAAGATTGCCTTTTGTATTCAGCTAAACAAAGAAAAGTTAATACTAAAATTAATATTTTTAGCTATGGTTCATAGTTCATACCTCCCTTCTCTATATAACAAGTTTTAGAGAAAAATATTTTAGCTATTCTCATAATAAATTACACAACTATGTCTTTCCCTTTCCCCTCGTCGTGACATCTTTAACATCTCTGCCTTGCAATGCCAATCTTATGCGCTTTAAGGCCTTTCGCTTTCCTGATTAACACAGAAGTTTTGTAACACCATTACTATCCAGCTCTTTCGACATTCTACCATTTTCATGCTCATTCTCTTTGGATTCAACCATTGGTGGCTCAGGATCAAGTTTTTGCCCCTTCCTGCTTGTATTTGTTTGAAGCACAGAGCCTTGCAACGCTAATTTTCTTTACTTTTGGGCCTTTCGCTTTTCAAATTAGCACATAAGTTCTGTAACACCATTACTGTCCAACCCTTTCGACGTTCTACCATTTTCATGCTCATTCTCTTCGGATTTAACCATTGGTGGCTTGCGATTAAGTTTGTGCCTCTTCTTGCCTTTATTTCTCTGAAACACAAAGTCTAATATTGATTCGTGAATGTTTTTGTTTACCTATAAGCATTCATATATTCTCTAAAACTTACGTAACAAATGATTCTTTGGCAGGTAGACAATATGCATTTGAGTAGTTCTTTAATATCAAAATGTCTCAGTTAAATGAAATATCTATGTTATTTGAAGATACGGGTTTACGTGTTATTCATATGATACTGTTGTATCATATGAGGTTTGCAGGTTTAGTCAAAATGAAAAATAGGACAGAAGTTCTGTAACCCATTTCAAGATTGCAATGTTATCTTCATAATACTAAACTTTCTTTAATCAAAGTTTAGATGTCTAGAAAGGAAGTTCAGATGATCCCAGTGAGCCACGGGCTTTCTTTTTTGCACTTATCATTAATACAAACCTCATATGGGCTTCAAAGCTTCTAAACTACTTGATTACAGAAATTTCAGATGATTACAGAACTTCTAAACTACCTCATATGGTGAGCCACGGGTAGTAATCAAACCTAGATATTTTGCTTTCCATTTTTGTAATCAAACATCTAAACTTTCTTCATTGCTATCTGATTAACATTCTCATTATCTAATTGTGTAATTAGATATGTTTTTAGTTATGCTTAGTGAAACATCTGCTATGTTATCTTCGAATGCATTCCATTTTACTGCTTTGAGTGTTGCTCTAGAACTAAACATGTATATGTATTAGTTTTTACTTAGTGATGTTGAGGCGGATAGTAGCTCATTTGTTGCTCTAGGTCTTAGATATGGGATATCATCTCTCGGTGAGAGATATTTTAGAAATGTATGATTTCGTACTTTACTGATTGGGTATTTGTTGGGATTGGATTCCGTGTATAGCCAATATGCTTTTATGGGATTTTGTAGTATTTTGATTTGTGGTTGGGAGACTAATATACCCATGATTTTTAGATTGATTGGCACTCGGCAAAAACAAAATCTTTCTATGATTTTTATGCATGGAGCTACTATTCCTAATTTTGAGTGTTTCTTCTTCTTCATTTAATGAATTTTTTTACAATACATATGTGGTTGAATGTTTTAGCCCTGCTTGAATATTAGCTACTTTTTGGTATCATTGTTACTTTAAACTTATTTGATCAACTATGTCATTGTAATTCGGTTTCATTGTTAACTTCATGATGAATTCGCCGTCGAACAATAGCAACAACAACAAAAATTGGAGAAACAACAACGAAAATAACACTCTTCCTGTTCCTCAAGTAAGGAAAGCTTTATACTCTTGCATTTAGAATTTATACGTGAGTTTTCTATTGCTACCTGGATATTAACTATTGTAAATATTGTTGAGATTATCTTTTCATATAACTATTAACTACTATAAACATTTCTTAGTTAACTTTAGCATTGTGCACTTTTGAGTTATGATTTTGTTAATTTTTTATTTAGATAGTTATTTTTAGTTAATTATATATAAAAAAATTATTGTGCTACTCCTAGATCATTAAGCCCATACTCATTTAACCTAATTGTTCCAACTGTTAATTAGGAATCACCTTGTAGATTGATGCATTATTTAAATATGTTTTACCCTACTCATTGTAATTCTTATTTAAATAGGTTTTGCCCCGTACCATAGATATGAGAAACATCCACATATCTTCTGTTGTCGGTATAGTGATAAGATAAATACCTTCAAATGAGGTTTCAACAACCATTATTACTGAGGTGCCAAATCTCATTAGCACTTTAGTTCGGGAAGGACTCTTAAAAAGGGTATTAGCTCAACGTGCCCAAGAGAAAAAGAAAAAAAGAAGAAAACAACCAATCTTGATCAGCCAATGCAATAACCAATATAACAAGATCATTCTAAGTGTTCAATGGCACAATGTGCCAGAAGAGAACGCAAGCGACAACTAAGGGAATCTTGGCATATTTAATCCCCCTCTCCTCAAACTCCCGATATCTTCGTAAAAACTATGGTGCATACTAGGGCTACCCCTCCTCATGCTCCTGAAAACATCACATAAACCAAATTTAGCCTGCCTTTACCACCTAACAGTGTGACAAATTTGGAAGAACCACATAAAATGATGGAGGTGACTAACCTATTAAGTCCAAGAGGGCACACCAATTTTGTGCTATCTAAACGAGTGATTGCATAGCGTGCAAGATGAGAACAAGAGAGGCAACTAAGGGAATCTGCAACTGTTTCTGAGTTATTTAACCATGAACCGTCAAACCATACCTTACATACCAATGCCTTAAATTCTGGGATTAATAGAATACCTATGCACACTGAATCACCAATGTCTCAAGCTTTGGATAGCGTCGTGGAAACTAAAGTGCCCGCACCTGTAGCAACTGTGAATGACACATTTAGAGAATAACCGTATCACACGACAGAGGCGCCTAACCTTCAAAATCTAACAATGCGTACAAATTCTAATTTTCCATCAAGTATATTTGAAATTAGAGAATCTTTGACTGCTCGCGAGAACGTGTAAGTATATTAACTCAATTATTTTATAAAATTGCAAAAAAAGAAAGATAAAAACCATACTAATTCAAAATTTAAACTTTGTACTACAGTAAAACACATTATTACGTTGAGGAGCAATATAATTTAAGTGAAGCTGATGAAGATGAATACGTTAATGTTAATGAAGCTGATCTACAATTGGGATGCCATTTTCATGTCCAAATGGATGTATTATATATATATTGCTCTGCACTTCATTGGAGGGATGAACGACTAACGGTCTCTTCAATCAGTAACCCCCGATTTGGATAATGTTGTCTATGGGGAAAAATTATGGTTTCAAACCTCGATCGATTGCCAAATGAGTTACAATAATTATACGATGGAAATGAACTATGTTCGAGGTCATTTCGGAAGTACATTCGAGAATATAATGCAGCCAACGCATTTATGAGTCTTGGGGTTATAATGAATGATCGAGTAATTCTTGGGAGAGGACCATGTTCCTTTGTTATCTACGGGGAGTTACACCATCGAATAGGTGAACTGCTTCAAAATCAGGGTCAATAAGCGATGCATGTACAACTATGCATCTACAACCCCGGTGCAGCTCTTCGCACCTGCCGGGAAGAAACCCACGTTTAAGAAGAGATGTACTAAAATTATTGAAGACACTTTACTCCAAAGTAACCCATTATGTGAGTTATATCATCGTGCATATGATGTACTAGAAGACGCGGCGGGTGAAGATGAAAATTTTAATGTACTAGCGTATTTACATTACAGTGCTTCGACAGATTATCGTAAATACAATTTTCCATCAACTGACAAAATTGTAGTTATATTACCAGGAGATAGCTAAAAAATAAGTAGCGTGAGGGACATTATTGTTTATCTTTAGGCCGAGTAAGGTTTGATGCATATTAGTGAATGCCACCTTGCTTACCTTTCTTTGCATTATGTTCTTCTTTTCCCTACTGGACAACTTGGGTGGTCAATCCACTTAAAGCATTGGAATGTGGCGCATAATACATGGTATTCCTCTAGGAAGGGCCTTACACAAATAGAATACTATTGCTATCGTCTATTCAAACGTCGAACAAAATATTCACCAATCCTTAGAGCGGGAAAATTATTTCAGCAATTTATAGTACACGCATGGGCATCAACAGAGAAAAATCGACTTTGATATGTCAATGATAACCAAGGTGATCTTCGTTTTGGCCTGTACGGTGGACTAACTGATATTATGACAGATGGATTTCAACCTGATCAAGTTGGGTAATGCATTAATTTACCCTCATCTCATACTGGCAGTGCAAGGAATATGTATGAAATATATCAGGATTCATTATTGATCACCCGTTATAATAACCACCTAGATAACTTTCTTATAGTGACAGCTAATCTGAACTGGCATGAAATTACAAATGCACTCTTACCTAACCAATTTGTCTACGATCGACCGGATTTAGTTTCCCGTGTTTTCGAGTTAAAGAAGAAGGCTTTGTTAAAGGAAGTTACATAAAATCATGTTCTTGGAACATGTGTTGCACATGTTTAGACCATTGAGTTCCAAAAATACAGTTTGCATACATATGTATGCATTGTTCTTCTTGAGTCGTGAGAATAAAATTCAGATTATATTGCAAGTTGATCAAATCATAAGTGCAAAAATTCCTGATGAAATGACGAATCCCGCACTCTTTAGGACAATAATGAAGTGTATAATTTATGGACCATGTGGCTTTACTAACATGAACTCCTCGTGTATGGATAATGGTCAGTGCACAAAGTGATATCCTAGACAATATGCTGAAGAAACGACCATGGGTAGTGACGACTATCCTGTTTATAGACGACGACCAACGCCAGATAAAACATATATCGTTAAAGGGAAAATGGTTGATGATAGAGATGTTGTGCCATATAACCCCTACCTGTCTGAGCTGTTTGATTGTCATATCAATGTAGAAATATATGTGGGTCTTCAATGTGTCAAATATATTCATAAGTACATCTACAAAGGTCATGATCTGGCAACTATGGTAATCGTGGTGAACGAAATACAGCAGTATCTTGATTTTAAATATATCGAGCTTCCAGAAGGGGTTTGGAGACTCTTTAGTTTTCATCTACATCAAGAGAATCCTAATGTAGTACTGTAGTAGCATATTCCCTAGATTCGACAAGAGTAAGACAGCATAGTGTAGTCGAAGACAACTCAGCTTCTATAAGCCAGTACAATATAGTCGAAGACAGCTCAACATTCTTGAAGATACAATAAGTCCTCGACCTACCAAAAGTAGCGGAATAGGTCGCTAACTTCTCGGATCTCTAACAGCTCCCTTTCTCGGATCTACACAGTGCTGTACTCGAGCATCAAAATCAAATGGCGATAGAAAAAACCCTACGACAGGAAGATCAGCATGTCTACGCTCAAGCCCTTCAAACTGAGAAAGACGAATGAAGAAAAGCCCTGGATCAGTAAGTCAAACACATCAAACAGAAATGGAGAGACTACAGAGGAGACAAGATCGACTCACTGCCTGTAAGACGTCACCTCTACTCGCTTGAATTAAACATTGGTCAAGAGCGGTTTAATGTGATTATCAGTCGAGAGAAGACGATCAATGAATTTTTCGATCCAGATCTGGAAATCAAAACAGAGCCTCTCGACATTTTAGCTTAACCTCCTCAGCCTCGATAACCCAAGGCTGCCGATGCACACGTCACCGGACCCCTCCGCCAGAAAGATGGCCCATCAGAGATCGATTGGAACCAGAAGGACAGGGTGATTTTGTTCCTTAGATCACAGCCTTATCTCCTCCCCCGCAATAGTTCCTCACCTTAGACAACCTTAACAACATAATCCAAGCTATTCACTTTGATATCCCAGGCCGACGATCTGTGCTTGATAGAATCGAAACGAATCCCATCTCTCAATATCTCGAAAATATGCCCATCCCAGAAAATTTCCATATTTCCAAATTCATTCAATATGCAGGCCTGACTGACCCTCTTACGCATGTTTGACATTTCAAAGCTGCAGCTGGGTTATATTCCAAACTCGACCATATGCTATGTAGGCTATTCAACATGAGCCTAAAGGAAGAACCACTCCGATGGTTCCACACCATCCAAGAAGCCTCCATCACAACTTTTAACCAGTTGGAACATCTTTTTGAATCTAATTATGCACATGCTAGGGAGCAAGAAATCACTGTTGATTCCTTATTTTACTTCGAGCATGGAGTGAAAGAAACCTTGGAAAACTTTTATAAGTGTTTCCTTCAAGAAATAAGGAAGATTGGGAATTCAGACCCCAAAATCGTAGTTCCGACATTCACCTCCGCTCTGCACATTGAATCAAAAGTTTAAGAAGAACTTACCCTACACAAGCCTAACACAGTCACTAAGATAATTGATGTGGTTAATAACTATATCGAACTAGAGTGGTAAAGATAGATAAGATGAAAAGCTCATCTGTAATCCATTCTCAAGATGCATCTTTGACTCCAACTCAGCGAACAGTTACTCCAGAAACACCTAAACAATGCGAAAAAAATATTGACAACAATAGAAGAAGGGACGGTAAACTAGGCAGACCTGTCTCAGTTTTGTCGCCAATAACAACTACTCTCTCCGCTATCTTGCCAGTAATAACGGGAGATGAGTGTTATCATACACCACAGACAATTCCTAATCTTCCCAACAGACCCTTATGCTAGTATCATAATGTGCATAGTCACGAAACTGACAACTATTACTCCTTCATCTGAATCTTTCATCGTATCCAATTAGCAGGAAGACTCCACAATTATATCATTGACATCCAAAAGTTTCTCGAGGATCAAGCAAAAAATAAGGAAGTCAAGCAAAATCAAGACCAGGGACAAACTCGCTACTTGTACATGGTCGAGATTGAAAAGGGGAAGAAAAGAAAACAAGATGATCGCATTACATCCGTCTGTAAAATGACTTCTTCAGATAAATCAGCAAAACTTCTCCCGAGCACAAGAAAGTCAAAGCGTCCTTACCAGATAACCTTCGAAGACTGTGACACCAGCCATGCTAAATACCCTCATGATGACCCTCTTGTTATTATGCTCAAAGTCAGACAAGATTGCCTCCATACACTTCTCATAGATACTGAAAGCGCCACAAATATCTTGTTCCGAAGTGCAATTGAAGTCCTCGGCCTTACAGATTCGGTCAAAGCTTCAATAACAACAATCACGGGCTTCAATGGTTCAAAATAATCAGCTACCGGGGAAATCACTATGCCAGTTCAGGCAGGTTCAAAAACTATATTCGTCAAATTTTTTGTCATTGATGTAGAGTCCAAATACTTGGGAAAAGTTGGTTACATTCTATCATGGCAGTGCCATCCACTTATCATCTAGTACTTCGTTTTCCAATGGATCACGGAGTCTATGAAATTAAAGGCAGCCAAGCAGTAACACGAATGTACAAAAATACCACAACCAACCCTCATACAATTAAACTTCTCGGAGCATAACAATTACAACACGAGGAGTCAATAACATTTGAACAACATGACACTGCCTCGGGATGCAACCAAGTACCACTCGCCGAAGAATTTATGGAAAAAACAACCTTCATAACTGAAATAGGACTCTACTATTATACAGTAATGCCTTTTGGGTTAAAGAATGCTGGAGCTACTTACCAACGACTTGTAACCCAAATGTTCAAAGACCACCTCGGTAAAATTATGGAAGTTTATATCGATGATATGTAAAATCCTGATGAGAGGAGATCATCCAGACAACCTTCAAACTATCTTCAAAATCCTTCACAAATACCAGATGAAATTTAACCCAGAAAAATATCAATTCGGCGTCGCATCTGGCAAATTCCTGGGACATCTCATTGGCAAAAGAAGGATAGAAATTGATCCAGGTCAAATAAAAACACTTATGGTAATGCCATCTCCTCGAACGAAAATGGATGTTCAAAAATTTTCCTGTAAAATAGTTGTTCTTCACAGATTCATCTCTAAGTCATCTGATCGATTCAAACTCCTTTACCTTCTTCTTCGTGGCAACCCCATTCTTCTTTCCCACAAACAGCAAAAGGAAATTATTTGGACTCCCAACTGTGAAATGATTTTCCAAGATCTTAAATGATACTTGGGGCGTCCTTCTATAATGAGTACTCCAATTGATGGCAAATCCCTTACTATGTCCTTATCCATAACAGAAGAGTCAATCAACTTCGTTCTTATTCGAGAAGATAACGGCATAGAAAAACCAATCTATTTCCCCTGAAAAACCCTTATGCCTACTTAAAAACGATATACATCAACAAAAGAACAACTACTTGCCTTGGTCTACAGCTCTCAAAAACTTCGTCCTTACTTTTAAGCTTATCCTATCAAGGTTATCACCAAATATCCTCTTAAACTGGTACTATTCAAAATAGAAAAATCTCGCAGAATCCAACAATGGTCTATTTTTTTTGGAGAATATGATATTTCCTTCGAACCTCAAATATCCATCAAGGGACAAGCAGTGGCCGACTTTTTGGCAAAATTTCCTGTCGAAGACCCGATTGGGAAGAACTTGAAGAAATCTTCACAGATGACTCAATTGCAGAACCAGACGCATGGTCTAAAAGCTCAGGTTGGCGATGTTTTACAGACGGGCCAACAGAACCACAAAGATCCAGAATTGGCATAGTCCTCGTTGCACCTTCTAATCATCACATCGAAAAAGCTATCAAACTCAACTTCTATGCTACCAATAATGAGACCGAATACAAAGGAATCTTACATGGTCTCGATCTTGTACTTACTCTCGGAGCTGAAGAATTAGCAGTATATGTTAACTCTTTACGCGTGGGAAATCATTATAACAAAACTTTCAAGACAACATGCAAAATAGTCGATTACGCAGTTTTGGTCGAAGAAAAGATAAAAAATTCATACCTACAACAATATCTTATTTACCTCGACAGGAAAATCGCCATGCTGATGCGTTAACTTATATCGCTGCCATGCTGGGAGACAGTGAAAAAAGATCTTTGGAAAGTGAGATCATCGAGCATTCTAGCCTTGATATTCTATCAACACTCCAGATAACCATTACCGAAGATGGCAACCCTGACGATTGGAGAATACCATTTTATGCTTACCTCAACTCTAATATCCTCCCCAGTAATAAAGACAGAGCTCAATCCCTATTGGCCAAGTACCCTAGATTCACTGTCCAAAATAACATATTATACCGACTCACTTGAGGAGGATTACTTATCAAATGCATCTCACAAAAACATGCTCATATTAAAAATAGAGAGCTTCATGAGGGTATCTGTGGCGTACACACATTCACACAAGGATTATACTAGCCCAAGATGCAACAAGATTGTAAAGACTTCGTGCGTAAATACTACAAATGCCAAATCCACACTCAGGATATCAAAATTCCAGCCCTCGACTTGCATGTTAGCAATATCCTCTGGCCGTTTAAGCAATGGGGAATCGACATCATCGACCCATTCTATCTAGCATCAAGAAATAGAAGGTTCATTTTAGTCGCTGCTGATTACTTCACCAAGTGGGTCGAAGCAATTTCTCTTTGCCATACTGATGAGAAGAGGTCATCAAGTTCCTGTGGGAGTATATCATCACCAGGTTTGGTTGTCTGCACATGATACGCTCTGATAATGGCAAACAGTTCATCAATGCTAAAGTACTTACTTTTCTCCATAAATACATGATTCAGTTAATAACTTCTACACCATATTATCCTCAAGGCAATGGACAAGCCAAAGCCATCAATAAAAGCTTCAAATCTGGTTTACACAAGCGCCTCAATGACAAAAAAGGCAGATGGGTAGATGAACTACTCAATTTTTGTGGGCCTATCATACCACTCCTCGAGTTTCCACAGGCTGCACTCCATTCATGATGGATTTTGGTACTGAAGTAGTCATCTTTTCAGACCTCGATTTACCAAGTACCTGACGAAAAATCTCAGATGAGGACAATGAACTCGGCCTACTCTGCAACCTTAATTGGATCGATGAAAGCCGAAACTAGGCCATTGCTAATCTTGGATGATATCATGATACATTGAAAAATGCATACAACAAAAAGGTTTGAAAATGGAAGATTGGTATTGTAGACCTTGTTCTACGACAGATCAAATATAGTACTCGACCTAAAAATTCTGGAAAGTTGTCAGAAAACTGGGAAGGGCCCTACATCTTCACTAACAAAATAGATAGCGGAACTTATTGGCTAATTACTGAAGACAAAGTCCAGCTCGAATATCCATGGAATACTACTAAGCTAAAACAATTTTGCAGATGCGACACTGTAACCATTTACTTCCAATCAAATAAGCAATTAGTACTCATCATTGTCTTCTTTACTACTTCGATTTGATCTCGATCTATACTTATCAAGTATACATCAGACAAACGATATCTTTACTACTTCAATTTGATCTCGATCCATACTTATCAAGTATATATTAGACAAACAATGTCTCTACTACTTCGATTTGATCTCGATCCATACTTATCAAGTATACATCAGACAAACGATATCTTTACTACTTCGATTTGATCTCGATCTATACTTGTCAAGTATACATCAGAAAAATGATATCTTTACTACTTCGATTTGATCTCGATCCATACTTATCATGTATACATCAGACAAACGATATCTTTACTACTTCGGTTTGATCTTAATCTATACTTATCCAATATATATCAGACAAGCGATATCTTTACTACTTCGATTTGATCTTGATCCATACTTATCAAGTATACATCAGACAAACGATATCTTTACTACTTTGATTTGATCTTGATCTATACTTATCAAGCATACATCAAACAAACGATATCTTTACTACTTCAATTTGATCTCAATCAATACATATCACGTATGCATGAGACAAACAAATTCTTTAATATCTTGATTTGTTCTTAGGCCCTTACTTCCACAAGTATACCTAATACATATCATTCAATTTTATGTGAGCAAATATCCAATTACACGATGTTCTACTTCACGCTCTTTATTTATCAAACAACCTCTTCTGAGCTCTTGTTCTTCTTATATCAAAATCCAGATACCCATCTCAGGATATATATTTGGTACTCATTACTTGCCAGTTCTTAGCCATCTTTCACATATCACGCACACCAGCATTCTTTACCTATCTGCTCGACTCTATCATCATTTTCGAAACATCACTTTATCAAATCTACTCAAACTTATTGCACAATAGTTATTTATCCAAATTTTATAACAACAAAAAAAATATTCTTCGCACACACAAAATTAAAATTGTTTCGGTCCCATTGACCATTTGTTACATACTTTCACTTAACAA
Organism: Kingdonia uniflora; assembly: GCA_014058105.1. Lineage (NCBI taxonomy): Eukaryota > Viridiplantae > Streptophyta > Magnoliopsida > Ranunculales > Circaeasteraceae > Kingdonia > Kingdonia uniflora. The sequence continues at coordinate 567,862 of JACGCM010001725.1, forward strand.
AACATAATAAACATGATTCAACATTTATGAGGTGATTTTTCTTCATTTAAGGCACCTTTGGGTACCTGCACATCTGCATCCTCCCTAGGACGAGGACTTTCGACCTCCATCATCACTTCTTCTTCGATTACTTTAATTGTTCTATGCACATCAGGAGTCTGGGGTACATTCTTGTCTAAGCTATCATCAGACGCAAGACCACCAGCTTTTTCAAGTCCCTTTCAATATTTTTTCCTTTCTTCTGACTCCTCAAACTGTCCTAGAAAGTGTATCCTCACTTCCTTACACTTTTCTAATTTTTCTACATTCATCTGAGCTTTTACTTCATCGAGTAGTTTGCCCTACTCTAGCTCTATTGCTCTGCGAGCATCGACAACTTGTTCTCTAACAACTTTTCCATAAGTAGCTTTCTACAATGCCAAATCCTCATTTTTCTCTTTCTCCAGCACTTTCTTCACTTCTGCCAGCACTGCCTCCTTCGCCTTTTTTTCTTCCATCGTGTACCTGCTCAGCGTTGCCATTAGATCAACATTCTCCGTGCTCAATTCCTTCTCTATATTCTTGTAAGCTACCACCTGATTTGCCAAATTACTACTATCCACAACACGACCCATGGCTTCACCCATCAACTTCTTAATCTACACGAAAGTGATATAATGAGTATTCAAGTGATCTACCAAATTTTTCATTTGAACTAACGCATTAAAATTTATCTCCTTCGACAAATTCCTTTGTCCCTCGCTTAAAAATGTATTTAAGCCAGCAATCCCCACCATACAATCCTCCATCTCCGTCTTCAGCTCATCCGTCCTTGACGTATAGGACTCCATGGTCTTTTGCACTTCCGTTTCTGACTCCTCAAAAAATTTCTTCTTCGACGTCCCACCACCAGTAGTCTTCTTGGGGAATACACTACTCGAACCTCGTGGAGGTAACCCACCAACCACCACAGCTGGTTTAGCGGTAACATCGACCCCCTCCGTTGATGACTCTCGAGTAGTCCTCTTATGGTGCAGCAGCGGGGGAACTTTAGAACTCGCCACCCTTTTTTTCTTATTCTTTCCAAAAGACTCCCCGAGCATAGCATCTATCTCAGTGTCAGTATTATACCCCGACAGCCTAGGATTTTCCAATGGCAAATTTCCATCCGTAACTCTCTTATTCTTTGCCGACATTTTTCTACCAATAACAGGCACCTCTGAACCTTTAATTCTCAACCTTTTCAGCCCTGCTTCTTGAAATAGCATACTTAAACTATCTTGGTCAGTAGCTAAGTTATCGAGCCTGCCAAAAAATCCTCTCCTTATCTTATACCATTCCTCGTCCTCTTCAGCTTTCTTCCCGATTTCCTTTAAAACAATAAAATAGAAAAACATTAACAGATTACATACATTTGCCTTACTCAAATTTTTATCTAAACTTAACCAATTACGTTACCTAACCACAGACCTAGATGAAACACTTTTCTTTTTAACGGCTCCCCTGGATCTTTTTGATCCAACTCATAGTTTCTAAACACTAGTAGACGTTCATTAGTATATCGACCTCCAATTGACACCATGTCATAAGACATCGGCCTCTTCAAGAACCTCGCCAAGTAACGATACCCTTTTAACTTCAGGTTCATTTTTAATGTGTAGTATACACACAAATAATCTACTATTATTAACTCTTCCCCCCTGTCCTTAAGTCGACCATTTATTACAATACATACCCTAAACAAATCATATACATTCCGGCTGAATTGACCAGGGGCTACATCAAAATTTTTTATTAACTTTTTATGATCTGCCCTAAGGGGAGGTTTCAAACCTTTATTTATTTGTTCTTGATGAACCAAAATACCATTCAAAGGTATTTCCTGATCGATCATCTCATACTGATACTCTTCCAACCTTATGTCCCCAGGAATACCGTATTTTATCTTAAAAATTAAGATCTTTTTCGTCTCTGAGCCCTCTCCATAGCATGCTTCCCCGCCCTCCTCCACATCTTCTTCCCCATCCCCACAGATTTCTCGATCACTAGCTTGTGGCCGTGATCCATATCCCTTTCCCTGGCCTCCTCCACAGATAATTCGATAACACTGGGTGCCACCCTAAACTGCTCCACACTCCCTATATCTGAACTACTTACCCCTACTCTATACCTCCCTCCCGTTTGTTGCACATTGGTCCTCACATCGATCATCAAAAGCTTAGCATCTCTGAGATTCCCGTATATATCTTTCTCATCATTAAAAGTTGGTTCAGCAATTTTACAGAACCTGTCAAATAGATACTATATTTTTATCACAGCTAGTATCTATCATATGTGATACATATATAAGTTCATAAGTTCATATATTCATAATCATCTCGTTGTCGAAAAATATTCTCCAACGCATCATTTACTTTACACATAATCCATATTGTTTAAATACAGTTCTCGATACAATAACATAATTCATATTCCTATCTTCGTTAAACTTGCACATTACTCAATACTTGATACATTTTATTTTTTCAATTTACTATTTGATAATCACTTTATCCCATTTTTATCATGGTCAAATTTCAGGAATCCCAATAGCTTCTCGAAGATGCTTTACCTTTTTCCCGCCGAAACACCATCATTCAAATATTATGGATTCCCCTTCTCCGGCACTAAATCCGGCCGAATCCCAACAAATAAGAAAATATCCGACAATCTCGCCGTATCACAACAACGATTTCTGCAATCATGTCGTACCTACAGCGCCACTAACCAATCCGTATCTCTACTCATCTCCACCAATTCTCGCATAACCTAAACCAGAACCCATCCATAAAATCCCTAGGAATCCATTTCTTCCCCCTTCACACCCTTACGAATCCCAGGAACAAAGTATTTCCTCCACTACTCTGTGAAACCCTCACACTATTCTTTTAAATTCTATCTAGCTATCATTCATTTCACATTAAATTCCACACACAACAACATTCACTTATCTTCCTATTCTTCATCTAAAACATCAATCAATCAAAATCACAAACAAATAACAAAACTCATTAACCTTGTTTCCACGCTGCTTCTGTATCTCTCTCCTTTGCTCGTTTGGCTCGTTCAATCAACACGATAATCTCCTCCTTCATAATCGTATCCAACCACTCCCACGACGAGCAACAACAATTCACTCCACAATTTTTTTTTCCGTTTTTGAAGAGTATGAACTGTCGCCTACCTCTGCCCTATTTATAGACCCCACATGACTGTTTGCTCCACCGTTTCACGACTGTTCAGTTCCTCGAACGTAATGCCTCATGCGTTGTTTTTCGACTTCTTTGACTTTTTGCCTTCTCACCATCAATAAACCTTTATATTCGCGCTTTAATCGTTCCATATCTAGAAGAGTTTCTTCGAATACATTAATACCCACCAGAGCACGACCTATCTTCTCAGATAGATGATCTACATCATTTTTCTTGTATTTTATACTATCACCTAAAGGAAAACATCTTGCCATAATCATCTTTCATGTTCGTTCCTCTATTTTTTATTGTACCTACAAATTTTTATATTTTTGGGATTGTATTCGACAGCAATCCATTTCAACACATTTTCCATTTCCAAAAATTAATAAGTACAACTTTTATTCGACAAGTGATACACATTAATTCATTCCACTAAAACATCAATACCATAGTTACATTCCTCACCATCAACAATTCCTTACCACAGACCCCCTCTATAATATTAAAACTTTATAAACCTCTCGCTGCAGCTTCATCTTCCTTCTTCACCAGCAACTTTGCTCGAGCCCACATTCCACCATAACATTCAGAAGGATTCCAAAACTGTAATCTGATATGAAACTCGAAGTCCTCCTCAGCCTTCTTTACTTCTACCTCATTCATACTGTCATAATCTGGCTCCTCCGGATCTTCCAGATACATATCACAGTTCTGAGATCCAAAATACCGTGTATACAATACCCAATACAACGCTTGCACATGTTTAAACATACCATCATGGGCCTGAGCTCTCGTCTTCGCCATCTCACATGAATATCTCATCTTTGCAATGCCAGACTTATTTATACACCATCCAGTATGGTTCAACTCACTGTATTTATTCTTCCTTGGAACTCTTCAATTTATAAGTCCTGTCAAAATTCCTCAAAATCTATTCCTTGCCCCACACGGTCAAATGTCTTTGAATTTTTACACATAAACAAAAAAGTGACAAAGATATCTTCGACTCTACTCATACTACAGCGTACTTGATAAACAATACACATTTCAAAACTAGCTTCGGCAAAAAATATTTATTTCTTTAAATAAATTATTTATTACTTTCGATATTTATCTTACATTGCATTTCATACATTCAACATCTATCTCACTTATAATTTCTTACGTTCGACACTTTCATCTTTTGGTTACATTACCTTAAGTTAAATTCTCTTATTACATTCGACTTACATAACTAGTTACTCTGTTGTCTTTTCACCAGAATTAGAAATTAAAGCCTCTTTCCAGTCCTCGAAGCTCAATGAATCACAAGTTACTAAACTTCTAAGAGATGCTTCAGCAAAAAAGAGCCAGCAACAAATTGCAAGAAAACTAAAATGTTCTGCAAGATCCCTGGGCGCCCATCTAACATTCCAATCTTCATCATCAACACACACAGTTATCTCTTCATCCCCGCATGTTGAGACAACTGCTTCCAACAGATACACATCATCTCTTTTTTGATCTTGTTCCCACCCCAGTGATATGCTATGATGACATGCTAGCTTCCCATCAATCGGTTTGTACCAGATTTCTCTATTCCTATGATCACCATCATCAATCCCAGACTACGCCATAGACCACACTTGGGGTGACATCTCTCCACCAGCCATCACCATCCCCCCTCCATAACACCCTATTTATACCCATTATCCTTCCACCAAATTTAGTGTACCGCATTTATTGCGCCTCGGGAATTACTTGACTAGATACAGTTTCTTTTTACCTCGAAAATGATACAGATGATTCATCTTTTTATTCGGCAGCCTTTTCAAATTCCAAAAGTATTCTCGACCCAACCACCAGTGCTTCTGTCAAGAATAGAGCGATTGTAGTAGCATATTCCCTAGATTCGGCAAGAGTAAGCCAACACAGTGTAGTCGAAGACAACTCAGCACCTATAAGCCAGTACAGTATAGTTGAAGACAGTTCAACATTCTAGAAGATAGAATAAGTCCTCGACCTTCCAAAAGTTTCTATTGAAGTCTGGTCAAAAGAGAGTTGTTAGAGATCTAAGAAGTTTGCCCATTCCCCCCGGTATAGGAAACTATTTCTTTTTTATAAAATAACATGTATCCATTATTAATACAGGTAGAGAAAAGATTATTCAGGACTGAGAAATCTTTACACGTTACCAATTACAACCTCTTAAACCTACTATCATTCCAAGACTCTGTAATAACTAGCAACATAGTGAATTTTACATAAAAACCCTCCTCGAGGACGTGGTTTTTCTTAGATTTTACTGAGTTTTCTACGTAAAATCTCGTCTATCAAGTTTATTACAGCCTCTTTACGAATAAGTATTGGCGAAGATTTCCCTCCCGAAAAATCCGCCACTATAAGTTCGATTGGCTTTATATTTATGAGGGATGTATCGCATTGTTTTTAATACACGATAATTTATGGCCTCTATTCGTGCTCGAGCCGCTGATGAGAAAAAATCTCTAACTGCATTTTTTGAATATTGTGCTGAACATGATGACGCCCGGGCATTTCCATACCAATAATTTTCTCAACACTATGTGTGGCATGGTAATGATGGTCAAAAAGTTTAGACAAAAAGAAAGCAACAATATAAGTTTGCAATTTGTTGAATATACTTTGCAAGCCCAAACTCTTGGGAGAGATACTACTTACGGTTATTTCTAACTGTTGTTAAAGGACCAACATCTTTTGAATGTTTGTGTACCTACAATAGTATTTTGTATGACACAATCAAAGCAACATGTACTACGATGCAACTACTTGAAGATGATAATGAATGGGTTGATTATTTAGTGGACGCTGCAGTCATGAAACCTAGATATCAGTTGAGAAGATTGTTTAGCATTATTTTATCCATATACAGTTTAATACAGTCGGAGGAGTTATGGAATAAGTTGTGGAAAAATATTTGTGATGATCTCGCCTGCAAAATTCAAACCCAATTTTATATTAAAATTATGACAGAAGATCAGATTAAAGATTATGGTTTGTATCTATTAGATAAATTTTTATTTGAGTTAGGTAAAACTCCCTAAAATTACCAAAAAATGCCATTACCAATAGGAATTTGACATACCGTAAATAGGAATAGACTCATATAGGAACAAAGACAATTCCAATATGATGTGCAATTCGCACATGCCAATTTCAAATGTGAATCGGCTAAATAATGCACATGTATAAGCTTATAACGCGATTGTGGATTCTGTGGCTATCAACCACATACATATTTTCTTCTTGGATTGACCAGCTAGTACTGGTAAGACTTCTGTTTACAATGCTATTGCCGCTACTTGTTGAAAAGAAGGGGATATTGTTATTATGGTAGCTAGCTCAGGTATTGTATCGTTGCGACTTGATGGAAGTAGAATTTCACATTCCAGATTTAAGATACCAGTAAATGTGTTGGAGAATTCGAACTGTGGTTTTACTAAGAAATCTATTCAAGCTGAGTTCTTTAGAGAAGCAAAACTTATTATATGGGACGAGGTTCCAATACAGCATAAGCACTGTGTGGAGGTAGTCGAACGCACATTACAAGATATGAGGAGCAATAATTGACCATTTGGTGGGATTATAGTTGTGCTTGGTGATTATTTTTGTAAAATACTGCCTGTTGTGCCAAAAGGGGCCCGATAACAAATTATTACTGCATCATTAAGACGATCGTCGTTATGGGGGCGCGTACATGTATTATCGTTGTTTAAAAATTTGCGCTTGGATTATTCTACGCCAACTAATGCACAATTATCTGATTTTCTGATGGAGGTGATCGTTTTTGTAATTCATTACAAACATTTTTTCACTTTTAAATTTTCCCACAAGTTTAATACTAACTTCTACATTGTTATGTTCTAAAATGCATAGATTAGAAGAAACCCTTTAGAAACTGATCAATTGCCATCAACAATTCATAATTGTGAAAATGTTCAAGTCATAATACTTTCCGTCTACCCGAGCTTGAATATTTATTGGGAAAGAGAACAATGCTTTGTAACTGAGAGAACAATTTTGTCTATGTGAAACGATGATGTGAGCGCAATTAATGATGACGCTTTAAACATGTTTTCAGGATAACCAATAGTTTATTTTGCAACAGATAAAATTGAGGAACATGAGTCCGCTGATCATACTTATAATAATTGTTATCCAAGTGAGTACTTGAACAACTTTGATCCTCCTGGACTGCTGCCATTCAAGCTAAAACTCAAAGTTAGATGTCCAATAATGTTACATAAAAATCATGCTCCAAAAGATGGACTCTACAATGGAACTCGCTTAATGGTAGTCTGATGTGCAACGCGTATTATTGAGGCTAAGATTTTGAAGGATTTCATTAACACCTTCAACAACTGAAATGTCTTTTGAAATGACGCGAGGACAGTTCCCTATCCGATTAGCATTCGTAATGACAATTAACAATTCACAAGGATAGTCAGTCAAGTATGTAGGGGTAGATTTACGGACATAAGTATTCTCTCATGATCAAATGTATGTTGCGTTGTCAAGATGCACTTCTGCAAATAGAATCACTACACTATTGTAACCAAATACATCACATTGTACATGAAATATTGCTTACCCTAAAGTCTTATTGTAATTCATGTATGTATCTCTAAGCCACTTTCAAAAATCTTATTTTTGGCGTATAGTTACATGATACTAATTGTAGAGGCCTACCCCTTGATATGGCGCTAATAGAGTTAGTTCTAGCTTGAACTGCTGGCATCTCAGACTCCCGCATGTTCTACATGACTTCTCCAGTCAATATTTCAACCTACTCCACGAAGTGGTGAAAAACCTGGGTCAAACTCAAACCTAAAAGCCTAAATAAGTCAAAGACACCTATCTCTCATAAACTCATCAGTTACTCAATCAATCGCCACTAACCACATTGTTCGGAGAACGTGCTCCAACACGATAAAGAACTGCGGAGAAGGCCAATATAAGGAAGAAGTTCCTGAAAAGACAAGGACCAGAAAATTATACGAGAAATCACTAAGAAAACTATATATTCTAGATTCTCAAAAACATTCAAACTTCTTAGTTATAAGGTTCAAGCATTTCAAAATCTAGAGATCACTTATAATAAGATATTCGCCTCAAGCAATAAAGATACTTTTACAAAAATCCTCTACTTGAGGTCGTGGTTTTTACCTATTAAGAGGTTTTCTACGTTAAAACCACCTACGTCATTTCTTGCTTTCCATTAGAATATTATCATAGGTTCATTGGTGTGATAGCGAATTCCTAGCCATTTTGAGCCTATGGAATTTGACCATTACATTGCGCTGTCTACGGGAAAGTTTACATTTTCATAATATCCTAAGGTATTCTTTCGCTATAATTTTCAATCATGGTTACTTCTAGATGACCGACTATAGGCATCCAACTCGATATTACAGAACTACAGGCAAATATTAACGCTGAAATAGAGAAACGCGTCGAACTTGACTTAAATTAACTCGGGATCGAGAGTTCCGCGAGAAAGAGCTCGACACAGAATGATAAACTCATTTGACAGCTCTCAAACGAGATGAAGACCAGATGAAAGCAATGCAGACAGCCCTAGAGGCTCTGCAAAACACTCAGCAGGTTCCTCCAATAAGAGGTCATGATCAGTTGCTTGAAACCTCTCGTGCTTCTGCAAGGGAAAGATTGGGATCTCGAGGAGACACTAGTAAAGCTATTTCTATGAATATTCAGCACAAACCTCAGCCTTCCATTAATTTGGGTGGTAAAGTTCTGTCTGTAGCCAGCCAAGGTCACCGAATTTCCATTTGTCAGGAGGAAGAATAACGACCTCCACATCGAGTTCCAGCACGAGATCGTTTGAGTAAAGGTACCGGTACTTGTCATCCACAACCTACTCGTCCAGCGATTCAACCAACACGTTATTATGTCACAAAAGAGCATATGGACTAGCGTATTAAGGAGTTGATCGAAGCACAAGTTCTGGGTACTGCTGATGATATCACAAAATAACAAGGAGGTCCGATTTCCAAAGAACTATTCGATATGGAGAAACCGAAAGGTTTCCATACTCTAAAAATTTGTAAATACAAAGATACCGACCCGAAAGAGCATATTCAACAGTACCGTGATTCATTGGGGTTGTACTCCAATCTCAACCATATCCTCTGCCGTCTGTTCGCCACAAGTCTGCCGGAGTACCACTCCGATGGTTTTACTCTCTCCCTGAGGAATCCATGCATACATTCGACTAACTAAAAAAAATGTTCATCAAGACATATGCTCACAACAAAGATAAAGAGGAGAATTTGTATTTTCTTATCAGTCTCAAATAGTCACACAGAGAGAAGCTCGAGGCTTTGGCAAAGAAGTTTTTAAAGCTCGCGAGTAAAGTTGATAACCTCGATCAGAAAATGGCTGTTACTACTTTCACCAGCGCGCTCCAGCTCGACTGCAAAGCCAAAGAGCACCTCTTCCTCAACAAACCTGCAACCTTGGATGATATGATCACCAAGGTCAATAGTTACGTCGACCTGGAAAGGATGATGCCTGAGTGACAAAATCTACTAGATCTGTCGTCACCATGAAAGGTCCATCTACAGATCAAAACATTGAGCCAAAGGAGGATCAGGCTGATCTAAAGCTTGCCAAGGGCAATGCTGGATACCCCCGACAAGGTGGTTCACCAACCAAACCCATCTTCCCTAAGATGAACGTTCAAATCTCCACAATCATTCCACTACTCTTGAAGGATAAGCTCTACCGCGTCTCTCAGCTACTGGAACCAATCGACAATCGACCATACTGTCTGCATCATAAGGTAAACCATCATTCTACTGATAGTTGCTATTCTTTGCAGAGGTTGCTCGAATATATTTATGAAAAAGGATGGATGTTCGAATATATTATCGACCTGGAATCATACAAAGATGACAGCTATAAGAAGCAGTTTGAGGTTGTTCAGGTCGATGATCAAGATGAGGAGAAACATCTTTACCATATGCACCACATCAACATGATCGAAATTAAATAGATCACCAACTCTAACAGATCCAAGCATAGAAGACTATCAGAATTTTGCGATCTCATACCTCAAGGAATAAAGCCAAGCTTCTATTTGAGTCGAACAATCGCCGGCTTGGGATTTCCTTCGAAGATTGCGATACTAGCCATGCCAAATTTCCATATCATTAGGCGTTAGTAATAATGCTCAAAATGAAGAAGTTTGTCATGCACACAATGATGATCGATACAGGAAGCGGTATTGAGATTCTATTTCAGAACACTATCGACCAAATAGGATTGGACGACCAAGTTATTCAGAGCGACACTGATATCAGTGGGTTCAATGGTTCTAAATAAAAATGAGTAGGAAAGATCATCTTATATATTACTGCAGGACTAGCCACCATCGACATCGTCTTTTATGTTATCAACGCCAAATCTCGCTATCACAGGATTATGGGCCGCTGTTGGATTCACAACATGGAAGCAATCGCTTCTACCTATCATCAAGCACTTCGATTCAAACACAATAATGGTATTTATGAGATCAGGGGTAGTCAAAATATTTCTCAAGCTTGTGAAAATACCATCTCTACTATCCTAGATACCTCTGACAAATTTGCTGCATAGTAATTAAAGGAAGCTGATCACCTTAACGATCAACCTTCTAAGGAGGAGCCCACATATGATGGATGCTGTTTTGGGATACAATCAAATTTCACTTTTGGAAGAAGATCAAGAAAAGACGACTTTCATCACTGAAAGAGGACTTTATTGCTACAAAGTCATGCCCTTCAGACTCAAAAATACGGGTACTACATATCAACGGTTGATGACTACGATGTTCAAAGTACATCTGGGGAAAGTCATTGAAGTCTACATCGACAATATTTTGTACAAGGGCATATAGTCAACCAACCGCATTTTAGATCTCATCACCATATTCAACATTCTTCGATCTTATAGGATGCATCTCAACCCTTATAAGAATCAATTCGGGGTAGATTCTGGCCGATATCTAGGCCCCCTCATCAACAAAAAGGGGATTGAGGCCAATCAAGATCAGATTTAGGCTCTTCGCAATATACCTTCTCCAAAAATGATGAAAGGCGTTCAAAAACTTACCGGCAAGATTGCCGCTATTAACTGTTTTGTTTCTAAATCTTCAGACCGCTGTCATTGGCTATTCCTACTACTCCATAGTTGTACCAAGCGAGGAAAATTTTAGCCAAATACAGAGGTCAAATGGGCACCAGAATGCGAAACAGCTTTTCAGGATCTCAAAACCTATTTGGGGAGGTCTCCCATAATGAGCACCCCAATAGATAATGAGGAATTGATTATCTACCTAGCAGTCATAGATACTTCACTCAGCTCGTATCTCATTCTCCTTGAAGGAAAAATTGGAAAACCAGTCTACTTTATCAGCAAAACCCTCACTCCAGCAGAAATGAGGTACTCTAAAATTGAGAAACTTCTTCTCACTTTGTTTAAACTTCGCAGAAACTCAAGTAATACTTCCAAGCTCATTCAGCCAAAGTCTTGACGAACTACCCATTTTAGGAAATTCTATCTCAAAAAAAAAATCAAGAATAGTGCAACAGTGGTCAGTCAGTTTGGGAGAACATGAAATCAAGTTCGAACAATGTCATTCCGAGAAGGCTCAGGTTGTTGCCGATTTTCTCACAAATTTTCCAGTGGAAGATCTCTAGTAGAAGGAGCATGTCCTTGACCTTACAGAAGAAACTTCCGAAGATCTACCCCCCAATACATTTGACGAACGAACTGAATGGAATACAACAAAAGGGTAGAGACTTCTTACGGATAGATCAGCAGGACCTATAGGGTCAGGAATCAGAATTGGAATCATATTGATTACTCCTTCCAATGGCTGAATTTAGAAATCGATCCGCTTAGATTTTGAGGCCTCAAATAATGTCACCGAATAGGAAGCTCTCATTCATGGACTCGACCTCGCTCTTGAGTTCGATGCCCTCAAACTCTTAGTTTACATAGATTCGCTACTCATCGTCTACCATTTCTCTGAGTAATATAAGAAGAACGGAAAGATGATCGAATACGCAACCCTCATTGCAGATAAGATGAGCAAGTTTGCGAAAGCAACTCTCGATTATCTTCCTCAAGGTAAAAACAAATACGCCGATTCCTTGGCATATCTAGCCGGGGTCTTGGGTACAGAAGGTTGATATCTCCAGATCAAAATCATTTCATCCCCCAATATTAATCATATTTCTGTATGCATGATCAACACTGGGTGCGATAAAGGGGGAGACGACGATTGGCAAAAGCCTTTCTTAGCCAACCTCGGTATCGACAACAGTTGTGGCAGACCACTTCCAGCAGATCCGAAAGAGTGCCAACAACTGATCAACAACTCGAAGTGCTACACAAATAAAAATCGTATACTATTCCACCTTTTAGTCACGGAGCCTTACCTCAAGTGCCTCTCCAAGCTAAAAGCAGATGGAATGCTCGGTGAATTACATGAAGGGACTTGCGGCTCCCATGCTACAGGCCGATCACTAGCAAACAAAGCAATTACACATGGAGTATTCTGGCCTGGCATGTACAAGCAGGCAGATAAGTACTTACGCAAATGTGATGCCTGCCAAAGACATGGACACATAATAAGCTCCCCTGTGCTCAAACTCCATACAAGAAAGGTGTTCTGGCCTTTTAAAAGATGGGCACTCGATCTTATCGGTAAATTTCCTAATTCTCCAGGTTACCGCTGTCACCTACTCGTAGCTACCGATTATTATACAAAATGGGTTGAAGCAGTTCCATTTTGTCAAACTTGAGAAGAAGAGGTCATTTCTTTTATTTGGGAACATATCATCACTCGGTTTGGGTACCCCCACCTAATTCATACCGATAATGGGCCCCAATTTATTGGAGAAAAAAATCATAGCCTTCCTCAACCAACATAATATCATCCACTCACCATCCAATCCTTACTATCCTCAAGGCAATGGCCAAGCCAAAATCACCAACAAAACCGGCTCAAAATCAGGCTTCACTCAAAAAAAATAAAAAAATTGGTGAGGGAATTACCTCATGTCCTTTGGGCAAATCGTACCACTCCCCGACAGTCAACATCATACGCCCCATTCCTCCTTGCCTATAACATTGAGGCCGTCATTCCTTTTGAATACCATCATCCAGTTTGAGATCACGAGTTAACTGACGAAGAAAGTGAGTTCGAATTGGCTTGCAACCTCAATATGATTGATAAAACCAGGGAACACGCCATCGCTAACCTAGGCTGATATTATCATATGCTAGCTAGTTCATACAGCTGCCGAGTCAGAAGCAGTTCCTTCCAAATCGATGATCTCGTCCTCAGAGAAATTCCTCAAAACCGCAAAGAGCCTCACGCTGGAAAATTAGCCGACAATTGGGAGGGTCCATTCATTATCACAGGTCTCTCAGGCCTGGGATCATATTCCCTCATGACAAAAAAGGGAATCCACATTTCAAATCCTCGGAACACTAGGCGACTGAAACGATACTATCGCTAAGTGCCTTATCACTCCATTTCTGTTTCTCGTTTTTGTTTTCTCAATTTCAAAAGTGAGATTTTTATCTCCATCCAACGTAAATTCTTAACTGTTCAATGAAACTTCTAAGTTTTTTACAACACCTCTCTACTTACGTAGATTCAGCTACATTCTATAGATTAACGCATAAATAATACTAGCTTTCAATCGATCTCATACCAGTTATACCAGTTAAAACATATGTAAAAACTTGTTTGATTTCAAAGACTCTACCTAACATAAGATAAGGCAAAGGTAATACTAGCCTTTATCTCTTTCAACTTATTGAGGGTACTATACCAGTTAAATCATGGATAACACTTGGTTTGGCTAACTCAGTTAAATCTCTGCGATTAAAAAAAATGTAGAAGCTTGTGTTATATCAACGACTCTAACAGACATAAGATAAGGCAAAAGGTAATACTAGCCTTCATCTCTTTCAATATGTCTGCAACATTACTACAGTAAAATTAAGATTTACATGGTTTGACTAACTCAACCCATCTCCACGATTAGAGCAAATATAAAAAATTGTTTTATATCAAAGACCCTACCAGACATAAGATAAGGCAAGGGTAATACTAGCTTTCATCTATTTCGCTATGTCTGTGACTTATACTATTTATTTTTAGGTTGTATTCACAACCACTACAATGGATTCTTTTCTACTGTTGGGATGTCAGCCGTGTTTCCCCTATAACAGTAAGTCAATCAAATTTCACTTCTCGAGTTACAGCAGCCCTGCCTTGCTCTATCAGATTTGCAGGGCGAAAGCCTAAACTCATTTCCATGGAGGCCATAAAGTTTCCTTGATCTATATCAACTCCATAAATACATCCCTTGTTAGACAGGCTCTTGAACGAGGCCATAAAATAAGTAACGATCGACTTTAACAAGTCTGAGCATGATGCATGACCTACAACTGTCTTTGAAAAGAACGATCTCGCCTTCTCGAGGCATACCTCCAACCTCGCATACTATCGCTTCTTATATGCCATATCCCTTTCAATCAGAGTATTAAAAGCTATACTCTCTTCCAATTTTTTGATAGTTTTAGCTGATTCAGCATGATTAATGGCCTTTAAGTCTGCTACCTGAGCATAAAGTTTCTCAATTTCTGTATTCAACTCTTCCCAGACTGAAGTATCCTTTAACAGGTCCTCTTTCTTCTTTATCAGAATTTCCTTCACCCTGATTTCCCCTTCCAATACTTTTTCCCTGACAAGAGCGGCATCCAACTTATGTTGGCACTCCCTTAAATTTGCATTCCCTTTTTGCACATGCCTTTGAATTTGTGCTACGTCACCTTCCAGCTCCCCAATTTGGGCAGATAGGCTAACTGCATCCCCTTAGACAAGAGGAACCTTAGCATCATTTCTACTCTTCCTCGAGTACTCTCCAGACTCGGCGTTCCTGACACGTGTGTTGTCTTGCGCCAATTCGGTCTTCAATCATGCCACCCTCTCATTCAACTAGTCACACTTCTATTACATCGTCTGAAACTCCATATCCTTGGCAAGTAAGGCTTTATGCAAGTGTTCGGCTGCAGCTTTCGAAGCCGATTGATCCTCTAGAGCTATCTTCAGCTCGTTATCGTCTTTAATCATTTCCTTTTCCAGTTGCTCCAGCTCGCATCTACTATTCAAAAATTAGTTCAAAATTGTTCCTCTGATCTTTCCAGCGCCTGAATACGGTATTGAGCCATCTCAGCATGCCTACTCTTTACTATCAGCGTGTCAATCTAACTTTGGAGCTTCCCTGTGTGTTCTTTTATCTCTGTAATATCTTTTAGCTCCTTATCAATTTTGGCATCCTTCTCCTTGATCTTACAAGAGAGGTCAACAACTGTCTGGGTTACCTTAACAAACTTGAAGTGCACCTTTACATGTTGTTCTTCTCTGTCCTCATTCACCTCTCTCACCCAATCCAATTCCTCTGTAAATTCTCAGTTACATTGGAGTGCCTTATCTTCGCGCGAGTGAGTTGAATATAATTCGACCTGCACAATATATATATGTTATTTCCAGTTCGATTCAGAATACCCCCTCAACATACATATACATATCTCATTTCTTAGAAGATATCTGATTTCTTGCATCTAACGTGTACAATTACTTCTAGACATAAAGGTTGAAGTACGATCTCAGATGGATGCTCCTGATATATATTTCCAGGTCTAAGGTACACATTCTTTAAATCCAACTTTGTCAAAAACTTTGATTTTTCTTATGCGCTATTTGAGTGTCATTTTCCTAAAACTGATAACAAGTTTTTGGTCTGCCTTACGTTCTATGTTGTCTTATGTACTGGATAGCTTTATCTTAATGAAACATACAAGTCAAACATTGCCTGTTCCAATCTATCTTGCAGCTCCGCTTGCAAAGACAGTAAGGATATGGAGGTCTCTCTTTCCCTGGCAAGCTCAGTCTCTAAATCATTTATTTTGAGGCTCATTTCTCTAAGTACCTATACAAGGGTTATAAAAAAGAACTCAGCCTAGATAATTCTATTAAATACACAGTATCCAACCGATTTGCGGAAGCATTTCCAAAATATACGCACTAAATCAATTTTCTACCCTACCTTCTCATGTTCCCCCTCTAGGAGCTCGTGTCATCCCCTTGGTTGTCTAGCATTGTCTGAGGATAGACACCATCCAACCCATCAACAACTCCAACAACAACTCCTTCCACCTCCTCGTCATCTCCCTCCTCAACATAGGTGTCTGCCATAATAACATCCACCTCATCCTCTGAATACACCTTTAACATAAGGTGGCACCCGAGTCTTTCGCGCTTCGTCACCACCTCCTCCAGGTCCGCTCTCGCCTCAGCTTGTAAATGGCCAATCTCCACTACTTGGGAAGCCTTCAAGGCCTCTTTTTTACATCCTTGAGCGCGTCAGCCTTTAATCGAGCTGCCCTCTTTTCAGGCTCGATCTTCCCCTTCTTTAGCTCGGATTTCTCTTCTTCAAGTCTGAGATATATCCCCCTCACCAAACGAGCATCCTACAAAGCACAATTCGACCTCAGCATGATCTCGGAGTGCAATACAAAAATTTATTTCACATAATCGAGCATAGAGACCTACCATTTTGCTCATATCCTCTTCCCTATGAAGAGCCGCCAGCCAAGCCCATTCCTCTACTTCCTTCAGATCATCCTCAGCAACATGTTTCTCTTCAATGACCTTTTCCCCCGACATTCTCGAAGGTTCGATCCTTCTCCTTTTTTCTTTTCCTTCGACCTCACCACTACCAGTGGTACTAGAGGTCGACGGACGCTTCAACATCTGATTTTTTGGAAATGTTTGAGCTAATTTTCTTGACTTAATAGACTCCAGATGAACTGAACTGTCCACTCTAAGGGCCTTGGGAAAGTTCGTTCGCCCTTCCCCACCAGTTCTTTTCTTCTTACCATTATCAGCACCCGCCATCAGCCTTATCTATTGCGATTTTTATACTTTTCTGGACTTGCTTCCAACCCGTTTCTTTTTGCTAAGGCCAAGTCCATCCAAAAAAGATTCGAGCTCAACCTCTTCCTCAACAACTTTGTCCAATAATGAATCTTTCCTCTCCACCTGGGACTTCGGGCCTGCCATGCACAACATTTTTTATCATCAAAAAAAGATCATACAGTTCTAAAATATCAATATTATATGCTATACATTGTTATACTTACATTGTTTTATAGTTCTAAACAAAAAATCCAAGGGTTCTTCATCATCTCTCTGAAGGTAATTACCCTTCACCCATATTACGTTGTCGCTCCAGGATCGACCTACTGAGTTCAGATCAAAGAAGCAAGGCCGAGTTACACTCGTACATAAATATGCCCCTCCACTGGCATGATAATTCTTTACCCCATAAAACTATAAAGCATCCTCAGGGGATATCCTCCTCACTTTCCCCTTCCTTTCCTTCTTTTGATTTAGATGGTCACAAATACTTATCACCTCTCACATAATCCCGTTCAATTGAGCAGGACATGCCCCAATCATATACATAATCCATTTCACCAAATTGGTAAGGGGAAGAATCAACTCGTACTCTAATTGAGACATGTAACACAAAAAGCCCTCTAAAATATCACTCTGAACACTCCTATTGAAATACTCCTATGAGATCGATTCGTTTATACCCCTATCTCGTTCTCTTCCTCCAAATCGGCCAACAAATAAAAATACTCCTCCCCTGTCACTATAATATACCTCCTAAATAGCCTAATGGCGTATTCTACGTTGTTACCCCATGTCCCTCCTACAGCAGCCTTGGCTTTACAAAACTCTTTAAATGCATCCGAACAGGGAGGATATGTCACCAATTTCTCAGGAAAACCTGGAAATTGTTTAACCCCTACTTCAACCTCACCGTTAGACATATCAATTTCGGACTCGACCATTCGACTAGAGTTCGACACCTCGTTAACAGGTGAACTATCCATCTCAACTACAATTCTATAAGCAAAGGTTTGATCCTAAACAAATACCTCTCACGATCGACCTACATACAGGTCCAGGTATCTATTATTATCTTATTCACATCCATCATTTGGACACAAAAATCTTTCATATATTCTATATATATTTCAAATTTCATAGATTGCTTTAAATAGTGATTTTTTAGAGATTTGCTTAAAACAGATTATGATTTGCAAAAGCACAAACATATATCGCACATCTTTAATAACCTTCTATGTCAGAATGAGAATCCGAGGCAGTGCCAAATCCTTCACTCACAACTCTACTGTATAACCACCTACGTGATTTAGTCCCCACAACACTCTTTGACTGTTGATCAATCTGAGATAAATCTTTACCAGATTCTTTGCAATTTTTTTGTACTTCTCTCTCTTTGCTCTCCAAGCTTTTAAAAGTTAAAAAATGTTTGAATGATGAGGAAGAAGCACTATTTATTCATTCTCTCTCTAACGGCTGGCAATTATTGTATCTCGCACGAACCGTCCTCGGTTTTAGAATTGAGGCATCCTTTCCACTGTCCATTTCAGACGTCTTGCACCGTTTCAATAAAGCCACTTTTCCACCATTGCCCCTTCTCTTATATTTTAATCAATTTTTCTCTCTTATTTTTGTATCTCTCTCTGACCTTCCCACACTCATGATGACTCACACTTACATGGTATCAAATTATTGTAGCTTTACATAAAAAGTAAAATTATAAGCTCCTACTTTTTTCTATTCTTGTTTCTTCTACTTATAGTACTAGTAACATTATTTCCAAAGCTAATAAATTTTCAAATGTATTCCAAATTGTTTATCACAACAGTCTGAAATGGCATTTGCAATTATAGAGTATTAATTTGACTTTCATCTTTTCTTTTAGAAAAAATTAAAATACTTGCATTCATTAATGATAGCACTTTACCTATAATTACACCTAAAATAGCCTTGATGACCTGGGCAACCACATCCGATCAGATATCCTCCAGCAATCATTACATCTTCAGATTCAATCTCTTCCACAGCAAGCAATCTCACTGCTTCCTTTTGAGCTGCTGGGTCCACCATTATTTCTCGGAACAACTCTTCGTAAAAATGACGTTCGCATTCACGATCTCTCTGAATCATATCCAAACCCTCAACATTCACCTCCCTTACTGGCAACTCAGCTTCATAGTCTAACAACCCAAAAATGCGTTTGCGCACTTTGGTTGCGTTAATAGCCAATCGCCCTTCAACGGCGTAACAGATTCTCTCAGAACGAGTCCACCTCATCATTCTTTCTTTTTACCTAATTTTTCCTCATCAACCCCCCATCATTTATACCCTGTCTGGCTGTTAAATTCTACGCATCTCGGGATGTTATCATATTATCTCGTAACAGAAACCACAAAATCTTGGTAAAAGTTATTTCTGAACACATCTCTTTCTATCAAACTACATCATTTCGTCCTATTTCATATTGACCTAATTTCATCCAACAAACTGTCACGATCGACTTGCCATTCCAAAATTTATGCAATTTCCTTTCTTCCATATTTTTATCCAACCCTGGGTCAAACTTCTATTATATACATTACAAACATATTTCAAACAGTTCGATTATGATAAAAATAATTTTGATATCATATATATCATCTTATCAGTATCTTGGCGAGCTCATCGCATCATTCTTTGCTCGATTCCAGAGACATTCATTTCTATATCAGTACAATGTTTGGATAACAAATATTATTCATTTTAAATCAGATTACAAGTATTTTTACAGATATCAAGTCTTTCAAAGTACTAATAAATCAAATACTCTTATAGATATCAAGTCTTACAAAGCACTCTGAAATTAGGTACTTTATAGATAACAAGTTTTTCAAGTGCTTTATAGATAACAGATCTTTCAGGCACCCCAAGCATCAAATTCTTCAGTTTGTCCTACTTCAGTGATGTTTTATTTTTATGCAAAGCAGATATTGGACAAAAAAAAAAGCTTCCCTCACATGAGTTTTATCAAAGTCTAGTCGAACATTAAATGGAAATTCTGCAAGTAGAAGACTCAGTGCTGGACCCAACTCTTCAAACTGGAGGTCCTCTTAGCACCAAAAAGTGATGGAAATACAGATGCAGACTTCCACTTTACGCCTTCCTCCTCCACTTCCATCACCTCCTCCTCTAAAACTACTATCTTCGAAGAGTTGGTAGAGATGAAGAGGGCCCGACCATGGAATCCATTGCGACACAAAAAATTTAAGTAACTGCCCCGCAGTTACGCCTATCCCTGCATCTGCCTCCCCAACCTTGTCCTTTGCAAGGGTGCGAAGATAAGCCCAACGTTCCTTGCCTGTCAAGACGATGACATGAAACCTCCACCTATAGTAAAATTCCTCCTCAGCTTCAACCGCTTCATCTTCCGACATACCTTGATAAGTCGGATTAACAGGAGCAGGTATGGACATCATTAATGATTGGTCGCCAAAGTACTTCAACTTTAACATTTGCATTTCAGAAGCAATCTTCTCTTCAAGGACCATTCTCCGAGTCTTCACCATCTTTGAAACTTTTAGAGAATTTGACATCTTACAAGTGTACTTTGTTTCAAAAATTTGGTACAGGTACTATTTATATAACCCTACATTTATTGTGGAGGTACATTTTTCTAAACGTCATCATTCCATACAGACTCAACTCTTCATACCATAACCGTCACATACATTAGCATCCACATCTTCATTTAATGCAAGTCATTTCCTTATAGCCCGCGTAACTTCCATGCAGTCAAAGCCATCATTACTCTATTTTAATATTCAAAATTTTCAACCCGAATACCAATTACCCACAAACTATTTCTCAACCAAAGCCATTCGTGACTTTGGTTACGAGGGGGCGATTGTAGGGGTCTACCCCTCGATATGACCCTAATAGAGCAGCTTCTAGCTCGAATTACTACATCTCAGACTCACGCATTTTCTAGATGACTTCTCCAGTCAAAATTTCAACCTACTCCACAAACTGGTGAAGAACGTGGGTCAAACTCAAACCAAAAAACATGAACAAGTCAAAGACACCTGTCTCTCATAAACTCATCAGTTACTCAGTCAACCGCCACTAACCACATTGTTCAGAGAACGTGCTCGAGCATGATGAAGAACTTTTACAAAAATATACCTCAAGCAATAAAGAAACTTTAACAAAAATCCTCCACTCGAGGTCGTGGATTTTTTTATCTATTCAGAGGTTTTCCCCGCTAAATCTACCTGTGTCATTTCTTGCTTTCCATTAGAATATTATCATAGGTTCATTGGTGTGATAACAATTTCCAAGCCATTTTGAGCCTACGGAATTTGGCCATTAAACTAATTAAAATATATTACTTGTTATAGGTTCTTCATGATTTGTTCAAGGTTGAAAAAAAATTGACTCATTTGAAACAAATGATGAATATTGAACCGGTAAGACACTTCCGCCCGAAATATTGAATTAATTTCTTCAGTTCATCTCATAGATTCTCATTGCAAAATTTATGATTTTAACATATAATGGCCTAATTTCGTAAGCTAGAAATGGTTTGGAATTGGTAGGGACCTATCCCTTGACCTAACCCAATACAAACTACCTCCATATCAGACTCACGCATTCTACATGTGACATGAACAGTCAGCATTGACACCTACACCACTAACTGATGAAGAGTATGTATCGAACATAATAGAAAAGTATGAACAAGTCAAAGATACCTGCCTTTTTTGGACTCAATAGTAACTCAGTCAACCACCACTTCCCTTATTGTTCAGAAAATGTGCTTCAGCATGATAAAAAACTGTGGGCAAGGCCTATATAAGGAAGCAGTTCTAGAAGAGACAGGGACCAGAAAAATATATGAGAAATCACTGAGAAGATAAGATTTTCTAGATTATAGAATACCAAATTTATTATTTACAAGATCAAGTATTTATAGTTCAAGAGATCACTTGTAATAAGATATCAACCTTAAGTAATAAAAGTAACTGTTACTAAAACCCTCAACTCGAGGTTATGGTTTTTTAGCTATTCAAAAGATTTCTACCCTAAATCACCTGTATCATTTCTTGCTTTACATTAGTTTTTGTCTCAGGAGCATTGGTGTAAGAGCTAATTTTGAGCCATCTCGAGCTTACAAAATTAGGCCATTACATTTGGTACCGTCTGTGGGAAAGAAAACATTTTCACGATAACCTAAGGAATACATTCATTCTACTATCACTCACCAATCATGGTCACTTCTAGACGACCAACAACTAGAATCCAGCTCAATCTTTTAGTTGAGCCGAAACAAATTACAGAACTATGAGTGAATCTCCACACAAAAATATAGAAACGTAATGAACTCGAATGTCAGTTAACTCTTGACTGAGAGCTTTACGAGAAGGAGTTCGAAGCTGAACAACAAGCTCGTTTGATAGCGTTCAGACAACATGAAAACTAGATGACATCCATGTCAAGATCTGCAGGATACTAAACAGGTATCTCAAACTAGAGATCGCAATCAAGTGTTAGAGACCTCCCTGGTTTCTGCACAAGACAGATTAGGACCTCGAAAAGCAACCAGCAAAACTATTTCTAAAAATATTCAGTACGAACATCAACCTTCTATTCATTTGGGTAGTGAAGTTTAGTATGAAATTAGCAGAGGTCGCAAATTTCCAAATGTTAGGAGGAAGAATAGAGACCTCAACCTCGAATTCCAGTACGTAATCGTTTGAGTGAAGATACCGGTACTCATAAACCTCAAACACCTCGCCAAGCCACTCAAGCAACACGTTGATTGAAGGATAAGTTCTATGCACTGCAGATGACCTTACCAAGATACAGGGAAGTCTGATTGCCAAATAACTATTTGATATGGAAGTTCCGAAAGGTTTCTATACTTTGAAAATTTTTAAATACAAGGGCACCGATCCACAGGAGCACATTCAACAATACAGTGATTCTTTGGGATTGTACTCCAATCTCAACCACATCTATTTCTGTCTATTTACAACAAGTCTACAGGAAGAACTTGTAGACGTATGCTCACTACTGAGACAAAAAAGAGAATTTATATTATCTTATTTGTCTTAAACAATCACAAGGAGAAAAGCTTGAGGCTTTTGTAAAGATATTTTGGAGCTCGCACAAAAAGTGGATAATCTCGATCAGAAAGCAGCTGCTACTGCTTTCACCAACGCGTTCCTGCTCGATTGCAAGGCCAAAGAGTACATTTTCTTCAACAATCCCGCAATGTTGGTGGATATAATCACCAAGGTCAATGGATATGTTAATCGGGAAAGAATGATGTCTGAAAGGCATAAATCTACTAAATTCATCCTAGCCACTGAAGGTCCAACTGCAGATTAAAACAATGAACCGAAGGAGGATCAGGGTAATCAAAAGCATTCCAAGGGCAACACTGGCAATCCGTGGATAGGCGGTACATTACCTAAATTGGTCCTCCCGAAGATGAATGTTCGAATCTCCACAATTTTTACAACTCTATCCAAGGATAAGCTATACCGTCCATCTTAACCATTAGAACTAATCGAAAGCCTCCCGTACTGCATGCATCACAAGGTACATCATCATTCTACTGACAACTGCTATGCTTTACAAAGGTTATTAGAATTTATTTTCAAGAAAGGGCGGATGTGCAAATACATTATTGACCTTGAATCTTTCAAAGATGTTAGGTATAAAAAGAAGCCCGAGGTAGTTCAGGTCAAAGATCAAGCTGAGGAGAAACATCTTTGCCATATGTACCATAACAACATGATTAAAATTTAACAGATCAGTAACTATTGCAGATTCAAGCATAGAAGACTACCAGAAGGTTACCATTTTAAACCTCAAGATAAAGAAGACAAGCTTCTACCTAGTCAAGAAATCACCAACTTGGGATCTCATTCGAAGATTACGACCTTAGTCATGTAAAATTTCTGCATCATGATGCATTAGTCATAATGCTCAAGATGAAGAAGTTTGTCATGCATATAATGATGATCGATACTAGAAGCGTTATTCAATGGTTCCAAAGAAGAGCGATTAGGCAAGATCATCTTACCTATTACCGCCGGACCAACCACAATCGATGTCGTCTTCTACATCATCAACCCCAAATCCCATTATCTCATAATTATGGGCTTCTTCTGAATTCACAACGTGGAAGCAATCTCTTCCAGCTTTCATCAAGCACTCTGCTTTAAACACAATAATGGTATCTATGAAATCAAAGGCAGTCAAAAGTTTCTCGATCTTATGAGAATACTGTCTCTGCCATTCAAGATACCTGAGAAGATACGCTGTATAGCAATTACAGAAAGCGGATGACCTTGATGATCAGCCTTCCACATAAGAGCCAACAAAATACATCAACATTCTTGGACCTAGTAGAGGTACTTTTATCGGTACCAAGCTGGTCCAGTAGGATATGGATGTTCTTGTTCAATTCTTACAACTGAATTGAGACGTCTTTGTGTGGACTTTCGATGAAATGCCCAGGGTCGATCCAACCAAGGTATACCACAAATTCGCCATCAATATCAGTGCTGCGGTGGTCAAACAATAACAGTGACGCCTCTCTCCTCATCTTTGAGATGAAGTCAACATTGAGATTGAAAAATTGATCGAAAGAGGATTCATTCGAGAAGCCAAGGATCTTGATTGGATATCCAACATCATCGTTGTTCCAAAGATGAATGAAAAGGTCTGAGTTTGTAAAGATTTCACCGATATAAACAAACATACTCTAAAGGATAGTTTCCTTCTTCCCATTATCCATCAAATTCTTAATTCTATGGTAGGTTACGAACTCCTATCAATGATGGACGCTGCTTCAAGATACAATCAAATTCCTCTCTTGGAAGAAGATAAAGAAAATACCATTTTCATCATAGAAATAGGACTTTAATACTACATAGTCATGCCTTTCGGACTCAAAAAAGCAGGCGCAACTTATCAACAGTTGAAGACTACTATGTTCAAAGCACATCTTAAGAAAATCGTTGAAGTCTACATTGACGACCTCTTGTGCAAGAGCATACAGTTAAGCAACCACATTACAAATCTCAACATGATATTCAATATTCTGTTATCTTACACTATGCGACTTAATCCTGATAAGTATCAATTCAGAGTACATTCAGGGCGATTCCTCGGCCATCTCATTAGCAAGAACGGGATTGAGGCCGATCCAGATTAAATTTAAGCTCTCCTCAACATGCAATCTCTAAAGATGATAAAAGACATACAAAAACTTGCTGGAAAGATTGCCGCTATCAACCGATTAGTTTATAAATCTTCAAATAGTTATTGTTGGCTATTTCTGCAACTCCACGGTTGTACCAAACAAGGAATAGTTTAACCCAATGCAGAGATCCAATTGATATCATAATGCGAGGCAACTTTTTAGGAACTCAAAACCTATTTGGGGAAGTCTCCTATCATGAGTACCCCAGTAGATAATAAGGAATTGATCATCTACTTAGCAGTTAGAGATACTTCTATCAGATCGGTTCTCATTCAGCTTGAGGAAAGATCATGAAACCAATCTACTTCATCTGCAAAATCCCCCAAAAATAATTTATTCTAAAATTGAGAGACTCCTTCTAACTTTTATTTATACTTCATAGAAACTAAAACACTACTTTCCAGCTTATTCAGTCAAAATCGTGACAAACTACCCACTCTGGGTAGTTTTGTCCAAAAAAGAGAAATCCAGGAGAGTGCAACAATGGTCAGTCAGTTAGGGAGAACTTGATATCAAGTTCAAACAATGACATTCAGAAAAGGGTTAGGCCGTTACCAATTTTCACGCAGGCTTTCCAGTGGAAATCCCAAGTGGGAGGAGCACGATCTTGACCTTGCAGATGAAATTACAGAAGACCTACTCACCAAATCATTTGATGAGCGAACTGAATGGGTTACAAGGAAAGGGTGGAAACTTCTTTCAAATGGTTCAACAGGACTCGCAGGATCAGGAATTGGAATTATATTGATTACCCCTTCCAACAACTGAATCGAGAAATCAATCCACTTAGGTTTTGAGGCCTTCAACAATGTCAACGAATATGAAGCTCTCATTCATGGACTCAAACTCGCACTTGGGCTCGGCGTCCCAGAGCTCTTAGTCTATATAGATTCTCTAATAGTCGTCTACCATTACTATGGGCAATACAAGAAGAATGACATGTTGATTGAATATTAAACCATCATTGCAGATAGGATGAGAAAGTTTGCGAAAGCAACTCTCAATTATCTTCCTCGGGGTGAAAATAGACATGCCGATTCCTTGGCTTATCTAGTCGAGGTCTTGGCTACAGAAGCTAGATATCACCACATCGAAGTGATATCAACCCCAAAAATTGATCGCCATTTTGTATGCACGATCAACACTGGGGACGATAAAGAGGAGGACGATGATTGGTGAAAGCCCTTCCTTGCCTACTTGGCACCGACAACGAATGCAAAGAGCCCCTTCCAGCAGTTCCAGAAGAGCGCCGATAGTTGATCAAAAGTTCAAAGTGCTACACAAATTAAAATAGTTTTTTATATCGCCGTTCAGTCACGGGGCCTTACCTCAAGTGCCTCTCTTAAAATAAAGCAGACAAAATGCTCAGAGATTTATATAAAATGACTTGTGGATCCCATGCCACAGGTTGATCACTCACTAACAGAGTCATTACGCAAGGATTATTTTGGCCAGGTATGCTCAAGCAAGAAGAGGAGTACACACACAAATACGATACATGTCAATGACATGGGCACATGATCGGTGCCCCTGAGCTTAAACTACATGAAAACAAGGTATTCTGGCCATTCAAGTAGTGGGCCCTCGATCTCGTTGAAGAATTTCCTAATACTCCAGGTAACTGACGATATCTTTTTGTAGCTACAGATTATTTTACAAAATGGGAAAAAGTAGTTCCACTCAGTCGAACTAGAGAAGAAGAGGTCATCTCTTTTATCTGGGAACACATCATCACTCGGTTTGGATGTCCCTAGGCCATTTGTTAGAGAAAAAGTCATAGACTTCCTCAACAATCACAACATCATTCACTCACTATCCAATCTCTACTATCCTAAAGGAAATGGCCATGCCAAAATCTCCAATAAAACCATCATGGATGGACTCAAGAAAAGGCTTCACTCACAGAAAAAGGAAACTGGATACGAGAGCTCTCTCATGTCTTTGGGACATACTGTACCACTCCACGTCAATCTACCAGCTACACCCATTCCTCCTCGTCTATAGCTAAAAGCTGTCATTTGCACAAAATACCACCATCTTGTTAAAGATCACGAGCTTACCGACAAAATAATAAGTTCGAATTGGTTTGCAACATGAATTGGATTGATAAAACTAGGGAACGCGCTATTGCTAACCTAGGTCGATATCACCATATGCTAGCCAGTTTGTACAACAGAAGAGTCTGAAGCTATTCTTTCCAAATCGATGATCTCATCTTCATAGAAATCCTTCGATAATATAAAAGGCATATTCTGGGAAACTGGCAGAAAATTGGGAGGGTTCATTCCTAATCATTGGTCAACTGGTCTGGGATCATATTATCTTATGATGGAGCAAGGACTTCGAATCCCAAATCCATGGAACACTAGGCGATTGAAATGGTACTATCGTTAAGTTCCTCACTTTTCTAGTTCAAATTCTCGTTCTTTCCATTCTAGAAGTGAGATTTCATCTCAATACAATGTACATTATATTCTATTTGATAAAAACTTCAAAGTTTTTTTCCACATTACTCTTTACTTATGTAGACAATGCATAGATTAAAGCAAAGGTAATACTAGCTTTCAATCGACCTCTATTCCAATTAAAGCAAAGATAAAACTAGTTTTCAATCGCACTTTATGCATACTTTATGATTAAAACGAAGGTAATACTTGTTTTTAATCACAGAACTCTACCGGACATAAGATAAAGCATAGGCAAAAAAGTACATTTCATCTCTTAATATGGCTGTGAAAATTATACCGATTAAAACAAAGGTAAAACTAGCTTTCAATCAAACTCTATACATACTCTGCGATTAAAATGAAGGTAATACTTGCTTTCAATCAAAGAACTCTACAAGACATTAGATAAAGCAAAGGTAAAACTAGCTTTCATCTCTCAATATAGCTACGACAATTATGCCGATTAAATCAAAAGTAAAACTAGTTTTTAATTGAACTCTATACATACTTTGCGATTAAAACGAAG
The DNA here is from genome assembly GCA_014058105.1 of Kingdonia uniflora. Lineage (NCBI taxonomy): Eukaryota > Viridiplantae > Streptophyta > Magnoliopsida > Ranunculales > Circaeasteraceae > Kingdonia > Kingdonia uniflora. Next base: position 596,321 of record JACGCM010001725.1, read on the forward strand.
GTAATACTAGTTTTTAATCAAAGAACTCTACCAGACATAAGATAAAGCAAAAGGTAAAACTAGCTTTCATATCTCAATATGTCTGCGGCAGATACTTTTATAGGTAATATATAATCGCCGCTAGCATCTGCGAGCCCGACACCTCGTGCATAACTAGCTTGGCAAAATTCTCTCTAACTTTTGTTAATGTTTTTGCAACTTCGTATACCGCACTGCATGCCATTCCATACGACTATATGCGCAGGATATAAGATTGATATTCTCCCTCGTCTTCTCATCTGCTTTATCTGATTCAACCTGGTTTATTGTCCTCAATGCTGCCACTAGAGTACGAAGTTCCTCAAGCTTCCTGTCCACACCTTCCCTGCTACAAAATTTCTTTAATAATTCGTTTTTTTTTCTTATCAAGATAACCATACCTCTAATCACCCTATCTAACTCCTATTCCCTAACATGAACAACATCCAACTTACCCTGGCGTTCCCTTAATTTCTTTTTTATAAATGAGCTTGAGTACGGGTTACATCTCCCTCCAGCTCTCTAATTCGAGATAATAGGCTAACCACATCCCCTTGAATAATGGTGACCCTGGCATCACCTTTATTCTTCCTTGAGCGCTGTCCAACCTCGATATTTTTAATGCACGAATTGGCCAAAGCCAAATTGACCTTCAATTGTGCCACCTTCTCATTCAACTCATAACAACGCCTTTGCGCCAACAAAAACTCTATATCTTTAGTAGGTAAAGCTAGGGTCAACTGCTCGACCAAATTTCGGAGTTAGATAAGTCATCTCGAGCTCTCTTCAGCTCGCTATCTTTCTTAATCATTTGTCTCTTCAATCACTCCAGTTCACTTTTGGAACTCACTAAATTAACTCGAATCTGCTCTCGTTCGTTCATTTTATTGATCATTTGGTCTTTCAGACTGGCCACAAAATGGCATAACTCTTTCTCGATCGTTTCTAATGACTGAATACGGTATCGAGCCATGTCTGCCTCCTTACTCTTTACCATCAAGGCATCATTCTGGCTATTAAGCTTCGCTGTCTCATTTTTACCTCTACGAGCTTTTTTTGCCCTGTACTAATTTTGGCATCCTGCTCCTCTATCTTGCGAGTGAGGTCATCAGCAGTTTGTATTGCCTCGACAAACTTGAAATGTACCTTTACGTGTTGATCTTCTTTATATGCATATGCTACTCATATTTTATCGAACTCCTCCGCAAACTCTTGGTTATATTGGCGTGTCTCTTCTTCGCTCAAGCGAGCTGACTCCAGTTCGACCTGCATCACAGATGCAATACATCAAGTTTGATTTAAGAACACTCAATCAATATATTCAGGAATCTTATTTCTAGTAATAACACTCAATCAATCTACTGTGTAGAACTGCTTCTAAACTTAAGGTCAAAGTATGATCCTAGTTCAATGATAATAACACGTACTTCTAATTTTAAGGTACACATTTTCTTTGTTTTAAAATTTTCAAAACTTTGATATAATGTATAAACAATTGAATACCATTGCCCCTAAACTATTAACACTTTTTTGGTATGTCTCTAAGCACTAATTTTTACTCTGTAGCTCTAAAGTAATTTAGAATACAGTCCAAATATTTCTTGCCCTTCTCTAACCTGTAGCTCCGCTTGTGAAGCCAACAGGGATGGTGAGGCATCTTTCTCCTTAGCGAGCTCATTCTCTAATCGTTTTATTCTGAGGTGCATATCCTTAAGTTCCTACAAACAAGGTTTGCAAACATTACTTAGCCTATAAAAATTTATCCTACAATGATCCATACAGTTATCCTAAAATTTATCCATACAATGATCCTCAAACCCCTCATAATCATACAACCAAAGAGTCAATAATCTTTACTTTACCTTCTCTTTCTCATTCACTAGATTCATGTTGTCATCCCCATGGTTTTCTCGCTCGGTCTGGTGAGATACACCGTCCAACCTACAATACAAATTCAGTAAACATATAAATTATCAAACTTACCACTTTGCTCATCTCCTCCATACCCTTGTGAGCTGCAAGCCTAGCTCTATCCTCAACAAGTCTAAGCCCGTCTTCCTCATCAGTTTAATTCTCTGCAACCTTCGTCCCAATTAGTTCAGAAAGAGGGTTAACCCATTTCGTTTTTGCCTCTAATTCGACCTCACCACAACTTGTGGTTCCAGTGGACGAGCCACGCTTCACCATCCTCTTCTTCATAAAGGTTCTAGCTAGCCTTCTCGACGTGGTAGACTTAGGCATATTCACAAAATCTACTGCAGATGCCTTCAGCCAAACCACTCGTCTCTCCATCAGCTCCTCCCTTCATGTTGCCCCCAACAACTATCATTAGTCTCGTTGCATGAGACCTCTTAACCTTCTCAGACTTGCTGTTAGCTCATTTATTTTAATTAATATCGAGGTCTTTCAGTAATACCTTGAGCTTTATAATCCCTTCTTGAGCAACAGTATCTAACAGGGACTTCTTTTTCTTCACCTTCGATAGAGGACCTGTCAAACAACAACACATTATCAACAGCAGAACTACACTCAATTTTAGCAGTTTAATATTATACGTTATTATACTTACTTTTCTTCATAGTTCTATACAGAAGTTCTATTGGTTCTTCATCATCTCTCTGAAGGCAATTACCTTTCACCCAAATCACATTATCATTCCACATTCGACCTGCTGAATTCAGATCGAAGAAAAGAGGTTGAGACGAGCTCGCAAAGAAATAAAACCCTTTACTTACAGAGTAATTTTTCACTCCATAAAACTGTAATACTTCTTCAGGAGAAATTCTCATCTCCACCTCATTCTCCTCCTGCAACTTATTCAAACTTTCAAAAACATTTATTACCTCCCACATGTTACCGCTGAATTGGGTAGAACATGCCATTATGATATTCATTATCCCTTTTGCAAGATTACTCTGGGGAAGACTCAACCCATACACCAACTGAGATAGGTAACACAAAAAACCCCATTCCAGGTCGCCCTGGACATTTGCATCATAATACTTTAAGGAGATCAATTCGTCTATTCCCCTGTATGATTTCTCCTTCTCTAAATCAGCCAAAAGAAAGAAATGTTCCTCCCCAGATTCTACTATACATCTTCTAAACTGCCTACTGGCATGTTCTACAAAATTTAACCATCTCCCCCTATAAGAGCCTTGGATTTACATAACTTTCTAAATACATCTGTGTTCGGAGGTATGATACCAATTATCCAGGGAAATCTTTAAAATTGAACCACTCCTACTTCATTCTCTTTATTAGATTCCTTATTATCAGACTCAGCCAAACGACCAGAGGTCGACACCTCCATCACAGGGGAAGTCTCCATCTCAACTATAAATCTAAGTTGAGGTTTGATTCTACACAAATACTCCTCACGCTCGACCTACATACAGGTCTAGGTATTCTATTATTATCTTTTACTCATGCATCATAAATATATGTATATCATTCACATCTCTTTTAGGTACATATATCAAAATGATTTTTATAGATTACTATATTCGTAATTTTTCAAAATTTGAAAGCCATAAAAATCTTTCGAAAAAGATATTCACAATATCACGATCCATCTTTCGCAATTATCGGGCCTCACATGAGCCACCCTCAATTTTGGAACCGAGGCGCCCCATCCACAATTAATGTAAGACGTTTTGCACCATTTTGGTAAAAACACGTTCCCATTATTTCTCCCTGCCCTATATTTTAATATATTCTCATCTCTCCTACCCAAATCTTTTTCTAACCTCCCCACACTCATGATCGCTTAATACTTACACGCAATCATACTTTCCCTACAATAATACAAGAAACAAAAATTTAAAGCTACATATTTTTTCTATTCTTGCTTCTACTACTTATAGAAGTGCTGATGTCATTTCCAAAACACTCACATTTTAAAAATTAAAATTCTCTCTTCAAAACAGTCACAGCAACATTTGCAACAAAGGAGGTCAAATTCAAAAATCATTCTAATTACATTTCCTTGACAGTTATTTGACCTCATAAAATTCACTCCCTCATATATAGTTACACATGAAATATCCCAGATGTCCTGGGGAACCACACCTAATCTGTTCGCCTCCAGCAATCTTCATATCTTCCAACTCGATCTCTTCTTCAGCAATTAGCCTCACAGGCTCTTTTTGAGTTGATGGCTCTACAATCTTTTTTTGGAATAGCCCCCCATAGAAGTGACGTCCTAGCTCAAGTTCCCTACCAATCTAATCTAAACCATCAAACTGATATTCGATCTTTGGCAAGTCACCATCATAATCCAGCAACTCGAAAATCCTTTCTCAAACTTCAGCTATTTTTATCGTCAATCATCCCTCAACGGCATAATGAATTCTCACAGATCGAGTCCATACCATCTTCTATGTCTTCCGCCTAACTACACTAATTTCCTCTATTTATACAATTTTCTAGTTCACTTCAAATTCACCACAATTTTAATATATATTCTGTTTCTCCATAGCAGTAAACTCTAATATCTTAATTAAACAAGATTTGAACTTATATATCCACATCGACCCCCATAGATTTGGCTTACTTCATTTTAGACTTATTTTCCCCAAATCTAATATTTCAAAGAGATCTCCCTGAGTTTGAATTTCCAATTCCTACATATTCTAAATCTTCTGCAGTTATCTCCCCAATAATTATAAGTTATTCAGATCGAAACAATTTTTACCCATCTTTTATTTTGTAAACACCTTTTTACAGCTCAATTCCTAAAATGTACTTTCCATCCCGATAATATATATTACATTTTGTCCTTTATTCATACATCTTCGAATTACTCATAACTCGATTTCAATAACAAGAGTTATACTATCTATCAACACAGAATCTGAATAACCATTTATTATTAAGCTCGAATATAAATTACACGTACTTTACAGATAACAAGTCTTTCAAGTACTTTACAGATAATAAGTTTTTTAGGTACTTTACAAATAACAAGACTTTCAGGAACTTCGAAGCCAATGAATCTTTCAATTCATCTGTCTTCAGTGATGCTTCACTTTAAGATTCTTCTGAAGCAAAGAAGGCATTGGAAAATACAGAACATCCTCCTTTCCCCAAGTTTGTTTAAAGTTTACCAATTGAACCAAACTTCAAATGGAAACTATGGGAAAAAAAGTCAGTGCTTGAATTAAAACTTCAAACAAAAGGACATCTTAGAGCCAAGAAACGATGATTGTGCAGGGGCAGACTTCCATTCTTTGTCTTCCTTCTCCACTACCACCATTGCCTCCTCTATAACTGCCACCATTAGAGAGTTGGCGGAGATGAAAAGGATCCTCCCTTAGAATCAAATCCTACGCAAGAAACTGATGATACTACCTCACAATTATATTAGTCCCCATGTTTACCTCTTCAACCTTGTCCTCCGTAAAGATGCGGAGAGACCTCCAATATTGCTCGCCTGTCAAGATAACGTAGTAAAATCTCCACATACAGTAAAAATCTTCTACAGCTTCAGCTGCTTCTTCTTCAGGCATACCCTGATATGTCGGTGGAACGGGAATGGGGGTGGGCATCTCTATAAACTGATCCCTAAAGTATTTCAATTTGAATTTCTGTACCTCGGCGGAAACCTTATCTTCGTGCACCATCCTCTGGAATTTCACCATTATCATTCAAAGATTACATAGAATTTATAAAATAATAGCATACTTTGCCAGAATCCTTGGTACAGGTACTATTTATATAACCCACGTATTTAATGCGTAGGTACATTTCCAAAGCAGTCATCATTCAAATGGACCCACTCTTAGAACCCTAAGCGTCGTGTACAACAATACTTCCAATCATTATTCAATGCAGATACATCCTTGTATTAGCATATTGTCCAGGTTCGACATGGATAAGCCAGCATAAGATAATCGAAGACAGCCCAGTATTCGAGAAGATGTCACAAGTCCTCAACCTACTGAAAGTTGCCATTGTGCTTGGTCAAGAAAGAGCCATTACAGATTCGTGAAGTTTGCCCGCTCCCCCAAAAAAGGAAACTATTTTTTTTTTTGTAAACTACATGTATCTACTATAAATACAGGCAGAGAATTGATTATTAAGATCTGTAACTTTATTATTCATCCTTTCTTTCTTTACTGTCAAGCCATAAATTGTAATAACAAGCAACCTATGGAATTTGCATCAAATCCTCCTCGAGGTCATGATTTTTCTTAGCCTTTACTGAGTTTCCATGTAAAATCTTATTAGTTTAAACTTGTTATCTCCTCATCTTTACTAAAAATATTGGTGAAGATTATCCACCCGGAAAATATGCCATTACAATTTGCGTCGTCTGTGGGAAAACCATACTTTTCTTTACCACTTCCGATCTAAGAAACAATCCGATGACAAGCATGAATCTTCGAAACCATTGTAGTACGCTGAGGAACCATTAGATTAACCCAATACTAGAAACAGCCAATTTGTACATCGCGGTGATCGAATTACAGAGATAAATGAAATCCAACCGGGTTCAAAGGTTGGAAGATCAACGCATTCACGTTCAAGCTCTTCAAATCGAAAGAGACGAAAGGAGAAAGGCCTTGGACCAACAGAGTTTTGACTCATCAGATATAAATGGAGAATTTACGAAGCACTCAGGATTGGCTTATCAGCCTTCAAATATCGCCTCCTCAGGCCTGAAGTGATCAATGCTCTAGGGCAACCCAAAGATTGAATCATCCGACAGAGGAACGAGTACAAACTTCTCAATCTAGATCTATAAATCTAGATAGGGTTTCTCGATTTCAAACTTACATCCTCAGCATCGACAACTCAAGGAAGTCGACGCACACATCACCAAACTCCCCCACCACGAGAAAGAAGACCTATCAGATACCGATTGGGACCTGAAGGATAGGGAAACTTTGATTACAAGTTACATCCATACCAATTCTTCTGCCAGTGTTCATCACCTTAGACGACCTAAATAATTGGATCCAAGCTATAAAATCTGATCTCCCAGGCTGAAGGTCTGCTCTCAATAGAATTGAGACAAACCTCATTTCTCCTCATCTCAAAGTTATGCCCATACCAGATAATTTCCACATGCTAAAATTTATTTAGTATGCAGGCCTCACTGGCTCACTCACCCACATCCGACACTTGAAAGCCGCAGTTGGATTGTACTCCGAATTCGACCACATGTTATGCAGACTATTCAATATGAGCCTGAGAGAAGAACCTTTCAGATGGTTCTATACAATCCTAGAAGGCTCCATTACCATTTTCAGCCAGTTACAATATCTCTTCAAGTCCAATTAAGCTCATGCTAAGGAGCAAGAGATAACTGTAGATTCTTTATTCTTCTTCGAGTAGGGGGCGAAAGAAATACTAGCAAGTTTTTACAAGAGATTCATACAAGAAACCTGAAAGATTGAGATCTCAGATTCATAGATCATCGTTCCAGTATTCACCTCAGCTCTGCATATCGATTCCAAAGTTTGAGAAGTGCCATGCACAATCCCAGAACGGTGACAAAAATGATTAATGTCCTTAATAACTACATCAAATTAGAGCGGTCCAAGAAAGATAAGATGAAGAGCTCCTCAATCATCTAGTCTCGTGAAACATTTATATCGCAACCCCAAAAATCAACCAATAATGATGCACCCAGGCAGTGTAGAAGAAATTCCGACAACACTAGAAGAAGAGACGGAAGGCCAGACAGACCCGTCCCAATTCTACCTCCTATGACAACCACTCTCGCCGCTATCCTACCAACGATAAAGGGAGATGAGTTTTATCGAGCAGCACAAGTAATTCCTGATATCCCCAATAAACCTTTGTGTCAATATCACAATGTGCATAGTTACGAAAATGACAACTTTTACTCTCTCATTCAAATTTTTCATCGTATTCTATTTGCTGAAAGACTTCATAATTATGCGATCGATGTTCAAAAGTTCCTTGAAGATGAAAATACAAACGAAGATACTGATCAAGGGCAAGGCAAAGGGCAAGCTCGCCATCTTTACATGATTGGGATTGAGAAAGGAAAGAAAAGAAAACAAGACGATCGAATTACATCTTGTTATTAAATGACTTCCTCAGACAAATTAGTAAAACTTGTCCCCAGCTCAAGCAAATCAAAGCGTCTGTATCATATTACCTTCGAGGACTATAACACCTGTCATATCAAGTGCCCCCATGATGACCCTCTTGTCATTATGCTTAAAGTGGTACAAGATTACCTACACACGCTTCACATCGATACAGAAAGTGCCACAGATGTTCTATTTAGAAGAACAATTAAAGTCTTGGAACTCAAAGACTCAGTAAAATCCTCGACAACCACCATCAAAGGCTTCAGTGGTTCAAAAGAATCAGCCGCAGGAGAGATTACCCTACCAGTTCAGGCAGGATCAGAAACCGCTTTTATTAAATTTGTAGTCATCGATGTCGAATCCAAATATTTAGGAATTTTTTGGCGAAGTTGGCTATATTCGATCAAAGCAGTACCTTTGACCTATCATCTGGCATTACAATTTCTAACAAATCATGGAGTATATGAAATCAAAGGGAGCCAAGCAGTTGTGCGAATTTGCAAAAATACCACTACAAAATCTCACATAGGGAAACTCATGAAAGCACAACAACTACATCATGAAATTCCCCCCATTATCGAGTAGCATGATACCGAAGTAGTAGACTCAATTGAACTCGATGGGCCTGGGCATAACACCTTCATTGGCTCCAAGCTGTCAGGTGATGAAAAATAAACCATGATTCAGCTCCTCAAGAAAAATGTCGACATCTTTACATGGTCTTTCCAAGAAATGCCTAGCATTGATCCAATAATTGCATGTCACTAACTGAACCTCTGTCCGAACAACAAAGCAGTGGTATAGAAACGTTGAAATTTAGCTCCCCGCCTTTACAAAGCCGTGAATGTAGAAATTGATAAACTCCTTCGTGTAGGCTTATTCAAAGATCAAAATACCCGATGTGGGTTTCTAACATTGTTGTAGTCCCAAATAAGAATGGGAAAATCAATGTTTGTGTTGACTTCACTGAACCCAACAAGATTCACACCGAAAGATAGCTTTCCTCTCCCATTGATCTCACAACTCCTCGATTCTGTAGCAAGGCACAAACTTTTTTCATGATGGATGGAGCCTCCAAATACAATCAAGTTTCACTCACCATAGAAGATAAAGAAATGACGACCTTTTTCACTGAAAGCGGTCTCGATTGTTATGCAATAATACCTTTTAGATTAAAGAATGCATGAGCCATTTACCAACGGCTTGTCACTAAAATATTCAAAAATTATTTATGCAAAATCATAGAGGTCTAGATCGATGATATGATCAGCAAAAGCTTGAAGTGTAAAGATTATTCTAGCAACCTCCAAACCATCTTCGATATCCTTCGAGCCAACTAGATGAAAATGATCCTGGAGGATCTAGTCAAAGACCAAAAATTAGTAAAGTCGTTCGAGCGAGATTTAAGCAATCCGTACAAGAGTACACTACGGCGTTTCATAACCATACTTTGGTTGTGGACATTAATGTGGACGAATATGAGGTATTCTTGAAGTACACGGGGGGTTTGTCAGAGTCCATTTGGAGAGAGTTAGAGCTCTTTATTGTGGCTAATGTCGAGGATGCTACCTTGAAGGCAATTGCCATTGAAGGTAAGTACTTAAAGAGTGATAAAGAAGACGACAAGATCAAGTCAGGGTACAAGTCTAGTTGGAAACACGAGCATATAGGAGTGGCCAAAGGAGAGAGGTTTTCATCCAAGGAGTTTCATTGCAATCATTTTAAGGTGAGTGGGCATATTTCTGATTATTGATGGAAACTTCACCCGGAGCTTAGGCTGAAGGAGGAGAAGAGCAAGAAAGAGAGATATACACTAGCCGCAGAGGTTGTTGACCTCCCAGATTTAGATAAACCGAATCCTAAGCTTACACTTATGTTTCAACAGAATTTGGCTACGGAGGAGGAGAGCCGGGAAGAACTTTTTCATGTCAGTATTCAGGTAAAGAAGAGCTTAGTCGAGGCCATTGTTGATCAAGGCAGTCAGAATTTTTTTATTTCTGAGCCGCTGGTGATGAAGATGGGTTTGACGACTACAGCTCATCCTAAGCCGTATGGTATGGGGTGGATTCAAAAGATGCGGATTTGATGATCACGAAGTAGTGTAGATTCAAGTTTGCGATCACTGAAAGGTTTATTGACATGGTGATGTATGAGGTGGTTGCTTTGGATGTGTGTCAAGTCATCTTGGATAACCCTTATCTTTAGGACTGAGATGCGATTCATTATCGTAGAGCTCGCAAGTATCGTCTTGTGAAGGAGGGAAAGGAGTTTAATATCAATACTTGTAAAGAGCATGTCAATACGTCTAATTTAGTAACGACGACTCAGATAAAGCGGGTGGTTAATGCGGGCAATAAGTTTGAGTTATTGGTTCGACAGGTTTAGGAGGGTGCATCAGCTAGAGTGTTGCCTCCTATGACAACGTCTTATAGGCAACCACCCCGACATGGGGGAGTTGCAAGAGGAGGTTCTGGTTCATACAAATCACAAACCGTTCTAGTTTTTAGCTACACAGTCCAAGCTATAACAAGCTCGCCAGATGTAGGGGCCGTCGTATCTCCAACAATCTCCTTTGATTATATAATATAAGAAAAGAGTGGACAACAAATAGGCTAATTGGTTATTTCGACCCCCATAACCAACTACTTTTGCTATGTTGGTTTTTATGCAAATACAACCTTTTGTTACGTTAGGATATGTTGCAAGATATGATGATCCAAAGAGGCAAAGTGTGTTTCGTCAAAAGTTACTGCAAGGCAAGACATGTAGTGGTATTGAGTCGCTCCGAGTTGGAAAGAAGGGTCAGCTACCTAGTAAGTCGAAGTGGTACTGCAGGGACATGGGCAGTGCCTCATTCCCACTTCTCCTGTTCCAGCTTGAGCAAGAACTAAAGGCACCTAAAGGGGGGAACCATAATCCAGGAGGATCTAGTCAAAGACCAAAAATTAGTAAAGTCGTTCGAACGTGATTCAGAGTCGTTCGAACGACTTGTATTCATCTCACTGGAAATTTGGCCCAAAGCCATATTTCATTCAAACGAGTTAAGTTTTCATTCGAACGACTAGGCAAGTTTCTAGGATTTTAGACCAATTAGTCTTAAAGTCGTTCAAATTATTTTTGCGGTGCTTTTGATATTTTGGTGCTGTTTTGCCTAGAGATCCGTTCTTTTATGATTTTCGTGTTCCCCAGTATATAAAGGGAACTTAGGTTATTTTCTAGGTTATGTTTGAACTGGAAAGATTTTTGAGGAAGCATAGGGTTTTTGGAGTGATTTTCTTGTAATTACTTCATTTTGTTTAAGTAATTGAAGCTTTATTTTTCTAAATCAATTGGTGTTCTTCATTCTTTTTAGCTAACTAGAGCTTCTCAATCGTATTGTGGATTAGAAACTCAACCCAGAAAAATTCTAATTCGGTATTGTATCTGGTAAATTTTGGGGACACCTGGTAAGTAAAAGAGGAATCGAAATTGATATGACCCAAATCAAAGCACTCATGGAAATACCATCCCCTTAAAAAAAGAAAGATGTACAAAAATTTTCCGGCAAGATTGTAGCTCTTCAAAGGTCATCTCCAAGTCATCTAATCGAGGAAAACTTTTTTACCTCCATCTTCGTGGGAATCCCACTACACTTTCCAAAAAATTGCCTAAATAAATTATTAGGACCACTGACTGTGAACTGGCTTTCCAAGATCTTAAACGATACCTGGGGCATCTACCAATAATGAGAACTCCAGTTGATGGCAAAACACTAACACTGTACTTAGCGACAACCGATAATTCCATTAGCTCTGTCTTGATTTGCGAAGATGAAGATGTGGAAAAACAAATCTACATTATCACCAAAACCTTCATGCCCGCTAAAAAAAGATATACCAGAACTAAAAAGCAGCTTCTCGCCTTGGTCTACAGCTTTCAAAAACTTCGACCATATATCTAAGCTCATCCAATCAAAATCATTACCACATATCCTCTCAAACTGGTACTCTCTAAAAAAGAGAAATCTCAATGGTTCAGCAATGGTCTATATTCCTCGGAGAATATGGCATCTCCTTCGGGCCTCAGATATCTATTAAAGGAGAAGCGGTCACTGATTTCTTGGATGATTTTCCAATCGAAGACCCGGATTGGGAAGAGCTAGAAAAAGTCTTCACGGATGACTCAATTCTAGAACCAAACACATGGTCACAAAGCATAAGATGCCAACTCTTTACAGACGGATCAGCTGGACCGCGAAGATCAGGAATTGGCATCGTCCTCGTAAGACCTTCCAATGATCGCATCGAGAAAGCTATTAAACTAAAGTTCTATGCTATAAACAATGAAACTGAATATGATAATATCCTCCACAGACTGGATCTCGCAATAGCACTTGGGGTGGAAGATACAGTAATTTTCGTCGATTCTTTACTCATTGCCAACCATTACAACAAAACATTCTAGACATTAGGAAAAATTGTTGATTATGTAGCCCTGGTCAAAGAAAAAATGAACAAATTTAAAACAACAACAATCTCTTACCTACCTCAAACAGAAAACCGCCATGCTGACACATTAGCTTAGATCGCTACCATGCTAGAGGACAACGAAAAGAGAACCTTAGACATCGAGGTCGTAGAACATTCTATTCTTGATATCCAGTCCACGATGCAAATCATTGTTACTGAAGATGAAGACGCTGAAGATTGGAGAAGACCATTCTATGCATACCTCAACTCCAATATCCTCCCGAGTAACAAAGAAGATGCCCGATTACTATTAGAAAAATGCCCTAAATTTACAGTTCAAGATAAAGTCTTATATCACATTACAGGAGGAGGACAACTTATTGAATATATCTTTCAAAAATAGGCTCAAATCAAAATCAAAGAACTTCACGAAGGAATCTGTGTATCCCACATGTCGGGAAGATCATTAGCCCAACGGGCATTCACGCAAGGAATATATTGGCTGAAGATGCGATAAGATAATAAAGATTTTGTTTGTAAGTGCTTCAAAAGCCAAATCCACGCTTAGGACATCAAAAACCCAACACTTGACTTGCACATTAACAATGTCCTCTGGTCATTCAAAAGATGGGCGATTGATATCAATAGACCTTTCCTCCCAGAATTGGGAAACCAAAAATTTGTCATTGTAGCCACAAACTACTTCATAAAATGGGTCGAAGCAGTTCCTCTAAGTCACACCGATGAAGATAAAGTCATTAAGTTCCCTTAGGAGCACTTAATCACCAGATTTGCCAGCCCACAATGATACGATCTGACAACGGCAGGCAATTCATCAGCAGTAAAGTCCTCACTTTCCTTCCCAAGTACAAGATTCAACTCTCAACTTCGACACCATACTATCCATAAGGAAATGGCCAAGCCAAATCTATTAACAAGAGCATCAAGTTAGGATTACACAAGGGCCTCAATGAGAAAAAAGACAGATGGGTGGATGAACTGCTAAGTGTCCTATGGGTATACCGGACAACTCCTCGAATGTCTATAGGTTATACTCCAATTATGATGGTCTTTAGAACTAAAGCAATCATACCTTCAGACCTCGATCAACCGAGTAGTCAAAGAAAAGTCACAGAAGAAGAAAATCAACTAGGACTCCTCTATAACCTCAACTGGATTGACAAAACCCAAGACAAAGCCATTAAAAACATGGGGCGATACCACGATACCCTAAAGTTACAACAAAATAGTTTGAACATGAAAATTTTGCATTGGCGACCTTGTCCTTCGACAAATCCAGGGCAACACTCAAACTAAAAATTCTTGAAAGATTTCCAAAAACTGGGATAGACCATATATTATTAGTGATAAAACCGATGGTGGGACGTACTGGTTAAGGACTGAAGATGAAGTAGAACTCTAATTTCCATGGAACACTGCCCAACAGATTTTTTTTTTCAGATAGCAAACTGTAATCGCATTCGGCTGATTCCAATAAAGTTTACTTTACTTTACAATACATCTATCGCACAATCATTTTTACCGTCTTTACTTTCATTTTGTATCGATGCATACTACCATATATGCATCGCGAACTAACATTCATCTCTTCGACAAACACTATCCAATTATAGGATCTCGTTAGCAATCGTTACTAATAACACAAAACATATCATGTTTTGTCGATTTAAATCAAAACCCTGATATCCCATCGAGGATTAAACATCTGGTAATCAAAGCCCATATATCCCATAGAGGAATAATATCTGGTCATCTCAATTAAAACCCAGATATCCCATTGAGGAATAACATCAGGCCATTATATTCTTTTTACGTTATCCCATCGAGGATTTACATCTGATAATCACAATACAAACCCTGATATTTCATTGAGGAATAACATCTGGTGAGCAGTTGCAAGCCATTACATGACCCACTTTCTATCATTTTATATGCTGGATTCCAAGCTATACTAGCACAATCTACATCATATTCTATTCATCTTATCAAATATAAACACTTTGCATAAATTTAACAAAACTATGCATACACTACTTTAAAATAATATTTGAAAATCCAAATATTGCATCAGTCCCATCGGCCATTTTTACATCAGACATCATACAAAAATAGCTTATAGATTAATTTATCTCTGCAGGAGGAGATATATCAGCATCCATCTTCACCGGTAAGCCTGAAGTTAGCTCATCTAAAAGCTCATCGGCAAGTATACCCTCAGGAATAGTCACCACAGGAGCTTCTATGGCTTCGGGTGCCTCAATCCCTTCCGGCACCACAGGCGTCTCTCGAACATCGTCCTTCTCCCCCACCTTAATATCTTCCTCCCCACTCCCACTACCTTCTTGATCACTAACCAGTGGCTCATGATCCACATCTGTGTCGATGCCCTCCTCATCAAAAGCTTCCACAATCCTGGTTACCAACTTAAACTGGTCGACACTAGCTATGTCTTACTACTCAACCCCACCCTATACCTACCTCCCAACTGTCGGACATAGGTTGTCACATCGATCATCAGGGGCTTTACATCTTGAAGGTTGTCGAATATTTCTTTATCATCAATATTGATAGGTTCAACCATTTTTATGAACCTGAAATCAGATTCCATTTTTTAACAACAATTAGTATCTATCATATCTTATTTTATTTTTTATGCTCATTAAGAAGAAATTATATAAATCACACCAGACAAAAGCGATTACAAAAGGGGTGGATGATAATAATCAAACCCACACTTCCATATTACACCCCCCATTGCACAAATCTAAAGTACTCACACATAAGTATTTCTATCTTCCTCAAAAATTGGGGTTTCCCAATAATTGATTCCATTATGCCTTCAAGTAGCATTGTTCCTCTATTTGCAAGTATATCAGCGCTAATGTTTGCTTCCCTCCATGTACTTGTAATTATGATTTTCTTCATCTTTTTCTTTGCTTCCATCCAGACATTTTCATGGTTCCAAGGAATCAAGTTGTTGTTAAAAGCCTTGACAGTTCCTGAAGAATCGGACTCCAACCATGCAATTTCCCATCCATTGGATGCAGCACAAGCCAGCCCATGAACGAGTGCCATACATTCTACCATATAACTCGCCACAATGACAAGTCCCATAGCCATTGTCCGGATAATCACCCCTCGACTATTTCTGATTATAAAACCAGAACCTCCCTTACCTGGGTTGCCCTTAGACTCCCCATCCGTGTTAATCTTAACCTCCCCCTCCTCAGGTAGATTCCAGAAGCATGATCGAACATTAGTATCATTTCTTGGATGGCATGGGACTCTGAGGCTGTGAATAATGCTTAAATCATTTTGAGTATTATTCATGACAGCCTTTGATAAATAGGCAGTTTCTTGAATTCTGGACAGCCATTTGGTTTTTTCCTTTTCGATATCCATGGTTACCTCTTCATATAAATGATCATTTCTCGCTTGCCATATGAGGTTTGATCCTCCCCAGATTGCCCCGAGCCAAAGATCTTTCAAATAGGGGCTTAACTTATCCGCTGCTCTTAACACACTGTGAATATTTCATTATGTAATCTGGATCTTAAATAGCTGGGAAGTCCAAAGCCATAGTCTTTTAGTGAACTTACATTTCCAGAACAGGTGCTCTAAAGAATCTTCAACATCCAAACATAAGCAACATCTGGAAAACTGTCTGAATACCTTTCATTTTTATGATCTCATCTGTGGGCAGACAGTTATGCAACATTCTTCATCCCCACAAACTCAGTCTTGGCTGCATTGCCTGTTTGTATACATACTTACTCCACCAGCATGGTTGCCCTTTATTTTGGATCTCCTAAAATGCACTTTTTACTGAAAATTTTCCATGGATATCAGGCCTCCATATCCTCTAATCAGGTTTCCCACATCAAATCTGAATAGCTGAAAGATTGATATTCAATCTGTGTAATATGGCTGCCATGTCGTTAGATACCCTCCAATGGCCATTATGGATAATGCTACTCACCTTTGCTTTTAAGCAATGCCAAGGAATGTCGTTAAAGTTAATCAGATCTTTGAGAGGGATTCAGTGACACCAGTTATCCCTCCAAAGATCAATGTCTTTTCCATCACCAACAATCCACCCACTTATTTGTTCAACTTCAGTAACAGCTCCTCGAATACCTGCCCATACTGAGGAACCTTGAGTCGAGTAAATCCGATTACCAGCTTTGGTATTGAACTTAGCTCTCATGAGTTTTGCCCAATCATCTTGGCCATTCAAGAAGTTCCATACGAGTTTCATGAGTATGGCAAGGTTAACTTCCTTCAAACTCCTAATGCCAATGCCTCCTCCTTTTCTAGGTTTAGAAGTTTTGTTCCAACCAACCACACAGACTTTCCTTATGTTTGAGTTACCAGACTAAAGGAAATTTCTGACAATTCTTTCCCCTTCTTTAACAATGGAAATTGGCCATTTGTAAATCCCCATATTGTAAATTAAAAGACTACTTAGCACTGATTTCACCAGAACAACTCTTCCATGAATTGAGGGCATACTACCTGCCCACCCACTAGCTCTTTTATTAATCTTGTTGGGCAGAGGCCTAAGAGTAGCCTTGGTCACTCTACCTTGCATGAGTGGAATCCCCAAGTAATTTTTTGGGTAGCCTTGGTCACTCTATCATATCTTATACATTATATATGTTCTTATACTAATGCTCATATCGTTGTCGAGTTTCACCTTGAACACATCATTACTATCATCACTACCATTATTATCATTATTATCTGATTGCAAATTACTACATTCAGTTCTCGATAAAGTTATTCTTTACTATTTATTTTTAAGTCCGAACATCGATTAATGTACTAATGTTTGTTGTTGACATTCAGGAATCTCAGCTTCTCGAATACACTTCGCCTGTTTCCCGTCAAAATGAGTCAATTTCATAAAATATGGGAATCCACCTTCTCTGGCGTAAAACACACCAAATCACACCTAATCTTATGCTCCATTACTGGTAATCTCCCAAATAACCTAAAAAATCCTAAAGTCATGCTATACTCGTAGTAACACCCACAAATCACTCTTTCCAATCATCGCCTCCCGTTTTGAATAACCTCTCTCTCTCAAACACCCTATTAAACATTTTTGATAGTATTGTCACAAACCGTAGCAAATATCCATTAAATATCTCAAATTCTGTCATTCAAACCCTATCACAGTAATTCTCTATTTACTTCTACTACATCTTTCCTAATTCAAATTCCTACCTATACTATCATGAACATATCTACATCAACATAGGTGTTTAAATAGAATAATTCAATATCAAGTGAGTCAACAAAAACTACTAACCTTGAATTCATGCTGCCTCACTATCCCTCTATTTTGCCTACTTTTCCATCTTAATTAGCACATTGATATCCTCGTTCCTAATCGTTGACAGTGATTCAAGCGATAAACACAGAGCATTCGCACTTGAAGAAATTTTGTAGAATTTATAAAATATGAACATTCGCCTACCACGAGGCTATTTATAGACCCCACACGACTATTCATCACACCACTTCGTGACCGTTCGAGTAGTCGAGCATAACGCCTTCTTCGTCTTTTCTCGAAGTATTTTATTCTTCGCCTTCTCAAAACTGACAAACCCATGCACTGTTGCTCTAAACCTTCCATATCTCTTTGACATCCTATGATATATCCATACTCTACAAACCAAAGTAAATTTTATCGTAAAGATGTTGTTCATCCATTTCCTTATACTTTAATATATCACCCACAGGAATACACCCAGCCATTTAAAGTCTTTCATAACCCAAACACATTTTACCTTATTTGCAATCCCCCTATAATCCTGGGATGATTTTTAGCACCAAATTCTAATTTAACTTTATTCGACAATTCAATTACCAACCTACAAAATTGCGTTGATACATTTTATTCAATCACAGTCATAACATATTCGGCAAATATTTATCCCTACAAACATCGACATGAAAATTCTAACAAACAAAAATCATTCTATTTTACATTAGATCACTTATTCGATCATTACATTGCCCTGCTTAACAAAATAAAATGTCTTCAGCAATTTTAGCTAGTAGCGGCATCCTCCTCCCTAACCAATAATTTGGCACGAGTATACATACTACTTACTCGCTCTGTAGGACTTAAAAAATTCAAGTCGGCAATAAAACTAAAACTCCTCTTCCGCATCCTTCGCCTTTGCCATGCTCATCCTTCCACTGGAACTTCTATTTGATAATTGATGCACCAATTTCTGAAGTACTACGCCTAAACATTTCTCAATACTTCGCTTGAATGTGACTGAAATGTTCCTTACGTACTTCCTCCCTA
This sequence comes from Kingdonia uniflora, assembly GCA_014058105.1. Taxonomy (NCBI): domain Eukaryota; kingdom Viridiplantae; phylum Streptophyta; class Magnoliopsida; order Ranunculales; family Circaeasteraceae; genus Kingdonia; species Kingdonia uniflora. The sequence goes on from JACGCM010001725.1 coordinate 615,199, forward strand.
GTCTTCACCATTTCCTCTAGCACAAAATCTCAATTTTTCTACGTACACGGGGTACTTATAGTACAACAAAGTCGAAAGTCAAATCCAAACCCACATTTATTCTTCATTGGAACTTTACACATTCGAGTCAAATCAATCATCCTTGAAATCCGCTCTTAGCCCTTTACATAATAAACTATACTTCGAGATATGTTAAACTCAAACATATATACATTTAGCACAATCTACCTCAACATTAAATAAATTCGATTACTTGTTTATTCCAAACTTTGAGATCACAAAGCTACAAAAACAATAAAAGATTGAAGAAGAAAGTTTATTCATATACTATCTGTTACATTTTACATTCGATAATTCGCTCCCTCAATTACATTACATCCAGCTACATTTTAATCTGTTATTCAACATGAAAAACTAAGTGTTACGTGCTTCTTTTCAGCAGAATCTGATATTAGCTATGGGAAAAAGGCTATGATATCCAAAGAAACTCAATAAATCTCAGGTCAGGGAACTTCTAAACAGAGCTACCTGTGCAGAATGACGGCATCAAAAATTTCTAAGAAGTTCTTTGGATCCACAAGTTCTACTGGACGCCAAACCAGCCTTCGCATCATCATCTTCGATATGGGCAGTGCCCGCTTCTCCGAATATTTGATGGCCTCTACCTTCTACAACATCAACTGATACTAGATCCAATGGATATATTGCGTGTAAACAATCCCTACCTCCACCTTTTTAAAATATCCCAACCATCATGACCACCGCTATAAAATCAAACAACAGCAAAGACTTACCACTAAGTTTTACTCTTGATTCATCGTCTCAATTACCGACTGCACCCTCTGGCCACTTACTATGACACGCCTGGGGCGACATCTTCCCATCATGGCTTCCAAACCATTCACCACCGAACAAATCCTTCTTTCACCATCTATTTATAACTTTACCTTTCTGCTACACAGTCTAACATTTTGCATTAAATGTTCCTCGGGAAAAACATGATCAAGTTCACTTGACTTTGACCACGGAAATGACAAAATAAAGACTTGTGTAACATTCAACAACCTCTTCAGTTTCTAATCTCTTCTCGACACAACCACAAGTACTTATGTTGAAAATGGGGCGATTGTAATAGCATATTTACCAAGTTCGACAAGGATAATTCAGCGTAACATAATCGAAGATAGACCAGCATTTGAGAAGATGCCACAAGTCCTTGACTTACTAAAAGTAGCCATTGTGCTGGGTCAAGAAAGTATCATTACAAATCTACAAATTTCGTTCACTCCCCTGAAATTTGATACTATTTTTCTTTTTGTAAACCGCATGTATCTATAATAAATATGAGAAGAAAATAGATTATTGAGATCCACAACTTTACTATTCATCCTTCCTTACTTTACTGTCGAATCACAAATTGTAATAACTAGCAACCTATTAGATTTTACATTTAAATTTTCCTCGAGGGCGTGGTTTTTCTCGGCTTTTACTGAGTTTCTACGTAAAATCTTATTTGTTTGAACTTGTTATCTTCTCATCTTTACTAAATGTATTGGCGAAGATTATCCTCCTGGAAAATATGCCATTACAATCCCACCATATAAAACAAATACCAATTTCCATTACAGTTAAAACACCATTAAATACCTCATTTATGTTGTGTAGGGACCTATCCCTCATCCTAACCCAATACGAACTACCTCCATATTAAACTCCCGCATTTTACATATGACATGAATAGTCAACATTGACACCTATACCACGAACTGATGAAGAACGTGGATCAAGCATAATAAAAAAGTATGAACAAGTCAAAGACACCTGTCTCTCATGAACTTAGCAGTTACTCAGTCAACCTCCACTTCCCTCATTGTTCAGATAACGTGCTTCAACACTAAAATGAACTGCAGGGATAAGTTCCAAAAGAGACAGGGACTAAAAATATATATGAGAAATCACCAAGAAAACCAGATTTTCTTGATTCTTAAACACTAAATATATTATTAACAAGATTAAGTATTTATAGTTCGAGAGATTACTTGTAAAAAGATATCTGCCACAAGCAATAAACGTTATTATTTCTAAAACCCTCAACTCGAGGTCATGATTTTTTACCCATTCAAAGATTTTCTACGCTAAATCACCTATATCATTTCTTGTTTTATATTAGTTTTAGTCACAAGAACATTAGTGCAAGAGCTAATTTTGAGCCATCTCGAGCTTATGGAATTAGACCATTACATTGGGCGCTGCTTTAGATTTATTTTTAGTCGTTGAAGGTTAGTAGATGGACCGTGATATTGTGAATATGTTTTTTGAAATATTTTTGTGGCTTTCAAATTTTGAAAATTACTATTTATTGTAATCTATAAAAATTGTTTGATATATGTGTCTAAAAGAGATGTGAATGATATACGTATATGCATGATGTATGTGTAAAAGATAATGATAGAATACCTGAACCTGTATTTAAGTCAAGCGTGATGAGTATTTGTGTAGAATCAAACCTTATCTTAGATATATTGTTGAGATGGAGACTTCCCCTGTGATGGAGGCGTCGATCTCTGATCATTTGGCTGAGTCTGATAATATAGAATATGATAGGGAGAATGAAGTAAGAGTGGTTCAATTTCTAGATTTCCCTAGACAATTGGTATCATACCCTTCGAACTCCGATGTATTTAAAGATTTTTGTAAATCAAAAGCTCTTATAAGGGGAAGATGGTTGAATTTTTTAGAATATGCTTGTAGGCAGTTTAGAAGATGTATAGTAGAATCTAGGGAGGAACATTTCTTTCTATTAGCTGATTTAGAGAAGGTGAAATTGGACATGGGAATAGATGAATCAATCTCCTTAGTGTATTATGATGGGAATGTCTAGGACGACCTGGAATAAGGTTTTCTGCGTTACCTGCCTCAATTGAAGTACTGGTTGAGTCTGCCGCTAAGAAATCTCACAAAAGGGATAATAATTATCATAGGGGCAGGTTCTGCCCAGTTGAACAGTAATATATGGGAGGTAATAAATGTTTGAAAAAGTTTAAATAAGTTGTGGGAGGAGAATGAGGTAGAGAGGAGAATTTCTCCTGAAGATGTGTTACAGTTTTTTGGAGTGAATTATTATTCTACATGTTGAGGGGCATATTTCTTTCTGAGCTCATCTCAACCTCTTTTCTTCGATCTAAATTCAGCAGGTCGAATGTGGAATGATAATATGATTTGGGTGAAAGGTAATTGCCTAATGAGAAATGATGAAGAACCAATAGAACTTCTGTATAGAACTGTGAAGAAAAGTAAGTGTAATAACATATAATATTGAACCGCTAAAATTAAATGTTGTTATGTTATTGATAATGAGTTGTTATTTGATAGGTCCTTTATTGACGGTAAAGAAGAAGAAGTCTCTATTAGATATAATTGCTCAAGAAGGGATTGAGCTCAAGGTATTACTGAAAGACCTCGATATTAATAGAAATAAATAAGCTAACATTGAGTCTGAGAAGGTCTAAGAGTCTCAAGCAACGAGACTAATAACAGGGGCTGGGGGTAACAAAAAGAGAGGAGCTGATGGAGAAAGATGAATGGTTTTATCGAAGGCCATTACAGTGGATTTTACGGATATGCTAGAGTCTACCACGTCGAGAACGCTAGCTCAGACATTTTTGAAGAAGAGGTTGGTGAAGCGCGGCTCAGCCTCTAGAACTACGAGTAGTGGTGATGTCGGGGTAGAGGCAAAAAAGAGAAGGGTAAGCCCTCTTTATAAACTTATTGGGGTGAAGGTTGTAGAGAATCGACCTGATAAGGAAGGCGAGCTTAGACCTGTAGAGGATAGGTCTAGGCTTGCAGCTCACAAGGGTATGGAGGAGATGAGAAAAGTGGTAAGTTTGATGATTTATATGTTTATTAAATTTGTATTATGGGTTAGACGGTGTATCTCACCAGACCAAGCGAGAGAACCATGAGGATGACAACGTGATTCCAGTGAATGAGAATGAGAAGGTATAGTAAAGATTGTTAACTCTTTGGTTGTGCGATTATGAGGGATTTGAGAACTGTAACTGTATGAATCATTGTAGGATAAATTAATGCAGACTAAGTGATGCTTGAAAGAAGTTAAGGATATGTGCCATAGAATAAAATAATTAGAGAATGAGCTCGCTACGGTAAAAGACACCTCAACGTCCCTGTTGAATTCGCAAGTAGAGCTATAGGTTGAGAAGAGCAAGAAATATTTCACCCGTATACTGCATTACTTTAGAGCTACAAAGTAAAAATTAGAGCATAGAGACAGACCAAAAGCATGTTAATAGTTTCGGGGCAATGGCATTCAATTGTATATAGATAATATCAAAGTTTTGAAAAAGTTTGAACATAGAGAATATGTACCTTAAAATTAGAAGTACGTGTTATTGTCATTAAATTGGGATCATACTTCGACCTTAAGTTTAGAAGTAGTTTCACACAGTAGATGTCAAAAAGAATTATTAAAAATAAGATTCCAATATGTATTGATTGAGTGTTCTTGAATCGAACTTGATTTATTGTATCTACAATGTAGGTCAAACTGGAGTCAGCTCGCTTGAGCGAAGAAGAGACACGCCAATATATCCAAGAGTTTGCGATGGAGTTTGATAGAATGAGAGAAACAAATGAAGATTGGGAGGATAAACACATAAAAGTACATTTCAAGTTTGTCGAGCCAACATAAACTGTTGATAACCACACTCAGAAGATCGAGGAGCTGGATGCCAAAATTTGTATAGGGCAAAAAGAGCTCTCGGAGGTGATGGAAGGGACAGCGAAGCTCAAAAGATGGAATGATGCCTTGATGGTAAAGAGTAAGGAGGCGGACATGGCTCTATACCGTATTCAGTCGTTAGAAACAACTGAGAAATAGTTACGCCATTTTTTGGCCAGCTTAAAGGACCAAATGAATAATAAAACAATCAAACAAGAGCAGACTCAAGCTCATTTAGTAAGTTCCAAAATCAAATTGTAGCGATTAAAGAGAAAAATGATTAAGAATGATAACGAGCTAAAAAGTGCTTGAGATGACTTATTTAACTCTGAAATTGCAGTTGACCAGTTGACTTTATCTTTACCTGCTAAAGATATAGAGTTCCGATTGGTACAAAGACGTTGTGATGAGTTGAATGAGAGGGTGGCACAATTAAAGGACAATTTAGCTATGGACAATTTGTGAATAAAAAATATCAAGGATCGAGAGCGCTCGTGGAAGAGTAAAGGAGATATCAGGGTATCCATTGTTCAAGGGGATGTGGTTAGCCTATCGGTTTGAATTAGAGAGCTGAAGGGAGATGTAGCCCGTACTCAAGTTCATGTACAAAAAGGTAATGAGTGGTTAAAGGAGTGTCAGGGTAAGTTGGATACTGCTCATGTCAGGGGAAAAAGTTAGAGCGTTTGATTAGAGGTAAGGATACTTTGATAAGGAAAAAAGACAAATTGTTAAAGAAAATCCCTAAGATGTATCTCTGTTTCATTTTTCTTTCGACTCTATCTCCCTAATATTGATGAAGATCGGGGAGAAAATCCACAAGACTCAAGTGCATCATTTCATTTGGAGATCCATGCAGTATTGATGTTAAACCAAAGAGAATCTAGAAGAATAATTAAATGAAAACAGGTACTAAATCAATATTACTTACATTTGAAACTGCATCTTGATCAAAAAATTTATCAACAAGGCCAGGTAGATTCTAAACGACTGTGGTAATCACCTTCTGGAGAATATAGCAAAATGCAAGATTAAAGTAAATTGAGGCAATAAGACACAAAAATATTAGAGTAAATGGAGGCAATATACCAAAGTCTCATAGAAAATACAACAAAAAGGTGAAATGTGTAAATATTATGCTGGGCATCAAAGTTTTGGCAACTATAAAACTCTCACCCCTGATGATCAAATTCTAGCTTAGAATATTAATCGTGCCTCAAGATGTATTCTTTACAAATGTCAGATAGAAAGCTCATAGAATCTATTTCTTCACTATCCTTTTACTAAAACTGTTTGACGATGGGCACTTAATCTGTTTTAAATAAACCTGGTGAACTGGTTCATCCATTTTGAGCTTATAGTCTAATTAAAATTAATAAAACATTCAGATGGCATACTACCAAATCAAACATTATTTACCTCTAAAGATTGAAACAATATTTACCTCTAAACTTTGATTGTCTACAATTTAGGGTCATAGAATTAAGAATTCTCTATAACTATTGTTAGACACATTTATGCTATGGTACACAATTGCAATTTTTGGTTTGTGGGCTTTAAGCGTATCATAAAATGTACTATGAGAGTGAAAAACAATTACCTTTAACTTAGCGCGTCTAGTAGATTTATCTCTGAGTTCTTCACAAGACCATCAATCTAAAGGTCTGAAGTAATTTTCCCTTCTACCATGATAAGGGACGAAAGATTGATCCCATCCCCTAAACACATACAAAACCAAGAAGCCAATTAACTAAGACAAACATGTCATAAACAAGTTGAATGTGATATGAAAAAGAAAATAAGTTTCTTAGAGGCCCCTAAAATATTTGATACCTCTACCGCTCAATAAACATTTAGATTGATGTGATATAGAGAGCAAGTGAAAGTTTCACAGACAACTCAAAGCCACCTCGACCCTCCAATTACAAAAATGAAGTGGAGAAATAATAAATATAAAAAAGCTTATGATAAGGAGTTAGTTATTAAGATAAGAAAGTAATAGGTATTGTAAAAAGAACCAAAAAGGTCCTTGCAAAAGTCTGAGTCTATGACAGTCCAAAGTTATGAAATATAAGAGGCGAAGATAAAGAAATTTCAGTGACCTTTAGAGCAATAAGATTATCATGATTATTGTTTACATGTGCTTTAAATACTTGAGCAAACCCGTTGTGGCCCAAGCAACCTTTGATCTGGTACTTCTTGCCACCTTTAAAAATCACATAGAAGAAAATTACATGGAAAAAACGGTTTATTCTTCATACATCGGAAAAACCACATTGTTTCCACTGAAGAAAATAAGTGCTGAACCAAAAACCCCAAGCAAAATAAAATCATTTTTAGTGGGGAATTTCTAAAACTCTAATTAATTATATCTAAAATTTTGTCATTATTGAGTTGGTAGTAGGACAAAGGATTACATTGGTGGCAGGCTAAAAGAAAAATAATTACCTATCTTAACAATCTTATTCCTTGAGGAATTGTGTATAGAAGACAGTGGATTTTTTCCTGAATGTTTTTTAGCACATAAGGTATCCCTGGAAAAAAAAATCAGGAACAAATACAAATAGTTAATGCACTATTAACGGTGAAATCCACCAAGTAATAGGCAAGAGTTGTCTTACATTATACTTCAACATTGTGGGCTTATCGTCCTTAACAGACCTTCAATGATGGAAGTGACAAGAGATCAATAAAATTGTTCTCAAGATTGCAAGATTCATTGCTGTCAATCTACAAAAGAATCATACTGAATCAGGCACGATTAAAAATAAATTAAAATAAAAAACTAAACAGAGTCTTCATCTACAATCTATAACGACCAATCCTCATATTCATAACCAAAAAATAAAATAGAAAGCATGCCTCATCAAACACTAAGTTCATTATCTGATGTACCTCTATAGATACAAAATCTAGAAATCTTAACATCTTTCTTGTATAACATAAGTCTATTAAGTTTTAGCATTTAGCTGTAAACATAGTATGGATTAATCTGCTACAAAATAGTTCTCCGCAGGTTCGTGAATCTTTGGTCATCTGCATTGAGAGAAATCATTCCACAAAAATTAAAATAACAAACTTACTGTTTGGGATGTATCCTCTGCTATGAAGTACAAGTGTGTATGGAGGTCCCGACATAATATTTCCAATTCAATCACAAAGTCTATAGAAGGGTATATTATGCATTTCAAAAATCCTGCATTTCAATATTTATGGCCTCAATCCTATTGATGTATCTTGATGGAGCAATTGGATTGGGCTTACTGATGTATATAATGTTGCCCATACTAGACATTTTCATGGTGTTGGGCAATTAAATTTGACATGTTCTGCCTAAACTACACTCAACGATAACTTATATCAGCATACTTTCCTCACTTGACTATCACCCACTATCTTGGATATTCGTTGACAAAGTTCAGCATAAAATCCCTTAAGTTCATTAACCGGCTGTGCATTCATAGTAACCTGTAGACATGGAAATCAAAAGGGTCGTAGATAATCTAGCAAATGCAAACGTGTAACACAAAATGCCCAAAATTAGATAAAAGTTATTGAACCTTGAAATGCCCATCCCATAAACTCCATCTGCTTCAACAATATGCGGCATATGTTTTGTACCAAAGCGAATGAGAAAGGAAAAAATATTTTTTCTTGCATTGCTGCAAAAACTTTGTTGGGAGCCCCAAATAGCATCACCCTGTCAAGCAAACCCCAATTGAGTAATTTTGTAAGTGGAATGAGTAATTTAGGGAGAAGAAGGTTACATAAAGTATCCAGCTCTTTAGAAATTGAATGTTGTCGTGGCACCGATCATCATCTTTGAAGTTGATATTACATTATTCTAGGAAATTTTCCAAATTTTTTCCAAAAGTATTAAGTGTCTCTTTAATTGAGTAACCTAATCTTTGATCTTAAGAAAATCAAATTTGGTCAAATTAAGAGAGAGAAAGAGAGAAATAAGTACTGGGCGAACGAATTGCACCATAAGAAACCTTATCTTAGAATTGAGAGCGATAGATGTTTACCTAGTCTTTGAAATCGTCATCTTTGAGTCGTGAGACCGAGGCATAGCTATAACGATTATGATTTTGATATGTAGCAAGGACGAGATGGGAATCTTCTAAGACATTTTAGCACAGTTAGAGAGGGGAGAGGGAGTGAGAGAATTTTCAAAAAGTATTTTTATGCTTTTAAGGGATGGCTTGAAATACGACATAAACAATTGTCACAAAGCAATTAAAAGACGACTGTTATTTGTGTTGCAATGAAAGATGACACATTTGAGGAAATATGACAATTATATTAATTTATGTCAGATATATATGTAGAAATTTTGATTGATATTGCGACAATTAAAATTGTTGTTAATGGTTGTGTATAAACATCATAAATATATATTTTTCACGTAGTGAGACAGGGAGCTTGAGGAACTTCGTACTCTGGTGGCAGAATTGAGTACGATGAGCCAGGCTAAATCAAATAAAGAAGATGTGAAGGCAAGGGAGCATATCAATCTTATGTCCTGTACAGAAAGTCACATGGAATGGTATGAAGCGCTATACAAGAAGTTGCAAAAACATCATCAGAAAGTTAGAGAGAATTTTACCAATCTAGTTATCCCCGAAGTGACGCGCTCAAAGATTCTAGCGGCTGTTATCGCCTATTTTGTGGAGGAAGTAAGAAGGCTCAAGTTAGAAATGGATACCTTACACGATTGTCTATTTGAAAGAGGACGCATTTGCAGAGCTGATGTAGATTGAGGAAACTGTATGAACGCCATAGAAATAGGGTTAGGTTCTCGACCTGCTGAGTTGGTAGAGCAAGGTAGGATTACTGTAGTTACTCGAGCTTGAGATTTTTTGGCTGATCACCTTCCTATTGTAAGGGAAAGTATAGCTGACCTCCCATCAACAGAGAATATTCCTTTATAGTGCATGAATATATAACCTATAAAAGCATCAGTCACAGACATATTGGGAGATGAAAGCTAGTTTTACCTATGCTTTATCTTGTGTCTGGTAAAGTTCTTTGATTGAAAACTAGTATGCATAGAGTATGCATAGAGTTCAATTGAAAGCTAATTTTTAAAGCAGAGTATGCATAGAGTTCAATTGAAAGCTAAGTTTATCTTTGCTTTAATCGGTATAATTGTCGCAACCATATTAAGAGATGAAAGCTAGATTTACCTTTGCCTTATCTTATGTCTGGTAGAGTTTTTTGATTGAAAACTAGTATTACCTTTGTTTTAATTATAGAGTAAGTATAGAGTTTGATTGAAAACTAGTTTTCCCTTAGCTTTAATCGGTATAATTATTGCAACCAAAATGAGATATGAAAGCTAGTTTTACCTTTGCTTTATCTTATGTCTGGTAGAGTTCTTTGATTGAAAACTAGTATTATCGTAATTTTAATTGTAGAGTATGTATAGAGTTTGATTGAAAGTTAGTTTTACCTTTCTTTAATCGGTATAATTATCGTGGCCATATTAAGAGATAAAAGCTTGTTTTTCCCTTACTTTATCTTATGCTGGGTAGAGTTCTTTGATTAAAAACTAGTATTACCTTCATTTCAATTATAGAGTATGTATAGAGTGCGATTGAAAGCTAGTTTTACCTTTGCTTTAACCGGAATAAAGGTTGATTGAAAGGTAGTATTATCTTTGCTTTAATCTATATATTATCTATATAAGTGGAGAGTAATATGGGAAAAAACTTGGAAGTTTTTATTGAATAAAATAGAATGTGCATTATATGGAGATAAAATCTCACTTCTAGAATGGAAAGAACAAGAATTTGAAGTGGAGAAGTGAAGGACTTAACGATAGTACCATTTCAGTCTCCTAGTATTTCATGGATTTGGGATTTAAACTCTTTGCTCCGTCATGAGTTATAATGATCCCAGTCTAATTTGACCAATGATTAGGAATGGACCTTCCCAATTTTTTACCAGTTTCCCGGCATGTGCCTCATTTCTGTGTTGAGGGATTTCTCTGAGGACGAGATCGTCGATTTGGAAAGTACGGCTTTAGACTTTTCTATTATATGAACTGACCAACATATGGTGATATCGACCTAGGTTGGCAGCAGCGTATTTCCTAATTTTATCAATCCGATTCATGTTGCAAGCCAATTTGAACTTATTTTCTTCGCCGGTAAACTCGTGATCTTTGACTGGATGGTGGTATTCTGTAGGAATGACGACATTTAAACCATAGGCGAGGAGGAATGGGGTACAACTGGTAGATTGACGTGGAGTGGTGCGGTATGCCCATAAGACAAGAGGGAACTCTGTATCCAACTTCCTTTTTTTTGTTAGTGAAGCTTTTTCTTGAGTCTATCCACGAAGGTTTTGTTTGTGATTTCGGCTTGGCCATTGCCTTGAGGGTAATAGGGATTGGATGGTGAGTGGATGATGTTGTGCTTGTTGAGGAAAGCTACAACTTTTTCTTCAGTGAATTGTGGCCCATTATCGATTTAAATCAGGTGGGGGCATCCAAACCGAGTGATGATGTATTCCCAGATAAAAGAGATGGCCTCCTTTTCCTTAGTTCGGCAGAGTGGAATTGCTTCAACCCATTATGTAAAGTAATCTTTAGCTACGAGTAGGTATCGTCAGTTACCTGGAGTATTAGGAAATTCTCAGACGAGATCGAGTACCCACCGCTTGAATGGCCAGAACACCTTACTTGTATATTGTTCGACCGCATGGTCGCAGATCATATGTTTATGTCATTAACGTGTATCACATCTGCATGAGTACTTTACTTCTTACATGCGCATGCCTGACCAGAATACACCTTATGTAATGGCTCTATTAGCAAGTGATCGACCTGCGGCATGGGAACCACAAGCCCCAACATGTAAATCTTTAAGCAATTCGTCTGCTTTCTTTCTGGATATGCACTAGAGGTAAGGACCCGTGACTGAACGGTGATATAAATGAGCATTTTGATTTGTGTAGCGGTTTGAGTTTTGATCAACTACCGGCACTCTTTTAGATCAATTGGAAGGGGCCCTTTGTAGTAGTTATCGGTGGCAAGGTAGGCAAGGAAGAGCTTTTGCAAATCGTCGTCCTCCTCTTTATCGTCCCCAGTATTGATCGTGCATTCAAAATGGCAATCAATGCTGGGGGTTGATATCACTTTGTTCAGGAGATATCTAGTTTTTATACCCAAGACCTTAACTAGATAAGCCAAAGAATTGGCATGTCTATTTTCTTCTCAAAGAAGATAATTGAGAGATGTTTTCGTGAACTTGTTCATCCTATCTGCAACGAGGGCTGCATATTCGATCATCTAGAATTCTTCTTGTATTGCTCAAAGTAATGGTAGACGATATGTAGAGAATTTTTGTAGACTGAGAGCTCTGGGACGCCGAGCAAAAGTGTGAGGTCGAGTTTATAAATGAGAACTTCGCATTCCGTGACATTGTTGGAGGCTTCAAAATCAAAGCGAATTGATTTCTCAATTCTATTGTTGGAAGGGGTAATCAATACGATTCCAATTCCTGACCCTGTGGGTCCTGTTGAACTATCAGTAAGAAGTTTCTGCACTTTCCTTGTAACCCATTCAGCTCACTCGTTAAATACTTTGGTGGGTGGATCTTTTGCAATTTCTTCTGCAAGGTCAGGCTCGTGCCTCTTCTACTTGGGATCTTCTACTGGAAAATCCATGAGAAAATCGGCAATGGCCTGACCCTTTTCTGAATGTTATTGTTCGAACTTGATATCTTGTTCTCCCAAACTGACTGAGCATTATTGCACTGTCCTAAAATTTCTATTTTTGGACAAAACTTCTCGGAGTGGGTAATTCATCAGGACTTTGACTGAATGAGCTTGGAAGTAGTTCTTAAGTTTCTGTGATGTGCAAACAAGAGTTAAAAGGAGTCTCTCAATTTTAGAATACCTCGCTTCAGCTAGAGTGAAGGTTTTGTTGATGAAGTAGACTGGTTTCTCGATCTTTCCTTCAAGTCGAATGAGAATTGACCTGATAAAAGTATTTGAAACTACCAGACAGATGATCAATTCTATATTATCTACTGGGGTGCTCATGATGTGAGACTTCCTCAAATAGGTTTTGAGTTCCTAAAAGATGCCATACATTTTGATGTCCATTGGATCTCAGTATTGGGCTAAACTTTTACTCGTTTGGTACAACTGTGGAGTAGTAGAAATAGCCAACGACAATGATCAAAATTTTTAGAAACAAATCGGTTGATAGCGGCAATCTTGCCAATAAGTTTTTGTACATTTTTGTCGCATGGCATGTTGAGGAGAGCTCAAATTTAATCTGGATTGGCCTCAATCCCTTTCTTGTTGATGAGATGGCCTAGGAATTGGCTTAAATGTACTCTGAATTTACACTTATCAGGATTGAGTCGCATCCAGTAAGATCGAAGAATGTTGAATATTGTGTTGAGATCTATGATGTGGTTGCTTGACTATATGCTCTTGTACAAGAGATCATAAATGTAGACTTTCATGATTTTCCCAAGATGTGCTTTGAACATAGTAGTCATCAACCATTGATAAGTCTCGCCTGCATTTTAAGTCCGAAGGGTATGACTTTGTAGCAGTAAAGTCTTATTTCAGTGATGAAAGTAGTCTTTTCTTGATCTTCTTCCAAGAGAGGAATCTGATAGTATCCAGAATAGCGTCCATCATTGATATGAGTTCATGACCTGCCGTGGAATCAAGAATTTAGTGGATAATAGGAAGAAAGAAATTGTTCTTTGAAGTATGTTCGTTTAGATCGATGAAATCTACACAAACTCGAGTCTTTCCATTCTTCTTTAGAATAACGACGATGTTGGATATCCAATCATGTTTCTTGGCTTCTCGGATGACTCTCACTTTGATTAATTTACCAATCTCAATGTTGACTTCATCTCAAAAATGAGGTGAAAGGCATCACCATTTTTTTTAGCTCTGTAATGTTGATGATGATGGCCAATTTGTGACATGCCTTGGTTGGATCAACCCCAGGCATTTCTTTGAAAGTCCACGCAAAGACATCACGATTTAGTCGTAAGAATTGAATTAGAGCATCCTTATCGTATTGGACCTGCTTGGTACCGATAAAAGTACCTCAGCTAGGTCCAGCAATATTAATGTATTTTATAGGCTCTTTTACGAAAAGTTGATCATCAAGGTGATCAGCTTTCTGCAATTGCTATATTGTATATCTGTCTGAGGTATCTAGAATGACAAAGATGGAATTCTTGCAAGCTTGAGAAAGTTTTTGACTGCCTTTGATTTCATAGATACCATATTTATGTTTGAAGCGGAGTGCTTGATGATAGGTCAAAGAAATTGCTTCTATGTTGTGAATCCAGCAGCGGCCCCTAATCCCAAGATAACGGGATTTGACGCTAATAACGTTGAAGACAACATTGATTATGGCTGGTCCAGCGGTAATAGGTACGATGATCTTGCCTACTCGCTCTTCTTTGGAACCATTGAATCTACTGATATCGATGTCGCTCAGAATAACTTGATCGACCAATCTTATCTGGTCGATTGTGCTCTAAAAGGGAATCCCAATACCACTTCCAGTATTGATCATTATTGTATTCATTAAAAACTTCTTCATCTTAAGTATTTTGACTAATGCATTATGATGTGGAAACTTCACATGACTAAGGTCGCAATCTTCGAATGAGATCCTAAGCCAGTGATTGCTCGACTCAGGTAAATGCTTGGCTTCTTTATCATAAGGTATGAGATCGTAACATTCTTGTAGGGACTTATCCCTCAACCTTACTCATAATCAAGCACACAAAGTTTGATTTTCATCAATCTCAGGCTCACGCAATTTTAGCACTTAACACTCCATTCAAATATTTTAACCATCCCCACGAACTACTCAAGAACGTGGGTTGAGCTAAACCCAGAAAATATTATTTAGTCAAAGACACCTGTCACCCATGAACTTGTCAGTTATCCAGTCAACCGCGATTAACAACATTATTTGGAAGACGTACTCCAGCACGACAAAGAGCTGTGGGAGAAGCCTATATAAATGAAAAGTTCCAGAAGAGACAGGGACCAGAAAAATGACTCAAACATCTTATTTACAAGATCAAAAACATTTTTATATTCTAGAGATCACTTGTAATAAAGATATCCACTCCAAGCAATAAAAATACTATTACAAAAATTTTCCATACGAGTCGTGGTTTTTTACCCTTTCATAGATTATCCACGCTAAAAATACATGTTTCCAATTCTTGTTTTATATTAGCGTATTATTATAGGATCATTGGTGTGATAGCTAATTCCTAATCGTATCGAACAACAAAATTTGGCCATTACATTTCTAATAGTCTCCTGCGCTTGAATCAGCAAGAGTTATTGATTTGATAAATTTTGATCATGCTGCCGTGGTACATATAGTAGAGATATTTCTCCTCAGCTTGATCTTTGACCTGGACTACCGTGAGCTGCTTCTTATAGCAACCATGTTTGTCATAATCCGGGTCAATAATGTATTCGTACATCCGCCCTTCCTTGAAAATAAATTCCAACAACCTCTGTAAAGCATAGTAGTTGTCAGTAGAATGATGATGTACCTTGTGATGCATGCAGTACGGGAGGCTTTCGATTGGCTCCAAAATACTTAGCGGGCACCTCCAGCCAGGGGTCATGATCAACTTCTAGAGACCTCTCGCATTTCGGCAAGGGAAAGGTTGGGACCTCAGGTAGCCACCAGTAAAGCAATCTCAAGAAATCTACCACATGGACCGCAACCCTCCATCCATTTGGGGGAGAAGTCCAATCAGAAGTCAGTTGGGGTTACCAGATTCCCGTCTATTAGAAGGAAGAATAACGACCTCTCCGTAAGATTCTAGTATGAGATCACTTGAGTGAAGGTACGGGAACTCATCATCCCCTGCCTGCACGTCAAAAAATTTAACCAATACGTCATTACATCACAAAAGAACATATGGATCAGCAAATTAAGGAGCTGATCGAGGCACAAGTTCTGGGTACTACCGGCAACACCACGATGTTACAAGGAAGTCCGATTTCCAAAAAACTATTCGATATGGAAATACCGAAAGGTTTCCATACTCCCCAAACTCATAAGAGCAAAGGTACAAACCCGAAGGAGCATATCCAGCAATACCACGATTCATTGGGGTTGTACTCCAATCTTAACCACATTCCTTACCGTCTGTTTGCCATAAGTTTACAGGAAGAGATACTCCGATGGTTCCACTCTCTTCCTGAGGAAAAGAAAATCTATCTACACATTTGATCAGCTGCAGAAGCAGTTCGTCAAAACATATGCCCACAACAGAGATAAAGAGGAGAACTTGTATTCTCTTATCAGTCTTAAGTAGTCACATGGAGAAAAGCTTGAAGACTTTTCAATGAAATTCTTAGAGCTCGCAAGAAAGGTGGATAGCCTCTACCAAAAGACAGCTATAACCGCTTTCATCAATGTTCTCCAGCTCGATTACAAAGCCAAGGAATATCTCTTCCTTAACAAACCTATGACGTTAGAGGAGATGATCACCAAGTTCAACGGCTACGCTGACTTAGAAAGGATGATGTCTGAGCGACAAAAGTCTACTATGTCTGTCCTCTCCACCAAATCACAGCCTGCAGAGCGGACCAGTGAGCCTAAGGAGGAACAAGGAGATTATAAACGTACCAAGGGAAATACTGAATACCCTCGGCGAAGCGGTCCGCAAAACAAACCCGTCCTCCCAAAGCTGAATGTCCGAGTCTCCACACTTTTTCCACTACTGTTAAAAGACCGCCCTACCACATCTCTCGACCTCGGAGCCCATCAAGAGTCGACCATTTTTCCTACACCCTAAGGTAAATCAATATTCTACTGAAAATTGCTATGCTATATAGCAGATGCTCGAGCTCATTTTTAAGGAAGGACGGATGCTCGAATACATTGTTGACCTCAAGTCATACCAAGATGGTAACAATAAGAGACAACTCGAAGTTATTCAGGTCAACGACAAAGCTGAGGGGAAGCATCTCTATAACATACAACTAAGCAACATGATCGAAATTAACCAGATCAGCAATTCCAACCGAACAATGCGCCGTAGGTTCTCCAAATGCTGTGATCTTACACCTCATGAAAAAGAAGCCAAACTTCTTCCTGAGTCGAGAGAACGCTGACTTGGAATCTATTTCGAGGATTGCGATACTAGCCATGTCAAATTCGTACATCACGATGTGTTTGTCATAATGCTCATGAAGAAACAATTTGTCATGCACACAATGATGATCGATACTGGAAACGGTATTGAAATTCTTTTTCAGAGTATGATCGGCCAGATGGGTTTGGCTGACCAAGTCATTCAGAGCGACACCGAAATCAGCGGGTTCAACGGCTCCAGGGAGGAACGAGTGGGCAAGATTATCTTACCTATTTCCGCAGGACCAGCCACAATCAATGTCGTTTTCTACGTCATCAATGCCAAGTCTCACTATCTTGGGATCATGGGCCATTGCTGGATACACAATATAGAAGCAATCACTTCCACCTATCACCAAATACTCCGGTTCAAGTACGACAACAGTATTTACGAGATCAGAGGTAGTCAAAAAATTTATTGAGCTTGTGAAAATACTATCTCTGCCATCCTAGATACTTTAGATAGATTGGCCACATAGCAATTATAGAAAATAGATCACCTCGGCGATCAATCACCTACAAAGGAACCCACGGATTATGTCGACATTGATGGACCTAGCAGAGGCACATTCATTGGAACTAAGCCTGTTCAGCATGAGAAAGATGCTCTCATCTAGTTCCTGTAACTCAATCGAGACGTTTTTGTATGGTCAATTGAAGAAATGCTCGGAGTCAATCCAACAATGGCTTGCCACAAGTTAGCCATCAACGTCGATGCCCCAGCGGTCAAATATAAATAACGACAACTTTCACCTCATCTTCAAGATGAAGTTAACACTGAGATCGAGAAATTAATCAATGTGAGATTTATTCGAGAAGCCAAGTATCCAGACTGGATATCCAACATTATCGCTCTCCTAAAGAAGAACAGAAAAGTCTACGTTTGCATAGATTTCACAGATCTGAACAAACATACTCCAAAGGACAGTTTTCCCCTTCCCAATATTCATCAAATCCTCGATTCTACTACAGGCCATGATCTCATATCTATGATGGACGTTGCTTCAGGATATAATCAAATCCCACTTCTGGAAGAAGATCAAGAGAAGACAACATTCATCGCAGAAATTGGCCTTTAATGCGACAAAGTCATGCCCTTCGGGCACAAGAACGCAGGGGCCACATATCAGCGATCGATGACTGCTATGTTCAAAGTATACCTGGGAAAAATCTTTGAAGTTTACATCGATGATCTCTTGTGCAAAAGCGTACAGTCAGTTAATCACATCTCAAATCTCAACACAATATTCAACAACCTTCGATCTTGCAGAATGTGTCTCAACCTTGATAAGTGTGAATTTAGGGTACATTCTGGCCACATTTTAGGCCACCTCATCAGCAAGAAAGGGATCGAGGCCTATCCAGATCAAATTGAAGCTCTCCTCGACATGCCTTCTCCAAAGACAACAAAAGACGTTTAAAAACTCGTCGACAAGATTGCCGCTATCAACCGTTTCATCTCTAAATATTTAGATCGCTGTCGATGGCTATTCCTATTACTCTGCTTGTACCAAATGAGGAAAGGTTCAGCTAACCGCAAAAGTCACATGGACATCAGAATGTGAAGCAGCTTTTTAGGATTTCAAAATCTATTTAGGGAGATCTCCCATAATGAGCACCCCAGTAGGTAATAAGGAACTAATAATCTACCTAGCAGTCACAGATACTTCTCTTAGTTCGTTTCTCATTCGCCTAGAAAGGAAAATAGAGAAACCGGTCTTCTTCATCAGTAAAATACTCATACTAGCAGAAACAAGGTACTCTAAATTTGAGAAACTTCTTCCCACCCTTGTTTACACTTCATAGAAACTCAAACACAACTTCCAACCACATTCTGTCAAAGTGATGACGAACTACCCACTTTGGGATGTTTTGTCCAAAAAAGATAAATTGCGAAGAGTGCAGCAATGGTCAGTTAGTTTGGGCGAACATGATATCAAGTTCGAACAACGTTATTCTGAAAAAGGTTAGGCCGTTGCCAATTTTTGTGCAGATTTTCCAGTGGAGGATCCCGAGTAGGAGGAGTACGACCCGGACCTTACCCAAAATAAGCCAGACAATCCAACCCCCGAGCCATTTGACGAACGAGCTGACTGGATCACTACGTCAGGGTGGAGGCTTCTTACAAATGGATCAGCAGGACCCGCAGGGTCAGGAATCGGGATCATTTTGATTACCCCTTCAAATGACAGAATTGAGAAATTAATCTGCTTTGATTTTGGGGCCTCAAATAATGTCACCGAGTATGAAGCTCTCATTCACGGACTCGACCTCGCTCTTGAGCTCGACGTCCCCAAACTCTCAGTTTATACCGATTCATTACTCATCATTCATCATTATTACGAGCAGTACAAGAAGAATGGGAAGATGATCCAATACGCAGCCCTCGTTGTAGATAGGATGAGTAAGTTCGTAAAAGCAACTCTCGACTATCTTCCTCAAGGGGAGAACAAACACGCCGATTTCTTGGCATAACTAGTAGGGGTCTTGGGTAAAAAAGATCGATATCTCCAGATCAAAATCATTTCAACCCCCAACATTGATCGGATATCTGTATGCATGATCAACACTAGGGGCGATAAAGGGGGAGGCGACGATTGGCAAAAACCTTTCTTAGATTACCTCGGTGTCGACAACAAGTGCAATGGACCACTTCTAACAGATCCAAAAGAATGCAGACAGCTGATCAACAACTCGAAGCATTGCATTACTCAAAACGGTATGCTTTACTGGCTATCCATTCCAGGGCCATACCTCAAGTGCCTCTCAAAGTCGAAAGCAGACAAACTGCTTCGCGAATTACATGAAGGAACTTGTGGCTCCCACGCCGCAGGTAGATCATTAGCGAACCGAGCAATAACTTAAGGAGTATTATGGCCCAGCATGCACAAGCAATCAGAAGAGTATTCCTACCGATGTGACACCTGTCAGAGACATGGAAATATGATTTGCGCCCCTGCGCTCAAATTCCATACAAGCTAGGTCTTTTGGCCATTCAAAAGATGGGCACTAGCCCTCGTCGGCGAATTCCCTAACTCTCCAGGTAATCGCCACTACCTACTCGTAGCTACCAATTACTTTATAAAATGGGTAGAAGCAATTCCACTATGTCGAACCAGAGAAGAACTGGTGATCTTTTTTATCTGGAACCACATAATCACTCGATTCGGGTGCCTTTACCTAATTCGTATCGATAGCAGGCTCAATTTGTCGAAGATAAGAACGTAACCTTCCTAAATCACCACAATATTATCCATTCACCATCTAATCCATACTATCCTCAAGGCAATGGCCAAGCCGAAATCACAAACAAAACCATCGTGGATGGACTCAAGTAAAGGTTTCACTCGCAGAAAAAAGGAAATTGGGTTCGCGAACAACCTCACGTCCTGTGTGCGTATCAAACCACTCCTCGATAGTCCCCTGGGTGTACCCCATTCCTCCTTGCTTATTGTACTGCGGCAGTCATTCCTTTTGAATATCATAATCCAGTTCTGGATCACGAGCTAACTGACGAGGAAAATGAGTTCGAATTGGCTTGCAACCTCAATATGATAGATAAAACCAGGGAACGCGCCATTGCTAACCAAGGTTGATATCATTATATGCTTGCCTGGTCGTACAATAACCGAGTCAGAAGCTGCACTTTTCAAATCAGAGATCTCGTCCTCTGAGAAATTCCTCAACATCGCAAAGAGCCTCACGCTGGAAAATTAGCCGATAATTGGAAGGGTCCATTAATTATCACAGGTTTCTCAGGCCTGAAATCATACTATCTCATGATAAAAGAGGGAATCCCCATTTTAAATCCTTGTAACACTAGACGACTGAAACGATACTATCGTTAGGTGTCTTACTACTCCATTCCCATGTTTCGCTGTTTGTTTTATAATTTTAAAAGTGAGATTCTTATCTCTATCCAATATAAATTCTGAAACTTATCAATAAAAGTTTTTTTACAACGTCGTTCTCTTCATGAAACAGTCGTCCACATTCTACAGATTCAAGCATAGATAATACTAGCTTGCAATCATTATTTTCTAAGTTCAGTCAAGGATATCACTTGATTGGCTTCTGTTACTACATCTCTGCGAGGGTGGAAAGTGTAAAAACTTTTTCTACATCAAAGACTCAGCCAAACAAGAGATAAGGCAAAGGTAATAATAGCCTTCATCTTTTGTAACTTGTTTGGTTCACTTCAGTAGGCTGGATCGAGGATTACACTTGGTTCACCTGAATCATTACATCCTGCGAAGGTGGCAAATGTAAAAACTTGTTTCACATTAAAGACTCAGCCAAATAAAAGATAAGACAAAGGTAATACTAGTCTTCATCTTTTACAACTTCTTTGGTTCACTTCAGTAGCCTGGATCGAGGATAACAATTGATTCAGCTGAATCTTTACATCTCTGCGAAGGTGGCAAGTGTAAAAACTTGTTCCACATCAAAGACTTAGCGAAACAAGAGATAAGACAAAGGTAATACTAGTTTTTATCTTTTACAACTTGTTTGGTTCACTTCAGTTGGCTAGATTGAGGATAACACTAGGTTTTGCTAAATTTTTACATCTCTGTGAAGGTGGCAAGTGTAAAAAATTGTTCCATATTAAAGACTCAGCCAAACAAGAGATTAGACAAAGGTAATACTAGTCTTCATCTTTTACAACTTGTTTGGTTTACTTCAGTAGGCTGGATCGAGGATAATACTTTGTTTAGCTGAATCTTTACATCTCTGCGAAGGTAGAAGTGTAAATGCTTGTTCCACGTCACATACTTAGCCAAACAATAGTTAAGGCAAAGGTAATACTAGTCTTCATCTTTTACAACTTGTTTAGTTCACTTCAGTTGGTTGGATCGTGGATAATACTTGGTTCAGCTGAATCTTTACATCTCTGTAAAGGTGGCAAGTATAAAAAATTGTTCTACATCAAAGACTCAGCCAGGCATAAGATAAGGCAAAGGTCATACTAGCTTTCATCTCTTTCAATATTCCTATGAAATTTCTATAGTTTAAATCAAGTTTCAATTTGGTTTAACTCAGCCCACTTCTGCGATTAAAACGAATGTGAAAACTTTGTTTTATATCAAAGACCCCGCCAGACACAAGATAAGGCAATGGTCATACTAACTTTCATTTATAACAATGTGTCTGCGACAATTCTATTTATTTTCAGGTGAAAATCATACTATAAAAGATTATTTTCTTCTGATGGAGTACCAGTAATGCTTTCCCCCACATCATCAAGAGGTCTATCGTTATGCTCGCAAGCCACATCAGCTCTACCATGATCTATTGATTTAGCAGTTCGAGGGCCCAGTTGGGTCTCCATGGCACCCAGATAGTTCCCTTAATCTACCTTAGCTCCACAGGTGTATCCCTTATCCGACAGAGATTTGAGCAAGGTACCTCGTTCTGACTCAAATCTTTTAACTTTCTCTACAAAATATGCAACGATCACCCTTAAGAGATCATTTCGAGATACACCAGGTACTATCGCTGTTGCAAATCTCGCCTTCAACCTCTCGAGGCATACCTTTAACCTAGCACAATTATCCTTCCATTCAATTATTTCCGCATCGACCTTATCATGATAAATGGCATCTTCTTTCTGTTTGACAATATACTACACCGACTCAGCTAGGTTTATGGCTTCTAAATCTACTACCCGAGCACGAAGTCTCACAATTTTTGCGTTTAACTCTTCCCTAGCCGGCAGATCTTTCAACAATTCCACCTTCTTCTTTACCAGCAAGTATTTTGCTTTGATCTCCCCCTCCAAAAACTTTATCCCTAATAAGAGCAGCATCCAGCTTATGCTAGCACTCTAATGCGACTTGAGGGACTAACTACATCCCCTCTAACTGCATGCCCCTGAACATGCCTCAATTCTACTTCCCCCAGAGTGCTCTCTAGCCTCGGCTTTCTTGGCACGGGCAATGGCTTGATCCTTTTCAGCTTTAATTCGAGCAACTCTCTTGTTTAAGTCACCGCACCTGCGCTGCATTTCTCGGAATTTCATATCCTTGGTAGGGAGAGTTGTTTGTAAATGCTCAGCTACGGCCTACGAAGCCGATAGATTTTCTCGAGCTGACCTCAGCTTGTCATCCTTTTCGAAGAATTTTTGTCTCATTCACTCCAGGTCGTTCTTACATCTTTGGAGATCAGATCGACATTGTTCCTCAGATTGTTCCAGCACCTGATTACGGTATTGAGCCATGTTGGCCTGCTTACCCTTCACAGCCAACGCGTCAACCTGACGATGAAGTTTCTCGGCACGTATTGTGGCCTCGGATGGATTTCTAATCCCTTCTTTATTTTAGAATCTTTCTCCTCGACCTGGAGAGTCTGGTCGGAAACGACTTGATTCAACTTCTCGATTTTGAAATGCACTTTTACCTATTGATCCTCTCTGTTCTCATTCACCTCCTTCATCTTGTCAAACTACTCCGCAAATTCCTGATTGCACACGAGTACGTTGTCCTCACGTGTATGAGATGAATCCAATTAGACCTAGGAAATATAACAAATTTTAGTACAGTTCGATTCGGGAAATCTGATGCCTAATATACACATACAACATTCTAACTAAACATCTGTTTCCAAGTACTTTTAGATTAAAAGCTTGGAGTCCATTCTCAGATGAACATTTATGAATCTTCTTTCGGCGTAGAAGGTACACACTTTTGATATCTTATTCTGTATTAATAACGTTGGATTTTTGCTAGGCATTCCTATCCTATTTACTTGATAACTTAACATTGGTGTAACATGAAAGTCGAATAACCTATACCGATCTAACCTGCAGCTCAGCTTGCGCAGACAGCAAGGCTTTAGATGTCTCTTTTTCCGTAGCAAGTCCAGACTCTAACTCATTTATCTTGAAACTCATCTCTCTAACTACCTATAAAAGATTTACAAACAGAGTCAACATACAGAACTTTCTTCCTCATGCAAAAGTCATACAACTTACAGATATTTATACAACGCAACTACCCTACCTTCTCACTCCTACCTTCTGGAAGCTCAACATAATCCCCTTAATTGTCAAGTACTGTCTGGCGGGAGACACCATCAAGACAATCCACGACTCCCACCAATTCCACTTCCTCGTCTTCCACCTCAACATAGGTGTCAGCCTTAATGGCATCCACCTCCTCCTGAGAATAGCCCTTCAGCATCAAGTGAAAACCCAGTCAGTCACGCTCCTCAACAATCGCATCTTGGTTAGCATTGGCCTTGACCTATAGCTGGCCAATCGTCACGGCGTGAGTGGCCTTCAGCTGCCTGACTTTCTTCATGGCTTCAGTCTTGGCTTGAGCTAGGTCTTTCTCCATCTCCCTCTTCGCCTTCTTCAACTTGGATTTTTCTTCTTCAATACCGAGCCAAATCCCCTTGACAATATGAGCAACCTGCAAAAAATATATCGATCTCAGTTATTAGCTCGAAGTATATTAAACATTTCCTTCTGATAACATAACACTTATCATCTTGCTCGTGCATTCCTCCCCGTGGAGAGCCGCTAACCGGGCCCTTTCCTTGACCTCCCTAAGGTCATCCACCGCAGCGGGTCGTACCTCAGCAACCTTCTCCCCAGAGGATTCGACCTTCCTCCTTTTCTTTTTAGCGACTTTACCACTTTCCGTGGCATCCGGGACCGGCATAGTGTTTAACATCCGTTTCTTCGGAAAGAGTTGAACAACTTTGCTCGACTTAACGGGTTTTGGTTGAGCCGAACTATAAGTTCCAGGAGTCTTGGAAGGATTCGGTCGAGTATCCTCACTACTTGTTTGCCTTTTTCCTCTATCAACACCCACCATCGACCTAGCAGACTGAGCTTTTCGAACCATTTTTGACGTACTGTCAACTCTCTTCTTTCTACTCAGGCCGAGTTCCCCAAAGACGAGTTCGAGTTTAGTCTCCTCCTCCACAACTTCGTCTAATAGCGATTCTTTCCTTTCTACTGTGGACTTCACACCTGCAATAACACGTTTTACTATCAACTACAGATGTCAACAAAACATAACAATAATTATATCTATGCATGTCTATACTTACTTTGTTTTACATATCTAAATTGAAGGTCTAAAGGATCTTCATCATCTCTTTGATGGCAATTATACTTCACCCATATGATGTTGTCATTCCAGGTTTGACCTGCTGAATTCAGATAAAAAAAAATGCCGAGTTCCACTCGTACAGAATACGACCCCCCACTGGTCTTAAAATTTTTCACCCCATAAAACTACAAAACATCCCCAGAGGTTATCCTCCTTAATTTTTCCTCCTTTTCCCACCTTTTATTTAGATGGTCAGACACAGTTATTACCTCTCACATGCTTCTGTTCATTTGAACAGGACATGCCCCAATTGCATTTATAATAACCTTTGCCAAATTGGTAAGGGGAAGGCTCAACCCATACTCAAATTGAGATAGGTAACACAGAAAACTCTCCGAGAGGTCACTCTGGACATCCCCATCGAAATACTCTAACGAGATTGATTCATCTATACCCCTATCTCATTTTTCTACCTCCAAATCAGCCAACAGATAAAAATACTCTTCCCCCTCCGCTACCGTACAACCCCTAAACTGCCTACCGGCAAACTCTACACAATTATACCACTTCCCTCCTACAGCCGCCTTGGCCTTTCAAAATTCTCTTAAGGCATCAAAACTTAGAGGATACGATACCAACTGACCAGGTAAACCCAGTAATTGTTCCAATCCTCCTTCCCCTTCGCTCTTAGACTCATTCGTCTCACCAGTGGTCGAAACCTCATTAACAGATGAACTACCCATCTTAAAAATAAATTCTACTGGCACATTTTTAACCTACAAAGATGCCTCTCACGCTCGACCTACATACAGGTTAAGTTATTTATCCTTTTTCCATCTATATATATATATATATATATATATATATATTCAACATATATCTCTGATCAATCATTCACGTATAACACATATCTTTAAACTAAGAAAATCAACATATATCGCAAGTATCCCTACTAACCTTCCACTCTCCATATCAGACGCCTTGTACCTTTTCGTTAAAACTACCTTTCCATTATTATAATCCCCCTCATTTTTAATATATTTATTTCCCTTATTTCCATATCTTTCCCTGACCTTCCTATACTCATGATGACTCACACTGCTCAATGTCAGAGCTCTATTTCCTTTTGTATACAAAACAAAACTAGAAGCTTTTGCATTTTCATATTTTTGTTTTACAGTCCTTGTTTATCATACTTATAGTAATTGACGTCATTTTCAAAATTGTACAAATATTCAAATTTATTTAAAATGTTCGCTAAATAATCTCAAAACAGATTCGCCTCTATAGAGGATCTGATTGACTTATATTACTTCTGTTACTTTCACATCATTTATGTTATACATAATACATTTTTACACAACATCCATCACAGCTTTGGAACACTTAAGTAACCAGTATCAAATTACATCATTCGTCGATCCTCATATCTTCAAATTCGATCTCTACTCTAGCAATCAAACCCACCAACCTTTCTCATTCTTCCAAATTACTCACGAATACTCAAAAGAATACTTCATAAAAATAACGAGCATACTCAAGTTTTATGCTCCTTATATCTAATCCTTTGAGCTGACATTCCCTCACTGGTAACTCAGTATCGTAACCAAGCGAACCGAAGATCCTCTCCCGCACTTTAGCACTTTTTATAGCCAATCATCCTTCTGCAGCATGACGAATCCTCTGAGATCGAGTCCGTACCATCCTAACCTTCCCCTATATTTTTTATTTTTTTTTACAAATCGAATTACCCAATATATAAATTTCTCAATCACTTCCCCCTTTTAACGTGGTTCATACCTAGTATCTATGAAAAAAAAACCCAAAGTCTTGGAGTAAATTGTTTGAACTTATCTCCTCAGCCAAACCTATACTATTTACCATTTCGACCTCATAAAGTAAAGAGTTGTTCCCCTATCGACCTATAATAGTTTAAATTTCCAATTCTGTATTTCTTACAATTTCTATCTCTCACCTATTGAACATAAATCCGCTATATCAGCACGACATTGACAGCACATATTCATCTCAGTTTGAACAACATTGAAATATTATTTTATCCCATATCAATAGTTATTCAAGTAATACCCAATACAATTCAGTTCGATTCAAGACATTTTTCTATATACAGTTTAGTAAATATCAACTTTTATTCATATCGAAAACATAGTACATACGATTTACAAATAACAAATTTTCACACAGGAATACGACCGAATGTTATCCGTCTAGCACCGAACTCTAGGTACTTTAAAGATAACAAGTTTTCTCTGTTTATTTAAAGCTACAGGTCATTCCAGCATGGCAAGGCATCATGTTGTCCAGTTCTTATTACTTCAGTGATTTTTCACCCTGATAAAAAGAAGACAGTGGAACCAACAAAGATTTTTCCTTACATGGCACGGCTGAAGCCTAGTCGATCTCCAAACAAGAATTATATAAGCAATGGACTCAGTATTGGCACCCACAAAACAAGATGGAAGGTCTTCTGAGTGCAAAACAACTATGGAAATGCTTAAGCGGGACCTCCCTTCCCATCCACCTCCTTCACTGCCATCACCGCCTCTTCTATAGCCACCACCACCGCAGAGTTGGTAGAGATGAAGAGGGCCTAACCTTTGAATCCCTGCGAACACAAAAAATTAGCATATCTGCCCCGCAGATACACCTTTCCCTGTATATGAAGCTCTAACCCTGTCTTTCGTAAGGGTGTGGAGACGAGCCCAACGTTCCACGCCAGTCACGATGAAGACATAAAATCTCCACTTATAGTAGAAATCTTCCTCAGCTTCAACCACTTCCTCTTCGGATAAGCCTTGGTGCGTCGGAGGAACAGGGGTTGGGATCGTTATTTCCAAGGAACGATCACCAAAGTACTTCAACTTTAACCTCAGTGTTTCAGACATAATCTTCTCTTCAAGAGCCATACTCTGAGTTTTCACTATCTCAGATAAAGTTACGCATGCAAGAATTGTTCCAAAGAATTAATTAAGGTGTTCTTTATATAACCCTAACTTTATTGTGCAGGTATGTTTTCCCAAGCGTCATCATTTATTACGGATATGACTATTCAAATGCAACCGTGACATACATCTCCATCATCATTTAATACCCATAAATTCCCAATATCACGTAACATCCACCCAGTCAAACGCCATTATTGTTCCATTTCGAATTTACAACTTTTAACCTATTTTTTCTCAACCAAAGCCACTCGTGACTTCGGCTGCGAGGGGACGATTGTAGGGACATATCCCTCGACCTCACTCATAATTGAGCTCACAAAGTTCAATTTACATCCATCTCAGGCTCACACAATTTTAGCACTTTACACTCCAGTCAAACATTCAAACCATCCCCATAAACTACTCAAGAACGTGGGCCCCATAAACTACTCAAGAACGTGGGTTGAGCTAAATCTGGAAAACGTTATTTAGTCATAGACACCTGTCTCCCACAAACTTGTCAGTTATCCAGTCAACTGCCATTAAACGCATTATTTGGAAGACGTGCTCTACCACTACAAAGAGCTGTGGGAGAAGCCTATATAAAATAAAAGTTTCATAAGAGACAGGGACCAGAAAAATTACTCAAACTTTTTATTTACGAGATCAAAGACATTTCTATATTCTAGAGATCACTTGTAATAAAGATATACACTCCAAGCAATAAAGATACTATTACAAAAATCCTCCATACGAGGTTGTGGTTTTAAACCTGTTCAGGTATTTTCTACTCTAAAAACACATGTTTCCAATTCTTGCTTTATATTGGCATATTATTATAGGATCATTGGTGTGATAGCTAATTCTACATTGTATCGAGCTACGGAATTTGGCCATTACAATTCTAATAGTCTCCTGCGCTTGAATCGGCAGAAGTTATTGATTTGATAAATTTTGATCATGTTACCGTGGTACATATAGTAGAAATATTTCTCCTCAACTTGATCTTCGACCTGGACTACCTTGAGCTACTTCTTATAGCAGCCATCTTTTCCATACTCCAGGTCAATAATGTATTCGTACATCCGCCCTTCCTTTGAAAATAAATTCTAATAGCCTCTCCAAACATAGCAGTTGCCAGTAGAATGATGATGTACCTTGTGATCCATGCAGTACGGGAGGCTTTTGATTGGTTCTATTGGTTGAGATGTACGGTATAGCTTATCCATGGATAGAGTTAGAAAAATTGCGAAGATTCGATCATTCATCTTCGGGAGGACTGGTTTAGGTAATGTACCACTTTTCTAAGGATTGCCAGTATTGTCCTTAGAATGCTTTTGATCGCCCTAGTCCTCCTTCGGTTCGTTAGTTTGATCTGTAGTTGGATCTTTAGTAGTTAAGACAGATTTATTAGATTTATGCCTTTTGGACATTATCCTTTTCAGGTCGACATATCCATTGACTTGGCAATCATATCCTCAGAGGTCATGGGTTTGTTGAGGAAGAGGTGCTCTTTGGCCTTGCAATCAAGTTGGAGCGCTGCAATGGCATATTTTTCAGGAAAATAATCTTTGCCAATACTTATAGCGAGGATTATAAAATAATAAGTTTAAAATAACAAGATTTTACGTGGAAACTTAGTAAAGGTTGAGAAAAACCACAACCTCGAGAGTGTTTTGATGTAAAATCCAATAAGTTGCTAGTTATTACAATTTACTGTTTAGTAAGATAGTAAGAAGGAATGAATAGTGAAGTTGTGAATCTGAATAACTCATTCTCTGCCTGTATTTATAGTAGATACAGATAGTTTATAAAAAGAAAAATAGTTTCCTATTTCTAGGGTAGTAGGAGAACTTCACGGATTTCTCACGGCTCTATTTGATCATGCATAACAGCTACTTTTAGTACGTCGACAACTGTGGTCGTAGATGTGACATCTTCTCGAATGATGGAATGTCTCCAACTAAGTTTTGTTGGCTTCTCTTTGTCAAATCGGATAAATATGCTACTACAATTACCCCATTCTTGATACAATTACTTGTTGTTGTGTCGAGAAGAACATCGGAATGTGAAACGGTTGTCGAATGTCTATAGAAGTCTGTTGCTGTCATTTTTGAGGCAAAAGTCAAATGAATCTTGTCATTTTGGTTTCCCGAGGAGCATTTATGGCAGTATATTAAACTTCATAATTTTCAAGGTGGGGTTATAAATAGAGGAAAAAAGAAAGGGTTGTTGCTCGACATGATATTGGTAGAGTAGGTCGCTTTAGTATTGATGTCACACCAGGCGTGGCATAAATAGAGGCTGGAGCTTATGGATAAGAATTTTGGCAAGCACATACAGGTAAATCTTGGTGTTTTGCCGCTGTTGTCTTGTTATCTGGAACTGGTGGTGATGATATTTTGGAAAACTGATGGAGGAAGAGGTAGAGAGCGTCGAAACATAGTGTGTCCATTGGAGTAAGTGTTATTTTTTACTGCTGAAGGCCTCAGAGCTCATCAATTGTTTGGAGAAGTTGTCACTGCCCATATTGAAGATTATGATGAGAAGGGGGCATGGCGTTCTGTGCCGCTGGACGACACAAAAAGCTTCTTTCAATTTTCTGCTACTATCTTTCGGCAGGGCTCACACAGACAGCTCTTAGAAGTTCAGTGACTTAAGATTCATTGAGTTTCTTAGGATATCATTGCCCCTTTCACCGGAGGATATGCCAGATTCTGGTGAAAAGAAGCATATAGCTTTGAGTCCCTCGTGTCGAAGGATAATATGTAACCTGTAAGTTGATGTAATGTAATCAAAGAAAATAATTGTTAAATGTAAAATGTAATAGTGTACGTAATGAACAAACATTGTTTGTGATTTTGTATTGGTTGTATTGATGGTAGATAATTTTCAAGGCATGTAATGTCGAGATAGTTGTTCTGGATTGTATGTAAATATTGAGGTTATTTGCAGAGCATGGGAGATCTCAAACTAGAGTTTGTTGATTGTGTGGGGCCAGGAATGGTTCCCTAAGTAGTTGATTTGACTGGGATATATAGAGTTCCAATGTGAAATGAATGTGGGATTTGACTGTTAGTTTTATTGTTTATTTTTTGTTTTATATAAATACCTTTGGTAATCTAAAAGTGTTGTTGTAGGATTTAAAATGGTAAAGATGAAGGCTCAGGTTTGAGAGGATGAGCGTTTGAATCGGGTATGCATGAGGTATTAGGAGTTGCTTGATCAGTACTTTGGTAAGAGCTTCATACACGGGCAACCATTGGTACTAGTGACGCCCAAATATGAAGAGATGAATGAAGTGGAGGGGAAGGAGGTTGAAGTGGAGTATGTATTCCATTGTAATTTGAAATTCTTGAGTCCTCCTCAGCGCATCAGCAAGAAAAGAAATCAGGCCAAGGCTTAGATTAACAAAGAAGATGTTGTGGCCGGTCGAAGAGGTTGAAGAGTGGACTGAGTTTGTCGGATTTGTAACAAATGGTAAAGGTGTAAAAGGTTTGAGTAAAAAATAAATGACTTTATTTGTGTCAAATGTTGTTATCGACGTATGTGATGAAAATTGTTCTCAAATATTATTTGATATGTCAGAACGAATGAAATTTTATTGATATAAAATTGCATTTCAACTATGTGTAGTTTGTTCATCGAAGAATATTTGAATTTTGAATTTCTGTTAAAACTTTCCTTAGAATATATGAGAGTTGTAAATAAGGAAAGATATTTTTAGGTAATGAAAAAAGAATGGCTAGGTGTGCTTCTGTAGGTGATATTTTGAGGTATAAGGATCTGGATGTGTAATCTCTTTGTAATAGTATAAGAGTTGCTTTGGCGAGGATGGATATATCAGAGGAGGTACAAGGAGATATGGAGGGGTTGGAGTAACAGTGCATAGGCTTGTTGACTTTTAGAAGATAAAGGATCAAAGATTTCGAGAAGTGGTGAATGAGGCATTACGCTTGAGTACTAGAATGGTCGCGAAGGGGTGCGATTAACATTCGCGTCGGGCCTATAAATAGCCTTATTATTGGCGACTGTTCGCACATTATGAATTCTAAAAAAAAATCTTCAAGTGCTAATTATCTGTATTCATGTCTTGCGTCGTTGTCAGCCATAGAGAAGGAGGAGATAAGTGTGTTGATTGAGAGGGCAAAGCTTGCGAAGCAAAAGGATACTGAGGCAGCGCGACTCCAAGCTTAGGTTTTTTCATGTACTTTCATTTTATTTATTTGATTCTATGTAAACCTTTTGTAGATATTGACATTGTTGTTATAGTGTGGGAAGTAATCATAGTTTTAGAAAGATATAGTAGAAGTAATTGAAAAATAAAAATTTAGGGTTTGTGATAAAATTGTTATGATATTGTCTGTCTGGTGGGGCGACTGATGGAGAAATGGTGTCGAAAAGGTTTAAGGAGTGTTGGGGAGAGAGGGTTTGATGGAAAGAGGTAATGATGAGTAGAGAGTGATTTTTGGGCGTCGCGGTGATTACGGCGCGACTGTGATTTTGTTGTTTGCTATATGTGAGATGGGATAAGGTTGGCAGTTGGAGCACCAAAATATCTATGAAATTTGTTGTGCTTTACGCCGCAGAGGAAGGAGTTCCAAATTTTTGAATTCAGCTTGTTTTGGCGGGAAGCAGGATAATGCCGAAGTGTCTTCGAGAAGCTTGTGGTCCTAAACCTCGATAAGAATCGTTAGTGATAGAGAAATAGTTATCGATGGTAGGACTTAGAAAATATAGTAAAAAAAATTTGAATTGAGAACTGAATGTAGTAATTGTGTATTTAGATAGTAATGTAAAGAATGATGTGTTGGAGATGAAACTCAACAACTACATGAATATTAGCATATGAACGTATATAATGTATCAGATATGATATATACTAATATTTTTGTTAAAAAATGGAATCTAATTTTAGGTTAATAAAAATCGCTTAACATATTCAAATTGATGATAAAGAAATCTTTGAGAACCTTGCAAATGTAGAGCCCCTGTTAATTAATGTGACTGCCTGTGTCCAAAACTTGGGTGGCAGGTACAAGGTGAGGTCGAGTAGCGTGGATGTGGCTAGTATTGACCAGTTTAAGGTGACACCCGGGGATGTGGATGTTTCAGACGAGAAGGGTACTGTGACAGACGTAGATCACGAGCCACATGCTAGTGATCAAGAAAGTACTGATGGGGGGAAGGAAGATGTCGAGGATGATGATGATGTATGTTATGGAGAGGGACCAGAAATGCGCGAGATTTTGCGTTTCAAAGTTAAGTATGGAATTCCTGAGGATATTAGACTAGAGGTATATCATCATGAAATGGTTTATCAAGACGTTCCTTTGGATGGCATACTTGTCAATCGAGAACAGATAAAAAAGGGATTGAAGCTTCCACTTCAAGCTTACCAGAAAAGGTTTCTGACTTTCTTCAATATTTCCCCTGGTCAATTTAACCCTAATGCATATGTCTTCTTCTAGGTATGTGGAGTGATAAACGGTCGATTTAAGGCAAAAGGGGAAGAGTTAATTATCATGGATTATTTATGTGTATATTACACACTTAAACAAAATCCATCGAAGATAGGGTATAGGGACTTGGCGAGGTGCTCGAGGAAACGTCTATTTTATGAGATGATATCGACAGGGGGGCAGTATATTGATGAATGTCTCCTTATCTCAGGGAATTACAAATTTGATTGGAGAAATCCAGGGGAGGCTCTGAAAAAGAAAACTTTCCATTTAGGCTTGTAGTTAGGTAATTTGTTTGTCGATGTATTGGATTTGTTGGTTTGAATCTAGTGTTCTAACTTTTGTTTGTTTTTTTGTCCGCGTGCATCTTTGAAGAAGATTGACAGAAATTTAGATATTGCAGAAAAGTTGCACAATATCTAGAATGGTTATTTTGGTCTGATCGACAACCTAGTTTTTGACGTGGGCTAAAGGATCAGAAATTTCGGTTATCGATGGAAAGATGTCTGCAAGAAATAAGAGAGCAACGGACTTGTGCTTGCACCTCAAGAATCTCTCACTGAGTGGCTACACCACAGATTCTGTAACTGCAGAATGAGGTGCCATACTGACAGAAACCTTCGGGAAAGGCTAGAAAAAGAGAGCCGCCAGCCAAGTTGCTGCTCCTCTCCTTCCCCTAATGAGGGATTATCATAGATTAACTACTGAGGAGGTGGAAACAAATTTTGGGACATCATCTGTTGTACCGGATGGTCGACCTCGAAATTGGCTACTAGTGTACTGTCGAAGAAAAAGGCATCTTTTGAGTCGACAAAGAAAATGTTTGACGAGGATTCAAAAACTGAGGTTCAAAAGACCATGGATGCATATGTGCTTGGCACGACAACTTTGGAGGAGGAATTTGATGATTGTCTAGCGGGGGCAGAAAGCCTTTATACTTTTCTTAGCGATGGCCACCGAGACATGGCTAAGGTTAGGAATTTTTCTGCTTTGTTCGATTAAAGAATTGTATGCCTCATTCAAAAACTCATAATATGACTGTAATACAGATCAAGAAGTTCTTGATCGAGGCAAAACCTTGCATTCTGGGTCCTGGTACACTGGAAAACTTGGTTCTCGCATATAAGAATATCGAGAAGGAGCTGGTGATGGAGATAAATATTTTGTTTGAGGAGAAGAAGAAATTAGAGGCGAGGCTGAGCAAGTATAAGCTTGATGTCGGGAAGACGAAAAAAGTTGTTCTTCACGAGGTGAAGAAAACTTAGGAGAAAGAAGTCTACAGGATAAGGCCCGACCTTGCGATGGAAAGAGAGTAGGCGTTGTCTCTGCAGAAAACCAATTTTGAGAATGATGTTCGGGAACAAATTATGTCTGCGCGGAAGGCGATGAAGGTGGAACATGCTAAGGTCCAGGAGGAGGTGAGGGTTGAAGCTATTCGAGATAATCTGGACACGTGTAAGAAGATGAAGGCCAATTTTGTTGGACAGTTTGAGGCGTTGGAGGAGAGAAAAGGATTTTACAAAGGTTTGGCTATTGCTGGGAACTAATTTTTTCTCGATTCAAACGTGGAGGATAAAGTTCCTGAAATACCTGAAGCGCTGGAAGTGCCCGAGGCGCCTGAAGCACCGGAAGTGCCTGAGGTGATTATCCCCAAGGGTATTCTTACCGAGGATTTACAAGATAAGCTATCTTCAGGTGTACCAGTGAAGGTTGATGTTGCAACCTCTCTACCTGCTGAGTAAATTATTTTGAAAAACTAATTGTTTTTATGAAAGATGTTAAAATGGTCGATGGGACCGAAATAATATTTTGCTATTTCTTGAATACTGATATTGATGTTTTATCAAAGAATATTTTAAAGGCAATTTATGCATAGTTTTTGTAAAATTTATGCTAAATGTTGGTGTTCGATAAGATAGATAGCATGAGCTAGTAACAAAGATAATATGTAGAATGTTACTTTAGAGCAAGTATCTAAGATGATTGAAAGAGGGCCTTGCTATGGATCATTTGAATGTAGAATGATGACAAGATGTTTTATGTCGATAGGATGTCTGCGTTTTATGTCGATGAGAAGAAAGGGAAGAAACCATGACATGTTTTGTTCGGTAAGTAAGGAAGTGCAAACAAGGTTATCCTGTAATTGGATAGGTGTTTGACGAAGAGATGAAAGATAGCGATGACGTATACTTATGAAGTATGTATCAATACTAAGATAATGAAAGTGAAAAATATATAAACGATAGTGAAGATATCTTTATTTGAATTTGTTAATAGCGGTTATCTTTAGAACATTTTCAGCAGGGCTGCATTCCACGGATATTCAAATTATATTTTGTCTTCAGTCATCAGCTAGTTAGTTCCACTATTGGTTTTGTCATTGAAAATATTTGGTCTTCCCAGTTTTCTGAAAATTTGCCTTAATTTTTAGGTCGAGTATTGTCCTGGATGAGCCGAAGAAAAAGATCACCAATGCCAAACGTTCGCTTTCGGGCCTTCTTATTGTAAGCTTTCTTGAGAGTGTCATGGTATCGCCCCAAGTTTGTAATGGCTTGGTCTCGAGTTTTTTCGATCCAGTTGAGGTTGCAGAGGAGTCCTAGATCATTTTCTTTATCTGTGATTTTTTGCTGAGTACTTCGTAGATCGAGGTTTAAAGGTATGACTGCCTCAGTACTGAAGGCCATCATAAATGGAGTACAGCCTGTGGACGTTTGAGGAGTCATTCGATATGCCCATAGGATACTTAGTAATTCATTGACCCATCTTCCTTTTTTCTCGTTGAGGTACTTGCATAACCCTGACTTGATACTTTTGTTAATGGCTTCAGCTTGGCCATTTCTTTGAGGGTAGTATGATGTCAAAGTAGACAATTGAATCTTATATTTACGGAGGAAACAGAGGACTTTGCTGCTGATGAATTGTTTTCCATTATCAGATCGTATTATTTGTGCGTAGCTAAATCTTGTTATGATGTGTTCCCAAAGAAACTTGATAATTGTTGGGAGATGATGAATCTAGAGCAATATAACTAGCATAGCTTATGAACAAGAAAGAGATAAAGAGATTTATCGATTCAACATAACTGTGTTCTCTGTACATAGTATAGTAATATATATAGACAACCCAAAGAGTTACCTAATATACTCAAACACTCCCTATAACCCTATCGGGTCTATGGGTTTGTTAGGAGTCTGTATAGGACACCCCAACCCTGTTAGGTTCCTAGCTTGGGCTTGGGCCCAACTCCTAACACTCCCCCATGGGGTGTTCCGTACTAGGACGACTTGCCTCATTGAAACCTCTGTCTAGCAAAACCCCCTTAGGCAAAATGCTGTGCAGGGAAAGAGTGCAATCATATGCCCTGTATAGGTTGTGGACGCATATACGTTGCCTCATCAAAACCTTCAGCCAGTAAAACCTCCTAGGATAAAAATTGCGCTATTAGGAAAAAAAGTACAACACGCATGTGTCCACGTCAGGTTGTGACTACTCCCCCTGACATCGATCTCCCTGAGATCTATCTCCTTGAGATAATAATCTTGTAAACGTTGTATGCTTATTCCATGAACTAATCTCCTGAACATAGGATATGCAAGAGCCTTCGTGAAAAGATCAGCCAGGTTGTCTTCTGAATGGACTTGAACAACGCTGATCTTATTCGTCTTCTGCAACTCGTGTATATGGAAGAACTTTGGTGAAATATGTTTTGCTTTGTCATCTTTAATAAATCTTCCCTTGACTTGAACGATACAAGCTGCGTTATCTTCATAAAGTGTCGTTGGTTTATCTTGAATAGAATTCAGACCGCAACTCCCGTTGATGTGGCTGACCATAGACCGCAACCAAAAACATTTTCTGCCGGCTTCATTTAGTGCAAGAATCTCCGTATGGTTCGAGGATATAACAACCATCGTCTGCTTCACTGATCTCTATGAAATCGTAGTATCTCAATAAATGAGCACATAACCCGATTGAGATCGGCCTTTATGTAGATCTGACAAATATCCTGCATTGGCGTATTCTGTAATTTCCCATTTGCCAAGTTGTGGATAGAATAGACCCCCAGTCTTTCGCACTGATGAGATATCTCAACATGTGCTTGATCCCATTCCAGTGCCTTTGGGTAGAAACTGAAATATGGAAAGGCAAACAATTCACTGCGAATGAGTCATTGGGTCTAGTATACCCAGCTAACTATAGCAAAGCACCTCCTAGCTATGGCATCATAACCTAAAGAGTTTCTCCCCCCATTAAGATGGTGAAAGATGTCGTTGTCCACACCCAAGTGATGGAAGCGCAATAAACGACTTAGCACCGTGTGCTACATCTATATCGAAGTGCTAGATAACTCTTCTGATAAATATTGTTTGGTGTATGAGTGCCACTATCAAGATGTTCGATCTACAAATCGAGACACTCTTGATTTCCCACGGTCTTGTATTTCAAATTCCGTCCCAAGGTATTCGGCGTCTCTCACAATCTTTCTCGGAGGTCTAATGATATCCAAATCATTTACTGCATTGTTATGATGAGTGAAGCTAATTTATGTGTTTTAAATAAGAACGCATGGACATATAAGAATACTTGCAAAGTCCCCAACCTTCAAATACTCAGTCAACTTACTATGTCTCATGGGCTCCAATTACTTCAAGTCAATAATAATTTTTCCAGTTTTTTACGTACACAACGTCATATATATATATATATCCGTATTTAGTTTCCCATATAGATACACAGTATTTATATTAGACGCATGTCTAACTTGTCCTTGACGACTTGACAGATTGATCAGTACCGAAATATTATAGCATCCATAACCGGGTAATAGGTCACACTACAATCGATGCCTAATCTCTTAAAGATTTCCTGAGCAACTAGTCTTGCCTTGACCAAATTATTTCTCCTAATTGATTGTGTTTTCAAACTTTTCCCATTTATAACCGATAGGCTCAATTATATCATTTCATATTATGCTAGCAAGCTGAGCTCCGCTTGGATTCTAGATGCCCACTTTGGCCAATGCATAACGACATACAGCTATTTATAATAAGTGGATCTGAATCCTCATCCTTGATGGTGAGCACAGCAATGAATATGAATACCTTGTCGACACATCTCTACTAAATGATCATATGTTGTGCAATTACAGACTTTTAATAGATCGATATTTTAATATTATCATACGTATGTCCCACGCTGGACTAGTCTCGTAATGCATTAACTGGCCGCGTAGCTACTATTATCCCGTTAATGGGTGGTTCCATCCTCGATGAACCGACTACACCATTAAACATATTTGTCCCTTATTCTGCATCTCCCCAGCTCAGAATCCTTTCTTCCAACGGTGCTCTGCACTAAGCGTGAGCCTCAGATTCATTTGCTGTACTAATTCACCTGAAATGTTCTACTGCGATACTAATTCCCCCGAAACGTTTTTATGTGTAGGTGTATTACATGCATGTACATAGACTTACGATACATCAATCGTGCTTATGAATGCGTCTAGCAAATCATTTGTGACCTATTGGAGGTTTCTAATCCGTTGAACCTTATTGTCACGCAACTTATGTATAGGGATCTAGATGAGACAAGGATGGTGCTTTCCAAGTCCTCTTGGATACATCCTCAGTATTGATTGTCATATCTCCCCCCAATGCTGGGAATATCGGCTTATCAAAGTGATAATTATCTGCCCTGCAGTATATACATCGCCAGTGGGTCTAAATATCCAGTGATAAATGTGAATCCCAACCCACATAATATTAGGCCAACGTTGAGGGTCCCATCTTTATACATTGTGGTGGGATTGGCACATGTAAAGAACATCTAAATGTTCGTTGATGGGCAACATCGGGCACCAACCCAGTTATTAGTCGCTTTTGGGAAAAAGTAATTTGATGATTTGCTAAGGGATGAACATTAATCAGCGTTGTAGGAGCAAGAATACATATCCCGCACACGAGCCAGAAGCTGTGATCATAATAACAGTGGCCTAGCCAGTATCCAAAATTGCTTGATTAGCCTCTCCGCCAATCATGAGTTGGGTATGATATGGGGTACTCACGATGCTCAATCATCTATCCCATTTAACGGTAAAATAATCATCAAAAGCCTGTGAGTCCAACTCTCAAGCTCCCGTCAAGTCGTATCGATCGACTTTGATCGGTTAATCTAGGAACTGAGTCTGCGATCGAATAATCTAAGTGAAAAGTCGTGCTAACGTTGCATTCTTAGAACCATCTCTTAGATGTGTCTTTAATGACCATAAATATTTAAGTGGGCCACTATGTTAATAGAAAGGTCTACATGTGTCTCCATGGATGTGTTTGGAGCAAAGGCTGAAGATCCTACTCCTCCTTGGTCATCCTAGGTAGAAATAATAGACTTTCCTTCAAAGTAATCATTACATGTACACTCTCTGGATATTCTCTCCGTTTAAGGAAAGTTGAGATGTAATCCCGATAATCTACCTCACTATCCGAGCCCTGAGGAATATATTGGAAACTGCTCCTATAACGTGTTTTAACTGTTAGACATGGATTGAATGCACAGATCCTTGTCTGTCATTTTCTCCGATAGTCATTACGTGATAAGCATTATTGATTCAGCATAACGTGATAAACATAGCTTATGAACAATAGAAAGAGAAAAAGATTAATCGATTCAACATAACTGTATTCTCTGTACATAGTACAGTAATATATATAGACAACCCAAAGAGTTACCTAATCTATTCAAACTCTCCCCATAACCCTATCAGGCCTATGAGTTTGTTAGGAGTCTGTATAGGGCACCCCAACCCTATTGGGTTCCTAGCTTGGGCTTGGACCCAACTCCTAACAATGACTTTATTTTCGTCAATGTGACATAGTGGTACTGCTTCGACCTATTTGGTGAAGTAGTCTACTACTTCAAGAACGAACTTACAGTTTCCCAATACTGGGTAGAAAGGTCCAATGATATTGATTCCCAACATCTTAAATGGTCAGAGGACATTGCTAATGTGTAAGTTGAGTGCTGGGCTTTTAATGTCTTGAGCACGGATTTGGCATTTGTAGCTCCTACGAACAAACTCTTCGCAGTTTTGTCACATCATTGGCCAGTATAACCCTTGAGTGAATGCTCGCTGAGCCAATGATCGTCCCAAAATGTGAGCTACGCAGATTCCTTCGTGAAGTTCTTTAATTTTGACTTGGGCTTGTTTCTGAAAGATGCATTCAATAATAGGTCCTCCTTCTATGATGGGATAAAAGATTTTATTCTTAACTGTAAATCGAGGGCACTTTGATAAGAGTGATCGGACTTCTTCTTTGTTATTTGGGTGGATGTTGGAAATGAAGTATGCATAAAATGGTCTTCTCCAATCTTCAGCATCTTCATCTTCAGTAATATTGATTTACATCGTATAGCTTATATCGATACTGGAATGTTCTATGACCTTGATGTCCAAAGTTATCCTTTCACTGTCCTCGAGCATTGTAGTAATATATGTTAATGCGATAGCTTGGCAATTTTCGGCTCGAGGCAGGTAGGAGATTGCTGTTTTTATGAACTTGTTCATTTTCACCTTGACCAGGGTTGCATAATCAACCATCTTTTTTGATATTTTGAAAGTTTTGTTATAATGGTTGGCGGCGAGCAAGTAGTCGACGTAAACAGCTACTTCTTCCGCCCCAAGTTCGATAGCAAGATTCAGTCCATGGAGAATAGCTTCATATTATGTTTTATTATTGGTGGCATAGAACTTGAGTTTAATAGCTTTCTCGATTTGATGATTGGATGGTGTAATGAGGATAATGCCGATTCCTTATCCTCGTGGTCTAGCAGATTCGTCTGTTAAGAGTCTCCATTTTGTGCTTCATTACCATGTGTCTGGTTCTACTATTGAGCTATCAGTGAGTACTTCTTCGAGTTCTCCCCAATCGGCGACTGGAAAAGAAACTAAGAAATCAGCTACTACTTTGCCTTTGATAGATATTTGAGGCTCGAAGGAAATGTCATTGCTGAGCCCTTTGAGATTTTTCTTTTTTAGAGAGTGTAAGTTTGAGAGGGAACTTGGTAATGATTTTGATGGGATGAGCTTGGAAGTAGGGTCGAAGTTTTTGAGAGATGTATACCAGGGTGAGTAGCTATTTTTCAATTATTGTGTACATTTTTTCAGTAGGCATGAGAGTTTTACTGATAAAGTAGATTAGCTTTTCCATACCACCATCTTCTCGAATAAGGACAGAGCTAATGGAGTCATCGGTGGCTGATAAGTACATCATCAGCGTTTTTCCATCAACAGGAGTACTTATTATAGGATGACGCCCCAAGTATCTCTGAAGATCTTGGAAAGCCAATTCACAGTCAGGGGTCCAAATAATTTCCTTGTGCTGCTTTTTGGATAGTGGAGTTGGATTTCTACAAAGAAGGAGGTAAAGAAGTTTGCAACTATCAGATGACTTTGATATGAACCTGTGAAGAGCAACAATCTTGCCAGCAAATTTTTGTACATCTTTTTTGGTTTGAGGAGATGGCATGGCCATGAGTGTTTTGATTTGTGCCAAATTGATTTCGATTCCCCTCATACTAACCAGATGTCCCAGAAATTTACCTGATGCTACACCAAATTAGTATTTTATTGGGTTGAGTTTCATCTGTTAGGTACGAAGGATATCGAAGATGGTTTGGAGGTTGTTACAATGATCCTCACGCTTCAAGATTTTGCAGATTATATTATCGATGTATACCTCCATAATTTTGCCTAAATGATCTTTTAACATTTTAGTGCCAAGTCATTGGTAAGTGGCTCCAGCATTCTTTAATCCAAAAGGTATTACTGTGTAACAGTAGAGACCTCTATCTATGAGAAAAGTTATTTTTTATTGGCCTTCTTCAA
The DNA here is from genome assembly GCA_014058105.1 of Kingdonia uniflora. Classification (NCBI taxonomy): domain Eukaryota; kingdom Viridiplantae; phylum Streptophyta; class Magnoliopsida; order Ranunculales; family Circaeasteraceae; genus Kingdonia; species Kingdonia uniflora. The sequence goes on from JACGCM010001725.1 coordinate 657,445, forward strand.
CAAGGGAAACCTGATTATAACTGGAGGCTGCGCCCATCATTGAGAGATGTTCATGTCCGGCTATAGAGTCGAGGAGTTGGGGGATCAGCGGGAGAGAAAAGTTATCTTTTGGTATGAATTTATTGGGCTCTGTAAAGTCGATACAGACTTTGGATTTCTTATTCTTCTTTGGGATAACCACAATGTCAAAATCCATTTAGGATATTTTTCTTCTCGAATAAATCCTACACGATGGCGAGGGCCTAAATTACGATGCTTCTGCATAACTGCTTTTCTATCTGGAAGGAGGTTGAGCTTGTAGCATGCGATCAAGGGATTGATGCCAGGCATTTCTAGGGAAGACCATACAAAGATGTTGATACTTTCTTTAAAAGTTGGATCATGGTTTCTTTTTCGTTGAATGACAGTTTTGTGCCAATAAAGGTGTAATGCCTGAGCCTATCGAGTTCAATAGAGTCTACTACATCAGTATCATGTTGCTCAAACGTGGGGAGTGCTTCTTTCTGTAGTTGCATGCTTTCAGAAGTTTTGCCGTGTGAGAGTTGGTGGTGGTATTCTCGCACATACATGCAACTGCTTAACTTCCTTTGATTTCACAGACTCCATAATCTGTTGGAAATCGCAAGGCCAGATGCTATGTCGAAGGAACTGCTTTGATCGAATATAGCCAACTTCAACCTAAGATTCCCAAATATTTTAACTCAGAATCTATGACAACGAATTTGGCGAAAGTAGTTTCTGACTCAGCATCTATGATTTCTCCTGTGGCCGACTCTTTGGAACCGTTGAAACCTGCGACGGTGGTTGTCGAAGCTTTTACCAAATCTTTGAGACCAGGAACATCAATTACTCTTTTGAATAGATCGTCTACTGCGCTTCCAGTATCGACGAGAAGCGTGTGCAGGTAGTCCTATCCTATTTAAAGCATAATGACGTGGTTGTCGAAGCTTTTACCAAATCTTTGAGACCAAGAACATCAATTACTCTTTTGAATAGATTGTCTACTGCGCTTCCAGTATCGACGAGAAGCGTGTGCAGGTAGTCCTATCCTATTTAAAGCATAATGACCAGAGGGTCATCATGAGGGTACTTGATATGGCTTGTGTCGCAGTCCTTGAATGAAATATGGTACGGACATTTTGATTTATTGGAGCTAGGGAGGAGTTTTGCTAACTTGTTTGAGGATCTCATTTTGCAACAAGATGTAATTTTATCACTTTGTTTTCTCTTATTTCTTTTCTCAATCTCGATCATGTAAAGATGGCGAGCTTGCCCTTGTCCTTGCTCTTATTCAACATCTATTTTTTAGTTTCTTCTTCGTGAAACTTCTGAACGTTAATTACAAAGTCGTAAAGTCTTTCGGCTAGCAAAAAGTGATGAAAATTCTGAATTAGAGAGTAACAGTTGTCAGTCTCGTGGCTATGCACGTTGTAATAATGGCACAAGGGTTTGTTAGGCATATCAGGAATTGCTTGTGCTTCCAAAAATAATTTGTCTCCCTTTATCGTTGGTAAGATAGCAGAAAGTGTGGTTGTCATGGGAGGTAAAACTCGGACAGGTCTGTCTGGCTTTCCGTCTCTTCTCTTAGCGTTGTCGGTATTTCTTCCGCGTTGCTTGGTTGTCCCGGTATTGGTTGACTTTTGAGGTGGCGATGAAAATGCTTCATTGGAATCGATGACTGAGGTGCTCTTCATCGTATCCTTTTTGGATTTTTCTAATTCAATGTAGTTATTAACAACATTTATTATTTCTGTCACCGTCCTGGGCTTGTGTAAAGTAAGTTCTTCTTAAACTTTGGAGTCGATATGTAGTGCTGAGGTGAACACTGGAACGACAATCTTGGGATCTAAATTCCCAATCTTTCGTATTTCTTACAAGAAATGCTTGTAAAAACTCGCCAAGGTTTCATTCGCGCCTTGCTCGAAGAAGAACGATGAATCTACAGTTATTTCTTGCTCTTTAGCATGAGCATAATTTGACTCAAAGATGCGCTTTAACTCCCTGAATGTATTGATAGAAACTTCGGGGATTGTATGTAACCACCTGAGAGGTCATTCCTTTAGGTTCATGTTAAATAATATGTATAACATGTGATTGAGTTTGGAGTACAATCCAACTGCAGTTCTAAAGTATCAGACGTGGGTGAGAGGGTCAGTGAGGCCTGCATACCGATTAAATTTTGGTATGTGGAAATTTTCCAGAATGGGCATGACTTTGAGATGAGGGGAGATGGGATTTATTTCAATTTTATCGAGAACAGACCTTTGGCCTGGGATGTCAGAGTTTATGGCTTTGATCCTATTGTTTTGGTCATCGAAGGTGATGAATTGTAACGGAGGATTTGGTACGGCTGCAACCTGTGGATCAAAGTCACTCTGCCCTTTAGGTCCCAATCGGTCTCTTATAGGCCATCTCAGTGGTGATGGTGGAGTTTGATGATGTGTACGTCGACTTCTAAGAGTTGTTGATGTTGATGATGTAAGTCAAAAATGTCAAGAAACCCTATCTGGATTCCTTGATATGGATCGAGAAGTTTGTACTCATTCTTTTCTTGGTTGGCTTTATCTTTGGGTCGCTCTGGAGCGATGATTTCCTTGATATGGATCGAGAAGTTTGTACTCGTTCTTTTCTTGGTTGGCTTTATCTTTGGGTCACTCTGGAGCGATGATCACTTCGGGCTTGAGGAGGTGATGTTTGACGGCCAATGAGATGATCATGAGTTCATTGTAAATGCGTCATTTCTTTTTTATGTGTCCGGCCCTATTGGTCCAAGGCTTTTCCCCTTTTGTCTCTTTCAACTTGAAGAGCTTGGGCATAAATTTGCTGATCTTCAAGTCTCTAGACTAGATCAGATTTTATTTGTTTCTAAAGTTCGATCACTGCGTTGTGCAGATTGACTATCTCTAGTATTGGGTTGATCTCGTGGTTCCTCAGCGTACTAGAGGCACTTCAGAGATTTATGTTTATCATCGGATTGTCTTTAGATCACAGTGGTAAAGAAAAGTATGGTATTCCCACAAACGACGCCAATTGTAATGGCGTTTTTTCTGGAAGGATGATTTTTGCCAACACTTATAGTGAGGATGATGTAATAATATGTTTAAGCAAATAAGATTTTATGTGGAAACTCAGTAAAGGATGAGAAAAACCATGACAGCGATGAGGGTTTTGATAAAAAAATCAAATAAGTTACTAGTTATTACAATTTGTTGCTTGGTAAGATAGCAAGGATGAATGAATAGTGAAGTTGCAGATCTGAATAACTCATTATTTACCTCTATTTATAGTAGATACAAGCAGTTTACAAAAAGAAAAACAGTTTCATATTTCGGGGATAGTGGGCAAACTTCGCAAATCTCCAACGGCTCTATTTGATCAAACATAAGGGTAACTTTTAATAGGTCGAGAACTGTGTTTGCAGATGTGATATATTTTCGAATGATGGAATGTCTTCGACTAAGTTTTGTTTGGCTTCTCTTTGTCGAATCTGGGAAATATGCTACTGCAAACGCATTGGTGAAAGCAATAATAACTATTTTCTAATCGAGATTATCTACTTTTCGCACGAGCTCCAAAAACTTCTTTACAAAAGCCTCGAGCTTTTCTCTTTGTGACTGTTTAAGACTAATAAGAGAATATAAATTCTCATTTATCTCTGTTGTGAGTATACGTCTTGATGAACTGTTTCTGCAGCTGATCGATTATGAGTATAAAATTGTCAGGTAAAGATTAGAACCACCAGAACGGTTCTTCCTGTAGACTTATTGCGAACAGACGGCAGAGGATGTGGTTGAGATTGGAGTATAATCCCAATGAATCACGGTATTGTTGAATGATCTCTTTTGGATCGATGCCCTTGTATTTACGAATTTTTGGAGTATGAAAACTTTTCAGAACTTCCATATCGAATAGTTCTTTGGCAATCAGACTTCCCTGTATCTTGGTAAGGTTGTCTGTAGTGCCTAGAACTTGCACTTCAATCAACTCCTTGATGAGCTGATCCATATGCTCTAGTGTGGTGTATTGACGTGTTGCTTGAGTGGCTTGGCGAGGTAGTTGAGGATTATGAGTACCGGTACCTTCAGTCAAAGGATCATGTGCTTGAATTTGAGGTTGAGGTCACTGCTCTTCCTCCTGACGTTTGAAAAATCGGGGACCTCTGCTGATTTCAGAGTGAACTTTACCACCCAAATGAATTAAAGGTTGATATTCGTGATGAATATTTCTGGAAATTACGCTGTTAGTGGCTTTTCAAGGTCCCAATCTATCCCGCACAGAAACCTAGAAGATCCCTAACACTTGATCGTGATCTCTGGTTTGAGGTGCCTGTTGAGTATCTTGCAGAGCTTGTAATGCAATCTGCATGGTTGTCATCAGGTCTTCATATCGTTTGAACGCTGTCAAATGAGATTGTCGTTCGGCTTCGAGCTCCTTCTCGCGGAGCTCTCGGTCAAGAGTTAACTGACATTTGAGTTCATTATGTTTCTTTGTTTTGAAGTGGAGATTCGCCCGTAGTTCTGTAAGTTGTTTCGGCTCAAAAGAAGTATCGAGCTGGATTCCAGTTGTTGGTCGTCTTGAAGTGACCATGATTTGAGAGTGATAGTAGAATGAATGTATGTCTTAGGATAACGTGGATATGTCTTCTATCCCATAGATGGCGCCAAATGTAATGGCCTAATTTCCTAAGCTTGAGATGGCTTGGAATTAGCTCTTACTGTGACAAAAACTAATGTAAAGCAAGAAATGATACAGGTGATTTAGTATGTAAAACCTTTGAATGGGTAAAAGACCATGACCTCAAGTTGAGGGTTTTGGAAACAGTAACTTTTATTGCTTGAGGCTGATATCTATTACAAGTGATTTCTCGAACTATAAACATTTGATCTTGTAAATAATAAATTTGGCGTTTGAGAATCTTGAAAATCTGGTTTTCTCGGTGATTTCTTGTATATTTTTCTGGCCTCTGTCTCTTCTAGAACTTTTTCCTTATATAGACCTTGCCCGCAGTTCGCAATCGTACTGAAGCACATTCTTTGAACAATAAGGTTAGTGGTGGTTGACTGAGTAACTGCTTAGTTCGTGGGAGACAGGTATATTTGTCTTGTTCATGCTTTTCTATTGTGCTCGATTCACATTCTTCATCAGTTCGTGGTATAGGTGTCAATGCTGACTATTCATGTCACGTGTAGAATGCGCAAGTCTGATATGGAGGTAGTTCGTATTAGGTTAGGTCGAGGTATTGGTCCCTACATAACAGAAATGGGTCGAGCTTAACTACAAGAATTGTAGGCCGGGGAACTGCTTCAAATTGGATATCAAGACGTATTGTTTGATTGAGTATCAACCGGAGTAGATAAAAGTTGTCTTCAAATGTGATGACTAATCAAATAATACCATATGCTAAGAATAATGCCATATAGACTTAGAACCTTTTTTAATGTTTTAAATCCCTTTCATTTAAACAATATGCGTTGTTTTTCATTTTAGCATTGGACAAGTAATTAATTGATAATTCAATCCGTTTTAATATTTTCACCCTTTACACTAATTACAAATATGTTACGTTTAATTGTATACTTGATTGCACAGTTTTGCACATCTCTTTTCGGCTTACAGGATAGTTACTGATAACGATGGCTTACAAAGCTTATCAGATAGTCTCACCAACTACATATTATCGTCCAAAATACTATTGGTTACTAGGTAAATAATATTTTACTTTGTCTGAGTATTCCTATAAGATTACTTGGGGGGGGGGGTTTCCAATTATTTTCATGAGCGGTAGTTTTGGCGCGTTACTGGAAATTATATAATGCCTAAGGCGCGTCGACGTATTCACCATGGCGAGCCACGGGTAGTACTAGTGGATTAACATACACAATAAAATAACAAAGAGACATAACTCACAAGTTATAGGAAGCTGGGAAAACAAAATTCCCAGAAATATATATCAGAGAATTCTGATAACATATATACTGATGAAATGAAAAAAGACTCCAAATATTGTACATAAACGTTTCATATTACATACATTGTCAATTTTGTATGACATTTTACCTATAATTGCTGACAAGAATCACGTAAGAATATATACAAAATCCTATGAAGTACATCATATTCATGGATGAATAAATGCCTACATAATGCTCGAAGCTCCAGAACTTTATCTAGTAATCTCCAGCTTCTAACTACTTCCATAATTCTTTCCAGCAGGAACTCAATTTTGTAATTCTAAACTCAACGTACATCGTCATCTCATAATTCCCATTTTAACAAATCTCCCATGCTCAAGATCCGTCAATATGTGGCATGAAGAGTCTTGCTCCACTACTCAAATTCTTTAGAAGAATTCAATTACACAACTCTCCGACAATTTAGGAAGCATTAATATTTATTTCATAACACTTTGCATCTTCTTGGGTGAAAGATTAGAATACTCTATCGCCACCTTCTCTAGAACTCTAGCATTTTCTAGCAAGAACTTTAGTAGATAAGACTCAGCCTTGTACCCTTCAAATTCCATGAACACACAGCTGCCTTAAGGTATACGAATAAACAACTTCTTGTTGTATTTAGCATACAAACATCATCCTTGGTATCAAAATGTGAACAAAAACCCTGAATTAAAATACAAAAGTTTAACCATAAGCATGAAAAGATAGTAACTGATAGGGAATGGAACAACACACTGATTGTTATCTTAGTCAGACTTACACGAGCAAGGACAAGATTCTCTAGATTGGGTGAGACTTGAAGCACGTCTATCAGTACTTGGATCGTATAAATCACCTTTGAATTTACTTCCAAATGGATCAAATTGTGAAACGTCGAAAGGTATCTAAGCAGATCTTTTCTATACGAGAGACACTTAACACATGACAAAACAGAAAAAGAGTAGGGAGTAAGACAAACATTATAAAACAGCAAGATTAGGGGACCAAAGGAGATTAACCATACCTTAAAGGTACCATTGCAAATTTTGTGAACCTTGACATTAGACATAAACTGAAGTAGCTTACATACAACAATGCCTGTTTCATCCATTCAATCTTTGTCCCATGGGTTGTGTAAAAGGTTAATCTCTGCATCAACTAATGATGATAGATGACCTATGTCCTTGTAGGGCCTAACCTCGTGCGGAGGGGAAGTTGGCTCTTACACCACGGGTTTATCTAATATCAAAGAATTCAAGCATATAATCTATAGTACGAATAACCGATTGACAATATACTTGCGTGGAGGCCTAGAATGGGTCTCTCCACGACCTCTGATGAAGATTTTTAAGAGATTGTATATTACTGTCGAGTAGTCGAAGGTTCGAGTTTTGTGTGTTTTACAGGAAGGTCGAAGGTAAACTGCAAGGGCTCTGGGATCAGATTTCATAACCCCTCCTTGATTCCCCTTCCCTCCTATTTATAGAACATAGGAAGGGCTTAGTCATCAAGGTAGGTCACATTACAAGTGTACCATCCGGGTATCGGGTGGGTATCCCAGAGTTGGTGTTGACGCCGAAAATGTCGGGTCTGGAACTGTGCTATGATACTGTAGTTGTTGTTAGTTCTGTCACTGTATCTTCAAGGACCAACAACAGCGCCATCCTTGTCAGGTGAGCTGGTTGTCTGATACGTCTGCGAAGTGTTTCTGATGCTGATGTGGAGTCGAGGCTTCGTCTTCGAAGCATCATCTTGGTGTATTTTTGGAAAGCTTGTTTATGGATTGAACTGGCTTCGAGGTTTGCATGTAGGCTTTGATGTAGCCTTCGAGTGTTCAAATGGGGTAAGAGGCTGTGAGTAGGCTACTACATTCGCCCCCTCTCAGCAGGGGCCTCAAAAAACAGGTGTAAAGGCATTTGCCGATGAAGACTGTTGGTAATTGGAAGTTAAAAGGTTGACTGTGACTTGTTAGAATTCCGAGGGAGGTAATAAAGGAAGGTAGTTAAGGAGTTGTGGTGACTTCGGAGTAATAAATGAGGTTAATCATGGTATAAATATGGGTTAAGAGGGGGTAAACACTGTACACTCTTCGTCTTCATTCTTTTCTTCTATTTTTCTGTGAAAAGTCCATAAAAATTACTATGAATACTCGTTATCAGTCAAGAATGGGGTTTGCTAGGAATCGTCGCATAGGGCAAAAAACTGTTGAGTTGAAGTTGAAGTTCTTTGGTAACAGAGAACTGGACTGGGGTATGCCGAACCTGGTAGAGGTGGAACCTGGGGAGCCAATCTACAGGCACTTTTATACGAACCTGTGGGGAATGCTGCAACGGATTTTTTTTCCCCTGGAGGAGTATTATCTTTTCTTGTCAGGTTTGACCGAGTGTCTTGTGTAGGCAGAGGATCAGCTGGTGGAAGAGCAAGGTTATGCAGAAGGATCTGGCTCTTTTAAAAATAGGGCGGGTTCTTCATAAAGTGGTGGCAATGTGGTGGTGATAAGTTTTTTTTCTTTTTGTGGGACTATCTTTGAAGGTTTTTGTTGTTTTTGCTATTTTTATGTATGCCTGAACTTGGAAGCTTTTATTTCTGATATTGTTGTTGCTGATGTTTGTAGATTTTTATTTCTCTTGTTGTAATCTGCGGAATGGAATGAGAATAGTACTTTACTGCAATTATGTATTTTTGTATCTGGTAGGCATGGTAGGCGAGTAAATTTGTTTGCGTGGTATTGAATATATCTCTTCGAATGTTAACATATAGAAATGGTTACCTTCGGGAGAAAAATTAAATTCGACGCATAATGAAATAATTCGAAGACATTGGTCGACATTTGGCCTTAACTGAATAATTAAATCTGTATTGTTGAAACTCAATGAAAGAGATATGAGGCGGTGTATAAAACGGGTCAATGGTTCAAGGCTGGAGATGTGTCCACTGTAAAATCTTAGAAATAGGTGTTGAGTGCGCATGCTGATGAAATGGTTGACTCTGAGAATTTGAAAAGGTTTTATTGTTGAGTTTCTGAGAGAAACGTTTGAAGACTGTTATTAATGCGATTTTGATTAAGGAGGGGTTAAATGAACCTGCGTTCCAGTATAAATAGGTTGTTTTGGGGAGAACTTCACACATCCTTTCCTTCTTCTCCGAGCACAATGTTTGCGTCTTCGTCCCAAAGCAACGAAAACGCTCCAGACACCCAAGTACCAAAACTGGGTGGCGACAAAGGTCCTTCGTATGCGGGAGAAGACCCTGGAGTTGATACAGAGGTTTTTCGGTAATCGAGGCCTGAATTGGGAGATGCTGGACTTGTTTGAAGTGGAGCCAGGGGAACCCGTTAATGGGATGCCATATGCATACTGGTGGGGGTGTTACAAATGATGGGCCCCATCCCTAGCGACAGGCTAGCTCTGTTAGAGGATTTAGCCGAGAGGGTGGCAGACAGAGAAGATGTTGAGGCTGGGTGCGAGGAGAAGTGTCCTATCAATAAATAGGGTTATCTTTAACGTAGTAAAAGTATTTGAATAGGATAATATGTAAGGGTGTTTGTATTTTTTTGCTGATCGTGACTGTTTTGTTAAGTATTTTGCGAAAGGGTGTCTGCTCAAATGAAATTGGAAGTTTATAAGATAACTGTCAAAGTAAAATAATAAACTTTTTGTAAGTAGGACAAATATAGTACTCGAAGGTAATTTAGGCACGAAAAACATCTTACCGAATATCAAAAATGAAAGCAATCGAATGATTGGCATATTTTGAAATCGAATATCAGGTTGTCTGCGGACGAGTGTTCGAGACACGATGTAGACGACTAATCGTGTACGAGAAGAAGGAATGTCGAGGGTCAGTTGGCTTCGACTGACGAACTGACAGCCAAACAACTGGTATGTCAGAACGGTATTGTTCATGGGGGCAGAGTGCACCATGCAGGTCATCATGATTTTTCCTTGATTTACGGAAAAAGGTTGATTTGATGAAAGGGTTTGATTTAACAGCTTCGAATAGGGACCAGAAGGTTCGACTTGGATGATATAAAGATTTATATAGATGTTGGCGTGAGACACGCACGTGTGGGTAATGAAGGGTAAAATGGATAAAACGCATCTCAGCCAAAAAGTAGGGGTAGTGGGGTAGTGGTAATGATAGCGGTTTTGGGAATCGTGGCAGTTTATTGGTATTCCGTGGAGGTATATATAGTTGTATGAGCATGGTTATTGTTCCCATTTATAGAAAAACCAGTGAGTGAGGGAAAGGGAAAACATACTCCATTGGTCCATAGAGCTCGGTAGTTGTTGTTATCAGAATTACTGAAAGGAGGGAGAGATACTTTGTACAAGGCTCGATCTTCAAGAATAAGGCTAATAGATGAAGAGATTGATAAGGATGAGGCGAGTATGTCTGGACGTGCTCCCATTAATGAGGACAGCGACGTAGAGGTGTTAGATGTTGCAACTGATGCCCATTTAGCTGTGGTAGTACCAGCAGGTGGGGCTTCGAGTAGTAGACGTCGTATGACGGTAGTGACCAAGGATAATGATAAGGAAGAGATGGAGGAAGGAGTGAGAGAAAGGGGCAAAGGCAGTGTCAAGCCTTCGGGTAATGAAAGGGAAGAAGGGGATCAAAGTGATTATAGTGAGGAGTCGACAGAGTTGAAGGAGGTCGCAGGTTCTGTCTCGGCTAGTGAGAAGCTGAGACTAGATCGATTTGCTACAAAATTGGGTCTGTCAAAGGTAGGAGTAGTGTTGAATGCAGTTGGGTCAGGGTACACCTTCCAGTCGAAACCTCGAGAGGGTATTATGGCATATAGAGGTTAAATCTGGCTAGGCATCCAACTACCACTCCGAAGGCTAGTGAAGGAGGTACTGAATTTTTTGGAAGTTGCCCCGGTTCAGATGAATGAGAACTTTTACGAAATGATGAAGGTAATCGAGGGCATGAAAGTAAAATTGGGGAGTGAGGGAAGGAGTTTAATCGAATGGTAAGATGTTGTATCATTCTACTTGAGGAAGGCAAACCAGAATGTGGGCACCTACCACATCCAGTTTCACGCAGATAAGCCCTGGTTGTTTGATCTATGCTCGACGGGCCGAGGGTGGAATATAGACTTAGTTGTAGTATGGGGCAGTTACGAGAATGTTGAAGGGGAGGACCCTTATAGGTTACAGCATAAAGTCAATAATCCAAGTAAGTTGTCAGTCGAAGATTTTTTTTGACATACTGATCTAATAGGCTGATAAACGCGTCTCTGTTTGTTCTGCAGGTCCCAACGTCCGAACTTGGGCAAATCCGAGGGATTATATTGATGTCTTAATCGACTCGGACAAGGAGTGGGTGAACTATGTGTTCAAGAAGCTTGGTATCATGAGGAAGAGGAAGAAAAGGACTGATTCCCTACTTCAAAACATACCCGTTACGCCGAAGCCAACAAAGAAGAGAGGAGGCGAAGGTGCTTCGAAAGTAGTTGAAGGAATGGAGGAAGAGAGATTGACAAGGATGGCAAAGTATGTTCCAAAGAGGCAATAGGAGCTGAAGCAGGCAACCACAGTGCCCGAAGTAGCTTATGATGCATCAAGATAGAGGCCGAAGCAGGCATCAACACAGGCTGAGAAAGGGAAGGGCAAGGACTTTTCTGAGTTTTCGAGGGCACAGCAGCCGAAGGTAACCCACCGCAAAAGGTGTTAGGCACTGGGGGAGGATGATAGGAAGGATATGGACGGAGAACTGATCATGTCTAAACGGGAGGAGTAGGCTCGAGCTAAGGCTACTTCGATGGTGGAACTCTGTGGCACTGATCTGGACGAGGCTTTGAGGCAGATGAAGAAGAGTATGTATTAGGTAACTGTTTATATTTTTTGTGAAATTCTGAGATTTTTTGAAGTGCGCCATGCTTCGAGAGATACTGACGGCTCGAATATTATAGCAGACAGATTCTTGGGCGCAGGCTTTTAACAAGGCACAAAAGGTGGCCATAAGGAAGTTAAAAAAGGTTGTTTACAATCTGGAGCTTGCTCGAGGTACCATAGCATCGTTGGGTCTAGAAATTGGCATTTTGAGGCGAGATTTGGGGACTATCAAGGATGAATATGAGAGGAGACTTGAAGGTCAGCGTTGCAATCATACGTTGGTGTTGGGGGCGAAAGTAGCTGAGAAGGATAGGGTAATTGCGGAACAAAAGAAAACCTTCCAAGGGAAGTATAATGATGAATGTGCTGATAATGTCAGGCTGAAGGAGTTCATAGAGGATTTGGGGTATGAGCCTGAAACTTTGCAACGTTTCCCCACTACCTAAGATCCTGTTGCTGACGATGCTGCCCAGGCCGATGGGGTAGAAGGAGATGTTGCTACTGCGGGTTCGGGAGGTGTCTTGGAGACTCCAGTAATTGAAGAAACTGCTACTGGGAATGCGATGGATATGGTCGTAGATGCTGCTGGGTTGAATCCTTCGGCTAGAGGTTTTGGACGTGTTGACGAGGAGCCTGTAGGAAGAGATTGGTGTAGCCACTACGATATGAGGTGTTTTACACTTGATCTTTTGTTTTTTTTTCTGGGTTGTAATATGTGAACAATGTTGGGCTTGTTTTGCACTTGATCCTTGAACTTGTGACTGCTTTGAATTGCTGATGTAGATTGTATTGAAACTGGTTTGAACTTGATTTGTACTGAATTTATGTGCTAGATTCATGATGTATACGCTAAACTTGATTTAAATTATTTGTGTTGAGCCTGATTCTTTGATATATACTGTATTAAAGCGTCTTGAATGTAGTAGAACTGTTGATATTCTTATAAACTTGCATCTGCATCAGCTGTAAGTGTAAAATGCTTGTAAAGTGATCGAACCTTGAAGAGCTTCGAGATGGGATCCCGAGAGTTTAAGGAATTAACTGGACTTCGAACGTCCGATCTAGGTCGAAGTATAATGTGGTCGCCCCCAATGCATTCTCGAGAGTTCGGTCTCATGACCATTCGTGCCCCTCGAGTTTGCTTGAATATCGGAGACTTGAAAAATTTCAAAGTCGCCCCCCAGTATCAGTCGGGTCGAAGGTTGACAAGATACTTAGAGTAAACCAAGAAATTTACTGGACTTCGAAGGCCTGAGCCAATTCAAAGTAGAATGTGTTCACCTCCAATATACTCCCGAGGGTCCGGTCTCTCGACCATTCGTGCCCCTCGAGTTTGCTCGAATATTGGAGACTTAAAAATTTTCAAGGTCGCCCCCAAATAACAGTCGGGTCGAGGGTTGACATGATACTTAGAGTAAACCAAGAAATTCACTGGACTTCGAAGGCCTGAGCTTAACCGAAGTAGAACGTGTTCGCCCCCAATACATTCCCGAGGGTCTGGTCTCTCAACCATTCGTGAACCTCGAGTTTGCTCGAATATTGGAGACTTGAAATATTTTGAGGTCACCCCCAAGTATTAGTCGGGTCGAGGGTTGACATGATACTTAGAGTAAACCAGGAAATTCATTAGACTTAGAAGGCCTGAGCCTAATCGAAGTAGAACGTGTTCGGCCCCAATACATTCCCAAGGGTCCGGTCTCTCGACCATTCGTACCCCTCGAGTTTGCTCGAATATTGGAGACTTAAAAATTTTCGAGGTCACCCCCAAGTATCAGTCGGGTCGACGATTGACATAATACTTAGAGTAAACAAGGAAATTTACTGGAAAACAGAAGACGATGTTCAGAGTGAAAAAAACTGTTTATTGATTAGTTTGTGTTTACATCTGGCGAACAAGGTTGAGGTCGTAGCCGATTGTATGAGACTAGCTGTATTGTATTCAATGGATTTGGTAGAGGCTCTTCATTTTCTGTCATGGGTTAATACGAACCCTTGTCAGTTTTATCATATACGACATAAGGTCTTTCACAGGACTCGGCTAGCTTGCTGGCATTCCGAGGCTTCGAGGATTGTGAGACCCGTCGAAGTACAAGATCTCCGATGTTGAAACTTTGAGGTCGAACTCTCTTATTGTATGACTTCTGCAGTGATTGATGGTAAAGGCCAAGGTTGGTGATGGCTCGGTCTCTGGTTTCGCCGATCCATAACATGTTGTATCCAAGTTCAAACTTATTGTCTTTGTCAGGGAGGTTGGGATCTCGTGTGGGCACTTTGAATTGAGTAGGAAGCACTGCTTCAGTACCATAGGATAGAAGGAAAGGGGTACAACCTGTAGCTTTTCTTGAAGTTATTCGATAGGCCCAAATGACATACTGTAACTCCTGAACCCATCGTCATTTCTTCGTATCGACACGTTTCTTGAGACCGTCGACTATCATTTTATTGATCGCTTCAACCTGACCGTTCCCTTGGGGGTAGTAAGGTGTTGAGGGGGAGATAATGATGTTGTACTTCTTGAGGAAATTTCTGACTTTGCTCCTGATAAACTGGGGACCATTGTCACATTGAATCATATGAGGGCATCCGAAACATGTAATGATATTCTCCCATAGGAATTTGATAACTTCTTTTCTAGTTCGACACAAAGGTACGGTTTCAACCCATTTGGTAAAATAATCTATTGCAACAAAGATATTCTCCCGGCTGCCCAAAGCTTTGGGAAAAGGACCAATGAGATCGATGGCCCAGCGTTTGAATGACTAAGAGAAATTTGTTGTAGTGTTTAGCATATTGTTCGGCTTGCTTCTTAATAATGGACCAGTATAAACCTTGGGAGATTGCTCGAAGGGCCATCGATCTTCCGACAGTATGAGCACCGCAAGTACCTTCATGTAGTTCGGATAGGATTGTAGAAGTTTCGTTTTGAGAGATGCACCGAAGGAGAACGCCATTTGAGGATTTGCGATGTAACTCGCGTTTGAGGATGGTGTATCTGTGATAGTTCTCTAATAATGGTTGTTGGCTTTAGAATCATCTGGGAGGATAGCATTGTTAAAGTAATCGAGGAATGGTGTTCGCCAGTCGTCTGGATCAAGACTCTCGCCCCCAGTATTGATGGCATTGACTTCCATCTGGTCCATACTTGGGCGATCGAGTACTTCGATATGGAGGGTTCGGGACTCGAATTGGCCTAACATAGTTGTTATGTAGGTGAGGGTATCTGTGTGTCTGTTTTTACCTCGAGGGTGGTGATTGATAGAAGATTTTTCAGGGAAACGGTCCATGCACTGACGGACGAGGGCCGAATATTCTGTCATGCGACCGTTGGCTTGATTTTCACCGGAGTACTATCTTTGAATGAGTTGGGAATCTGTAAAAACTGTAAGTTTTGGGATGTCGGGGTTGAGTGCGAGGTCGAGGCCATGGATCAAAGCTTCATACTCAGCCTCGTTGTTGGAGCATTCGAAGTTTAACTTAACTGCCTTCTCTATTCGATCATTGGTAGGTATAACCAGGACGATACCTATCCCCGAACCATTAGGTCCAGCGGATCTATCGGTAAAAAATTGCCAGCCTGTGTTAGGGTTTCATAGGTCAGTAGGTTCTGGCAGGTCCTCTGGTAGGTCATCTTCGTATTCCTCTCAGTCGATATCTTCAACTGGGAAGTCAACGAGGAAAACGGTGACTGCTTGGCCTTTCTTGCTGTGTACCTCATGAAGGGGATAACTTGTTATAACACATATGGGGTGAGCTTGAAAATATGGTTTGAGTTTACAGGCCGAATAAACGAGGGTGAGGAGCAAATGTTCAAGTTTTGTGTATCAAGTTTTTGCAAGTATCAGGGTTTTGCTGATAAAATATACAGGTTTCTCGATGTTTAATTCGAGTCGAATGAGGACAGAAATGATAGAGGTATCGGTGACCTTGAGGTATAAGGAAAGTGTTTCACCTTCGATAAGGGTATCGATAATGGGTCGCCAACCAATGTATGTTTTTAAGTTCGAGGAAGGCCTGTTCACAGCCGGGTGTCCAGTTAATCTCAGGGTTGTTTTTCTTTTTTTCTTTGTAGACGCTTTGGTCGCGTAAGAGAGAAAAGAGCCAAGCATAACGGCCTGAGGATTTGGAAATAAAGCGGTTGAGGGCCGCTATTTTACCAGCCACTTTTTCGACATCTTTTTCTGTTCGGGGCGAAGGCATGTCGATAAGGGCTCGGATATGGGTAGGGTCAATCTCGATACCTCGCATGCTTATAAGATGGCCTAAAAATTTGCCAGACGAAACACCAAATTGGCATTTGTCTAGGTTAACTTTCATGTTGCAAGTTCGAAGTATCGAAAAGACTTCGGTTAAGTCTTGGATGTGGGTTTGTTTTTGGAGGCTTTTGCACAACATGTCGTCGATGTAAACTTCAACCGACTTGTCAAGCAAGTGTTTAAACATGGTTGTTACGAGGCGTTGATCGGTGGCACCAGTATTTTTAAAGCCGAGGGGCATGACATTAAAACAGTAAAGGCTTTGTTAAGTGATGAAAGAAGTTTTAAGTAAATCTTTGGGGAGGAGGGGTACCTGATTTAACCTGAAGCTGCGTCAATCATTGACAGGCGCTCGTGTCCAGCAGTAGCATTGTGGAGTACTGAAATGATCGGGAGGGGGAAGTTGTCCTTCGGTGTGTGCTTGTTGAGGTCTGTGAAGTCGACGCAGATTCTGATCTTACCGTTCTTTTTAGGAACTGCAACTATGTTGGATATCCAGTCAGCATACTTAACTTCTCTGATGAAACCTGGGCTATGAGTTTGTTTACTTCGAGGTTTACTGCCTCTCGAAGTCGTGGTGCCAAGGTACGTTTCTTCTGTTTTACTGCTGTGGAATGGGGGATAAGGTCGAGGCGATGGCATGCCAAATTAGTGTCGACACCGGGCATTTCCTGAAATGTCCATGCGAAGACGTCTTTGTTTGCTCGAAGGAAGTTTGTAAGTTCGAGGCGTTCTGCCTCGTCTAGAAAGGTTCCAATGAATGTACCTCGACCAGGACCGTCGAGTTCAATATAAATAGTAGGTTTGATGGGTGAGATGACGGGTGTCGAAGGTATGGGGACAGAAGGAGACAGTAATTGTTATGGGAGTTTGAAGAGTTTCCGGGTCTGATCGATCTCCGGATGCTCACATGAGTGGACAAGGCATTGAGAGCCTTTTAAATTTCATGTACTACAGGGGGTAGTAAAACGAAAGGTCTGATGATAGGTCGAAGGTATGGCGCACCTGGCATGGAACCAGTCGCGCCCAAGGATACCATGGTATTCAGACTTCTTATCGATGAGAAGAAAACTGGTTTGAAGTGTGACAGGGCCAGTGGTGAATGGGAGGCTAATTCGACCAACAGCAACTTCTCTGGCCTCATTAAAATATTTTAGTTCGACATTGGCGGCAGTGATGAGGTCTGTGTAGAATTTGGACCAATTTTAAACAATAATTGAACTTAATCACATGGACATTTCACATTAGGGGATAAATAAATCCATATGAAGGATTTGGACCAATTTTAAACAATAATTGAACTTAATCACAAAAATAACTTTCATAAATATATCAATCGGGTTATCATTTGTGTAGATCTTCTTTAACTGAATCTCACCTTCTTCAAATATCTCTTTGACAAAATGGTAATGAACATCAATGTGCTTCGTGCGTTGATGATGAACTTGATCTTTTGCCAAGAAAATTTCACTCTGACTATCACAAAACACATCAAGATGCTCCATCTGATGTCCAAATCATGTAAAAGACCCTTCATCCAAATAGACTTTTTAATCGCTTCAGTAACCACCATGTACTCTGCTTTAGTAGTAGATATGGCCACTGCTGACTGTAGCATAGATTTCTAACTAACCGGTCCTCCACCAAATGTAAAAATATACCTTGTAATAGGCCGTCGTTTATCTAAATCACCCTTATAGTCAAAATCTACATAGCCCACACAAAACTGATCAATCGAATCCTCCTTACATAATTCCAAACCGATATCCATAATACCTTTGATATACTATAAAATTCATTTCACAGCTTGTGAATGATCTCTTCCTGGATCATGCATATATCAACTAACCATCCCAGCTGTCTATAAAATATCTGGCCGAGTACATACCATTTCATACATCAAGCTTCCAACTAAGCTTGCATAAGGAACTTAGCTAATATAATCATGTTCCTCATCAGTTTTTGAGATATAGTAGCTTTAAGCTTAAAATAAGGAGCAAGGGGTATACTTTTATTCTTTTGTTCCCATCAATACCAAATCTCTGAAGTACCTTCTTCATGTTCCTCATCTAAGCAAGACGCACCCAGAATCTTTTTCACATCACCAAGATCCTTCATTACAAATTCTTTACCTATTTTTTCTTCAACTTGTCAATCTTGTTTTTATGCTTACATGAATAAACATATCATCCACACACAAAAGCAAGTAAATAAAGGACCCGTCACATAACTTGCGTAAATCGACACAATGGTGATAATGACTCCGTTTGTACTTCTGCTCATTCATAAACTGATAAAACCATTTGTACCATTGTCTTGGAGATAGCTTTAAACCATACAATGATCTCTTCAGTTTACACAGATAATCTTCCTTTCTGGCAACTTGAAATCCACTCTACTGAGTCATATAGATATCTTCTTCCAAATTCCAATGTAAGAACGTCATCTTTATATGAAGTTATTATACTCTAAATAGAATTGTACTACCAGGGCCAAGAGGATACCAATGAAGGAGTGTTTCACTACTAGAGAAAAAACTTTATTATAGTTATCCCCTCCTGTTGAGCATAGCTTTTTGCTACAACTCTTGCCTTGAAGCGTATATTATTATTTCGAGATCTTTGTTTCTTTGTATAAACCCACTTACAACCGATTGCCTTCTTTCCCTTAGGCAACTTCAAAAGTTCTCCCAAGTTTCGTTCATCGCTCCCTCCCATTGGTTAGCTTCGAAACTGTAAATAGCTCTTTTATAAGTGGAAGGAACATCTTTTTCAATGACCGGTAGTGCATAGGCTACCAAAGCTTTCGCCTTTTGAAATACCATGTCCATTATAAGCCATCTTGACTTAGTTGTATTTCTTTTTAGCTTAATAGTTGCAATTAACTCCACTACTAGAGTCTCCTCATCTTTACTACTAGATGCACCACTTTTGTCTGTGTCTTTATCATTTGAAATATGAACTAATGGAATTCAACCGTTGTTACACCGGTAGATGACACCCCTTTTGTACAGAACTATCTAGATCATATGAAGATGAATCAATCTCCATCCCACGCAAATCTCACATGTCCTCTTCTTTTATGCTCAGAGACATGTAACTTCATCATAGAAGTCTCATCAAATTGATATCCCTACTAAGATTAATCTTCCGTCTTTCGAATCTAATAACTTATAACCTTTCACCTCTTTCTTCTTACCAAGAAAAATGGATTTCTATGCTCGAGGATTCAACTTACCATCTTTGACATGGTAGTATGTCGGACACCCAAAAATATGAATAGTATCATAATATATAGCAGGTTCTCCCGACCAAGATTTATTGGTATTTTACCTTTAATTGCAGCCAAAGGCAACCTATAACGAGGCCGCATACATATGTCAAAGTCTCAGCCTAAAATACTTTGCCCAACCAGAATTAGATAACATACATCGTACCTTTTCCAGCAAAGTATAATTCATGAACTCTGATAAAACCACATCAAATCAAGTTTTGTTAATATAGGTTTGGGCTTTAATACCCCCACCTTTGACAGCTCCAACTTGGCAGTAATCGATCCAGTCTCATTTTATCTCTAGCCAAGATAGAATCCTCAGCTTTATCCGATTCTGTCAAATCCCCACTTTGATCACTCTGCTTCACTTCATCCCTTTCAGCTCTAGAGGGGCCAGCATTACCTTCTCTTCTCATCCCTCCCCCTATCTCCTCCTACCCTTAGCTGCAACCATCTTACGACGTCTAGTAGTCGAAACCCCACCTGCCGGCACTACAACGGCTAAAGGGGGATCGGTTATAACATCTAAGACTTCTAAGTCACTACCCTCATCCATCGAAGCACGAAAAAATAACTACCTCATTTTCTTCGAGTTTCTCCTCTAATCAACCTCATTTTCAAAGATTACGGGTACGCATCATATTCTACAGAAGAAGAGGCATGCATTAGATCAACACGCTCGACTATTATGTGTCAATAACTTATTTTTCATCTATCCTCTCCATCAGATACAAACACATTCAAAAACTTGATCCTAATCCAGTCCTTCTGCCAATACCCTCAAAATCCCCAAATATGCTATAACCCAGACTCACGAATTCCCCCGTCCTTGACTATAGCCTTCTTACTGCCAACCCAGAAGATTCTACTTACAGAATGCAGCCAAAAAAGCTAAGAAAAAAACCAGACAGAGATCAATTGACATATCTGTGTTAGAAGAAGTACACTCGAAATAGCAAGTCAGCCCGTACCTAGCAGCAACTTCAGCAACCTCTCTCAAGCTTCACTTAACAATGGCGCACCAGTTTTCTTCCTCTCACTCTCTAGTTTGATTTCCTATGAATATATATTTTATTATTTCCCTCTCATATATATACTCCTTGGAATGCCAAAACTACATCATTTCCAAACCGCCATCATTACCACTCCCCCACTACCCTGGCTTTTCGGTTGAGACATGTTTTTAACCGATTTACACCTTATTCACCTCACGTGCGAACCACACGCTCACTTTGATTTAACTTTAAACTCAAAGCTTCTCAAACCTTCTGATCTTCACTCGAAGCCATCCAGTTAAATCCCAATATCAAATCACAATTTTCCGTAAAACGAGCAAAAATCATGATTACCTACACGCCACACTGCCCCAGGCACAACGAACCGTTGTGACAGACCAGCTGTCTGGGCTGTCAATACGGCCAGTCAAATCTAACAAATCTTCGACACACTTCTCACATACGAGTAATCGACTATACCGTGTCTCGAACATTCATTCACATATAGCCTCAAATTCGATTCCCGAATATATCTAACCTTCGATAAAGCATAATCTTACTCCATAGATCAGACTTCTACTCGACAGATAATACTTTTCTCTTGACAGATTACAATTTTACTCTGGCAAATCAAACACTACTTCGATAGATTATAATGTGTAGTTGGACAATTCAAGATTTGACTTCGGCCATTCACAGTCCTACTTGCACACAGTACTGAAATACAATTCGACAATCGCATTACAAAACCTCAATTTCATTTCATTCAATCAATAGAGTACAAGTCAAACAAAAACTACAAAAACCCTTATATACACATCTCAACTACCCAACAAAAC